>OW679194.1:90197436-90706551 GCA_940337035.1 Agriotes lineatus
AGTGTATTTTATTTAATAAATAAATTAGCAAACCTCTCATTGAGAAAATGCAATTTTTTGTTTTAATTATTTTCTCTTTAAAACAAAAATTATTATTGCTATTGTTGCACAAATATTGTGTTTAATATATTTATTGTCCAGTAAAATACACATTGTTTGGTACTAACGGAAAGCGAATTAAATAATCTAAAAGATACAAGTAAAAAATGTCTACACTACCGTTTAAAAAACGAAAGGTGATACTATTTCCCGTTTTACCGCTAATGCTACCAGATAAGTTTTGTGATATTTTAGTAATTTTTCAACAATCATTCAACTTTTCTTTCAAAGAATAACCAAGTTATACGCTTGTCGCAGTACTCGTAGACCACAGTGTATACTTTTTCAAAAGTTTGAGACACTTATTTAAAAAGTGGAAAGTATTGCTAATCTCTGAATATTTGTTTTGTTATAGATGCGTTTTCAAATCTTTTTACCAGCGGTTAGATGATCAACATTATCAATGTTAAGTATTAAGGACGATTAGTTTGCCGGTAAAATGTTTTTACGAAAGTTTGTTGTCTTGGCAATGCCACGAGACATTGTCGCGGGACGTTGCCAAAAAACAAGAAATCTCGAGTACAAAATTTTCTGAGCAAAATCATAACCCCGAAATACATTTTGTTGACTATTTCCCAAATATCTGTTCATTTTGAGTCAATACCCAATGAATGACAGTTTAAATAGCACCTTGATTAAAACAACATATTTGGTAGTTGCCATGGACGCAGGTGATAAAATACACTGATAAAACCTCATGGGAAAATTTTTGATTTTTCGCCTCTATAAAAGCACATTGTTGAATATTGAAAAATCATGTCATTAGATTAGATAATAAGAAATGCGGGAAATAATCCAATAGTGTATTATTGCATTAGGAGCTAATGAGTCATTTTTCCCGACGGATCTCTAGAGGTTTCTTGAACGAAGTGAGCCTGAGAACTACAGATTAGTCGTGAAAAGTGCTTTTGCTCCGAATAAAATGTGCTATTTTTTTCTAAAAACGTGGAAATTAAACATTATAATTATTTTGAGTTGTACAGAATGGACTGGAGAGTCGTTGCTATAGATTCCACACAAAACCAACAAAGCAAACTGCATTTTCTCGGTCAAAAATTAGTTGTGCCAGTTGGGTCAATACACGTTGAAGTTTGGAGAAAAGGTATTTTCTCTTACTAGTACATTATTTATTACTTATAGCTGTGACACGGAATATATAACAACCAGGGCATTATAATTCATAACGCCCGCTCATCGTTAGCGTCAAATTTCTGATCAATCACATACCCCAATGTGTTCGTAGTAATACATAGGTGATCATCCGACATAGGCTTTCTAATCAATATTTAGGTTATCACTTATCAATAAACACTAGTAAGAAATACAATTTTGTATGCACCATGGGCATTACTTGATGTTTATACCCTCGGGCATAAACTTCTTTACAATGCTCTTGGTACATACAACGTAACTATAATTACCAAAGCAATGCAATTTTTTCAAGGAGTTTTACAGAGTAAGATACATGAGACATGGACATGAGAGACAAAACTGTATTGTACATCGTAGAAGAAATAACAGCTTTAGAACTGATAAAATGTTGTTATACCAATTGAATGTTTAAAGGAATGAATGTACGTACTGAGCCACTCTACTTTCAACTACAGCGCACACCTTGGTGGAACAACCATACATTCGGAAGCTGAACTTCGATTCTAATTAAACAGATTCACTTTCGTGTCAGAGAAAATGAACATAGATTCAGCGTCGCCGTTGGAATTTATGGGATCTAGTCGTTAAATTCATTAACTGCATAAAATAATCGTTAAATTATGACTAAATTTGAATTATAATGAAATGAGTACACAGAGTGACTGCTATAATTAATCCGTGTAGCGGAGATGTGAGACAGCAGCTCGATCCAATTATGCCTTAGGTGTGTCAAGACGTCGTACGCAGCAGATTTCGACTATAAATTTTCTCTCGCCCACAAGAAGACGACATTCAGCATGATTAATCCGATCTTCTGAAATATTTATGGGGAACTGTACAGCTAATGCAGATGATTTTAACAAATTTGCTTCGCGCGGATGCCCCTGAACAAGGTTTTTGCTAAGCGCATAAGAATGCAATCCTTCGTTACCTGGCCCGTACGAATTTTGCACCTCGTCGGGGCCTCACAGGCAAGCGGTCACTTTCATTCAAGGTCGGTAATGTTTGGTTTATTTTTACTCGTTGCAATTCGCGACTAGACTGATCCTGACCTAGGACAACAAAATTCATGGACCGCAAAAACTTAATTGCAATCTGCGGTGCAAGGATGTGGGTGTCACGTGTTCAACTAATGTTAGTTTTTATGACTAGCCCAAGTATCGCGTCTGCATTTGTGGGCAAGTTCATGGTCGGTGAAGTTTAGCCGTCTGCATCTCGAGTTTTGATCATTTTTACTACCGTCAAAATTTGTCACTCCCCAGCATACCGAGGCAGAAACTGTGGATTGCAACGAAATATACGGGAATCGCGAGCTGGAAGTACACTGTACACAGAACAGGACGAGCCAGTTTCAGTTCTTCCAATTAGAAGTTTAATAGAACGATATCAACCTGTAGAGCTGGATCGTGATTTTGTGATAGTATTAAGAGCATATCTTGAATCTGGCTAACGTTTTCAGGAAAGCCTACAAAACTATAACGTGAAGAGTCGTAATTTTTAAGCCATCTATCTACCCTTTATGAGCATGACGTTGACGAAACTATATAATGTTCAACCGCAATTTTGAGATGAGATATTAACACATACCAACAGGTAAAACCTACACATTATTAGAGACGCCTGAAAAACTACAGCTCAAGCCTGAATTGAATCTTACGTGATGGAACTTCAGAGATGTTTTTCATATGACGGCGATTATAATAAATATTTATAAACTTCAGTTGTGATTTTGTTATATCAGCACATCAATTGTCGGTTCAAGGACCATATATCACCAACATGTTTGGCCTAAAAAAAACGACAGCTCTAATCTCAAATGTATTTTAGGTGGTCTTAATTATAAAGCTGTTGTGCATTGGTTATGCTGGTTACCATAGATGAAGTTGTATTCTTTAAAAAGCCCAATATTTACAGGTCAGACAGGCCTGATAAACTAGACCTGAAGTGGACATTACCGAGTCGTAATTTTTGGATGACGATGATATTGAGTGTACAAGGTGCAACCGGTATAAATAGAAAACAGTTAGAATTAAATAGATTTTCCCAGTGATGAGCAAGGAATTCTTATAAACAGAAACTTATTTTTCTTGAGATACAGCAAGACAAAGTTGAAGGTTTTAATATTTGATAACCGCAGATACACCGGACTTATACCAAATTTAAATTCAAATATTACAAAGCAACAAAAATGAGATAACTTGTCCATAGGAGGGGATCATGTCGGGAGTAATCGCTATTTACTACATTAAACACAGAACTGTTCAACTGAAGCAACATTGAAAAATAGTTTAACAACAAATGTACGTTATTATGTCAACGCAAAACAATAAGCGTACATTAATAATTCAGTAATATGCGGTACTCAAACATCAAATCTTTTAACGTTATCTTGGTGTCACGCACAAAGTTAAAGAAATAGCCGCCTGTTAGAAAAATGTGAGCACATGGAATCTATTACAATTTTCTCTATTCAGATTTATTATAGCCTGTATATAAACTCAAGTCATTTTATGATGTTAACATGTCCATTGCCGGTTCAAAAGCACATCACTAACACGTCAGATATCAGAAAAACTATAGTTTTAACCTGTAAACTGTAGCCCGTTGAGAATATAAAATACAGTTGTGGTTTCATACAGAATATGTACAATGTGTCTGATGGCATACGTGAGATAGAAAAACGCCAATGGTAAATTTTGCTAAGAAACAAAGCTGCCCTTGCGTGGCCTGTGGTAATCCGTTTCTGTGCGCGTATAAAATGCATTCATTTACATCAACCTGTGCAAGTTATATCAAGGTAGATTACTCATTTTGGTATTATCTTAATCCGTTTTCGTCATTTAACGTTTATAATATAAAGTAACGAGTTACCCTACGTTGCGAATGAAATTTATGAAGCGCAATTATCTATAAAGCACGTAAATTTTTCATAAATTTAAAGCAAACTTTGAAGATATGCATACACCTTTTAACATTTTCTGAACCTATTCATCACGGTGATGCCAACGTCGGATATGCGACATGAAACTTGAAAATAATCAAATCAAATATCACATTTATCAATTTCAAAAAAATGATTGTACTGGGCTACCTAATTAGTTAATAGCACGGAATGCTACACTTATCTCAGTAGACATTTCTGTTAGAGGATAAAAGGTGCTACTTGTATGTATTTAACAAATTTCAAAATAATATCGAAATTTGCTGCAAGTTTAGAAGAATCGTGGCAATTATATCCCAGAAGAATGTTTCATATTACAATATTTTTATTATTAATCTTTTCCAACCTACGTATCCATACACTAATACTTATTGACTGTCTAAAAACACGGGTTACAAAATAATTTTTATCTTCAGACGTTATAAAAATAACATGTGACTTGAGAGACAAAGCATAAATAAAAGTGTAGTTACTTCTACGCCGGCGCCGGTGGAATATAAGTACTGCAAAGCTTGATTAGCTTTCGAATATTTTTGACATTGATTGTCGGGAACTGGCGTATACGTCAATTTTCGATAATCGTAATTTTTGAAATATATATTTATTTATCTACCCCGGTGGGATAAGTAACTCATTACGTCACTCATTTGACACGATTTTCGTAGGTAATGAAGCTCATTACACCACTCAGTTATGTAATGGCTTCATTACCTTACTGAATGATGTAATGGCTTCATTACCTAACTGAAATAGTGACAAATGAATAACATCATGACATTTGCCTACTAAAATACTTTTTGAAAATGACATCTGACATTTCTCTTAATGCACTGTTCTCAATTTTAGACAGTTGTAGATAACATTTTGTACAATACATGTGTGATAATGCATCATTAATATACTTGTGTGCTTACATAACTCGTGCTACGCACTCGTTTGTAACTTACACACACGTATATTAATGATGCCTATATCGTACTTGTATAGTAAATAACTATTGTATTAGTTCGAGTGTTTGAAAATAAAATGGCATATGATATTCGGAGTAAAAGTGACATCGTGTGCCTCGCTCGGACACGGCCAGTCTCGCCACACAAATCATCACGTTTGCTCCTAATAACATAATTTACTATTGTGTATAATGAAAATGAAAATATTTCCCAAAAATTCGGTAAGTTCTTATTTTAAAATATTACACCAGAACAATATGTATTCCAATTCCTGCCAAGATCATACATACGTATACAGTGATTTTTTTTCATGTCAAATATATGAAGCCCGGACACAATACAAAAAGATTGAGTTTTTTTCAAATGGAACATAGGAAAAACGCTAACAATGGGATTGGCAAGTCATAAAAGCGGTTACCTATAATTCCACATTGTGTGGAAATCTTATATGTTCGGTATAAAAAAACTCAGGGCATGATAAAATCAATATTATAACAGAACGGTTACCACCTTCGATATAGTTTAATAAATAACAATTTAAATTAAATATATGAGTGGAAAAGCTATTCACATGATGTTTCACAAAGGTAATGTGTTGGCCCTTTAATTCACTTTTCGGCTATTCTGACATTTTTAGTAAGCAAATTATTTCCTGCCAACGAAATCAATAATTTATTGTTCTACTGACACAAATATGCTTGCAAGTATTTATCGAGTATTTCATACCAAGCATGTGCAATTTTTTATCATGAATCACACATTTAGTGACTACTAATGATTCAAATTTCAGTAGAGAAAGCTATATGAAATCAAACACGTACACTTCTAAAGAATTATATTATGTTGTGATTGTCCTGAAAGCAACCAGAGGTATTAACGCTTCAAATACCGGTAAACAGTAACTTTATTACATTACAATTTAAGATGAGTAACTGTCGGGGAAAATGAATTTAATCAAGTTCTTTATTTCTAATGTTTCCGATTTTTAGCAACAATTATGATTCCACTGAAACTCTAAGGCGGTGGAATGTTGTAATAACAGCTAATAAAAATTATACGAATACCATTGCAAAACGCCAATGATGCGCTCACGGTCGAAAAGCCACTTTAAAAATTCAAATAATCGGGTAAAAGTGAGTTTTTATGTAGCCAGTTAAACCTCAACGCAGGGGCGTCATTTCCTACTGTTGTGGAGGAGTCAAACGAATATACTCAACATTTTTCATTAAATAAGCTGAATCTGATGTATGAACTGCTGTCAGTTATTGTTCAGCTAAAAATATTAATAAGTATGTATTTGTAGTTTTTGTACAACAAATGGTTCATTTTTGATTTGACACGCCTAAAGGTAGGATACGTACAAAATTATAGATTCGCAAACTCTGAGGAAATGAAATTTTTGCTGTAGTAAAATATGTTTTTATACAATATTTACATATTTTTTTCTACAAATGAGTTAAATCACATTTTATATTAGATTCCTGAATATGACAATAACATTTAGACAAAAAAAATACAATTGAAAGGTTAGTAGGATGTGAATAAATCGAGTCTTTTCGCATTTTGAAAAAGAAAAATTATCTCCGTTCACCGTCACTATATTGACAAATACATGTGGAATACTCGAAAACTAATGCCAATACTTTCAAAAACACTACTAAACCATATGTGTTACATTATGTACAGTCACATATCATATGCCTTCTGATAGAAAGCCTGGTGCCAGTCTGTACAGTTGCAATACATTTTGTATCAATTGGATTTTAATCCACTTTTGACTTTTAATTGTATTAAATAAATTATAAATCATATATGTATGGCATTTTATCGCGTTTGTTAGTTACAGAAACGTGCGTACATGTTTTCCACACAGTTACTACCATTTAATATGAATGCATGGATATGGATATTTACGAATGTAAAAGTGAATTACGCAGCAATCGAATGCAGTGTTAAAACGCAATATCGTGTGCGCTGAAACATTTTGTATAGATGTAACTGAAATACTTCAAACTTTACACAAACAACATTCCGTAAATCCGAGTTATACCTCTTCAAGAAAGTATGTTTGAACTTACTACGCTTTCCACAAAATAAATTTACTATACCTAAAAGGAATTCAAAACAATTTGATACTACGCTTCAGTTAATCTAATACAAAAACTCTTAATATATCTATGGGCACAGTAATTCCGCAAAAAACAGTACAGTTTTTACGACGTTTTTTAAATAAGCTATCGTGTTTTCTTTTTACATGATTAAGAAATATTCATATTTTAAATGTATTTTCTGTTTTTTTAATAAAGTACACAACTGTCAAGATCGTTTACATTTTTTTTATTAAATGTTCAAATATACTAACTAATAAGAAGACATGAAAAAATATGCCTGACAGCAATTACCAATGATTTTTTGTTGAGAAAGATTTCGAATCAAATATTGCATTCATTTTAAATTGAGCCTAAGAGTAATACATAATTGTATACCGGAAGTATTCAGTGAAGTTGAAAAAAACAGATTATTTTAAACTATGTTACAACGCTGGAAATATTGTTTGTACCTCATTGAAAAACACGGAAAATAATAACATTGATATATTAAAACGTTATTTAAAACATTTCCTCATAGAACGTGTTTTCGACAAGCAATTTTAAAAGGCCACATTTTTCTTGGAATTATTCGTACTATTACATGTATGAATTACCTTCTTCTGGCTTGTTCATAAGCGTTTTTGCGCTTTCGAGTTAGTATAGACAACATTTTTGTACAAGAGAACGAAATTTTCCAAAACTTCAACATAATTATTATTAACTCTGGAACAATGGTATTATTCAACTAACATAAAGCAAAAATAATATCTACACTAACAGTAGGTAACACATTTGTTCAGGTATTTGTGCCCGTCGAAATTTTTGTGTGCAAAAGGCTTATGTCGATTAATCGGTTAACAAACTACATGAAAAAGTGAAAACAGACGGTGTGGCAGATACCGCCTATGCAATTAAGCCAAGGTTTGTAATTTTCCACATCACCTGACCTAAAAACCGATCCTCGATAATTACGACTGTCACTTTTTATCTACGTTTAATTTCTCTATAACATATAGCCTAAATTCTTGCTACCTGCTTGTAGGGATTGCAATTCAATGAAAGTCATCTCACTCGGATGGCTCGACACTGTCGCCTATACCATTACCAATGATAGCATGATACACACCTGAAACAGAAAAACTGAATTAGTTCTACGGTCAACTTCAAACAGTTTTAGATGCATAAATTACAGAAATATTGCGTTTTCAAACACGAGTCCACGAATTATACTTTTAAATTTAAAACGGAGCAGTTTGTAAGACAAAGTTGTTAATTCGTTCAAACACGTGGAAGTAACTACCGTTGGTGCTCTTTGCTAACTAGTACATATATCTTACTCTTACACGAAAAATATTATTTGCAACCTGTATTTTGAATACACGAGCTTCTAATGTACAAAAATTGAATCACACGTCTGAAAACGCTACAGAAAACGAGAATTTCTCGGTTAGAATAATTGGAAATGATTTACATAAGCCGAAACTTATACTACTTGCAACGAAAGATCAGGATAAAACCAAGCTACATTCGACATCGTCAGAAACCTTGCGGAGAAACATGAATCGTGTAGTAAAAACTCTCATTGAATCTACCCATTCAGCTATAAATAATCCAAAATTAATTTCCAATAATTTGATATAATAGAATTCCGAAATTTTCATCGTCCTAAATTTTCACTTAATATATTCCGCAGCGAGTAATGAACTTAGCATTTTAATTTCAATTTAAAATCCGCACACTAACTCATCCGGTGCTTATGGTTAATTGCTCGCAAGTAATTGATTTGGACATTACGAAAGCGGGTATAATAAGGGCTATACATGCTCGGGACACGTCGTATATGAGAGAAATCATCTCCAAACTATTATGTGCGAATATAAACAGGTCCATAGAATGTGCCAATAAAATTGATGCACTAAATAGAACAACAAGTAAATAGAACATTTAAGATTGCTGAATCCAGAACTATAACTAAGTTAACGTAATTAATTACAATACCTATTTGTCCATGAAAGTGCACAACCACCTAGAAATTTTTGTAAGTGATATATCCATGATCACAAGACCAAATTTTTAATATTACATTTTAATTTAAATCCGAATACAAATATTTATAACATTACATTTTTGTGTATTTTAAAATAGGGCGATAGAAACAAAACCCATGTTCATTATTCAGCTTTGAAACGCGATATCTAGTACAGTATGCAACAAATAGCTTTCCATTCCGAGGATGTATATAAAATTAAGTTTGATTTAATCGCATATCATAGTTGTTATCGTTATCACATTGTGTTATAAATCAATTACTTTTAAAAAAATTATATGTTGTGGTATTATATTTAGCCTTTTCGTTACAATTAATTTATTAAAGTCTTTGTAAATACGTATCTCCAAATTGGACCACTACGTTACTTGTAAAATAAATAAAAAATGGAAACAACGTAACACTAGACAACTTTCAAAGTGCATGCAGTTTTTTCTACGTCACAGCAATAGCACGTTAATATAATAACATAAACATTCCCTTTTCAAAAACTCAATTACTTATATGCAGTCTACTTGAAACCATTATTTTACAGGGTAAACCTCAGGTTTTTTTATCTTTCAGAAATTTTGATAAGTAACTCTATAGTAGGCTAACACGCATACGCCTCGTATCTCACAGTTGCCTAAATTTTTGAAAGTGCAAGTCGAGTATAAACCACGCCCATTTTAAAAATCAAAATCGAATTGATGGCTTGAAGATTTGCGTTGACTAATAAAGATTTGCACCAAAAATGTTTCAACAGTCACCTACTACTTACTTTCGTTGTAACTCGATAAACGATAAAGAAAATCACTTTTGGCGACTCTATACCAATCCGGTTAATATCTAAATAAAAAAGTTTTCCATAATAAAAATAACTACAAAAAAAGCGCTTAAGGTAGATTTCTCTGTAGGTTTTTTTACGTACATACGTACTACGATCTGAATAGTCGGTGAAGAAATTGCATCATTGAACGCCTACATTTAGCATAAATGTTTTAAATGAATACGAACCAGCTGGTCGGTGGATCAATTTAATTTAAATTTATTGATAATGAAGCAGTCGCTGCATTTATAACCTGCTACGACATAAACTCGATATTTTATCAGAACCGGTTCTTCTTTATGGGCATTATTCTACGCATGAAAATGTATTACAAGAATTAACTGAAACTTGCCAAAAATAATTCACGCTTAAAGTAAATTAAACTAAATTGTTTGAAGATCGGCAATTACTCTTGGACTTGGATTGTCTATTATCGTAGACTTCAAATTCATCTAATGCAAAGCTGAAAGTAGGCTAATTGCAAATCACTTGAATATCTTATGACGGTCACAGTTACGTCTCTTATCAGAGACCTACATTCCTTATCAATATTTACCAATGCTGCTGTGACAAATACATTTCAATTGGTATCTAGCAATGTATCCATACTTCCTTGCAGGAAGAAGATGGCCATATTATTATTACATATTTTTTAATAATTTCAAATATTTTTTGATAACCATTGAAGAACACCTCAGAAAATTTCCTCGCTACAAATTCAGAGCAATATGCACGTCGAGGCAAGCATACAGGCCGGATTAAATAAATAAGAATTTACGGCTATTAACGTAATGCACTGTAATTTTGTAACGCTGATTGATTGGATTGTAATAATACATTTCCCTGCAGCCGTGCAGCAAATGGATTTACACCGGCACATTTGTAAATCAACAGTAATTATTATTAACTTAATGACTGATTAGCGCAATGGATATATATACATAACACAGCATCAAAATATATTCACTAATATTCTGTTATTAGTTAAATAAACATAAAAAACGCCCATTCATTTCATATTGATTATTAATGGAGTATCAATGACACAATTTTCGTAATTATAGCTTGATAACAAAGAGAAACCTAACAAGATAACTGTCATTTCGAGATGTAAGGTAGCATATTTAAAAACTATATTTCTATTAACCGTTAAACATACTTCTTTCTTGTGTTGACTAATATACCGGTTACCTCAACAAAACACAAATACGTTTAGTAACATGAATTAGTTTTTTTTGTACCAGTCAATATGTTTTTCTCGTAGCTCTATTTATAATTGTGCACATAACATCGTGATTTCATTTCAATTGTTAATTGTAACTGCATTAGACTAAATAATACAATATTCAGTTACAATATTAAGCTATTAGAATGATCAAAGTTACTGACCCACATTTTTTAAATTAAACTAATATTGCCAAAAGCAACAGGTATCCGCCTGATTTGAAGGTAAACATTTATATATAGATTATTTAAAATTTGGTTATGTTCTAAGTGTAGTTATTCTTACTCGTCAGTTGAGATTATATTTATTTTGTAACCTAGGAATAGAATCTATTACTTGGCAGTAGTTTTTATTAGAAAAATTCAAAAATTAAGAATGTTGCCAGATGATAAAAAAATATATATTTGTCCTCTTGATGTTGGGAACTAGCAAACGCATATGAAAACTTTAAAAACGGTTTCTTACATTTAAAAAAAACTACATTCTTCAATAATACGTGAAAATTGATAATCGCCAATATATAACCGTTTTACAACTACGTCGCTTATCAAATTACTAAAACAAGATATTAGTAAAATATGTAATGATGAGCAATAGTATAATTGACCTATGTTAAAAATATATCAGATCAATAATGTTCGGGTAAAAATTGGTAATTTATTAATTATCAAAAATAAATTTAATTATACGCATACGTTTGATAACTCAACAAAATTACAAATTGGCAGAACTATAAACAAATGTACAACACTTTATGATCTACACGTAAGCTATTCCAATGATTATGGATATTGAAGTAAACCGCAATTTGCAATTACACAAATAGCATGCTCTCAAAGGCATTTATTTGATAAATTAATAGGTCGGCTTCGGAGCAACGTAAGTGCAGCTGTTGAAATTAAAAAGGAAGATTTGTACGATTATCTACGTGAATTTATAAAAAACCGACTCAGCTACTAAAATATCAAATTTGTTAAGCCACATACATATTATTTTTAGAATATCGTGCACTTGGCAGAAGGGAAATTTTAAAAGCAATTTTATTGTGTATTTGTAATAATATTTAACTTTTAGATTACATACTAAATACAAGAGGTAAAGAGGGAAACAGTGAAGTCTACAATTAGAGAACACTGCCGGTTCCACCTTTTTGTCTATTTATTGGCGACGTCCGCTTATAAGAAACAATCGTGTCCGGTTATAGGAAGTGTGCGTTTAAAACCGATCAGAAAATATTAAAACATGAAGAAAATTTTATTCTATTGAACATAAGTACAATAATTACAACAACTAAACTGACTAAATGTAAGACCGTATTTATAAAACCGAAAAATCAGCAACTTCTGCATTTTATAAACAATGTACAAACAGTAAAACAATACATTGTTGAAACTCGATCTGCGGAAACCCTAGTACAGCACCTGATAAGGTGAACATATTTAAAACAGTAATTACTGGTGCTAAATTAAACTATGTCTATGACAATGCAATAAGTATAAGCAAACTCGGTATCCGGTTAAGAGATAAATTTTACTACAGAGGAGCCTTATGAACTGTCCGTATATTAGAGGATCCGGTGGAGAGAGGCTATTTGGCTTTTGGCATGTTAGTAATAATAGGCTAACATTGGTTCTACGAAATCTGTCCGCTTATAGCAAATGTCCGTAATAGGAAGTTTCACTGTATATGTGAAAACAAATCTCACCTAAAAATGCTAAATGCTCTAAAAATTTTGTATCTTGCTATTTGTTTTAGTATCACCAATCCCACATATCCCCAAAGAGACTATAGAAATAATTATCACTCCGTCTTCCCACACCTGTGTTGTTAAAATTAGTCTGTTCATTCGTCAGAAATCATTTTCGTCACAGAGCAGAGTAATTCATTAACCTGAAAAGCATTTTTACATAACCATACTTCTTATAAAATGCTGCAGATTTATTAAGTAGAATCGTCAGAATTTATGACGTTTAAAGTCGACATAAATCAATTCCGCCTTCGTATGTGATTTGTAGCATAGTTAGGTTAAGTATATCTGAATTTTTAATAATAATTGCGATATTGTGTGCACGTACACTGTCAAAATTGTTGATGAAGTGTAGGTACAACATAACGCGAAGGTAATTTGGTCCATGTAAAAAGCAAGCCTATAATTATCCTCAATTTGGTGTTATTTTAACATTATGAGAAGTATCAACAAACCCGTGCAGGAACACAAATTCGGCTCGAATTAGAAGAAACGCTGTCTACGCATTTTGCAGTGTAGAAGTGAAGCAATAAACGGCGATTTGTCAGGTGTCGTGGACTTAAAATCAATCACTGGGTCGCGTAGCTCCACACCTCTGTCTGATAACATCAAACGCTCAGCTTAGAGCTGCTTTGTTGTTCGCATGACAAGTCCTGAGACATGTCATTTAGCATTAGATCAAATATTTCTGTTGTGGATCATTTTCCTGTGCGTTGAAAATCGTCATCGGCGCGGGCGCTTCTATCTATTTCAGGCTTTCAGGGACGAAAGTTATCAGCAAACTCGGTTAGGCTAGGTCGCTGGTAGCGGGCTTGGTGGGCACCCAGCCAGCCGTTACTAGATCACACCATAGGCAACCAAATTCTTAGGGCCCCATGGCCACATGGTAGTTCGTCGCCGGAATTCTCTCGTGTTAAGGTTTCATGTACTGACAAATAGTCAGTTGCCGGAGCAGTTCTTTATTAATTCAGAAACAACTTTTTACCGTGAAAACATCAACCTCCGCGCTAGTGTGTATCATACGTCACAACTTACTACGCCGCAATTCTGAAGGTTGCCAAGTTCACTACACCAATTTGCAAAGTACGAATTCCACAGCTAATCCAGGTTTCTGTTTGTGAAGAATTTGATACGATCTGCGGTACAAAAACGCGTTTGGTTGTTTCCAATATTCCCACTGAAAATTCGCTGTTCTCTTCAACTAAGTTCCAGTTTCGCTTTTAAATAATAAAACTCGAAATGGACGCAACAAAAACATTCGCGACCAAAACAAAGAACTAAAAACAAATATGAAATTATATTTTCTGAGGTACTGCCAAAATGCGACGTTGCTCTGTTTTTGTAAAAACTTACATTAGACCCGAAACTGAGATAAACATTTCAAAAAAGTACCAAACGTTTTTCGCAATTAGTGTTTGGCTTTACTCACTGCTTGAAAATCAAGTGCGTTATATTTGGTAGGTAGAAAATTCTACATTTCAATCAGAAAATCTTCCCAACAAATAAAAAATATTCCAATGACGAATGCAATAATTGTCCAATATATAATTCTGGCCGTCTTCATGGGTTAAACCATTAAGTTTTCTACAATTGTATGTTCGTCTTTCAATCTTCTCTCTTAAAACATGACTTTCAAATTTGCATGTATTTTGATTATCTTTAACTAGTATTAAAAATTCTCAAACTGAAAAATCTGAAAATATGTAAAGTCGAAGATAGCCTACACTCAATCAGTGGCGGCGCGTCGAAAATTTTGATGGTGGGACACAAACCAAGACCGACATCCCGAGATCTAAATATTTCACATATGGACTGGCAAAACTTTGCATCACTGAAAAAATGACCGAACTACACACTAGTAAAATATGATTAATTCAATCGAATATCTCGTTTTCATCTGTTCATTTACATGTATAATTCTGCCAAAAGATGCTTCCCGACTGGTTTTGAGAATTAAGTTTATCTTTGCATGAAAAGAGTAAATAATACGTATTATATAATAATAGAAATTTATTGATAGATCTACATAACTGCTATATTTCCAGCTATTGTTCTAGCGAATACGACGAAAAAAGCTTATTTAAAGGAGCGTTAATTGTTTCATGGTGGATGCCACTGCGTAACGCAATCCAGCAACTGCGTGACAAATCGGAAGTACCCGTATAATTATTAAACCAAGTAATAATTAATACAATAATACAATGAGAACTATCCATTAATACAAATAAATGTGATTAAAATAACACGCCGACCTTGCGACCGTACCTATGTTACGAATGAAATCCCAGGCGTCGGGATGAAATGATCGTACGTGCCAAAATTGCACATCGAAATCAGTCACTCGAGACGCGTGCTTGAGCCAAACGGAGAATTGACCCCGATTCAATGCTAAACTGACTATCTTTGCAGCTACCTCCTTCACCGCTCACCGCTCGCTGCAGCCTATAATATGTTGAAAAGCAAGAGCAACGTCGATCTGGCCCAAATCCGCCGTGAAACTAAGCAAGCGCTTATCGTACAGTTATTAATATTCCTGAAATAAAAAATACGCAGGCTTTGTTTTGGCTTCAAAATAAGAATGATAAAAATAAAATAAAACATGTTTCCTTTCAAAATACAAAAATCTTGTTTGTTGTGGTAGGGCCATGGCTCCTTGACTCTTCATAGCGAGTCGCCATTGCACTCCATTTTGCAGATTTTGCAGAATTTTTAAATCTGCTTACTGCATCACAAATCAACTTTAAAATTTTCAATAAAAACCTGAACGGAAATTGATAGATTACGTTCAACGGCTTTAAATATTTAACCAAATTCATTTGCACTTGTACTAAAAGATTTATTTATTTATTTATTTCATACTCAGCCAACAGCCGTTAGGCCAATTATAGACGTCGCTGTACATTTTATGGGGTCTTCCAACCCCACTAACGACTGTCATGATGTTATTATGACATCCGGGACCAACTATTTCCGTGGCAGCCGTACCACGAGGCTCCGTGTGAAGCAGCCGTGAAACTCCCATCCAAGTTCCGACCAGAGAGAGAGAGAGAGAGAGATGGACGCGACTTTGTTCCTACTACCTTCAGTGTTCCACAAGAATCCCGAAATACTCCTTAGCTTGTCTTAAATCAAGACGCGATCAAGATACGAAATTTTAAATTTGATTTTTGAGGCAAGACGCAAAATTTTATGCATACACAAGATTTCTTGCTTTTCGTTTATTCGTAAATATCTACATACCCCCACTTTTATAATCTCCGCCCGCCTATAGTTAAGAATTTAGTTGGGATATATAAGTATGGTAAAGTATATACGATTAAATAATAATACTTATAGCACAATAACAGATTAAGATATATCCTTATTAAGACATGTATTTAAACACATTAAACTTGGGATAGATTCATTATTGAGTCTGTTTCTATATTTTCGGATCACTAAAGCCCTTTCGAGAATTATCTCTGCGCAGGAAACGATGTTACCATAACATTAAAAAAATCTTGAGGCATCGCCGACAAGTTAACCCTTCCAGTTCTAAATTATTTATTTTCCAGTAAAAATTTAGATTTAGTGTATCCAAGTTCAATTAAGTAACAAAAAATCTGTAAAGGGGTTTAGAGGAAACTTCTCTCACAAGAGTAATGTGAATTACATACATCAATTTGCAAATAAAAAAAACATTGTGGTCGGTGGGATCCGATGGTGCTAGGCTCGTCGCTCTGCCTCTGGATCACGGAATCTCGGGTGCATCATGGGCTTTCCACAGCTGTATAAACGACGCGCTCACGACGAACTCGCTCAGTGTTCGCCCTGTATATGTTGGATTTAAAATATGTCCTTTTTGATCAAGTGCAAAAACATGCGCTATGTGCAAAGAATTACTTTTATTTAACTAATAGGTTTTGAGTTAAAGGAAAAATAAATAGATTTTTTACCGAAATTACATCGGTTTCGAGTCAGGTAGATATAACATGTGAGCAAATGAAAACGAAATCAAGCTTGACTTTAAAAAAATGAAGTCATGTGGTCTATTACTCCGGATGTTTTTAATTTAAATATGACAGATATTATAGTCTATATTCAACATAATGTGAATTAATAATCGACATATGTTTCAATTTTCAAAGCCAAGATTGATTTCATTTTCGTTTGCTCACATGTTATAATACGCATGCAAAATATTGTGTTCCTCCAACAAGTAGTTTTTGAGCTATACCGCCAACAGACTTCCGGACGCATGGATGAACCGACAGACAGACAGACAGATGGACGGATTTTTAAAAAAACACGTTTTTTCCAGCTGAAACGTGAAGATAGGAAGAACTCTCAGAAAATGATTTTTTCACGAATACAATACTTCGTCTTTTAGCGACAAGGGAAGTAAAAATATATATGTTGGCCTTTTTTTTACTTCCTTTTACTACTATAAAGGAAGTATTGGATTCACCCCAAAAATTCGAAATTGAGTTTTCAACAGATCTTCACGTTTTAGAGTCCCCTGATCCCAAAAAACATATTTTTTTTCATTGGTCTGTCTGTCTGTCTGTCTGTCTGTGTGTCTGTGTGTCTGTCTGTGAACAGAATATCTCAAAAACGAAAAGAGGTATGGCATTGAAACTTCATATATAAGTTTTGTGTACTATGTAGATGAGACAGCAAGTTTTTGAAGAAAATCGCATAACCGGAAGTAGGTGTTTACTCTTGTGATTTTTCAGTTTTTTTCGATTTTTTCAAAAACGGCTCTAACGATTTTTTTTAAACTTTACATTTTTCTTACATTTTTAATGTGTATTGATGTGAGATAGGTGATTTTCCAGTTGAATACTTCTAAAGTGGGTTTCTTTTGTTTTTTTTTCTATTTTTTTTATTAACTCCTATTTTAAATAAAACACCCGGTATATTATTACATTTTTGAATTCACCTTAAAATTCTAGAGAAAATTTGTCTCTTCAACTAACACTCGATTTTGTACCGTTTTTGTAGAATTTGTAATTTTTGAAAATTTTTAACAAATGGTTAAAAATTAAAAATAAAATTTTTGACTAATTATAAGATCACTGTAAAAGGAAGTTGTGTGAGTGTATCACACCAGATTTTTATTATACGATGTACATTAACATGGAAGTATATGTGAATCTGAAAGGGGCGACTTTAGAAGATAAGAAAATGGTTTACACATTAGGTATTCAAATTGCATTGCTCATTATAATAGCGCAGACGATCTTCAAATTAGTGATGGGCTTATTCGCATCAAAAATAACCGGTTATCCGGTTATTGAAATAACCTGTGTAACTCGGTTTTCGTTTCAAGTATTCGGATGAAAAATAACCTCATTCTGATACGTTCTACGTGCCGCGTCTCAGCGACCTGCGAGTGATCGAAATTCTGTAAATAATACGGCATTCATAACTCATAACCTTTTCTACGTATGTACTTGATTGACCCAAGTGAGGCCGCGGCTGCTTGTTGATGTTATTAAGACATTTGATACTCCCAGTCGACGAGTTAAATTTATGGGGCCGTTCCTATTAAAGATAACGTTCTGCTGAGTATGAGATTTGCCGAAGGTTGGTATTAATTTACAACGGCCTAAATTTTTGCTTCGAAACGCGGTTGATTATGCCTAATAAGGGATAAACAGAAAGCGAAATAAGATTTTCCAATATCGTAAAAGATTTATATTTAATTTTTAATAACGGAGCAGTCGGGACAAGAAGTGGATTTCGATGTTGAAAATTCTAAGTGTGCGTCCGCGGAAGGCTGAACGTAGATAAATGATGGATTCTAAAATATACCGGTATGATGTTCAAGCGAAAAGGGAAGGGTGACTACTAGAGAATTTTAGGAACTAAAAATAGATTCAATAGATACTTTGTATTCGCATATTTATAATTTATTTATGATTAGTATTGATATAGCTATTCTCAATGGTTTAAAATATTTAGAAATCAAATAAAAATCATTTATACTATTATTATAATTAACGATTAACTGAGTTCCTCTGCTATCTGCAAGTTACGATGCCGATGCCGATGACGGTGAACCGCCAACCGGCAAACCTGCTGACTTAATCGAAACGAATCGAGAGCCAAAATTGATTCGAATGATTATTCAAATAATCAATCGGTTATTAATATGATTCGAATGCAAATAATTCGGTTATGAAAATTGTCCGGTTATGCCCATCACTAGTTCAAATCATACAAAAATATTATATTGATACTGTCTACGGAAACTTTTAGAACAATTATGCCCCTTTACAAAAAAAAAGTGTACAATGCATTTATAGCAGTAAATATACGTTTTCTTGCAGCCATTTTTGCTTTTGCTTCTTGTCGTCTCTTTGCTTCCCTCAAGATCTAGCATGTAATTCACATAATCGGTTTGTAACTATTTCCACTAGTAGCTTCTGTAGCTCTTGTGGTTGGTAGACGAAGTGATTCAGTTCAGTGCTGGATCAACGACATAGCTTTTTTGTATATGCAAATTTTGTTACACCAATCACTCCAATTACTCCCATTTCACGATTCAAAAGGTCTAATACATCTTTTTATGAACATGCAGTTCTGCAGCATCTCTTCCATATTCCAGCGAACTATTCACGCACTACTGCAACTATTGGTTAGAAGAACATACGCAACATAGTCAGAGCAATTTTGACTCCGATGATGCAGGCTGCAATGTCTTGCGAAACGTTAGTCTAGGTGCACAAAGAGCAAAAAGTAAAGATGCACCGGGTACGATTGTATCCGGTATCCGACGTTTGACCGGGTACCCGGTTTGGCCGAGTACTGGCAACAACCCAGCCGGGTAATAAATGAAAAAAACGCTAACTTTTTATACATCACAAGTACTGGTTTTTATCTTAATTTTCATTAACTTTAAAATAATCCCACACTTTACTCTCCTCCTCCTTAGAGCTCGTTACTTGAAAAATTATAGATTACGCTGACGTGGCGAATTATTTCTACTGTGCTTGACAGTGAGTGCAATATGCCATATTTTGCTAACCTCTTGCAATGCGACATATTGTCTGTATCCGGTACCTATTCGGTATTTCAGAAAGTGTTTCCGGTGCATCCCTAGGAAAAGAGCCTAAGGTTGTTTAAGTATCATTGCTCAAAACGTACTCGTAACATCAAGTGGCTTGTGAGAAGCTTCCAAGAGTTCACGAGCCACCAAAGAACGTAACCATAACACAAATCCTTGCTTGGTTCACAAGGTATAAACTAAAGGCACATGAAGCTAAACAATAATGGGTGTTCATCTACAAAGACAACGCAATCTAAGTCCAAATTTGATTTTAATAATGAGAATTCGAGTATCCACAAACGACAGACAATATACAGACAGTTGTCGTTTATTAGGTCTGAAAACCCCAGAAGTCAAGAAAATTTAAGATTCTTGATTCAATACAAGAAATACAGTATCAAGAAGTAATTAATTTCTTGTCTTGGACATATATGTACTTTAAAATAAAACCATTTCTGAAACATTCATTTCAACTGTAATTTAAAAAAACATCCTATGCCAATTCATTTACAATATTAAGTATAATGTAATGTTACTCATTTCATGTATGTAGCATCTAATTCCTCTGTTAGAACTTCAGCTAATTTTACAAAACACAGACTATACAACAGTGCACTGGCACCCTGGATTTAAAACCATTTTAAATGTCTTGTAAAGGGAGGGCAAAAACCTAACCAATAAATTGATACGACTAATAAGTGCAGGCAACGTGAAACCTGTTATTAATAGTATTCTACTACTATCACTACAATTTATGAAAATTATTTATCACGTATAGCTAGCTGCAGAATTCTGATCTAATTGCTCCACATGTGTGATAACAATTTATCGACATCATGAACAAGTTTTATTCAGCTTAGCACGAATTAAGACTGTTCAGCGCACCCCTTTTTCGCGTTGGCCATAATATCTACATATAAATTATTGCCTCACTGACGATGCAAGTTTTCCTTTTCTTTTTATTCTTACATTTCCAGTTACCTTCAATAAAAATTACTATCCCTTACTCTCTTCACTGTCTAATATTTGTATGTATGTATTATCTGTAACCTCATTTACCTTGCGGTGTCGAGGCTGGTGCTTTATGCGCTGGCATCTGGCGGTACAATGATCAACTTGCCCCGGATTCGGGATACAGAGTTGGATCGCGCCTTTGGTGCTTGCGCAGCAACCATTGTGTAAGTTGTGTGTCTTGGTGATGTGTTGACCTTGTTACTCTATCTCTTAGGTCTGTGGTTCTGGGTAGAGCACAGTTAATTTGGTGCCCAACTGTGAATGGTCTCACTGAGCCCGATTCTAATCGCCAAGGATACGGAAAAATTCCGACCCCAGCGGGATTCGAACCGAGGACTTGCTTAATGCAAGCCTGGCGCTAACCCATCTGCGCCACGCAGCTTCTTCTGTCTAATATTTATTTTCAGTAATTCAAAAACTCATCCTTTTGAAGCTTTGAATGTACATCAATTTATTGCTATATATGTAGCTGTGTCATGCATAATTATTATCCTTAAAAACGGATTATTAAATTTACATTGCTCTTCTTAAATTTTATTGAAACCCATTTTAATTATGTTGATATCATCATTTGAGTGTTGACTGAGAGTAAGTAATACAACAATAGAAGTTATTAGTAATATATGTAATAACTAATAACTTATTACCTATTTTTTTATTTTGCAAACGCACATAAGATGCATTTCAACTTCTTTTCCCAGTAGCAAAAGAAATGAAGCGATTACGACGACTAATTCCTGGTCAGTCTAATTTGCATCTTAACATCGCACTAGCAGTGCTTCCACCTTGTAGTGTGGAGGTGGGAGGTCGGTCAGATTTTATTAAAGTTAACACTCAGTGACGCATCAGCATTCTTGTTCATGTACGACGTTAAGCTTGAACATTCGCAAGTTAAAAATAGCTAACAAAATAAATTCTCATTCAGAAGCCAATGAAGTACATTTCGGGGTTATCAACTTTCGCAAAATCAATGTACAGCATATGTACAGTACTATTTATGTACACGAAAATTAAGAAATATTACAGTAACCCAGAACAAAATATTGAAGAAATAATTACATCTACATACCCAAATTTAGAAACGCTAACTCATCAACAACAAGTTAGAAAGCATTTTTTATATTCTTACAACATGGCACTTACAAAACTTTTGCTTTTGTTTAGTAAAATTTGTAGTTTAATACAACTAGTTCGAAGTAGATATTCTTCGCCAGTGGCGTAGAGGTCAAATTCTGATGCCAGAAAGAATGCAATATCAGGAATTACGTTTCCACCCCTAGTTTTGTGTTTGGTTTTCTCTTAACTAAATTTGTTATATACTGATTATATTTACATTTTACCTATTAGTTTTGCATTATTCATTTTATTTTTGTGTAGGTAAGGATTGCCAAGTTACAGAGGTTTTGTTATAAAAAAGAAATGTTTCTCAGCGTAGGATTACTTCAGCAAACCCTAACGTCACATTTTATTATACAAGCATTAGCAGCGTCGTAGCATAATAATGTACATATTTGTTTGTAACGTTGTAATATTTTCTTTGAACACGCTGAACCATTTTTCAGCAGGATAAAAGTGTCTTGTTAACTAAGTAGTTGTATATTCTGTAGATAATCTGATACCGTACGTAGGTACTATAAATTATTATTCACAATATCGGATATCTAGCAATCCATTTGTCAAACTAAACTACAAGAACATTTTCTGAACATTAATACACGGTAATGGAATATCGAAATTCCCAAATTTGATATACATGTAATAGTAGGTTTCACTATACATTTGCTTTATAAATACATATTATTACTTAATCCCTGAATTCGATTCACACTTTAATGACTGTTAAACTTTAACCTTGTAAACTTTATATAAACATCTACAGATTGAACTGCTTTGGATATTCATGTGAAAACAAACAATTTCAATGGGAAATTACAAGTTATACATAATTACTCTACAATTACCTCAGTGTATAAATAGTACATGAATGAATTTCTTCAGAAATGATGAAAATGTAATTATCCGTAAAAACCCTATAATTTTCAATATTTATAACAGGGTAGATATTTTTAATATTTAAAGTTTTTAATAGTTATAATAAAACAAAGCTCATAGATTTATACCCTTTCAGGTATTCAATTTTTGATGAAGACTTTAAATATTACAAATAACATTTTAAACTTTGACTAACTAGAAGAAACTAATTTCAGTAAGCAATTCATACTGCATGTTCAATAATTAACACTAACATTAAAAATGGAAAACAATGTTTTGTATTTAAGTAAATCAAATTTCATTATCATATGCGTTTCTACAATTTACAATCTTTCTTCCAAATTCATTTGCTTAAATTCATTGCGATGGTTACCTTATACACACTGGCGGCGTACTATACTTCTCTATTTTACAGTAGATATTTCTGTACAGGCATACCCAAAATTACTAAAAATATGTTAAATATTGGAACTGGGTACATAATATCCTTATATGATTACACAGTAAGCAATTATACATAGAAAAACATAAATGCACTCAAATAAATTGTATTTTAACATTCTAAAACTATTATATCTAAACTTTAAATAGTGAGTGTGAATTAACTCTTTAATTTAAATAGTGAATTAAATTGGTGTCTAAAATTTGACAGCAAAAATTTCTACATTTTTGACTAAAAAATGTAATATGTGTTAAAGTAAGTTAATTACAAATGAAGTATTTTATAATTACAAATAAATAAATAAAATAATAGCCTTTACAGTCTTTATATATTAATTCAAAAATGTCAATTCGTAAGTGTACCTAACTGGTTGTTTGGTTTAACACATTTACTTGAAACAAGTATATATTATTTAATATTATATTCGAAATTCCATTATTATATCCTACTCTATTACAGTTTTTCACTTTATTTTTAGCTTTTAGATATGTATAAGAGAGCGGATGCCCGAGGAAGCCACATGCTGTAAGTCTCAGGTGGTCGGCCGGGGTTCGGTCCCCGGCGACTACATCGGGATTTTTAAACATCGTATGCTCTCCGGCTACTACGAAGCTGACACCTGTAGTAGTCGCAAACCCCTAACAAGCAAACTCTTCCTCAGTTTCGACGGGCAAGGCTAGCAACCTACTCGGCTTACGAGCAAAGAGGGCTCATAGCACCACTTTGTGGTTGAAAACAGACACTGACCTAAAAATAAAAGGAAGAAGAAAAAGGATGTTTATAAAAGCAGCATTAAGTGGTAAACTAAATTAAATCCTGAATTCTTTCGTTGTAAAAAATCAACTTCAAAGTAAAACTATAAAAAATTAAATTTCTTAAAAAAATTAACTAGCTTTTTCCGGAGAAAAAATGTACATAAAAAAACGCAACCTTATTCAAGTAACAGGTGGTTTACGCATATAACTAATCGCAACAATTTTATTCATCCTCACCCACTTAATTAGCAGCTCGATTCGTTTCCTGCAACGATTGGAATCCCTGCCATAACTAAACTGACCTTTAATATTCTAGGCCACACATTCTAAGAGTTGAATGTACTACACTAACAAACGTACGCCTAAAATACTTTAATTAATAGATTTCCCTTTAGCATATTTAAATGTCCTACATCGAGATTTCTCTATTCTACCGAAGACTATAACTCAAAGCTTTAAAGCAGCATTTTGAAACTCGTTCACACAATTTGCACCTATGCAAAAGTCAAAAACAAGTACAAAAAACAAGCGCGACAATTTCCGTAATAAATCGTCTGTAAATACCACGAATGCTTAACCCATTCCAAGGGAAGCTGAACGTCCTTAGCCGATCGGCGTGTGCAGGAAAAGGCGTAAACTATAACTTTCTTGGTAGTAAATATCCAGTAGTTCTTTTCCGACCGGCAAGTTAGAAAATGGAGCAAACGTATTACTTAATCCCTAGCATTTCTCGAAAGGCTCACCTTGTAAAAGTTGTACATATGCAACATAATCGACCTTGCCTTCAGCCTTTCGTAATTATTATAAATGCTTTGCCTACGTACACCTGTAACGGTCCACGAGCCATTCCACGTGGCACCAAGGTAGTCGGTTAAGTCTCAAATCAGTAGCTACCCTAAACTGCTAAATGTTTTACAGCCCCGAAAGCTATTGTGTTACGAGGTCGTAAAAACACAGGTATCTGTATCACGATACGACCCACAAACCTGTTGATTTCTTTCCCTAAGTGTTACTTAGTCGTACCTGTCAGACGAGCATTCCGTACGAAATATTTATTTGTTCGTGGACGTTTTAACCGTTGAATTCGGTAGCTGATGGAGCTGATTTGCTGGCAATTTTATAAGCCGATGCTCTTTAGTGGACATGCTCTAGTTCTAGACTCTAGTCTAGGGGGCTTTGATAGATTTCACGTTTGCAATTTTACGAAGAGCAATTATTTAATGAAATAACTAAAACATGAGGATCTACTTAAAAACTATTTTAGTTAATTCTGAACGTCAACAATCAATCAATGGATTAATACTTCATCAAGTTGCACAAACAACCTCTACGGATTGTTCCATCAATGAGAATATTAGAACACTGATTACAATGGTTTACAAATTTACACTTGTTGGTTGGAGTGAATTTCAATAGGCCCTATTAGCTAAATATGTTGCTGCGATATCAAATATAACTTAGTCTTTTTCTATCACATCCAGATACATCACTATTGAAGAAAGAACAAAGTAACGATTTTTATGAAAGTATATAACTTTGTTGTATTCGGTAATGGCAAATTGATAGGATTACATTTTCATATATGAAAAATGCGTAAATACTAACAAATATTAACCAAAATTCTAAACATTTCATTAATCAGACCTTCGTCTCTTTGTTTAAATTGTTTTTCTTTTATGTACAGCGCCTGGTTTCTCTCTTTTTAAACACCAGCTGTCGTTTTGTATTCCACCTTCCCTTGTATCTTTGCTAAATTTCCTCTGTCTTATTAATGGAACCTCTTCCCTTGTTCTTCGCTTATTTGTCCAAGATTTTCAGAAAAAAGCCAAGATGGGCATGCAAAAACTAAATTTTGATTTTCATATTGCAACCCAAACATCGAGGCTTTTCGAATATATTTTGAACAATTTTCCCATAATCTATAATTTCCTAGAAAGTTGTTCATTACACCCTTAAAAACAATCCAGGCTTCATTTTCAACATCAGTTATGGTAGTTTCAAACTGATCCTCTTAAATCATTTTTCTAATTTGCGAACTAATGAAGATACCCTTCTTAATTTTCGTGTGAGGAACACAACAACCACATCTGTACAAAATATGCCAGAGCCCTTTATTCAATTTCTGGTTGCCATACTAAAATTAAACTAACACACAATGAAAGCTCACAATGAATTTTACAGGAGTATTGTGACTATGTAATAGGGATGTTCCGAATACTGGTATTCGTATTCGTATTCGCGAGTATTCGCTATATTTTCAATATTTGTATTCGTAATCGTATTCGCCAAAATTAACACGAATATTACACGGGTATTTGACATTAAAATTATAGAAATATAGATAAGAATTTTAATAAAAATATAAAACAGGTATTCATACATTAAATAAAACATTTTTTTTTAAATATTAACCATTCTATAACATTAAATAAAAAACCAAACTATTATCCATACTATTTCTAAAATTTTGCAGCGCGTACAAAAACGATGTTGATGTTGATATTATTCACTCAATGTCATGTATTCGTATTCGTATTCGTATTCGCGAATATTCATAAGAGTATTTGTATTCGGTATTCGTATTCGCGAATACGAATTTTTGTATTATATTCGCAACATCCCTACTATGTAACGGATATGCCATTTATTAGGGATGTCGGCGGGTACCCGGGTACCCGGGTCGACCCGGGTAATAGTCAACCCGGGTAGATTTTCAGGACCCGGGTACCCGACTAATAAATTATGTAATTTCTAGAAAGTCAGTCTTTTTCGGAGAAGATGATAAAAACTTAAAAACAATAGAAATACGCTCTAGAAAAACATAACCATCCAGTAATAACCAGAATCACCCCATCCCATACCGCATAATGTTTCTTGTTTGATATAATAAATCCCCTTCACAGAAATATTCAACCCGTCAATAGTACCATTAAATCACGTCATTATGGGATAAAGTAACATACACATCCTCTGTGTGATTTTGATGCTGTTAGGAATTTCGAATAAAGTTACGTACATACTTGAATTTGATAGCACTTGGAAGTGTGAAAATATTTACAAATAACAGACGACTTGCAATTTGAATTGGGGAGTAGGTAGGTACTATTTCAATTTAATTCAGTTTAAAACTCGCGGCGTAAAGAAAGAAATTGTAGCTACCTCAGATGTTCCGATGTACGCTAACATTTTTGTTATATATTTCGGGTACCAGAGGGTACCCGGGTACTGCTTTCGGGTACCCGGGTTTCATTTTAGACCGGGTACGACATCCCTACCATTTATATAAGTTTCGTGGTTGACTAGACTTCAAACAAGTCACTGTATACTCAGACAAGTTTAAGGAGGCACATATTTGATAATGACTACAAATATAGGTATATAAAACTTGCAAACCATTGCAGAAAGTATGGCTATGCGTACAATTGCGTATTATCTAGCTAAGTAATATTTTGACGATTGACGATCACTGAAATGAATTTATATGAACATAACTTGACACAGGAATTTGGATAGTGTGGGGAAGCGAGAAACAGTTGTTTGGATATTTCAATCATATTTGCTGAATTTGGTTAATATACTCTCACCTGATTTAGCCAGTGGTTTCAAAAATGTTCACCAGACCCTAATGCTATTTTTTTCCATAAGCGATTCATTTTTAGTATAATTTTCTTCTACTGGGGTCAGTATATATCTATATATCCATTTAATTTAATAGTAATATTTATGAATCACCCGGTATATTGCTCCATCACATTCAAACTGCCGTGCTTCCTTATTAATATTTTGCCCAATTGCCAGTTATACTACCTTTTGAAAGGGTTATTTTTATAATGTTTAAATCATTTTACACTAAACCAGTGCCTACTGCGATCAAAGATAAATACGGAAAATTGAAAAATCATAACAGGTGACTAGAATCACAAAATCCAACATTTTATTCGAAAAATATTATAATGTAAATGATTTAAAATCCAGTTTTGCCTTCATAAAAAGTGCCACGGAAGATACGATGTAAGTGCGTAAAGCTAGTCTTTAGTCACGAGTGGGGCTTAAAACGCGAGTGAGCGAGCGTTTTAAGCCCAGCGAGTGACTAAAGATGCTTTACGCATGTGTATCGTACAATATTTTATCTACGATGGCATCTAGAAAACACGGTAAATATACAAAAATATTTTAAATGTAAATCAGAATTACCAACAACCGGTCGTAATTTGGCGTGGTTAAAAATTGTAAAACACGTTGCTACTGACGACGTGCCTAATGAAATCATTTTAAACACGTTGCTACTGACGACGTAAACATGTTATCAAACAGTCGTTTTACAAATTTAAAACTGCCAACTAAAAGTCAATTTTACACACTGTCGTAGATAAAAGTTTATAAACTGTCAAGTAGCGTCATATAAATCTAAATAACTAGTTAAATAATGCTTGGAGTACGCCTAACCACTGCTGAAAAAAATAAAAATAGTGGGTGAAAAATTAACTTAAAAAATTGATAAGATTTCGCATTTCTCGTTATTCTGACTTTGTTTAATTACTTTTTTCGATAAAATTAGGCCTATCATGGTTTTTCAATGTTTTGCATTTGTTGTTGATCGCAGTGGGCTACTGGTTATACGAGCTCGATTGACAGTTAATCTTTTATTTCATTAATTTACAGTTTCATATAATTTTACTCATGTTTACAATTTTGTGTTTCTAGGATAAAAAATCTGCAAGCCCCCATTGTAGTTTTACTCGCGCGGTTGTGGTTATGGAATTATGTGACATTAAAAACAGTGTCTATTTATAGTCCTTTCGGGATTCAAGGTCAAATTTAAACACGTCATCAGAATATTCTGGAAATTCTGCCCAACTTTGCTAATTTAATCAATCCTGTACTTTTCCTAATAAGAAAGTTACCAGTATGGTTGGAAAATGGACACCCTGTATACTGCTGATGCGTAAGTGAACAGTTTAAAATACATAAACCATGCAGCTTACACGACCGGTATCATTCACTTGTGGTTATAAATATGTTTACAATTAACATGGATTTTTGAATGATTTTTATTAAGCAATTGCTGCTCGATATTTAATAAGACCAATGTGTTGTACATACACTACGCTACACCTAAATTACTTTGCAATTATTAAACGAACGCCGCACTGAAATTATATCTGTACAAACTAGAGATCGAATTCGTCTACCATAACAAGCAGTTGACATTGAACCGAGTAGTAATGGAAATTACTTGGTTTACTATGCTCGTTTTTTACGGTTTCCGTCAAAAAAGTGAACTTGCAGTATTAACGAGCAACAACTGCCTAAGGTGCAAGAAGTGTAAAATATGCATATCAATTAGTAGATGTATCATTAGTCTTTTGCACTATCTCGTTAACTATTTAGTCGCTGTTAACGAAGGTCGACCGGTGCATTAGTCCGGAGCGTATACATTTAATCTTTGTAACTATTACATAAGTGAGTGATTTCATACCTACGCTAGTGACCATTTAAATTTTGATTAGCAGTCATGAGTTGTCACTAAAAACCATCAATTTCGCCAAATACCATAACGTGCGTTGTATAACGCAATGAACTACATGTTAAATACCAATTAACGGGAAGGTTATGTTGATAGTAATGATCCATTTATAATTATTGTAGACATCGGACGTAGGTGAGTTTGGCGTTTATGTATGGTAGTATTCGCTGCTGTAATTTATTGTTAGGCTACTAGTACAGTGTGAGTCTGCAAACTGGAAGAACAGGTAAGTTTTATACAATACCAGAAACTTTAATTATCTCTGAAAAAATGTAGGTTATCAGAATTATAAAAATCAGTAATAAGCTACTTTTCATAATCAATAATATTTAACAAGAAGTAAGTCGTTAGTAGTAATATAAAAATAAATTCCAAATGAGCAAATAAAACACGTTAGTACATATTATTACAATAAATAAAAACAATGACGCACATACACATCTAGAATTTAGTTGGAAAGACGTTTGCGATACTGCGTCACTTCTCAATTTTACACAATACTTTTCGTTTTGTTTTACATAATATATTTTAAATTACATAACTGCAATAATGACCAATTAAAATTGTAACAGACTTAAAAAACACCAGAATTTTCTCATTATTTTCTCACCTGTTCTAAGCTAAAACATAAATAGAGAGTTTATTTATGGTATATTTAGGATGAATACCGAAGTTCAAAAAAGTGGCCTCTCGGACTGTTGTCGTTGCTAGACTCGACTGACGTCTCGTCCACGGCCTTCTGGAGGTCTTATCACTTTTCGTATGTGTTATACAATATACCATATTTTAACACTGACAAACAGAAAGAAGTGCTCTTGTTGAGGACTATTTTTATCGGTCTATCGAAAATCATTGTGCAAACATATATAATTTCTGGGATTTACTAGACTTCAGTCCGCGCCATTCCCAAATGATGATCGTTATACTCCTCTGATTCCGTCATTATTTGCTTGTACGTAAGAACCTGTAATTTTTAGACCGGAATTACGCAATTTAACAAAAATCCTAATATAATAACAGCATGACATCAACGTTCATTGTTAAATACGTAATCATATATAGCAACAATTTAAGCTATAAAATTCTCAATAGATGTAGTAGTTTTAATTCAATGTCAGGACGAGAATAATTTTGTGTCGTTTCACGAATTACAACCATGAAACATTATGTTTTGAAGTGATATGTCATAGTTCAAGATTTCATTGTACTGCAGATGTATTTTTCACTAAAATTGTATCAACCTTCACAGAGGTGATTTAATTGATAGAAATCATTATGCGGTACAAACTAGTAAGAATTGGTTATGTAAAGCAGGATCACTGTTTTACTTTATGTAATTTGTCACTATCACTACCGACAATGATCAAACTCAATGAATTGATAGTATAATCAAAGATCAAGTTATATGTTGTAAACTGGCATTCATTCGTCATCCCAATAATGACATTTAAAATATAAGAGAAAATTAAGCTAACGCGCAAAACAAGCCAGAGATATGCTAAAACTAAACCAATTAATAAAATCCTCAATATGGTTTCTATCAAAGCAGATAACAGCGAAAATGGATAATTACGCGATGAAACTTGCATAGCATACAATATAAGTGAAATAATAATAATAATAATAATAAATAGCTACCTACATCACAATCCGATAAAATGAAACAACAGCCTGCTGCTGGCAAAATAACAGTCACATAAAAATTGTCAGTGCATTTAGGTCGTCGCATGGTAGCGCATTTAACCTCCTGTTCGAGTCAAAGGTCATGGCAACTCAGCATATGTGTCCGTACCTAGATCAAGGCGAAAAATAATGAGTACTTTCATACCAGACGTGTCGCACGTACATAACTATTATATCTCCACTTTTCTCATTTAGTCGCAACTGATTTAAATCGCCAATCAAGGAAAATTTTGCCCATCTCGCTGTCCTAAAAAATTGCATCGCAAATATACAAAGAGTACAATTAACCTATACAACTCCGCAGCTCTGCTATAATTAAGCAGATAAAATAGTCTGGTAGATAAGGGAAAATGACAATGACCTTAAAGCACGCGATTTCAAAATGGCATGTAGCTCTTTTCCCAAAACGGCCCTCCAGAGTTGGAAATTAATTTTGAATGACAGCATGCGACTAATGTGACGTAACTACTTCGAACAAATTAAAGATCTTGCAAGTGCCTGTGTTGTGGTTTTCGACCACATACATCTGACGCACGAGAGATTCCAGAAGTAAAATAATTTACGGTATTAACCTTGCAGTTTTGGTTGCTCAAGCGCTTTTCGGACGTAACAGAAGCTACTACTGTCATATTATTCAAATCGTTTAATGACAATGTATTCCTCCTGCTCAATATCATTTACATTTCTATATCCCTCGTGTGATTTCCTAATTTAAAATGTAAAATCCAACTTACAATTATAAGATTGATTTGTGCACATAACAAAACCCTTCATATACAAATCTGCCGCTATTAATGCTTGAAATAACCACTGCAATTTTATTCTGAATATTAGGAAAAATATTTTGAAGCTTACTTTAGATGTTTATATAAGCGTACAACAACAAAAACATTTTTTTTTCGCGTAACTAAACATTTCCTACGCTCCAGTTTTAACAAATTTTACAAAAGGTCACATTCAAATTATCACTGTAAAAAGTTACGATTTTACTATGTTATTCGTGATTGCAAGAATATATAAATTTATGTCAACAACTTCATAATAATGAGAAAATAATCGAACTTAATAAACTTAATAACAATTCCACACAGGAAATAAAAGAAATGTCAAGTCTATAATAATCTGTATATTAAAACAAAAGTTGCATAAGGCATGATTTCGTCGCATGCGTCTAAGTTTAAAAAACGAGTCGCCAAGCCACGAGTATTCTAAAGGATAAGTGCGACACAACACGCCTTTTGAAAGGAGTTTTTTATACTATTTTATTTACTTGGAATAAAAATAATCAAAAACTTTGAATTTTGACATTTCATAGATGTGACACTGCAAGTTGTTTGAAATAAATGTATTACAATAAATCACATTAAAACATCAAAAGTAGATAACATTCAATAATATATATATTATAAATATATGTAATATTTAAGCTTTATATAATACAGGAAAGAACCCCACGGAAGATTTTAGAAAGCGCACTAAGAAGAACAAGAATGGGAAGACCACGAAAGAGATTGTTTGATGACAGGAAAACTTAACATTGAGAATTGGAAAAGAAGAGCAGGATATCGAAAGGACTTGCAGAAAATAGTCAACCAAGCCATGGGTTTCCAGGGCCTCACATACAGGGTTATTCGCGTAAGATGACGAGCCTGGACAGGTAAAAATGCAGCCCAAAATACGATTTATAAAGCTAACTGGATCCCTATTGCATTAGTACCTCGAATTTACCTCGACTGTTTACATGTCATTGGTGGCACTGTAAGTCTGTCAAATTCGAGGTTAGCAGGTTAGGTTTTGCGTCAGTTTTGACACAAACTGTTATGCTAGTTACCTGCTGGGTTTGAAACAAAAAATCTTAACAGAGATTACTTTTGACTTTGAGAATAATTCCAACATAACAAATGAATGTACAATCATCGGTTCTTGTTTTAAGCCCGGGTTACCTATCTTTAATAATTTGAACTTTAAGGTCATTTTTTCAATTTTTTGAAATGTAACCTATTCAAAATTTTAGACCGCTGAAAAGATTAAAATTTGCTATCGAAATAGGTAACAAAATATAGTATACATTGTCATTTAAAGAATTTTTGATGATGTCATAACGTTTAAAACGAACGATATAAAAATCTGGAAATTACTTTAGCAAATGCACTGCAATTTGAATCATTTCCCCCTTTTGGAATTTTTTCTTGAAAATAAACGTTAACGAACTTATCGAATGTATGCGTTACTTAATGTCCACACTGTATTTATAATAATATAAATTGAATTATAAGTTGAAATGCCAGATATGAAATATGTATGTACTTATAAAATCGATGTACATAATTCATTCATTCTTCAACTAAGTTTCCCAAATTGAAGACTGTTTTTGTTTTTTCAGTCACTTAATTTTTTCATTGTACGTTTGTAAAATTGGACAAAATTTTATATTTAAAAATACACTGTTCCCTCACATCATCTTTACATAAATTGTATAATTGCTTAATTACATTTCAAATATCCAGTAGCGTTATATTATGAAAAGAGCTGGCAAGCGTGTTCCATTCATTAGATGTGGAAAGTATAAACGTGCAATTTATTTCAAATTAATGTCCACTTTAACAATAATTTCTACGTTTTACAATTATTTTAACGATTTTGTACTAAACGAAAGTATATTGACCCCTCAAATATAATCTTATCGTGAAAAAAACGTAAGTTCATTATTACATGTATTGTAGAGCGATTACCATTGTTTATAGAAGTGACGTTAATTGCGAACGTGACTATACAAAATAGTTTTTACATATTTCATTTCATGATTAAATCAACTACTCAGAGCACATATTCCTATTCCCATGAGTGAAAAGAATCAATAGCCAGATTCCTACAAGTTTGATCATACATGGAGTTTTTTCACTAAAAATCCAAAACAATAAATATATTTGGCTTTTAAAATTGGTATGTGTGTGAAATATTTCGCGTAATTTGAAAATTACTTTAAAACTTGAATTTTCTTAAATTACAAATCTTCAAAATAAAACATTATCAATCAAATTACAAGCACGAGTAGACTATTAAACTACAAAAATTAATACGATCTATGAAGTTGGGTGTAAAATCCGTGCCGGACAGCTGACAACCAATACAGGGTAATAAGAATTACGGATGCTCTAAAAACCCTATTCTCCAATAATCATCCGGTACGATCAGAAGAATTATTCTGGACTGGCCGTCTGCTCTGTAACAATATGAATCGGTTTGGGCGAATATGTGGATTTTTGAGAGCAGCGTGGGAGAAAGGGCGAAAGGGTTCCGACTATTGTAACTAAATGCTTGTCACTCTGCAGATGGCCTTATGCATAACCTTTGTTTGGCGTGGGAGTGTTTCTTTGTACACGAAAACTCAGATGTGGACCGTAACGCTCAGTAACGACTACTTCCAAATCTATACGAATTGTACCTATTGACAATTTTTTTAAAATAATTTTGTTTCCACCGTTTTACTTAGGAAGCAAGAAACATATTTAAACAACTGACCCAGAACTGCGTAAGGACAGACATTTACGTCAATAAACGAAAACGTACAATGTACAATTCAATCTTAAAACGAAAGAAATAGTAGTTTAAATTTTCTGTTTAATCGTTACAAGCAATAAAAATGTAGAGTAATAAATATTTATTCATGATTGCTAGTTTTATTGGTCATAATTTTATATATTACATACTATCCATTCAAATATTACTTTAAAAAATAGTTCTAATCATTAAGAGTTAATATGTAGACGGAACGGATATGTATCTTAACAATTTAATTTAATGTAAATTTAATATTTGTTTGTTTCAATCAAGTAATGCTATTTTCTACATAGGGTGCTAATACACGTGTTTCTTCTATAACATAAATAGGGAACTATTTTAATTAGTATATAAATTTCTAAATAAAATCCATAAAAAATATTCAAAGAAGAAATAGAAATAATTGACAGATATTACATTTTGCATTATAGGACCTTTGCGCGAACAACTTTCAATAACGGTATTTATTCCAAAAATCTCGTAGAAAATGCATTCTGTAACGGTTATTCGTGTTCAAACTGGGCACAATAGGAAATGCAATGCAGTTTTTCAAAGATTACAGTGATTTGAAGAGTTGGCTACTTTCAATGTCCAACATGGAATTTCACAGCTGCCGATACATTTTGTAAGTGACAACCCTATTCAGACATTGTTGCCACAGTGGGTTGCAGCGGATTATGTAAAAGGGTTTCTGGTTACATAATGACAATACGACCGTGGGGTTTTACAGCATGTTTCATTGAAAGTACTGCCGATTTTTCAAAAAAGATTGTAGATTTGTGCGATCTATTCACATGTAAAAATAATTGCTACATAATTGTATATTAGTTTAACTACTTAAAATAATATAATAATGTCGATTAGTAGAAAGTGTTATCACACAAGTTCCATGGTTTTTGGTATAGCCATCCCCAACATTTCCAACTACGCAGAAATCTAGCATAAAATGCAATTCGATTTAGCTGAAATCTGGAATGGCAGATATCTTCTATCGATCCGTATTTGTAAAACTACTAGAACGATTCTCGTCAAATGAAATTTAAATAAAGGAATGAATCATTTTGGTGGAAGGCTGGACGTTACTTATAGCCAGCTGCATGTTTCACTAAGTTTAAGACACATGAACGTAGTGATAACTCCAAATGTCGAACACCATTATCTGCGAGGATGTTGCTCAAGTTGGTAGTTCTATGGGAAGGTACGTTGTCATTCAAAAATATAAACTGGGACACAGTTCGCTGCCCAAGGAACCACAATATTTTCTAAAATATCATGTGCATAGTTAACGCACCAGTCGTAGTATATTCACAAACATACAGTGGCGTCCGAAAACCCAAAGCAATACCACCCCACACGCGTAATCTAGAATCACTATGAAGACCAAATCGAGATTCATCAGTACTTTTTACTGAAAGTACAGAGTGCAATTTGGGCCCCCGTGTGTCGTGCCTGTTTCTGTCGTGGAGTTTGAGGAATATTCCTCATGGGACGTCGAGATGCTAACGCTATTTCATGTATGTGATTTCTTATCATTCTTACTAATACTGCAGCCCCAGTAGCTGTGTAAAGTTCCTGCCTTAAGTATATGTCGCAGTTGAAGCCGAGTCCCTTCTGACGTTTACAGTCAAAAATCGGTCTTATCTTTGGCTAGTACATCGTTCATGTCGTCTTGATGCAGAACTAGTTTCACGGAATTTTTTCCATAGTCAACTGTTTATGCTTTGCAATTTTCTTAACAGCTGCGCAACATGCACTCGCCGCATGCCTCCTTGTAATAAGTACCCAATATCTCTGCTACCTTATTCAATGGTTGTATGTCGCAGATGCATATTGTCTTTACTAAAAATTAGTAATTAATACTCACTATACAGTGTATTATGGAAGTCCACGTAACAAATTTACCACATATAGATCTCATAAAACTGATCAACTTTCTTATTTATCGCTTTTTCGAAAATACCCTTAAAACTGAGCTAAAATTCAAAATAATTTTACTCTAAAAATGTATACAGATGGAATATTTTAATTTAATGGCACAAAACACAAAAAACATATCTTTGAAATGCAAACCAACAAAAACTGCATTGGTACTGATGAAACCTTTAGTTGACATCTGGTTACTAACGTACATTATCAGTTGAAGTAGGTAGTAACTTATTGGCCGCTTGTGTTTTTGTGCAAGAACTTTTTAGTTTTAGCATACATACTTGAATCGTTCACCTTTAACTTATATTTACTTATTGAGCGGCTCGTCACATTTAGGGGAGATAAATGAAAACTATACGATTAAAAGTAAAACTATAAATAGAAAAGTTGTTCAGTTTGGTGAGCTCTATCACTGGTTAAAATTATTAAATGGCCTTCCATAACACCCTGTATGCAGCAACTTATGCGCGTATGAAAGGACATCAAAATCTTTTAATTGTTTTTAGTTATAAAATCCCAGCCTACTATTTAAAATTATAGCATTAAAAGACTTAAAGCAAATAACCTATTATTAGAATACAGTAAAACTGATATGTATATGCACATAGTAAGTAGCCAAGCAAGCGATATCCCCTAATTTTTTATGCAAGTGTATTTCTTGCTGGAATGCACTGCAGATATTTTATTTATTACATTAATCTTGAATCAAAGCTTTTCTAATTTAAACAATTTAACAAATATGCAGTCTGATATTAATTTGAATTTTATATATTTATTATGAATTTTCAATGTAATCAAACTTGTTACCACCTTTATTAAAAATGAATGAATATCGAAATATTATTTTTAAGAACAGCATATGTCTCCTAAAATCCTTCATAAAGCATTTCTATCAGTAATTACTGCATTTTTTATCATATTGGTATACCTTATCGTGTAAGTGGGTTAAGTAGCGGCAGATACTCTTGAATTACTATTTAATCTTCAACCTTTAACATTAACTTTCCTTATATAAAGAAATGTAGATACGAATGTCGATTATATTTTTATACCTCACTGGTTTTCATAAAATTCGTTAGAAATTATAAACAAAACGGCTGATTGATGCATAATAGATATTTGCTTATTTTTTATAAAGATTTGAAGTCCAGGCACTATTTTTTTAAAATAGGCAGGCATTCGGGGACTATAAAATTACAAAAGTAGGCAGTCAAAATAGGCATTTTTAATGTACACGATCTACGATATATGTATACGATAATTTATATCAGAGTCAGAGCAAAGCTGAACTGAAATTAAACTCCAATGTATTACAACTTGTGGGTTTTTATAGCTATTGTAAATAATAATCCAGTGAATGATTTAATCCCTATAATACATGGATTATTACTTCCCTGCAGGTAGTTGCTGTGACCTTCAAGGATGGGTTCAGCTCTCGTTAAGCCTTTACTGCAGCACAAGACAGGAATTTCGGTTGGTCGAAAAAGCATTTATAGTAAAAACCCATCGGAATAAGTACCAGGCGATCTTTCGACATGTTTAAGATATATTGCTTTAAAAATAGAACTAAACAGACGTGTATACCTAACAATGTCATTTATGTACGATATTTACCAACTACACTAAGCATTTTCAGGCATTTTGCTTATGCTTCCGGTCTTTACTTATTAATCTTAAATTAACTATGCTTTTAATACATCCATGCCCCTTACGATTACAACCCTTTCCTAGTAATGATGATAAATAGCAGCTGCAGTTGCTTTAAATGGATGTTGCAGTTTCGTAATGCCTGCAAAGTCTTCTATGCAACCAAGAGCAGAAATGATAAAGCTTGTGGCATTTCCTGCCCACTGAAACACGGAATAAAGCAATAAGCAGTGTAAAATTCCTGTCTAGGATAATTAGTCGCGTGCTGAGAAGCAGTGATTCGAGATTCCGAGAAATGAAAACTGGAGCAACAAGTGTGCGACGCTCGGCATTCACAGCGTCGGAGGATACGTTTCGCAGAGAACTCGAGGATTACAACGGCAGCAGTTCGAGGGGATTTCTATTTGGAGTCTCCGCAGAGTGCACGTTTACTGCCTTGTTAAAAGTACAATAAATATTTGCTGCTTCATACAAGTGAACGCGAGACTACTTCGTCCTTATCGTTCATGCTAGCACGCTCGTTACTTGCTCCTCATTTCTTATTAGCAAATTAATATGATTATTAATTAACAAAGGTGCCTAACCTTGGTGTATGAATTATATTCGACTGTTTACAATTTGATAATTAAAGTACGATACTAGCAGTAGCATTGCAAAATTGGGAGATGTGGCAACTGTTTCAGGTAAGTTGTTCCTTAATTTATTGGTAGGAAAATTCTTCCGGTTAAGATGTCTAGACACTTTCTATCTGCAGTTAACATCTGTAGCCTTTTAAATAGATGTTCGACATATACATAAAACCTAAATCAGATCGGCTCGGCTTAAGGTAGTACATAATATTTAGTTTTTGTAACCGTTCTTCATAGCTAAACTTTCTTGGATGCAAGGCCCTTCATACTGCTGCTTGTTGGTACCCGAATAAAGAAAGCAAATTCGATTTGCAGCCGTACATATATGTACTACATAATTTCATAACAGCTTCCTGCGAAGCATTAGTGCAGGTCTTCTTCAATTAATGTAAATTAGAATTCAATTTACTAATACGTGACTGTGGTATAGTTGTATTGAACGATAGCTTATATATTGATAAAGCTCGTGTCCTAGAACAGACCCCTGAGGTACTCCACTGCATACTATTGTGCTGTAATCACCCACTGTAACGCAGATGATTTGGTCGAACAATACAGCTACAAACCATTTTAGCAACAAACCTCTCATATCCAGATGTTCCAATTTGTACATCAAACGCTTGTGCGGAACTCTGTAAGACTTTAGAAAAGTCCAAGTACACTACATCGATTGGTTCGAAACAATCCAACGGTACGTCCATTCATTTAAGGTGCATATCAGATTTGCTACAACAGAACGACCTAGAGTAAAGCCATGCTCAGGAAGGATGTTGCCTTGAACGGTAACATGCTAGTTTTTTAAGTGGTGGATCAACCCCGAGGCCTCAGCAATCCTTGTAGAAGGCAACGAACCTCGGTTGGGATGCTGCAATCAGCGTCGGCACCTTCGCCACGCTGTACTTAATTCCTCCCACATTAGTATAGAGTTTTATTTGGTATTTTTGTGCTCGAGACGTATATATATTTTCACCTTTTTCAGGTGGAGAATTCGGATGTGAGCAAGCGACGCGCGTTGCCAGGCGACGCTGCCGACGGTCGACGTCTCCAAGGATACCTGGCGCCACTACCCGGAGCGCCGTCGGAAGCAATTTGCCGCGCTCCGGACTGTGCTGGCTGTGTGATGCGAAATTAATACATTAGCTCCGGGTGAAGGACTACGCACAAGAGACTTGTAGCGTCGATTGCTTTCCTGCATTTGCGGCGAGGTGCCCAAGCTACAGAGTTTAATTTACTCGTCTCGTGCGTACCGACCAGCTGCATTGTTACGTAAAAGTAGAACTACGCCTGGTTACGAAAGGTTAGGAAAAGTACAAGTAATTACCCGACGCTTGAAGAGCTAATTAATATACCAACACTGTATTATCGCGCATCTAATCGACATCGAATTTAAGGGTAGCTACAAACAATTTAAAAATTCATCTTCTTAATCTATGAGGATATGTGTACTGATAAGCATTTTAGCCTACAATGGGAGGAATAACATACGGGGTTAGTAAATTTCGAGGCTCACGAGGATTTTGAAAACGGTAAGAGATACAAGGTCGGTTAAATTGGGGCAAATTTTTGACCCAAACAACAAAAAATATTTTATCGTTTTTTTTTGTTATAAATTGATTATTATGTTACCTAGAACAAAACTATTTTGACATTATTAGGGCATTTTTTACAGAACAATTCAAATCTGATTTTAGATTTTCATTCGTTGTTTTATACTTTTCGAGATATTGATACACACTTTCTTATTTTAAATGAAAAACAAGCATGAGTCTGACACAAGTAAGACGAGCTTATTTTTCTATTTCACCTATATCACTTTGCTACAATTGTTTTCATAAATAACCGAGATATGTGAAAAAGGCGTTTTTTAATAGTAGTCAGTGATTGTTTAATCGGAAAACAAATTAAAGTTTGAGTCCACACCACAATTAAGTTTAGTCGTACATTAAAATCTATTTTAGCATATGTTATTCTTATTTCTTATTTTATTCAATAAAAATTTGGTACGATAAGATGTGATTTATAATAATTATAAACATTTATAATTTACTTCAAGAGATAGAATGTTCCTTACTGCGTGGGAAGAAACCTACCTCCCGTTAAAGAATTTCAATACCAACATCGTTTTAATTTTGAACTTTTTGTGTGTAACTCTCAAAAGAACCGTAGCACAAGTAACTTCTTGCGAAACAATTAGCGGTTAAGTATTTTTGAGAAGATACATTCTTGCAATTATGTATTCAAAAAAGTTAATACAGTTAAATATCACTAAGATAATAAAAATGAGCTCTTAGTTTAATGATGTCATAGTCATGTTTGATATGCATTTAAAATGAAGAAGTTACTATCAATACTATTAATATATAGAAAATTAAAAAAACAATGAAACTCTAAAACCATATTTGGATTTTTATTTACAAAATTCTCCTAATAATGTCAAGATAATTTTGTTGCACTATGGTAGAAAAAAAAATTGTATACAAAACGTACAAAAGTGCTTGGGCACCTTACGTATAGTCCAACTCGGAATTTCAGCCTTGTTGGACAATTTTTACGTTGCGTGCAATAATCATCCACTTTTTGCACTTGTATAAATAACTATTACGACACCTAAATGAGTGCCAAATATATTTATCGCGCCCATCTATCAAAGAATGTTATGGTAAAAATTTCGGAAAAATTCAAATAAAGCTGCTTTAAAATGTTATAACTTCCATCGTAAAAACATTGCACGTAAGTCCTGGGTAAAATCGATATATATGAACTCCTTTTGTCTCTTGACTTTCATAATATTGTAATGCACACAATAGTTATCTAAATCACTATTTTAGAATACGATAAAACTTCTACAGATCGGCAAATCGAAGCTTTCATTCGTTTTCTGATTAATAAAACAAGCCTACTATCAAAAAGTATCATTTTCACATAAGTATATCCGGCTATATATAAGAATTAATGTAATAAAGCTATATCAATGAAAAGATAAAAATAAGCTCTTAGTTGAATGGTGTCATAGTTATCTTTGATGTGCATTTGGAAAAAAAATAGTATAGATATTTCAAAAATTATGAAAACAAATGAAAATCGAAACTAAGATTTGAATTCTAAAAAATGTCCTAATAATGTCAAGATAATTTGGTTCTCAGCAACATAATACTCAACGTAAAAGAAAATACGAAAATCCATTTTTTACATAACTCAAAAACTAAGGCAATTAATTTTTGCATATTATTTAGCCTTAGAGTTTGCAACTTTGCCCTAATTTAACCGACCTTGTACGAGGATCTCCTAACGTTGTCGAAATCCCAATGGTGAGCCTCTAAATTGATTAATCCTGTATTTGAGAATATCATTTTTGTTATTCAACATGGTCACTTCTTGACCTCTTAATTCTATACATTCAGTAGTACATCTTTAGTTATTTAAAAATTCTTCTGTTACTGTTTGCCTTTATCCAGATAATTGGTGAGGAACATTTTCCCCTCCACATACCAAAAAAACTTTTGGACTTCTGTAGACAGGGAACCACTGTGTTTCCCCTCCATTGACAGTTGTTTGTTTTCTCGATCACAATGGTGATTCCAGGTTTCATCCGCGATTACAATCACATTCAAAATGTTTCCAACAAAAATCGCAGTCGCTTTTGGATGGAATTAAAATATTTTGTTTATCTCCTTCTTCTTTCTAAAACATCATAAACAATGTGGAAAACCGTTTCCAGAAGGTATTAAGAATGTCAGTAATGAGTTGAACGCAACGTTTTCTGAAGTTGTCACAGAACTGGGTCTTGCGGACCTGTATTCATCTTGGACCTCTGATATTGCTCCTTTAAAAGCCGCAACCCATTTTTTTATGTATTGGCATACGAAAAGCATCATTTTAATGTGTTCAGCATATCTTGCTCAAATTTCCTTACAAGACAACTCTTTCAAAATCAGATATTACATATCCAAATTCAGTTTTCCCTAATTGTCGAGTTTCATTCGACACTATTACTTACAAATTCACAAATTACAAACGGTTGAGATTTTGTTCCTGAAACTTTATAAAAGTACTTGTCGAACATTGCAACAATTGTTTTAGTGGCTTGAATTTATGCAAGGTTAACTAATTATGAATACCTCCACTTACATCCTCGGTCTAGGAAAGAAAATCATTTTCAGATCCGTGTTGATTCCAATCTTTCTAATCTCATATTTTTATACTTAATTAGAATATTTACATTTTCCAACGCCTTGTACATACATGCAAAACCAATTATGCATTTTATGAAAAAGAGAGAATTCTATTATTTAGTTGGATATCGTTACAAAATTTAATGTAAAATTAGTAAAATATATTTGTGAAAAGTATAAAAGCCTACAATTTTGTTTTTAGTTCAATACAAAAAAAGGCAAAATTAAAAATAAACCAACTCTAGGTGGTGCTACAAGATGGTATAAATTAAAAAAAATACAAATAACCCACATTCCGTCTTCTTCTGAATATGACTTTGTATTTAGAGAATCTCTAATACAATAAGTCTCCTACATTCCCAGTTTTCATTAAAAAAATAACTAACTGAAATTTAACGAATTCAACGGAATCGCCGTGGTTACTGGCCTAAGGTGCTGAATAGTTATTGATTTTTCCAAAATGTTCATCTGATGAAATAAAGAATTTAAAAAATAAAATGTCTGAAGTATTTGTAATTGCATAGTAATCAGTTGCTGAACTAATTACTATTATTATTATTTATCTTACAGTAGTGATTTTTGATGTACTTTATGTAACCGTTTTCAGTGAAAACCCGCTATTATTCCCAAGTGACTAAAATCTTGCATTATAAACTACTACTACAAGTACTACAACCAATTATATGACAGTTGACATCATTTTATACAGTTTTCAAACTTTATTATAAAAAAGTCCCACTGTAAGATAAAACGTCTCATTCACATTCGTGAAATGCCATTATGGTCTCGTGAGAATTACCAGACTCATTCTTACGTGCTCGTCTATTACACAAAAATATCACTTAATTATAATGTTATAATGTACTGATACTTATGGAAGTTGATTGGCCTACACTACTGCTTGAATTAATTGTTGGATGAGACTTATTAAACCGTTTAGTTAGAAAAACAATTTTAGTACACAGATGTTACTCTTTTTAGATAGTTTTTATGAATTTTTCTAAAATTGAAATTTTCGTAAATATGCTTTTTTTAACATTTCACACACGATTAGGAAAGGAATCTCTTTTCCGCGAGTTTTATTAGTCGATATCAAATCTATTGTTTTTTCTGAATTGATAATTAGTATCCAGATAATGCGATTTATAATTTCAGTTCTTGAAAAGCATCTATGGATTCCTTTTCCAAATTACATTTGTTTACATATTTACAATTTACATATTGTGTCATGAAAAGGCTAAACAGTGTGTTTGTAATCAAAAAGATACTGAAAATATATACTTTTTGAGTAGGAAAAATAACAATCTGAGTAAGATAACTCTGCACTAGAATCACCACAACAAAATGTTGCTTTGACTAAGTTGTTTGTTTTGGTTGGAATAGTGTTCCCCTCTGATTACTTAATTGATTATCCATGCTATATTTTTTGAAAATTCAAAAATATAAACACGTTGACAATGAAAAAACATATGAAATAAATATACGCTCTCCAAAACATAAAATGATAGCAGTGCAGATTATTTGATCCGTAAGTGGTGCTGCACACGTTAAAAGGGAAAGTTACCCACTGTTACTTTTTTGGGTAAAGTTACTTTATTTAGAAAACAGGCTGTATATCGGGGCCGTAGCTACCACCGGGGCAACCGGGGCAGCGCCCCGGGGCCCCCGAACATAGGGGCCCCCGAAGACGGAGGAAGTTTTTTTACGAAATTGTCTTTAAAAAGTTTTGAACTAAACTTAGCCTGTTTAAACGTTAAATACAGTTTTATATTAAACTCAATGTGAAGTAAATATGTGTTTTGTCTGTTTTAAATACCCATTCTTCTATATTAACAGAAAAAAACACCAAATAGTAACCCTATTAAAAAAGTCTTACTAAATGAAAGTGATGTAGAGGTAAAGGGGAAGATAACAGGGAGGCCCCATAATTATTTGTTGCCTCAGGGCCCCCAAGCCTGTAGCTACGGCCCTGCTGTATATAAAATCTATAAATATATAATGTGTCTTCATTTTAAATACATGTTAATTTGAATTGACATTTATTTAACTTCAGTTAAGTGTATTTAACAAAGAAGCCGTGTAAGACAATGCTGAAAAAGTATAATTATAAATTTTCAGATATGCACACGAACAGCCTCCAGCAATCAAATTACAAGTCACATCCTTTGAAATTAATTTCTCATCGCCTGCTTTTCATTCAGCAAGAGTAGAAAATTTAAATGTAACTGTATTTGAATACGATTCCAAACAAATATCCCTCTGCCGCAACTAAACCTCTCCAATGGGTTTCTATATTTGCTTTGGCCGCATTAGAAAATTTACTTCTCTTTGAACGGCACAAGTGCGCATACATTCACTTTTTACGATTTCGATTGCAAACTAATACTACAATAATTCGACTTCAAATAATATTTTTTCCTTAATAATCGGGCTAGACGCTTGCTTAACAATACTACGTTGTTTTAATATAATTATCGCACCTAAAACGAAAATCCACTTCAAAATATCGGGAAGATTATGTATATAAGGTTTCCTCATTGCGAAATCCTCTTGTTCAATGTCGTCTTTCTTTACAGTCACTTTTGTGAAATTACTAATTGTATTTTGTTCGACAATGATCGCCAACTTAACAATCTTATCATATCGAAACGATAACACAATATATTAATAGTACAAAGAACGATTCATTAAATATTTTTTTTCTATAGCACATGTTAAAGTGTGCTTTTATCAACTCAAAACAAAAGGTCAAGTTTTACTTTAACAGCAAGGGTAGATAAAGTAGCACTTTAACATCAAGGATAGATAAAGTAATTTAATTTTCTAACTTTTGTTTAAATTAAATATGACAGCTTCGTATTATCGTAGCAACCCGATCTAGCTACTGACGTTTTGAAATGTGATTGACTGTCATTATTTTCTTTTGAAATTGTGAAAGTTCTTGCTATAGAAACAAATATTTTATTATACACGACGATAAAGTTATTTCTATCCACTCTTGAATCATTAACGTCTCGACTTCGTCTCGACGTTAAACGATTCACTCGTGGATAAAATTTAACTTTATCGTCTTGTATAATAAATTACTATTAAAACTGTAGGTACTCATGGCATTTCTATGTGAATGAAGCATGTTGAATTTAAATGTCACCATCCAAATTTCGATTCTAAAGTTGAAAAAATCTAGTCGAGAGGTCTGAATTTTACATTAAATGCGGGTTTTCAAAAATATTTTGTTAAACGTAGTTTTTGACTAATTATTCAATCTCCTTCATTGTTTTGAGCAAACAGTTTTGTATTTTTAGTGCTTTAAAAATTGTAGTGAAAATTTGCAAAACTGTTCAAAATAGATATTTCTTAGTTCCATTTGCATTTCGATTATGAAATCACCCATATTTTACTTGTCTAATCCAAAATCATCCGGTGCCAGGATTTGCAGAGCAATTTGTACGTAATTTTGGAATTTAACTAAACTATAGTAAAGTCTAAAACATTAACTACCTATGTCGTGTCCCCAAATTCTATATGTGTAAGTGTAATAATTTAACTTTCAATGTAATGACGAGCTCTCGGGATCCTGCAGATGCAGTCACAGCTAGTAACAAGTCATGATGAGATAGTTTGATTTCCCAAAAGTATAAAACTATTAGGTTTCCTATTCCCTAACAACACTTAATAGTAAGAGTAGTTACTATTTGCATTGGAAGTTTATTGTTAGGATCATTACATAATTTTAATCTTAAATCATGCAACTACAAAGTTCTAAAGTCTATTTAATTGTTAGATTACTGTTTAAATGGTTATTAACGAGTTGAAACCAGTAAAAATAGTAATTTATTATAAGACGATCAAGTTAAATTTTATCCACGAGTGAATCGTTTAAGGTCGAGACGAAGTCGAGACGTTAATGATTCAAGAGTGGATAGTAATAACTTTATCGTCCTGGATGATACATTTTTTTTCTGTAGCAAGAACTTTAACAATTTCAAAAGAAAATAAGGAAAGTTAAGCACATTTTAAAATCTCAGTAGCTAGGATTGGGTTGCTAGAATAATACGAAGCTGTAATATTTAATTTAAATAAAAATTACAAAATTAAATTACTTTATCTACCCTTGATGTTAAAGTGTTACTTTATCTACCCTTGCTGTTAAAGTAAAACTTGACCTTTTGTTTTGAGTCGATTAAAGCAGACTGTAGTAACATTTGCTATAGAAAAAACTTAATAATGGTTTTGTTAAAAAGTAAACTGCTATTAATTAAATATTTATATAATGCGACCGATTAAGAAACTAGATATGTGAACAGTTACACTTCAGTAATGTAAATGAAGCTATATGATTTCTCTAGGCAGTAGCGAAAAAAATAGAGGGTGATGCAACCCAATTGCTTACTTTTACTCACATTGCTTTTAACAATGTTACCACTAAAGAAGAATTGTGGAACACGATTGCTTTAAAAAGAAACTGACGGGATATAATATGTACAACGTTTTCAACATTTCCTTTCGAAATGGAAAGGATCCCTCTGTAAGCAAATATAGACTAGATACTTGATTCCCAGATTTTAAAACTATCGCTGAATTAATTATCAGCAGCTTATGGCCAGTAGGAATCATATGGTATCACGTCAAAAGACCGCAGTCAAAAGGTCGCGCGACAAAAGATCGCGGTCAAAATATCGCGCGACAAACGATCGCATGCGACAAATGATCGCATGCGGCAAAAGATCGCGGTCCAAATGTCGAGCCACAAATGATCGCATGCGACAAAAGATCGCATACGAAAATAACAACATTTCAATTACAGTGTGGAAATTTTGACAGATATAAGTCAATCAAGTTTCTACAAAGATTTTCTAATTTTTCTTAAGTGAACACTCTTAAAATTTGTATATTTAGTAAAAGCAGCAATAACGAATGTGCCACCGTTATCTCCTGATTAATTTTTGTATTAAAAAATCGATCGCAGCAACAAAGAAGTAAGCTACCCTTGTTTAACAAACCTTATATTAATCGCAGCAGAAGATTTGAGATACCCTACTTAGCTGAAAAGTTCCAAATTTAAGAGTTGCATTGCATCTTACATTCAATATAATAATTGCTCTACTTCCAGCGTGTCCGGTTGAATGATACAACTAACACTTAACTTTATAAAAGCGGGGCTGAACGTCACACATTAGCTACTACAAGGAACAGATTCCAGGCACAGAGACAATTCGTAATCGGATTAGAACTGTGATCCCGAGCGATCCATTACTCGGAGCTGGCGCCAGCGTCCGGACCGGAAATCTCCATCGATGTAATAAGCGTTAAGCTACTCTACCTGCTGTTCCACGAACCTTGCAAAGGGAACAGTTTTCAAAAGCTTTTAAGCGAGCTTTTCCATTATAATCATTTCACTGATATTTATATGGGTAATTTTTACGTACGGTGCACGCATCACATTTGAAAATATAAATAAAATATTCGTTTCTTATTTCGCCCAATAGGGATATTAGCCTGCCGCTCTCGGAGGTAACCAACATTTCTGACAGAAAAAGGAAATGAACGACTGTTTAATTAGCCCTAAAAATACATTCCGTGCTTATGCCTCGTAATGCCGTCGGGAGCCCTCCTGATGGAAATACTAGCCGAGATTACACCAAATGAAATCGAAAGCTGCATTTATAGCTTGCATTGACATTCTACCAATTAAGAGGCAAACGAAGCTAAGTATTATAAATGGTTATTCAATTTCGAGGTGCTTTTAAGATTTTGTGTGGAATTAGGAATAAAAACGCAGGACAAGGACTTTGTTGCAACTTTGGTGGTTGCTCGCATTGTTAATAGAATTAAATTTCAGCTTTGTACATAAACACCCACCAATTTTTTGTCTTAATGTGTCCAACGCCTTGTGAACGTAAGCAAGAATCTGTGTGATGGCTCGTGAACTCTTACAAGCCGCCCATGATTTGGTCCGTGTTGTTACAGCAACTATGACTCTGATGATGCAAGCTGCAACGTCTTGCGAAACGTGTCTATATAAGTGTACAAACAGTAAAACGGCCAAATACGCCCAAGTATTCTTGTTCACAAGGTACTCTAATAGCGCCGACCAAATCATGGATGCCTTATAAAAGTTCACAAACCACCAAAGAACATAACAATCACATAAATCATTGCCTGACTTTACAAGATGGTATAAGCCAAAGAATGCTAGGTGCTTTTCTAAAGGACGACGCGGTCTAAGCCAAAATTTATTTCTATTATTGACAATTGATTTGACAATTTCTCCAGCACAAATTTTTGTAAATAGTTTACACACATTTGTTTTATAATACGATTGAAATTAAATAAAATTGCGAGTCGAATAGACAAAGCTTCCGTGTAGTTTCTAATTAATTAAAAAATTATTTCCAAATTTTTTTTTAAATTGTTCCTTGCAACGGTGTTATAGCCGCTAAATAAGAACGTTTGTGCCAATATCACGAATATTATTAAAACAAACTAAAAACAAATATAAATTTGAATTTTACAAAGTAGTCTTCTAATATAACAAATAAGCACCATAATATTCAACTCATAACAAAAAAAAAATAATAATTACTTGTTCGCACACGATTCAATTAATGTTTTAATAGTAATCAGCAGGAGTCTCGGAATTCTACAGAGAGTTTATAATAACGCGCAACGTGTAAATGCGTTTATTTTTAAAATGCAATATGGAATAATTACTGAGTATGTAAAAACATAATACTTATATTCTAAAGAGGGAATTATGTTGACGGAATGATATAAAGATTTCAGTTTACAGCAAGTATGCGGGTTATTATAATCCGTTCACGACCTTTTTGGGACAGAGTTGGCTATGATTTTTTCTTTTCATGTTGGACTAACTGATTCGGTGATGTAGAGGATGCAATTTCTTTTTCTGTCAGTGTCAGTACGACATTTTCTTGCCACCACATTGCCAGATTTATTATTTTAATATTCGTAAGAAAATAAATCATTTATCAAGTAAGTAAAAATCATTTTAATTTCCGTCAAGGGAAAAGTCAAAATGCCCAAAAATTTCCATTAAACGATGCTACTTCCAATTTAAAAAGGACAGACCAGATTTAAAAGAACGCGAGTTGATGTGAAGACTAGAGAATATATTTGCTGTACGTCAAAAAATGAAATTTTGGAAAAGAAAACAATCCAGCGTAATGTATAATAATTTACTACCTCGGTACCTACTTAGTATTACTTTTTTAGTGTTGAAATTTTATGTGGCAGATGTGAAAATCAACATGAAGTAAAATCATCAAGCCATCCATTTGACAATATATTTACATTTTTCACATGTTAATTCCTATAAGACCAATATTGCTCAATTGCTCTACTAAATTTACTTGGCATTAGTTTATGACGTCTTTATCCTTCCACGCCAGCAAGCATGTAAAATAATGTGGCATATTCATAACATGTACATAATTCTTATCAAAATTGCAATAAACATTAATATTGAATGCTTTTCTTGTGCATTTCATTTTCGTTTCTGTCGTCATTTGTCAAATCATTTCAATTTTTCATCCTTAATTTAAACAGAGATCCATCGAGCAACAATGTACCTATTCAGAGAATATAACCTTAAACTGAAAACAACCTAACCTAACACAAAAAGTGCCAATTTCCATTAGGGAGTTTAGTTGCCACAGAGGTACTGCCAACAAAATTACTAAATGGTCATACCTGACCCAAAAAGCCTTCCCGGTTGTTATCTGTAATGCTTCTTTTTTAATAGTTATTTAACCAACAAGTGTGTTAATGAAGGCGATTAATAATCGAAACTGTTTAAAGCACGAAGGAGCGATAGCGAATGAGTGCCCATTAACAAACGAGTTGGTTACAATCTTTTTTGTGGTGAAAAATTTGATTAATACAACTAACCTCCATGCAAAATATCATCAAAACGTCAAAATCACAAAAACAGTTAATTAATGAAAAAAAGTGTATTAATCAAAAACAGTGTATTAATCCATCCTTTTTTAGGAAAAATAATTCATTAATATTGAAATTAACAAGCGGTCAACGAAAAAGAAAATTAAGGTTCATATATTGCATTTTTAAAATAAACGCACTTACATATGGCGTGGCCTATCCGTAGAAGCCAATAGTAACAATTAAGTCCTCATGGAAACGGGAATACCACATTGCGCATAACCCTCTAGAGAGATGTGTCTTGTATCGTGGTTCATCCAAGAGTCTGTTTTTTTTACTTGAAACAAGTGCTTCTGCAAATCTCTTCAATTTTTTATTACATCACCAATTAAGTTACAATTACACAAGTGTAAAATTGATAAAATTCCAAAATTTTGGTTCAAATCAAGGATTGAAGGAAATGATTTATTGTTCACATAAAACTAGTATCAATGGTATTGTATCTAAAGATTGCACAAATATTTAAGTCTCAAAATTACATTAAAGAAACACACGAAATCACTGCACTAACAGCAATATGAAACAAGTCGTCACTATAAAAAAGTAGGGTCTAGTGAAATCGCTATAAGGTGCAATGTAAACAATTTTGCATTATTTGCGTTGTTATGTACTAAAAAGTGCTAATACTATGTTTGATAAATAACATCGTGATCTACCGAAATAAATCTTAGTTCGATGCCTCCGAATGAGCTCTGGTACTGTACATCCACTATGAAAAAAGTTGGAAGTTGATCGACTACATATTGTCTCTTGAATTATGAATGTAACTAACCTCATTGGAGTTCTGCAGCATAAGAAGGTACTGCATAGTTAAGATTTGTTATGCGACTAGTTTTATTTTTCAAATCAACAGAATAAACTATTAGCACAATCCCCCACCTCTGAACCGGATCGAAAACTTATAGCATAAGACAGGGGTGGCGAACCTTTATTCATCTACGTGCCATTTTTTCTAAAGAAATGTTTAATGAGGCCCTGACGTGCCATCAAACAATCTTGACTTAGTGATTAATGGGGAGAAAATAAAACTAAATACTATCAACTTAAAACTCTTTGGGCCGGTTGCAGAAAGCAATGTTAAGTCTGGTGTTAGCTAACGTCGAGTCAAAGTGAACAAAATCGCTTCAAATTTTGTTTACTAATGTATTAGTTACCATAAACATTTGAGATTTGATTCGTTTTTGTTCACTTTGACGTCGCGTTAGCTAACACCAGACTTAACGTTGCTTTCTGCAAAGGGCCCTTTATTTGCAACAAAAAATATACATTTTGTACAGCAATAGTGACGTTATGTTTATTTAAATGAAAGAAAAAATTCGTGCGACTTCTGCTGTTGCAAATTAGATGCTAAATAACTTATATTAGCTCCATACTTTGTTACTTTTAGCAGAATGCAAGCTGGACTGGATTTATCTGAGAAACGGCTTCTAAGCGAGTCTTTAATGTTATTCATTTCTGAAAATAATGACTCACAAGTATAGGTAGATGAAAATATTGTTAAGATAGCAAAAGCCAGCTTCTTCAGACTGCTAAATGTGTCTGGAATTGAATTCCACGTTTCCATAATTTCTATATTGCCATTTTTACTTATATTACCTGATACATAATTATAGTCGTTCTATTTCATTTCTGTGGTGAAAAGGCAAAAGGGTATAAATCAAAAATGATCATTCTACAGGATCATCAAAAAACCATTTTGCTGGAGATTTGAGAACAACATTTAATTTTTTCGCTGGTAATCAAAAGAATCAAGTCGATTTATTGACTACAGCTTGCTTTGCTGTTGATTCTAAAACTATTTCTACTAGAAAATAAATAAATACGGAACTTATACCTTATCGCATTTCCTTTTATTCATTTTATGAAAAAACAAAAGGGTATAAGTTGACATATAGCTTTTTGCAATTTCCAGGAATATGTATTTTCTGATAAATAATTACTATGACAAAACAGCATATGTAGACATAAACTAAACAAGAATCTGTGTTTTCGAGTTCGAATAATGTGGGGTTATGTGTAAACTTACCGGTTAATTCTTGTTACAGCACTTCAGCAAAACTTTCTACGCACGAGAGTGTGTCCATTTTGGAACTTATTCGTTCAACTACACTACAATAACACTGGAAAACTGGACCGCTAAAACACGCTATTGCACCTGCATGGAAATGCAGTCGTAGTATATGTGTACATAAGTTATTTGTTTCTAACAAAAACAAAAAGTAAGAAATGTCAAAAGGGTATAAGTTAACATATGCTGTTCTGGCGTTGCAGATAACTTTACGAAAAGCTTTGACTCGGGGTATTAGTACACATGTAACTATTTGCCATTGACTAAATTTGTTTTTTATCAATTTTTAATGAATTTTCAGGGAATAAGTCTACATATCCCATTTAGAAAACCTGCTGTAACAATGCGGTTATGATATGTAGACTTATATCCTCTTGTATTTAGATGCCCGATATTGCTCTGGACACGGGGCATCAATAAAATCAAAAATGATATAAGTCGACTTATACCCTTATGTCTTTTTGCCACAGATTTAATTCCAACTCTTTCCTTGTTTCAAAACATTTTTGAACCATATTGAACTAGACTGGAAATCAATCAGCTGTATTTCAATTTCTTCAATTTCCAACCAATCCAATTTGGCCAAGTTCAGTTTATCAAGTAAAGTTACATCAGATAATTATATAATAAATTTCAGTGTTTCCGATAATTCTTTGAACTGAGAAAATCTCGTTGAAAATTCTTTGATTGAAGAATTAATTACTGAATTAAACTCTTCAGTGACTTTTGCTTGGTCTGGTTTTTCATGTAAATCCAAATCTCTGGAGATTCTTTTTCAAGTTTTGGAAATACTTGTAGTTTTTGCTTTTTGGTAACAGTATCGTTACTGAAAACTTGCAGTTTAGCTTCGAAAGCATGAATGAGATCTATCATAACAATAATTGTTTTATTTGCGCCTTGAAGCTTCATGTTCAATTCATTGTCAAATATAAATTGTTTCGATTAGGTACCTAAATTCCTTAATTACTGCCGTGCCCAAATTATTTTGTGGCGTGCCATCAGTGGCACGCGTGCCAATGGTTCGCCACCCCTGGCATAAGATATCAAACATCATAGAGCTACTGAAAACCTTTAAAAAAACGGAACAACCAACAATGATGTTATATTTCTATCAGAGGTTTTAAAACACTTGCAATTTTCAATCCAAAGAGTTGCGAATTGGTATTCAAGAATAAGGACTATCCAATCAAATATCCTAAAATTCATGTAGAATTTTTAACACCTCTGTATGGACGTAAGTGAATCAGACTGGTATATTTAAATTAAATAAATAAAAGTTATATCATAAATTCATAAAAGTAAAGAACAACAGCACTTTCCTGCATCATCACCGCTAGCAACAACATGTGACGAAATAAAGTATTTGTAATTAAGACCACATAAATCAAAAAGCTGCGATAAAAATGACCACTTTCCATGTAGCCACGACAATAAAACCCTAAGAGGTCACTTTAACATCGCACATGAGATACTGGGAAGATATAAAATTGTCTGTGGAAGCTAAAATTTTAATACTGGTGTACACTAGCCATCGTTCTGCAATGAAAGCCTGTCCTCATTTCGAGTAGAATCTAAAGTCATCAAAAACAATCACTGTAAATTTTGACAGAAGTACAATTACTCGGCAAAAATTGAACCTATTATCATACTTATAACATTAACGAGATTTTCTGATATAATTAAGATATTAAGAAGCACACTCCTACATTTAGAACAGGTGATAGCCTACGTCAACACACAGGTTATTCTCCTCAAGTTTTTGGCGCCTCTCTCTCTCTGGTTACTAAGGAGACGCCTTCAAAACCTATTTACCATTTCAGTAAATATATTAATCGTATGATTACATAAAAATAAGCACCAATTAATTGAAATCGAGTTGCCTCTGCAGAGGCACAATAATTTTGATAAATGTTATCCTATGGAAGAGGTAATAGTATATTATGTTATTAGGAGTAAAAATGATACTTGTGTGACAAGACCGTAGTCCGGGCGAGGCACACAAAACCACTTTTACTTCGAATACCATATGTAATTTTATTTTCCAACGCCCAAACTAATATAAATAACTATGTATGTATAATCTGTAACCTCATTTACCTTGCGGTGTAGAGGCTGGTGCTTTATGCGCTGGCATCTGGCGGTACAATGCTCAACTTGCCCCGGATTCGGGATACAGAGTTGGAGCGCGCCTTTGGTGCTTGCGCAGCAACCATTGTGTGAGTTGTGTGTCTTGGTGATGTGTTGACCTTGTTACTCTATCTCTTAGTTCTGTGGTTCTGAGTAGAGCACAGTTAATTTGGTGCCCAACTGTGAATGGTCTCACTGAGCCCGATTCTAATCGCCAAGGATACGGAAAAATTCCGGCCCCTCGGGATTCGAACAGAGGACTTACTTAATGCAAGCCTGGCGCTTACCCATCTGCGCCACGCAGCTTCTTTAAATATATATTTAAACAATTATGATTATCGAGAATTGACGTCTACGTCAGTTCCCGACAATCAAGAAGGCCAATATCAAAAATATTAATAAAGTTTTGGAAATTATCACTTGCCTAGGCACAAAAGTAACGCATTTACCTCGTCAATCAAGTCACATAAGTTGTCACTTTTATGACGTTTGAAAATAAAACAAATTATTTGCATATATTACTATAAAAATGCCGCAAAGCACACTTCTTGTATACAGGGTGTTATGGAAATCCAAATAATAAATTTAGCCACATAGAGATCTTTACCACATTGATCAACTTTTTCATTTAAACATTTTCGAAAGCACCCCAAACTGAGTAAAATTCAAAATAGTTTTACTCGAAAACTGTAGGGAATAATATTTTAATTAATCGTTCGTGACATAAAAACATTTCTCTGAAATACTCGTAAAACTTTTAGTGAACACCTTAACTGAGGTAGGTACGTTATCGACACCATGTTTTTCTGTTAACTGATAATCATATTATATGCAAGACAACTGCTTAACGTGTGCATGATCCTTTTTATCATTTTTCACTTTTAACTTACATTTGCTTACTGATCGGCTTGTCAAGTGTGATTAATTAAATTAAATTCAAACGATTTATAGAAAAGTTTTTTAGTTTGGTGAGCTCTGTCACTTGTTAAAATTATTACGTTCAATTCCAGTATAGGAAAATATTTTGGAATCATCATTTTTCTTTTAACCACAAGCATCGTTACAGACACAATGACAATGTCAGACCCAAACCAAATGCATTAGAATTGCGAACATGTTATTACAACAGAACGAAAAAGTTGCACATTAGTTTATAATGCTATAGTCGGATGAACTAAGAAAAAGTAGTGAATTGCCTTGGGCACTGCTGCGACACGTTGAAAACACCAATTGTAAAAACTAAAAGCGTCGGAATCTTAAATCTGCCTAATAACGTAACACCAGTTTTAGCTTTCTTTATTTTAAGACCTCCTCTACTTTGCAAATCAAAATACAGTTTCCTGTTTAATTTGCGCATACAAACATACTGGCTATTCCAAATCCAATCAAAAACGTCTTGAAAGTACGCATTCCGTGCATATTGTCTTTGTTCTATTTAAAATGAGACTCCCAATGCACACTTAATAATTTCCTTTACTTGGAAATTATCGTTCTACAAATCCGTAATTCTAATACAGATAACTCCCCGTCGACAATGCGATAATCTGCGTCGCAGAAATCCGATCAAGCAGCCGTTAATTAACCTGCCCGTGATTGCAGGATTAGAAGCAACTCCCCGTACACCTCATTAATTAGAAGTGATTTCCAACTACAGCTAAAAGGACCTACTTGCAGACAATAGCTGCGACTCACTACCTATTTCTAACTTCAATGTTTTCACATTTTTGCCCACTTTTTCTTCGACAAACCGAAACGCTGGTAATTAAATCAATATTGGTATCTGTTACTTATTAAAGCTATTAAAACTTTATAGATATAGTAATTATTTCTATAAATCCAAATTATGTATAACTACAGACAATCTTCAACAATTTTATTAATTTCAAATGTACATCGTACTTACTGAAGGAAGTTAACAACTCGCAAGTACAGGTAGTAGAAAGAAAAATCCATTAGTACATATTCATATCAGATTTGGTAAATTAATCACGCACTTCGTATTAGATTTGGTAAATAAATAACGCATTAAAGCATTTCCTGCTTGTAAACATACTACATAAAATTTTACGAATTACCCAACAGCGTAAAAACTAACACAGTTCCAAATTCATCCTTGAAACTAACACATAAAGATTTAAAATGAACCGTAAACTGTAAATCCTTCAAATATTCATGCAGACTAATTTCGGATATGATGAGATTACATGTCTGACTGTAAAATGAGGTATGTATTATATGTACAGCGGCTTTATGTTCGCATACAACATACATCTCTCATTAGTGATAATATAAAGACAAAATTCGTGCAAGCAACTTGTTTTGGCAATTCCATAGTCAGTTCTCTAAGTTAGTATATAGGGTGCTAGATAAGCGCCAGATATACTCCATGTTAGTTGTTAAGAGCCACTTCTTGAATAGGAAAAAGTTATAAAACAAATATTTTTCAAAGTTTCATTATTATTTTTTTAATATTCAGTGTTACGGTGGAGAACACTCATAAATAATGTTTCCAATCAACGAAAAGAAACTCAAAATTACAAAAAAAGGCGTTTGAAATACCAAAATTAATTTTACAACAATGCATTTTAAGTTGCATAAAATTATTACAATTAAATGTTACATCGATTGGATCAGTGCAGCCTTGTAAAAGCATTGTCGCCAGTTCAGCTAATTTTTACGTTAACAAAAGTTCGCTATATCTTCATATGTTTTGATTATTTTTTCCTACTCAAAAATTGCCCCTTAATAATGTAACATGGAATTAATTCGCCATTTTCTCAGCTCTCAATGGAAAGAACAACCAAGACGCACAATATTCAAGCCAACGGGAACTATAGACGCCTGGTAGCCAGTTACAGGATTTGCGATTATATATATATTTTGCTTAGTAGCATTCCGTTGTTTTTTATATTTATTTAAAACGTCATTATGACTGATAGGCAAAAAAGGTTGTAGGTTGGAACGTTGAAATATTTACTTACTACATTAATATACGCACTACCACGTGCACTGAAAGGTAGAAAATTACAAGTGGAAATTATAATGTCGTACAGACAATGGCGACAAGATAAGTAAAAGTTAATATTTTGCAATAAAGAATTATTTAATTTTAACTACAGCTAAATGCATATAAATCCGTGGTCGTTAATAAATAGCTTTTTATGGGCATTTACTAGGAATATAAAGTATTCTAACAATTTTACTGTATAAATACTATATTTTGCATAAACAGTGGAACTGGTTTTATGTTAAATATTTAGTTTGGGATGTATATTTCTAGATTATATATTCATGTAAGATCTAAAAATTAATGGTTTTATTCTCCGAACCAAATATTTTCTAAAGAAAGACAATTTTTGAAATAAAACAAAATTTCTTTAATGGTTTCTCTACCTTAATAAATTATTTCATTTTATTTGTTTTGACGTGTAGTGTATTATTTCAATTAATTATCAAGTGAAAGTCGCTAAACAGTCAACCCTCTCAGCCATGACAATATTGACATTTGGAACAGATTACTAGCTCTAATTAAGATTTTGTACACATTGTAACAACAAAAAGTAGAGAAAACACAAACATTACTGCGTTAGATAATACTATTTAATTTTGCTAAAATTTTTCCGCATGAAAGGACTGAGAAAATATAAATGTAATTCCTCTAATCATAGACAATCTATTATATGCATTTTTTATTACTCTCTAAGAAATACATTTTATTACTAACAATTTTCAACGCAATACGAAATTGCAATTAGTGTAATTCTAGAAATCGTCACAATGAATTTTCGGGTATTCGATATCAACGTTACAAAATAATTTTTAGCAGACACTGCGACTTACACAATTTCTCAAGTAATATATACATACTACTACTTACGTACTACTATCAGTTATCTAATTGCAAATATGTACATTTACTGATAAAATATAGATTAACAAGAGCACCTATCATTGTATCAATATTTGCTTGTATCTTTAACATTGTGCAGGAATACGTCATATGACTAAGGTTAAGGTGTAATTCGAAAAAATTCTAGTAGATGCTTCATACTTTTCCAGATATCTATATTTGAATCTAAATATTTAAAAAATTCATTTTTGTGATGCTGTAGAACACGTAAGAAGACAAACCCTGTTTTCATGAAATTGTTATATGCAAAAAATAAGCTAAAACTAACAAATCGAATATATGTAACATGTGAGCAAACGAAAATGAAACCAAGCTTGGCTTTGAACATTAAGACGTATGTCGATTATTAATTAACAACATGTTGATATTCTATACCTTTTCAACTTCAAATTGGGACTAATCAATTTCAAAATGGGAATAAACAATTTCAAAATGAAATAAACAATTTCAATTTGAGAGTAAACAACTTCAAATTGGGATCAATCAACTTCAAATTGAGAAAAGCTTTTTGTTAACGGTAGTCTTTGAAAAATGTCAATTACATGGTTGTAACAGGACGGAACACCAGCAACAACTAACAATAATTAGTTCCGTCCTGTCAAAACCATGTAATTGTCCTTTTCCAAAGACTACCGCCAACAAAAAGCTTTTCTCAATTTGAAGTTGATTAGTCCCAATTTGAAGTTGAAATGGTATAGAATGAAATTCACATACATAACCTAAACCAGGGGTCGGCAACCTGCGGCCCGCGGGCCGCATGCGGCCCTTTGCAACTTTTTGCGCGGCCCGCCAAAGCACCAATATAACTTTAGGAAAAATCAACAAACTTAGAGCGTAAGTGTGACGAAATGTGACCGGTGACAAAAATGCGCGACAAACAGAAGCATAGTGGGAAACCTATTTTACTGCGCAAGTTTAATCCCCACTCCCCAGCGAATACGACGTCTCGCTTAGCAAGTGTAGCATTCTTTCTAGTGATGGGCATAATCGGATGATTTAAATAATCGGAATGTTCCATTTCGGAATGTTTATAAAATCGGAATATCATCCGATTATTTTACATTCCGTAAATGCAAGCAAGGGAAAACGAGCGAAATAACAACAAGCGGAAGGAAGATGAAGTGCGTGCAAATTTACGATGAGAGCACTCGCCGTCGCGCCGTAAGCCCTTATCTGCGTTGGCATCTATTGTTTGGGTTTGTAGGACGGTCAGTAATAGCTATTTACGTTATTAGACCGGTAGCAACATTTTTATGGCCGCGCCAACACTTTACAGGTCGAACCGTAGGGCGAGACCTGTATGTTTGGCAAGGCCATAATAATTCTACCGGTCGTGTATCGTATAAGATTTTTTAGGATACTGCATTGGTAACTAGCGTTTACATAGTTACAAACGAGTCCGGTAAATTTTATCTACCGGACTCGTTTGTAACTATGTAGATGCTAGTTAGCAATGCAGTATCCTAAAAAACAATTTATGAGTTTGAGTCGCACAGTGGGATATGAGGAAATAAAATATTTTTTTCAAATTATTACAGTAGTTACGTTAATAGACTTTCGGAAAATGGTAGTGATATTTTAAAGTTTAATAGCACATAAAGTACATAATAGATAGTATAAAACAATACTTGAATTTGAAGTCTGTAGGTGTACTATCTAATAATTAATCTACGAAATACCACTGCCATTAGTGCCATTCACGTATCATACACGTGCGCACACGGCGCGACTCGTCGACATTCGCCAACCAGCATATAGCAGTCAAGTGAGTCAATACAACATTCCGTATTCCGTTCAGTTCAAATTGGCATTTCGTTTTCTCATTTTGTGTACCGAATAGTAAAATAATCGAATTCCGAAAGTTCCGAATTTTGTGCACCGAACAGTAAAATAATCGAATTCCGAAAAGTTCCGAAATAATAGGAACCTTCCGACTTTTTGAACAATCGGAAACTTTCCGATTATTCATTCCGGATAGGCTTATCACTAATTCTTTCATTTCGCCAGTTTGCTACTGTATGTTCATATGTGCGTTCATGTTGATAGCCGTATGACGTTTCACTACAATATTTTATATTTTTTATATTTATATATTTTATATTTACATATTTATACATATTTAATTGGAATTGTATATTCTTTTTTTTTCCCTTTTAAGAATTGTAAAATTTTTGTTCTCTAACATTGTTATTATAGCATGTCAATAAAAAATAAATTTTTTCTATATTTATTTTTAATAATATTTATACTCGTATATGATATAAAAGCACTATTTAAGTTACATTTGAATGTGCGGCCCGCATAAAAAAAATTATTTTTAAAATGGCCCGCCGTCCGAAAAAGGTTGCCGACCCCTGACCTAAACCATTGTATAACTGTCACCGACTGTCATCTCAAAATGTTATTAAAAATTTTACTTAAAAACTAAAACTTAAAACAATGTTACATCTGCTACATCAATCATTTCAATTATAAACACTTTTTATTCTTGATTAAACATGTGTAAATTAAAATTTGATAATTTAAACAACTTGACACTTCTACTATTACGGTAACTGTCATATTTAAATTAAAAACACCAGAATCAATAGAGCTTAGGCCAAGCTTGATTTTGTTTTCATTTGCTCACATGATAAGTATATACACAAATATCTAAACTCTGGCACATGTTTCTTCCTAACATCACATGCTTGATTTAGCTTACTACAAATACGGCAAAAATATATGGCTGTAAAAGTCTACGCCAACACGTTTATTCAATTTGTATACACGACTACAAGTATAATTTGTTATTAGATGCAAAATCGATACTTTTCAAATGCCAGGCATCTAGATAACAATTCAATTAAGCCTACGTATTTTTCTTAAACATTAATTCAAATACAATCTGTTACTCAAAGCAAAATTCATCTGAAAATCATAAACACACAACTGTTTTTATGTACTTCCTAACCACGATTTTCTTTGCAGTTTACTTTAAAAAAATGATATGGATAAAAATGAACGAATTTTTTGCAAAAATTGAATCAAGTTCTGCCCATAATCTTTTAAGCAAAGTGAAACCTGAAGAGAGATATTCTGATTAATATTTCTGAGTGGATACCGCTATTATTTACCCACTACAAATTAAAAATAGCAAAAGCTATGAAATTGAAGCCTAGTTAAAACCGATGCATGAAATCCATGGAAAATTGCTCATTGTGCATTTTCATTGGGACGAATTGAGACTGTATAAATGTGCCGATGTGTTTGCTTGTTCAAATTGCTCCGAAATGAGATAAAAAATATATTTCGAGTAGCTCCCAAGTCTAAATTATTGGTGTAAAATTATTAACTCGAATCAACTACAAAACCCATGAATGGTATTAGTATTGTTTGCAATCACGACTAGAAATATTTCCATTATTCTTCAGGATTTTCCACTAAAGTATTGGAAAAAGATAACCGAGAAAAAACATATTAGAATACGCTTTTCAAAAGCACTTGTCATAATATAATTGATTTAGTTTTATTCCACAATCGTTGCTCGCCAATAAAACTAAAAACAGGCGAGCTAATTTATTGCCACTATTAAATTTATGAAGCGGGAAATTCTAGTCGTTTTATAATTCGAGCATATAGACAGACAGACACTCGCCTCCAAAAGAAGAGTGGAGTAGAATATTTAGAGCCACGAGTAATATTTTGTCCGAAATGTGAAAACGAAACTTAATCGGATCGGTAATAAACTTTCTAAAAGGTCTTTCCATTTCTTCGACATAAAACCAGTAGTAAAAGTTCAAAAGTAAGTTCGGGGAGTAGAGCAACGTTAATGACTGTGCCATATCAGGTTAATTATGGCCGTTGGGGAACGATACATCATCACCTGTGGCGGCCGCGGTCACTTCCTGATTCCCCTTAAGGTCGTTCGGAGACGGCCTGAAACACTTTCTAAGTAGACATACAACATTTCTGCGTTCCGATATCGCTGATAAGCATGAAATCACAAAATACTACATTCCAATTCGAAATAATTGCAATCCGTGATTTTCCTTCGATATTGCTTGGAATTTTGGAAACGACGTCAGCTCAATTTTATTGTAAATGTTGATCTTTTGATGATATTTAACATTATAACAGGTTAATATATTCAAATGTTATTTGAGCTTTTCAAAAATCCACTTATGCGCATATTCAGTATACACGATCAGGTAATTTCATATAATCCCACGATTTAAATCACAATTTTTATATAAACACATTAATTTAAATAACAGTTTATGGAAATTGTTCTAATAGCTAAATAAAAAAATCTACTTTTGATAGCAGTATTTAACTGCGAAATCATAAAATACAGCTACATTCTATTCCGAAACCTACGCTGTTTCCCCAAAATTTCTTCGAATTTTACAAATTACGTCATTATCACTTTACAATCTACTCCACTTTTGACAGTCTCTGAAATTAACACAAAATTAATTCCGGATTTTAAAGGATGTGCACGCTAACGCTCAAGCTCAAATTCATATTGTTTTTTGGATACTTCGCCAGGCTAAACGTGTATTAGTTGGTTCTTCGTTGAAAGAATAAACAGATTTTTCCCGAAACGTTCGTGTTTTATAGAAATCACCAATTAAATGACACACATGATGTTTACAAAAGATATTCGTCAAATGCTTTTAGGTAGAGACATTTTTGCCATCTGATGTTACTTTAACTGCAATCTTAGCATAATTTTCCACCACCTTTGACAGCCTCTAAAAGTAAAACAGACGCCAGTGAGGCATTCGACATTATCATAAATAAGCCCACTAGCATCTACAGTATCACTGGCCATCCTCCTCCAGACAGAAAAAACCAACAACTATTAAACTATGTTACATCAGTTTTAGCAAATAAGGACCATTTAAACTGCCAAATAATGATCAATCCATAACACCAGATTGATTACAATAAAAAGCCTAAATTTATTCCTCACTTTAATATCCGTGCAAGAAATCCCTAGATAACATCCACCAAAACCTGAATCTGTATTAATATCAACCGTTAACAACCCCTTGGACAATTCCAACGACATATATTTGGATGTAACCAAATTCCCCGAGCACAGCGCACCTACAATTCAAGACACTGTTACGTGAGATACTGCAACGATTTCCTGATTATCTTCCAATATACACAGCTGGATCAAAAACAGATACGAGTATTGGGTGTGCAATTGTGTGTGCTTAACTATCAAAAAACCTTTAAACTTAGTAACCACTCGTCAGTATTGAGTGCGGAACTATATGCGTTTAACAAGGCACTCGTTCCTATAAAAAAAACCAATGACCAACCAAAGTTCGTAATACTCTCCTATACATGATGTGCTGTTAGAGATACAAAACAAAAAATATGAAAAACTTATCTGGATATTTATTTATTTATTTTTTGGTACTCAGCCAACAGACGTTATGCCAATTATAGGCGTCGCTGTACATATCTTCACACATAGGCATAATTGGGAATCACATGGCAGATACAAAGGACAAAAAAGCTACCACAAACATAGAACTAGATGATCCGACAGTTAGTGCCCCAAATGCAAATACTATCTTCTCCGTAAATGGAATAACTACTGGATGTCGAGAACGGATACTAAGCTTCGGTTGATTGAAAACACCACCCAGGTCTGGTCCTCCACATCCCTGAGCCAAAACTGAAGTAGGTCTATCAAGACTGAGGAAAGGACACACGAGAATTACTCACGACTGCCTTCTACAACGTAATGACCACCCCGTTTGTGACGTTTGTCAAACCAACTTGGATGTTTCACATACTATCTTAAATTGTACCAAATATTTAAGAGAAAGAAATGCAGCTCAACTTAGTGAAGAGTTAAAATTGATATTGGGAATAAACAATAATGAAATAGGAAAATTAATGTGTTGTTAAAAGCAAGTAACCTAGGAAACAGACTTTAAACTTTCATTAGTGCGAAAACCCTTGGTTGTTGAAGCACTATAAAACTAAATATTAAAAAAAACAGACTAATACCTTCAAAATTATTTAGGCGTTTTCGAAGAAAATTATTACATTACGATCATTGTGCCTTCCTATCTACGTGTGTTACTGGGATATTTATTCTCCTTACGAGTTAATATAATATTTTGTTTCTGAAACACGGCTACAGATTTAATTATTAAATAAAAACAACTCCACATGTCAAAGAAATTCTTGTAAGTTTTATTTTCACAATATTGTCTTAAGCAGTTTGAAGGTTTGAACACGTATTTTAACATAATTCAATTTGGAAAATTCTAGTATACAATTGAGGAAAGAATTACGATATTTATTTTTTCTGCTAAATTTTCTGAAAACTTCATTTCTAATCTAACTTTAATCTCTTGTACACAACGAACAGTTAGTACATTATCACACAAAAGTACATTTTTACTTATTCAGTGGACACCTACTACTACTACTCGAATGTTGTTCATTATATCATTGCATGTGTATACGAAAAATGAATGTAAAATATTCCGTCTGTCTGTCCGTCGGTTGGCGGTGTAGCTTAAAAACTATATATTGGACGAAGACGATATTTTGCATGCGTATTAATGTCTACCTGGCTCGAAACCGAGCGAATTGCAGTGAAATATATACATGGTGAACACCTTAAAAAATAAAATTCTTATTTTACCTTTAACTCAAGAAGTATTAGTTAAATAAAATTAATAATTTGCACCTAGCTCAGGTTTTTGCCCTTGGCGAGAAAAACATATTTTGGATCCAAGATACAGACACAGGGTGAACACTCTGTTCAAATCCTATTGTCAGCGCGTCGTTTATATGGCTGTCGTAAGCGCATAAAATAAGCGAGATTCCGTGGCGGTCCGTGTCGGAGCCCGAGTTCAAATCCCACTGGCCGCAATGTTTTTTTTTTAAATTTGCAAATTGATGTAATTCACATTACTCTTACGAGGGAAGTTTCATGGAAACCCTTTTACAATTTTTTAATTCTTTATCATAATTTTCAAATCATATTAGTACAAGCTTTTCCTTTGAAACATTCAACTCAATGTGATATTTGCGAGTAAAAGCCTCGCAATAACCCATGCGAAGTTGAGTATACAAACTGAAATATTCTTCTTTAATAAAATCCCTAATATAAAAAATAGATCGTTCCTATACCAGCATTTTTGAACAGGTTACAACGTAAATAATCACTTGGTACAAACTGTAGATCCAAAATTGAGTTAAATAATTTGTTGGTTCTTAATTTGTTTTATTTCTCAAATATTTGTTACCACAATTTATTCCTCCTATATCATGGTCATGATCTCTTAGTGTAGTTCTAGACGATTGCATTATTTATTTAAAAGCACTGATTCTCATACCAAGCAGACATTAAACCTATCTTATCGTTGTTGTAAAATACATTTGAGGAATCAAAATTATGTGTACGTTTATATTGATGTGTAAATAAAAAAATGAATGTTGCAGCATTTGAATTTAATACATACCTACTACATGTAAATTAAAAATCTGGTGTGATACACTCACACAACTTCCTTTTACAGTGATCTTATAATTAGTCAAAAATTTCATTTTTAATTTTTAACCATTTGTTAAAAATTTTCAAAAATTACAAATTCTACAAAAACGGTACAAAATCGAGTGTTAGTTGAAGAGACAAATTTTCTCTAGAATTTTAAGGTGAATTCAAAAATGTAATAATATACTGGGTGTTTTATTTAAAATAGGAGTTAATAAAAAAAATAGAAAAAAAAACAAAATAAACCCACTTTAGAAATATTCAACTGGAAAATCATCTATCTCACATCAATACACATTAAAAATGTAAGAAAAATGTAAAGTTTAAAAAAAATCGTTAGAGCCGTTTTTGAAAAAATCGAAAAAAACTGAAAAATCACAAGAGTAAACACCTACTTCCGGTTATGCGATTTTCTTCAAAAGCTTGCTGTCTCATCTACATAGTATACAAAACTTATATATGAAGTTTCAACGCCATACCTCTTTTCGTTTTTGAGATATTCTGTTCACAGACACACAGACAGACAGACAGACCAATGAAAAAAAATATGTTTTTTGGGATCAGGGGACTCTAAAACGTGAAGATCTGTTGAAAACTCAATTTCGAATTTTTGGGGTGAATCCAATACTTCCTTTATAGTAAAAGGAAGTAAAAAACTGCATGTTAACACTGTTATAAAAATCCTGAACATATTAATCGATGACTAAATGATTCATGCATTTTATATATTTATATACTTTATATTTATATATCTTGTTTCAGTAATATCTAAGTCAAGTTTAATACAAGTTTAAGTTCTACATCAAGAAGTAATTCACGAAACATTTGTTAGTTGAAGATCTTGAACTGATACAGATAGTGTTCAACGCACGGCGAATCTCAACAAAGTATTAATTGTACCTACGAATTAGAAAAGTTTGAAGCCTTGATAAAGACATACAAATCATGTTTTACTGTAAAGTTTCCCTAGTTCTTACCTCAGATTGCCTCGCAATGTATTAGCTGTTATTTTTTTAAGACGACGTTAACTCATTCAATCTTTACCCACTCCTACGGAAATAATGATATATTTTTAAATTTGTAGGGTTACATCATACTATTACTTTTAGCACAATTTGTTTCAAAAACTTGAAATCGCTATGCCTTAATATTTATATAAATGGTAATACAACCATTTTTAACTATACAGGAGATTGCTAAGGATACATTCTCTCCTAAACGTTTGTAATTAAAATTGTTGTAAATTTATTAATTTCCTTTTAAAGTTCTACTATACATTATTTATAACATTGTGTGTAAGTTTGTATCTACCGTGACTAATTAACTAATAACCAATTAATTTATTCCATTGTAATTTTTATTGGAAAATGGGACATTGCCGTACATAGAGCAACACAACAGAAGAACTAACAAATTTCTAAAACAATACATTAATTTTTCACTGTGCATTTGAAATTTACAAAAAGATATTTTACTATTTTTCTTACTTTCCACATAAACATGCCTAGATGTTTCACAATTTTAAACGTCTAGGCTTTTATTTCCTTTCTCCGATTATTAAGCCATATTGTAACCCTAAAATTTCAAACGAGAGTTTATATGTATAGACAATTGTAAAATATTAAATTACGTCAATTTAAAACCAATGAACCCACATTTGATGAAATTACAAAGTTTGATATTTCTCAAAGACAGTGCAACTATTTAATTGTTTGTAATCGAAATGAGTTAGTATTAATTTCTGAAATCTTCTTTCTCTTCTTCTTCCTAATAACATTCATGCTATTGATTACAGTCATAAATAAAAATCAAACACAGCAAGGACACAGATTACGGTAATACATTATTCCGCATACTAGAAAATAAACAATTTGTTACGAATAGTATAGTAAATGGCTATTAAGTTACATTTACAAACACGTCATGTTTATTTGTTTTAGCTATTTACCATCAAACTCTGTTGATTAAACATAGACACGTAAAAGATTATAACACTAATGCAACCGTTTTGAAAACCATATGGAATGATAGTAATCTTCATTGGCAAAGGTCAAACTGATAGCGATACTCCACTTAATTTAAGTAATGCCTTCACCTCTCCCCAGTTATCTCATATCGTCCTGTAAAATTAAAAATCCTAATGACGGATGTTTACTGAGAAGCTTATTTTACTTAAAAGCGTCCTATCACCAATTTAAATGTGTGTTATAGCAGCTAAATTAGGTGAAATTTCGTATGTAAAATTCACTTAAAAAGAAACTCAAATTCATTTTGTCAGTCCGCGTTACTTTCACATAATGATGAATGGATTTCTCATTAACTTCACTAAAAATTCTAATCAAAATGTCCTTTGATTCCAGTCGCTAAAACCCATATCCGATGACCACTCTGTACATTCTCTATATACTATTTTAACACACTTGATGTGGACGCTGATTCTTGAAAGCCACGAATAAAGGCAAGACAGTCCCAGGTTCGATCCAATAACACGGTAATTTTTCACTCAATTTTAGTCGTGCCTACTGAGACGTGATGGTCCACAACGTACAATTACTCTGGAGATGAAGTGTTGCTTGACACCAACTTTTACAATGTTGCAAGAGCAACATAATACGATAACGGTACACGAATATTCTTTATTTTGAATGTCCATCTTTCGACCTTCAGAGTTTACCGGACCGAGAAATCGACCTCATCGGATATCTCTGAGTCCATTGCATGAATATGCACAACGGAACCTACTTGGCCAAGTCTTAAAACAGGGAGGGGTACTGTTAGCTCTTTAAGATCAACGATAAAATGCAACATTTAAATGGAGTTTGTCCACTTTCGGAAATGTTCTCTTTCGGCTAACAGATAATCCGCCAGATTCAATGCATTCTCAAGGAAAGGCATGGGTTAATTGTCGTGTTAATAATTAGGTCGCAATTTCAAATCGGATTTTTACAATTGTTCAATAATGGTCCTTTGTAAAACATTTATGACAATTTGGGAAGCTTTTAAAGCCAACGCAAGTTTGATAAACCATAATGCGATTAAAACCTTGTAGAATACTTTGATCTGCTAAGTGCCACTTATTACTAAAATGTGCCCCACAAAACATTTCAATGAGAAGACAATAATATTCAAGCAATGTCAAAATCTCTAAAAATAATTAGCAAATTATACGATTATTTAAATTAAAAATTGGCTTTCTTATAAGTATTTCCTTTACTTACGATAGGTGTATAAAAAAGAGCTCACTTTGCACGGTCGACTGAGTTTCTATTCACTGAACACATTTTTCTTGGAGAACTAATTTAAGAAATCGAAACAAATTCAGTTAATGAAAATAAATAGTGATACTTGATAATTTTGCAACTATCTGCTCAATTATCTTACAATATAGGTATTTCAATTAAACATTAAAATTTAAAAAATGCGAAATAAAATGTTGGATTTTAAAATGTTTTAGCTAAGTATAGTAATTTTCTATGGGATGGAAGCAGCTCTTAAGTATTACATTTAATGTATAGGTTACAAAACGTCGCTTTTACACCTGCACGTTTAATAGAATAATCAAAGCTATCGCTTTATTCTTTAAAGGTGGTATTGCAACCCTCGCCTGTTAAATAAATAATACACCAAAAATGGTACAAATCAAGATACATTTTGCTTTTTTCGTTAGCTCTCATTTTTTCTTTATTATGATTATTTCCATTATAGAGGCAGTTTGGTGCTTTCTATAAGTTTGAAGACAACCGATAAAACTGTAACGATAATCACGACATTGTAAATATTGATAGAGTCTATTTGCAAATGTGTCTACCGAATTTGTTATTAAACCAATTAACTAATTCCGTTGCTTTCTAACAAAATAAGAGTGGAATGTATAGAATTGTGTCTCACTAGAAGCTGAAAGCGGACTAGCAAAAATAAACAACTTATTTTAAATAAAGTTAAGGCAAAACTAGGACTATAGCAATTATACAAAATACTACTGCTTACGAGCAATGCTTAAAATTAATAAAGTTATTGAACTTTCCATATAAACGCAGTGTAACTTATCAAATTATTACATCAGAAGTATGCATTCTATAGCATGTACTTCTGTTGCAAGTGTCGATTGTGACTGAAATCCTACCTACTATGACGATCACTGTTACAGCTATAATCGCTGTGTTTTCAATTTAAGCAAGCAATGAAGACAAAAACCACACTAGATTGAAAATAAATTAACAATGGTTAAACCGGAGGCTGAAGCCAATGATAGACGGACGCGTGGTCACGTGTGATGTAATCAAACTGTCAATTAGAGACGCTTGTGTTTAGTTACAGGAAAGGTCGTCACGTTCGTAAGCCACCCCTGTCGCGACATCACTAATTAATTACTTTACTGAATTCAGGAATGCCAATCCTTTGATTTAAATACAATTTGAATGTATTAAACACTGTAAGCATGTCACACATATACGGGATTATCGGCAACGATGTGGGTGCAACAAATACCCGCATTTGTGTACTGCCGCAATTACAAAGAAATTGGCTCGAAATCATTAATAATTCCGAAATCTACTGATTGGTGGTTAATCAATGCGCGTTTATAAAACACTCCAGAAAATGGGACGGTCTTCTAGGAGATCATTAAGAACTTGTATTTCAGGCGCCCGCATTAGAAACCAAACAAAATTTACCGCATACAAAGAATCAATCCATTTATTCTGTAAATATTTTATTACGTGATTTACGAGCTTTTTATTTACTTCTCAATTAAGATTTGTAGCGCTAGTCTAAATGTACCCACTTAATTTGTCAGTCTATCACGGAAACCTACTTCCACCATCTACAAAAGGTTTGTAAACGCGACAGCTTACATAATGAAATAAAAAAGCACAATTCTAAAAATATTCCCGCCGTTTAAAAACTGTGCATCATATAATAGCACCGTTCGTGAAAAAGCAGGTAATTGTTAGTCATTATTGATTATATTTACATTTTAACGGAAATGACGTCATATTTATATTAACAATGATAAACACAAATATCTAGTGCAAAGCAGTTTCTGGTGATTTGTTTTCTGAAACGAATCCAACATTTATCACGTCGTCAATGGAAATGATAACTGTGTAATTTTTCATAATAAACACCGAACATGTTACGTCAGTAACAATAAAAGTAGTAAACACTACGACTAAGCACCAACCTAACCTAACTCAACCTAGTGCGCAGTGATACCGTCGTGAACATTACGAGTACATAATTACGTAAAATGAAATTACGGTGGCAAATCAACAATATGCGCCGTAGCAGTTCTGCAAAAGAAGTAGCTTAGAAAACGCTTAATATGCACAAGGAGTTTTCCATAAATCCACTTTGAAAATTAATCATCGTCTCTTTCCATGCCGATAATTATATAACCTCAAAAACGATTAGCCTTACTTGTGGCGGATACAAGACAGGTTTAGCAAGTGACCGTAAAAGACCTGAATATTATTTCTTAATAACGCCCTCTATGACCATATATTTTCACATTTACATATTTGCAGCACGTAATGAATTCGTTTCTATCTCTTTTGAATAAAATAAAGAAATGCCTTAACGAGCAATTCGGATTTTTAACGAAAATGACGTAATAAATGACAGCAAATTACGCCTTACTTCTAAATCATGCTAATTATTTCGTAGGTATACCATGTGAGAAGAAATAACTGGTAGTTCTTAATCGACGCCTCGAACTATTAACTTGTTACAGAATAGCGGAACCTTAAATGGTTAAACCGACAAAGTGAGTTTGATCACGTCGGTTAAATTGTTGTTATCTTGTTCAGTTCCATATGCAGGGTGAGTTAGACAGACTCCATTTGCAGTATTTTTTATAACGTACAGCACGATAACTCGTTTAAAAAAATGAGTTTTTGAAGCAACTGATTGGTGATTATGCTAACTAGGAGGGCATGGTGAATGAAACCTTTATCAAAAACCTTCTATTTACTATATGTAACTTCATGCAAGAATTCAATTTTCACCTTACCAACAATATTTCTTTAAGAAAGCTAAAGAGGAACTAGTAAAGTATTCCACCCTAAAAACCATGACCTATTAAACGGGAATGCGTTCAAGTGTTAGAAACGACGTTTCCCAATGTGAGACAAATCAATACTTCAGTATGTTACGAATTTTAGGGTAAAATGAACTTCACTAAAAAACATAAATTTGACGATACCACGTACTAAAATAAACTCATATTAAAGATGTGTAGTTGTATTGATTGCATCGTAGTGTACAGAAAGCAGTCTTTCAACATATACCCTTAAAACAACCGCAAGTGTTGCACTGATTCTAATGCCTAATATAAAAAAGAAGATTACACAATTATAATAGAAATGATTAACATTGAAATTTATTCGACGCTGCGTATGTAGAGTTTGGTAAGACACATAGATTTTTAAAATTTTAATGGCCGATTTAAAGAGGGTATAATTAACAACAAATTAAAAACTACTACATATCACACCGCATCTATACAAGTTCATTACTACTTCTATAAATTAGTTATTTCCGCCTGAAATTTTACATAATATAAACACTTCATCTTCAAGAGATTACAATTTTACATTCTTTGTGAAGTTGTAATGGCAAAAACGCAAATTATCAAGTCGTAAATTTCCACAGCTGCATGATTTGTAATCGTTTTAAATTAACTTTAAGAGCGATTATCTTAAAAATTATCATTGTATGTCATACCTTTTTTATACATATCTGGTCATATAATTTCAGTAACACAAACCTCCATGATGTCATAAATAAAATATAATAAACTCGATGTACGGAAACAACAGCTACGTGTCTCAGGACATTTTTTAAATATAATTTCATAAACATTTAATAGCATACAATACAGATTTCATTTTTAAATTGTGAATAATCAATATCTATGTAGCAAATTACCAGACGATAGTGTCTCAAGAAGGATTTATTCTTTTTCAAGGCAATAATTATGAACAACTATAAATACCACTACCTATCGCTTTATCTTAAACAATATGTACACTGCGTCTTATAACGTTTTTTATTAAAGAACAAAGTGCAAATAACATAGTAAATAGATATGAAGTATTTTGTTATCGTTAGTCGTTTATGAAATTTAATTAAAGCTGTTTCTATTCAGCCTTCATTAGATTGATCGTTAGTAATCTTAGTAGCAAAGTAGTTGTAATAAATGTTTTTATCAAATAGGAAATACCCAATCATTATACTGAAAATAGTTATTTGTGCACCAAGGGAGTAAGTGGGTGTTTTAGTCCCGGTATAAAGAGTGTTTCCGAGCAAAATCGAGCTAAACATTTATGCAAGGGACTAAATACGCTTTACTTCCGCGGTGCATACAACATCTTTTGCACAAACTAATGAGTAATTGACTTTAAAGCTTTTGTGATTTATTTTGAATGTATCTAGGTACTGTTTGACGTTACTTCTTATTGAGGTTCGTTATGTTTGTACTATTGTTTGGTTTCCACGACGAGTTAAATCGCGTTCGTGCTAAAACTGCTTTATTTATGCCTAAAATTGTTACTGAAAACCGCACCTTAACTATCAACGTCACGTCAAATTGTTTACATCGATGTATTAAAACAATAATTTTCAATTTCTCGTTTTTCGTTATTAGTCAATTATTACATTACTTTAAAAACTTTACATTATCAGCACACCCTTTAAAAGAGAATTAAAATCTGGTTTTAGATTTTCGTCTACTATCATAATTTTTAAAGTACCATCGTTCATATTGATTTGCCAACCTTACATATTTTCACACATGTTAATTTGTGATGGATTTGGAAATAACTGTATATACCTATAGTAGTTATTTACAGTACAAGTGTGTTATACTACAAATAATTCAGAGAAAAGTTGAGCAGTCGAGACCGCCAGGCTGAGGCGTCTCTTCTCGAGATAGTATAAGAATAGTATATTGCACAACTAGTTCTGAAAGTCATACTTTTTTCACGAATTTGTAGTTTGATAACGAGGGCGAAGCCCGAGTTTATCAAACAAAAGAGGAAAAAAGTAGCTTCATACGTGTTGCACACATTAGTTTTTGCATAGTGATACCCTGGAACTCGAAGTTTGATCGAAAAGGACTCTAGAATTTACAACTGTCAAATTGACAATTCACAATGTCAATAAAATAGTTGAAAAGTGTTACTTACTTTACGATTTTTCGTTAAAAAAGTGATACTTTCTTCACGATTTATCGTTAAAAAAGATGACTTTCATGATCACTATGCAAAAAACTCATTTCATAAGGACTGTTGTCGCACTTGTCATTTTCTAAACTTGTACGCGTGCGACAACTCATGCTTTATGCGACTTGTGTTTTAATATACTGTTATATTCTACAAAATCCCTTAGAAAAATAACAGACACAAGGTTTGGCTGAACAACAATCAAAATGTAGTAAATGTAATTTTTTGGAACCCAATCACTTCAACGAAGGGAAGTCTTAAGCGAAACAGGATCATTTCTGGTACATTAAGAATCCACATCAATTTCGAAAATAAAGATGCTAATACATATTTTCCGTTAATGTACGACTTGATGAGTAAGATCACAAAGCAATACATTTTAAATTAAAATTGTTAATTGAAATGAATCGGACATGGTAATCTAGATCGCCACATCCCTAAGTTGGATTTTTTGATTGGGAATTTGTCTAAGGCTTCGAACAGAAACTTTAGACTTTCTGACATTCTAAATAGTAGAAGGACTTTCCTTAATTGGTTCTGATTATTGTGTCGTATTTGTGTCGAATAGTACTCTGTTATACGACTACTTTGAGAGAATATTTATTGCACATATATGCCGGTAAACTATTATCATTGATTTCACCGCCTACTTTTTCGAAGCAGTAATATTCATAGAAGGACACAGTTATTACTTTTTACTTAAATATCGATTTGTGTCTTCAACTGATTAGATAGGTGTGACATATGTTACATATATCATTGTAAAATGAAATGGATGAAGCTTAACACGAATTTCTAATAACACTGGGTAAGTTCTATTTAGTGAAAATCAAGTGTAGGTATAACAGCCTTGATTTATAATTTTCGGCTGTGACCAATAACTGCATAAAAATATACTAACTGCGATTCAAACATTCTTAAAATTCTGATTTTTTCCCGTTTAAATCCAATTAATTATGTTGTCAAACGTGTAGTAGTTCCTGCAATGCACTGTCACTTTGGTAAGTTCTATTACCGTATGATCGAAAACTTTCAACGTCTAGAGTGCTGCGGATTTTTTAAAAATTAAATTTATGTTGGCAGTGATGAGTAAAGCTACTTAATAATATAGGTAACCTATACAATTCTGACAGATAATCTTAACTTTTACAGGATGTTTAATGCCGAGCACTAGGTGGTTCTGTGTATGGAAGATGCAGCAAATCATTTTGAATTGCTGTAGTTGTCTTTGTTACTAACGTTTTTATGTGTTCAACAATCATGTTTGTATTTGTTGAAATGACAATCCTGACATAACCTTAAACTGACAGATATAAAATTCCAATGTGACTTTTACTACCACGACTGCCAACAAAATTTGTTGACAAAAGAATTCCACAGCCCTCTAGACGTTGAAAGTTTTCGATCATACTGTAGTTTTTAAATGGTTACGTTCACAAGACAAGTGCAAAAAGTGAGTGATTATTGCACGCGACGTGAAAATTGTCGTGACAACACGTCAAATGTCATAACACTTTTGCACGTGTTGTATACATTTTTCTACAGTTATGTAACAATAATAAACAAAATACAAACATGTTTAATAAATTGCTGGCCGAGTGCATTATTAAAGTGGCACCTTTTGCACTCAAAACGATGCATAAAAGTACTATTGCCTATTGTAGAAAAAACATATTTCTACGAGTTTGCGCAAACATGCTTTCCCATTTAAACGATTTTAATAAAGCAAGAAGAATTCAGAGTTGGCAAAAAGATGCCCGTGTGAGTACTTGTTACCCATTTTAACATTAATAAAAATACAGTAATGCGACTTTTAAAACTACAGAAAGATCATGAAGATGTGCTAAGAAAACATTGATCTGGTTTCCCAAAAGCATCAAATGAGAAGGGGGAGAAAACATAAAAATGTACTAAAAAGATATTCTTAATCGTTGGGGTGTACAAAAACTCAATTTACGTAATTAAAGAAGCAAAACAGATTCAATTTGGTAAATATCTATGAGAGAGAAGTGCAGATTTCTTAAACAGCGTAGTGATTTCCGATGTGGATATGACGAAAAGTGTGTGCATGGTTACCCATGCAGAGTGAATGTTTGTGGGGAGAAGAAATTTGCTTGTATCAATAAATTACTCCAGTTTACGGAAGCATTTTATATTTCAACGTAACGATAATCAGGTTGAAGTACTACCATGGACAGTCAAACACCCTGATTTAAACCATACTATTGAAAATGTGTGCTGATTTTTAACTAACGTATTGTATAATGCAGATTTTCTCCGCAGAACGACAGAAGAGCTTGGACAAAATATTGCTACATACGGTGAATTTATCAGCAATCTTATATCATCATGCTAGATCGTTTACAAGCTGTTACAAGCATTGAATCTATTTTTTTTATTTCTTTACGCTTGATATTAATAAATCTAGTAATTTATATATGTTGTTTAATTTTATTTGAATGTGTAATTTAATTAGCAATTCTAAAAACTACAATGATAAAACATAAGAACATTTTAAAACGTAGATACTTGACTTATGCACGTTTACGCGATTTTTTCTGCGATACCGTGCAATGAAAAGTGAAGTTATAATGAATGCAGGATTTAGTAGTTTGGTAAATCACGAGCGACCGGAGCAGTTATCCGTAGCATGGCACGATGAGTGCAAGGAGCGGTTTCACGCTTCGGCGGACGGACAAGCGCAAGGCCGCATCCCGGCTCCGGGCAACAGGTGGGTGGTTCTACCCCCGTGAAGTACCACTTTAAAGGACTTTACAGCTTAACGAAACTTAATACTGCACCGAACTCTTAATTAACTTTACAGACACGGTAAACTAATCTAATTATCATCACTCGGACGAAATTCTCGATACAAAGTGCGAGCTGAAAAATTGCGTGATGCCGAACGTGTGTGGCGTCGTTGGACACACAAAAATAAGTCGTAACCCAGCGACGAGGAGAGCCCCCAAATATGTGAAACATGTAAGCAGACAGACAGTCGTATGGACTCTCCAATTAAATAGATATTACATTTTTCCCTGTTCCTTATTGCTTGCTCATATACCTTCAAGGAAAACATTTTAATGAAAGACGTATACTTTTCAGATTTTTATTTTCTCTAGATGTGGACAGTATGTTGCGACATATATAGGATTTCAATTTACTTTATTACCAAATCCCAACGAGGACAAGCTTCCACTCACACCTGATAATAAAAACTAAGAATTTAATTTCTATTTTTGCTTATTCTAATGCAAGTGCTGGAGTGTAAATATCTATTGGGACCAATTATAACAAAATATAGAAAGTAATAATTGAGAGATACTGCTGTCAATAAGTATGTAATACAAACCCAGCTAATTCCTTTTCGCTCAAGGTGGGCACTAATTGGAAAACGGAATTGTTAATTGAAGCTAAAGATAAAAATCCGTGTGATACACGCACACAACTTCCTTTTGCAGTGATCCAAAAAATGGATTTTTAATTTTTAAGTTAATAAAAAAGGGAAAAAAACAAAAGAAACCCATATTAGAGGTATTCAACTGAAAAATCGCCTATGTTACATCAATACACATTAAAAATGCAATAAGAATGTAAAGTTTGAAAAAAAATCGGTAAAACCGTTTTTAAAAAAATCGAAAAAAAAAATGAAAAATCACATGAGTAAACACCATACTTCCGGTTAAGCGATTTTCTTCAAAAGCTTGCTGTCGCATCTAGATAGTACACAAAACTTATATATGAAGTTTCAACGCCAGACCACTTTTCGTTTTTGAGATATTCTTTTCGCAGGCAGCCACACAGCCAGACACGCAGACCAATGAACAAATAGCTATTTATGCAACAAGTGCTAAAAGTTGAGGTTTATGCACGAGACATGAAAATTATGAAACGAAGCCGAGGGCTGAGTTTCAAACATGTCTCGTGCATAAACCACTTTTAGCACGAGTTGCATACAATATTTTTTCTACGACCTTAAATTTACTGTTATTAATCCATAAATGTCAATTTAACAAAGGTTTGCATCTACGAAAGCTATAATTTATGTCATAATACACAGTAGGCCTTGACGCACAGGTGAATGTTTGTGGAGCCAGTATTGTAAAAGTCAGTTATCAAAGGCAATTATTAATACTACACATGTGACTGTATTCACTCAAATTCGAATTTTTGGAATGAATTTAATACTTCCTTTATTGTAAAAGGAAGTAAAAATAATGGCATCCTTTGATAATACAATAATTTTAAAAAAATCCATAAAGAGCAAACACTACCTTTATATGGAAATTATAGTTCAACCTTCAGACAAATACTTTGATTTAACAAGATAAATTAGAAGCATAATACCTTACAATGTGTTTGCTGGCCCAGCACGATTTTCAGTTTTACTAAACGATTTTTTCTCTATACATGAGTACCTGCTTCCTTTGCGAGGATGAACTTTGCGTAAATTTGATTTATTGACTTTAGTAATCACCGATACAACTCCGGAAATTGAAATGTAATTGATAGTAGGCAGGTTACTGAAAGAAGCAAAATTTAGTATAAACTCATATTTAAAGAAACTCTAAAAATTTTCTTATGCAATATTAGACCACTACGCTTGCTCTAAAAATCTTTAAAAAAACTTATCATTTAGAACAAAATATATTGCCATGGCAACGAAATAAGGCAGTTATTTCAATATGCGTTGATACAATGTTAGTTAATGTGGCTTACTTTTTAGATACTGCCATAAGTCTTAGAATATCAAGATTTCTACTACAAAGCAACAAAGTTATGAAAATATATAAACTTTTCTTACTAATTGTAAATTTTATATTTGACATTTTGAATCGTACTAGGAAAAACACAGTACAACGCACCCAAATATGTCAGCCCACTGAACATTTCGCAACAAAAGTACCACTGGAAATGTACCAGGAAAGTAGTTTTCCACCGTCTCAACTGCTACAAGATAAACCGATTTTCGACAGTTTACTATTAGAACATATTTTGCCAATATCTATCAGCTTCTAGTAAAATTCGAATGATGACGTACTGTATAGTTGGGAGGTTTGTGTAATCTTGAATATCCGGTTGCCGCTGCGTTCCGATCAATGTTTTTTATATTGGAATCTACACAGAAGTTAATTATAATTTTCTGAACAGGCTGAGCGGTGCCGAAAACGCAATTAAATAATTTTAGAACAATGAATACTTCTACGGCAGCAGTTGGGTTATTTTCACGTCTATTAATAAAGCTCAGTTGGCCAGATAGCACTACTCCTCCGCTTCAAAGTTGGCAAAGGTACAGCACTGGTTAAAAGCAAGGGCGAAAGAGTGCAACTACATACTAGCAACGTTGCTCTGAACCGTTACAACACAATAAGTTTGTATACTAAGGCACATTAGTTGTAAGGTAATGTAAACGTGAACGTAAAATTACCATGAGATTAAAAATCTTCGAAACTGACAGCACTTGAATAGTAATTTATACACCTAGTTTTGAAAGTCATACTTTTTTCATGAATTTGCAGTTTGATAACGAGGGCGAAACCGGAGTTAATCAAGCAAATGAATGAAAAAAAAAGACTTTCAAAACGTGTTTTACACGTTGATTTTTTGCATAGTGATCTCTTGGTCGAAATTTAGTCGAAATGGACGTCGGAATTGACATTTCAATAAAATAGTTAAAAGTGTATTTTTTCCCACGATTTTTGCGTTAAAAAAAGTGGAACGTTCAATACGATTTTTCGTTAAAAAAAGACGACTTTCACAATCACTATGCAAAAAACTACATTTATACCGACGTCCACGTTTTCGGGATAATTGAAATAAGTAATTATTAATTATTAAATTAGTAGCACCTGCGTATTGTCGGAAGTAGACTAGGACATGACACAATCGCGCCGCAACGCAGCCAACCGCATTTGTTTATTTTGGATCACTTCGTACATTTCCCAATTTTAATGATGTGAAATTTCGAAAATTCAAGACAATTTTGTTAATACAACCTCGTCAAATACTAGACAAAATATTTCTCGTCTCGTCTCAAACAGTTCAAACAAATCAAATTGTTCTCTCTCACTTCGACTTTTTAAGAGACGATATTAGTCATTCATCTATAATCATTCTTTTCCATTACAAACGGAGGGTATATCAAGTTCATGACGCTTACGCATCAAGGCAGGCCCGTCGTGCTACAGCCAAGTTACGAGTGTGTTATTTTGTGAGCAGTCTTGTTACTCTACTTCACAGGCAAGTCTTCTTAGGAGAGCCAGATTAATAACTGTATCCCAACGTGGAATGGCAACCCGGCTAAGTGATCTATTTATTTTTGGATTATTATTGTAATTAAGACTTCATGCCTGAAATGGAGCGTCGAAATTAAATTTTAAACTGTAAGTTCCTACCTGAGCGTCGAAATTGTATTAGTAGGGACACCATGGAGATACGTTACCTGAAACAAAAAGTAAATATATGTAGGTGAGTACTTACAACACAAATATAAAGAAAATAAAGTTTAGAACGCTGTCGTTTAACCACTTCGCTTCGAAAGCTAAGAAAATTTATAATGTACAGGAAACTAACCATTCTGTTCTAACGCAGTACAACACTAGGAAAATACCATTTACATATCGACAGCCCTCATTACGAGTCAAAGTTAAACACACCATACGTAAGTGAAACAAAATTATTGGGTGGAGGTTTAAGGACGTGGCGTCGTTACATACACTCGGAAAAACGGCAACGTAGTAGAATCGAACAATTACTAATTGTGGAGCGAAGCCGCAAAGAATCGACACCGACAAAAAAGACACCATTCATATCACAACAACAGCAGCCTCAACAATGCTAACCTACATATATCCTTCAAACAAGAATAAGCATGAAGCTAAAAGTAGGCAAATTATTTTCACAGACTGATTCCGTAAAGTTCGAACCGTTTGGTCTCTTCAAAAATTGATTATATGCGAAGGGTGACTGTTAAATATGGTAAATAAACTATGGAAGGGTTCCGTTTTTGGGGGCACATTAATTGTTAGCGGAGAATCTAAACTCTTCTTCAACCGTCTATAAAATGTTAAAAGGGTTCGACAAATTGTCTGTTAATTAGGAGGAATCATTAATGAATCTTTAAATAGGAGACAACGGCCCACTCTTTAGGAATTTAAATGCGTCTTTAAATAGCCAACAGGGCATATATAAAACAATAACAAAAATTCTTATCAAGAGAAGGCTTAAGGTTAGAATATAGGTATTGTAATATTTTGCCACTGCATATATAACGTCATATTATTTTAATCTTTGCAACCAAATCACTTTTTGCAAAATAAAGGTAGGTACAAAAGCCCCACCGTCAATCAACGAAAGTAAATATTTACCCGCTAAGGTAAACAACAGAACACAATTAGCAGTATAATATTAAAACTAATCAACAATGATCTACCACATCTTTCTGTTTTAATTACATTACAGTTACAAACAAATGTCACCACAATCGAAAATTTTGCATGGAATGACAATGAAGCTTTTTGTTCTATTGAAAAATCAGTAATTTTTACATTTGCCCTTTTTCAAACATTCGTGTAAATTCGTTTATTGAAGTACAATGTGTCCAATAAAGGTATATTGCAATGGACCGGCATATTTTAAACGGAATTAGAAAACATATTGCGTCACGGCACTTTAATGGAATACTAAACTGCGTTAATTAAGGTATGCTAAGTTTATAAGCCTACTTATCGCAAAAATTAGCAAATCGCCTGATTACTGGATAAATATTATCACTTTATTATGGCTCGGATTTATACATTTAACAGTACTGTGTATGCGTAACATTCTTTAAAGCATTTAATTTGAACTAATAATGTGCCAGCGATTTTCCAAATAAACGTCAATATGTTGTTACGTCTTAAACTTAAAACAAATAGCGAGTACATTAAACTACGCTGTTTAGAATTTACTCAACTATAGAAGTTTATATTAATTTTCCAGTAAATATTATTTAATCGAGCGAAAGTAACGATGCAAACTTTACTTATGCTGTTGTAGTACCTTCTAGCATCTTTTTCTCAAATACAACTTCTGCTGGAAGCACCCACTTTGTTTATCTTCTATTAAAATATAATTACATGTATTTCTAGTAATCTAAATCTATAATCTAATTTAATAATGACGATTAAGTGAAATTATGCTTTTTATTGAATTTTTTTGGTACATTGCCTCGCATTTCTCCAAAAATAAAAAAATTATCGCTATATGAAGCCCACCTGTAATTATCAGAGCATTTACATTAAAATTAGTTCGTCAATTCTTGTATCCTCCATAATGCCCTATAATTAAATTCATATTATACTAATTAAAGCTCATTCTTCCTATTTGGGATTTATAGCATAACAAGTAATGTAATTCTACGTTAATATATGTGTAACTAAATCTAGATCAAACAATTAATATATAAATAAAATAATTTCTTGTTAAATCTTAAGTTTGCAATAATTTTAATATGGATACAGTATATCTACTGCAACAATAATAAAGGTGCGATTAATGGTGTCGTCCAAAAAATAAAGATTGAATTACAAAACTAACCAGCGGACATTTTGGGAACTACTGTCAGATTATCGGTCATTCCGACTTGGCAACGCGGGAGGCATGTGATTGGACGATAACCCGGGTTTTCAACAACTGATAAGATAACACGACTGAGTTGCATACAAACGTATTTACAGTATTTCTAAAACTGAAGCTGAAAAAGTTACAAACGAGACAAGCTTTACCAGATGCGGATGTAAGTCTATGCAAGAATTGTTTATAGTCTGACAGAAAGCCAGGCAAGTACATTTTTGTTAGGAAAATGTAACAACCAGGTAATATTTTCACCAGAATATAAAAATCAAACGCGACGCATCCTAAACTTGTTTCCTTAGTAGTTCAAATATTTTCCAATACGCATGGATTTCCATTTTCTGCTAAAATGTTGATATAAGACAAGTACGGTTGTACTTGTTATCGTTTCCAGTAGCCCAACGCTACTTTTCCAGCGTATTGAATATCGGTTGCCGTGAAATTGTCTTGGCGAACCAATTTGTGCTACGATTGATAGAAGAAAACATGTCATGTAGTAATAAGGGTGATGTTAACCCTATTGCGTCTAGACAAATTATCAAATGCGACTTATTTGGCTTCGAGGAAGAAAATTGTACAGTAATGTAACATTTTCTCGATTAATTTTGGTCGTGGGTCGGTATTTGCGTACAAATTAGAGTCGTTATAACTGAAAGAAAATGTTATTCAGTAAAGTGCTTTCCGTTTTCTCAAATGTTTGGGAACACAAAATGCTGCCAGCGTCGAACCTCCTAATAAGCACGTTCTAAATATGGAATGCTTAGCTTTAAATTTGTACTTTTACAAAGTTTCGCGATTCATCAACAGTTATAACAATAATGATTCCAATTACGAGCCAAATAAGTCTTTACCTGTAGACTGAAATTACCTACTGGGAGTTCTGGACCAGAGCAAATAAATAAAATTGGGTTACAATATGTATATGTGCCGATATTATAAAAATGAAGCTTGATTGACACATGCCCATCTTTTTTATCCAGGATTACTTTTACTTATATTGACATCGCATGCGGGGGGGTAATCACTGTGTTCGCGGCCCAACACAGAGGGCTTATAAATTTTTAAAAAAATGCGTTCTTTGATACAACAATATTTTTAGTAACACCTGTCAAAATTTGATGAATACAGTCTATTAGTTTCTGCGCTATTAACTGTTTAGTAAAGCAATACTTACACGTTAAATTCTGTAAAATAAAAATGGCGAAATTCGTGCAGATTAAATAGTTATGTAGAAATAGTGCTTAAATGTCCCTTCATACAGTAAGGTAAAAAGTGGCCAGCAGAGTTTAAGTGTGGCAGAGAATCTTGTAAAGATGTGGTGGTCCAATACTGGTGTCGACTGATGAAAATGTTTGTTTTATAGTAAAAAGCTTAGACCTTCCATACGGTACTACACAACATATAATTACTTAGGTTTTAAGATCCTATAGTCACGGCAAGGTGGGTTCAAGTATGGCGAGGATTAAAAACGAATCAGACTGAAATACACAAAAATAACAACTTTGAAGAAGATTTGAGCAGATCGATAATAGTTTGGATGAAACTTGGGTCATCACTTTAACCCAGAAACTAAAATACAAAGTATGGAATGGCGTCATAAGGTTCTCCAACACCAAATAAGTTTCGGGTACAAGTATCTACACGCAAAGTGAGGGCATCTGTATCTTAAGATGCGTAAGAGGTATTATTTATCGATTATCTGGAAGAAAAGGGGTCGACAATATCAGTGTAATATTATGCCGAAATTTATACCAAAATTATGTGATGCAATTCGTAAAAAAACTGGAAAAATGACTCGTGGTATGACGTTTCAACACAATGCCCCTGTTCACAAGTCGCACTTTGCTTTAGCTGCCCTTGAGGATGCTGGCCTAAAATGACTGAATCATCCACCTTATTGACCAGACCGTGCGTCCTGGTAACAAATATTTAAATGATAATGTCGTGTGTGTACTGCTGTTCAGAGTGACTATGTTGAAATAGTTATTTATACAACGAGCAGCTAAAGTGTCGCTTTTTTGCACGTGTGATGTTTAAAGAATAATTTTTTCGACAACCACATATTTATGCTGAAAGATACTACAAAACGTCGTTTCAAATGTTAGGTATGCTTTCATTGTTTTAAACTGAATACTCCCCATATTTAATAAACAGTTTTGACAGAAGTGTGCATTATTTTTACTGCATAGTATGCAATATCAACATGCTTTTGACATATTGAAAGTGTCAAATAATAGCCTTCTTTGGGCAATGGTAGTCGAAAAAGTCAATTTTATTTGAAGGGTCTTGTTTGTTTCTCTATATGTTAGACTGGAAATAAGTTGATCATCCCTCGTACAACAGTAATAGTAAAGTGCCAAATTACTACACAGTACACGTTTCCTAGTAATAATGTAAATATATGATTAACAAGATTTCTTTTTATCGGCATTATCTTTTTGAGAATGTCCAATTTAATGGTTAAGTTGAAAGAAAAACTACAGTTTTTATTAGTTTTTTTAGCCAAAGGTCGGCCAATTTGTTGCTAAGGTGTTGGCTTAACGTAGCTTCTTCAGAACAATTTGAAATTAATTAGTAAGTACATGTTAATAACCGAAATTTAAAAACCGCAATCAAAAGTAATTTCAAGAAATGAATCATAACCACTTCACTTAATGAGTACTCTACTCACAAAACAAAACATTTTAATTAAAAAAATATATATAACCTTAAGATTTAAACAATTAACAGGCAATATGTTTTATTCGATTCACTAATCTAATTGAATTGAATTGTATTTCAGACATCAATATGTACTAATTAATTTCAAATTGGTCTGAAGAAGCTACTTAAGTAGCGAAACGTTAACAACAAAAATATTATAAAAAAATTGCCAACTCTGGCAAAAAACTAATAAATTGGTTGCTACTGCTACATATTCTCGAGGAAAAACTGTAGTTTTTCTTTTAATTTAACCTACACATTTCGGAAAAAAAAATAATGTTTTCATAACCGAAACAGTTTACTGGTTATAAAATGCAGATTCGTTGATGTTTTTAGTTTTATTTTTTATTCCCCATACTAGAACTACGCAATACGTGTATAGATTATTTTCACGAATAAGTATCTTTTATATGATTGTTGTAATTGGTCAGACGAGCAATACATTTTTTCAGATCATCATAATTTTAAAAATAGTTTTAACATATGTAGTTAACACACAAAAAACTAAAATTATTATGCAATTGTTAGTCAAACATAATAAAGCGTTAATAGCAGCCTCGAAATAAAGTCACCAACCAGAATATATTAAGTACATTATCTACTGAACTAACTAAATCGATACCATTCCTTTAAACTTAAAAAAAGATATACCGGGTGTCCGTTCTCAAACTTGAACATAAAAATTTATTCAATTTAACATTGCATAGTTCGTTTTTGCTGATTCCTGCTCGTCAATTCAAGTTACAGGAAAGCTAATGACATCAATGGAAAAAAGTTATTTCCATTAAATGACACTAATAATAATAATAATAATAATATTTACTTCTGTAGTATAGAAATAATGACAAAACACCTAAAAATCGAATGCACAGTGTTGATTACCTATGTTCGACTTTGAGAATGGACACCCAGTATATATCTAAAAATGTCCAGTATAATTCTTCTAACGGCATAAATACTTACAAATGTTCTTCGGGAAGGAAGCTAAATATAAAACGAATAAGTATTTATAAAATGTACAAAACCACCACCGATCAAATAAGCAAATCCCTTAAAAGATTTTTGCAAGAAATAAAGTACAAAATACATGTCAGCATACGCCACGCCAAGTACATTATATTTGATAACTAAACACGAACTGGAGAAAAACTCGTTTTTATATTGTTTTTAAATGGGCGATGAAAGTTAGAAACCAATTGTCTTAGTTCACAGCTCGTATTGTTATTTTGCTATAAATCATCATTAAATATTGACACCTGCAATTAAGAAGGAAGAAAATATAACCTCACGTATGATACATTAAAATACTAGATAACAAACTGGTAAGAGATCTTTCACTTTCGAAATTTATTGCAAATTGAAAAAGATTTTTAGATATTGTATCGAGGAACATTTGAATTATTTAGGATAATTCTAGCAATGCGAAATAACACATATTCGAAGTATCTGCGGTCCACCCTATGCAGTTTAAAATAAAGATTCGCTTCCAGCCGATAAAACTAGAAAATTTTAATAATTACTAGAGTAATATTTGGTTGTCATTTTCAGTTTTAGAAGCTATCTGAAAACAGATACACTTTGTAACCCCATTTTTCTGATAATAGTCTGCATCCAAATTTTCATAATTCGCAAATAAGGCTGCGGGCGAAAGAAGTTTTAAAGCAAAAACTCGGTATAAATTTCCAACAAACTTATGATAGCTCCGTCTATGTATAGACATGGTTTGCTTCGAGTTCAAGGAAACCTACTGAATACGTAAATCTGCTCAGTCTGCCTACTGTGTAATTGGTTTGCTGGCGCCCACATCCCACAAATGAAGTGACGTCACTTTCTTGGCGAATTTGAATTCTAAATCACTGGTTTATGTAGTAACGCTACTATTAGATATTATATAATTAACTAAGGTAGATAATTATAGTGCAGTTACTTTTAGTTTTTATGTCATATCACTTTCGACCCATTTGCGATTTTCCAACTCTATATTTTAAAACTACGGAAATGCCAATTCTTACTATTAATGGAGATTCCTAAAAACTTTACGTGTAACGTTAAAATTAAGAAGTTTCCAGCTCTTATGTTAATATTATTTTGTCAAACACTATTACAAAAAAAAAATACGAATGAAGTTCACTCCAATAGTTTCGATAAGAATTTGAACCAAATGCTATATCAAACTATAATTGAATATAGCCTGCTTTAATCAACCTGGGTTCATTTCATTTAATTACGTTTAAGTGTAAAACTAAATTAATATAGACGCACGACTTAGGCAACATATCATCTATATTATTTTGTCGTTACATGAAAATTCTGACATTATTACCACAAAATAAAAAATATCGATTTGTAGTCGACGTTTTCCCATACAATAATACAGGTAAGACAGAAATGTCCCAAGTTTCCTTGAGCTATATTTAGACTTAGGATAACAAAAGATGTCAAATGCGGAATACTGTTTAAACGGACACGAAAATGTCTTCTATATGAGAAGAAATGCAAAAAACGTGTTGGTCTATTAAACAACGTTCACAGCAATTAAATTCAACGATGAAAAGTCCTTTTACAAGTGTGTTAAAAGCCCATGGAAATTCCCAAATTACCAAAAATCACGCAAGGCAGCGAAAATCCACGAATGCAATTAAATGGCTTCCCGTATAGTAAGTACATCTTCTACCTATCTTATAATGCTAATTTTACTAATACGATAGTTAACTATATTAATTTTGATACATATCATTTAAATACAAAGAATTTCTTCTATGTGATGTGCACATAGAATGTAGTGATTGTCCATTACAAAGCAAAACGTACGTGCAACGACTAAACACGTTTGTTGGAAGTGCTATGAGCTTGGAATAATATCAAACAACTACTTCTCCTACATTCGCAAAAAATCTTCAGACATTTTTATAATCCAACGCTGTACATATAGCTCATATTTGTTTGTTTATCTTAAAAATGAATACCAATTATGTAAATTTCTAGGATATAACTAATAGATCATTCATAAATTATTTACTTTCTGCAAGCAAGTGCTGAAAACACTACACATATTGTTTGAAATCTAAGCATTGAGCCCACCACACTAGAATTTCGTCTAATTCCTAATAATAGCAAAATTGCCAGCCATAACCACCGCAGAAGTATAAAAATACAAACAGACGGAATTCAGTTATATGATTTTACAACTCCGTAGTTTGTTAGTAAACAAGGGGCTTGTGATCTACGTAATTAGTGCGGCGAGTTTGTTAGTAAATATGAATGACACACCGGTTCTGGAAAATAATAGACACGTGTACACCGCCCACGGGGCATCCCCGAGCGTCCGCTAATTTTAGCAAAGGGGTGAATTGGCTGGCTTTTTCAGTTCAGATTTTGACGTAATAAAACCTGTTCATAACACATTAAACTTGTACTTTATCTTCTATTTATTAAAATACTTCCTTAAAGCGTATTGCATCAAGCGCATGACGTTTGTTTTTACAAAACACGCTCCTGCTAACTATAATTCCTAGAATTTTTTATTCTTCTTGGAAATGTTAGCATATACAGCCACTGGCAAGACAACAATGAAAATCCTTTCGCGACTGCTAGAATGTATTTACGTCACTTTCCGAACCAGATTTTCTACTAATCTGAGTCGGTTACATAGTAAAATTTCCAGATATGTATACATATGGCTATGATATAAACACTGCGGAAAATTTACAAAGAGCAAGTTCATTAACACAGATGATTTTCGGCGCAATTTTATATAATTCATTATCTACGCGCTGACAGCTTAATACGTAATTTATCACCAAGGATTACTACCTATTAAATAAAACTAATTTTCCCCAAAATGCCCCCTTCAAATGTTCAATAACCGAGGCTAGCAATTTTACCCAAACGAAACGTAAATGTAAATGCAAATTTTATAATCGAGGACAAAATGTTACAATTTTACAACAAACAAGCTACTCTGCATTAATATTTAATGCAGTTGTGATGCAGCATAAAAGATAGCTAGAATTACAATCTAACCAATCGTGATCATAGTAATTCTGTGGGAATCCCGATGCCTTTGCATAACGATTTAGGTATTATCAATTTAAGGTATTTACCATGTACCCCCCTCCTGTAATTATTTTATAAATTAGGTATAGTTACTTCGATGTTTAGTTTAGTGGTGATTTAAAATTATGTAGAACTGAAAAACAGAATTGTGGCATAAATAGTGTATGTTTCATTTTGTCAATAAAAATATCGCTATCCATGCTCGATTAATAAAAACATTTCATTACGCGTATTGGAAATATACCAAGGTTTCAACTTATCTGCAATTATCGAGAACTACATAAAATTAAAATCGGTCGTTAATATTTACCTACTTTTTTTATCTTTCATACCTACTTAATACCACTTTCATTAAATTCGAAGGAAATTATACTTTCGACTGAATATACTGGCCTCGATATTATTCCCGTCTAGTACAGAACTGATTTGAAAAAAGTTATCTTGTTGAACTTTAACTTGAATGTTTTGTAATAATTTTATAATGGCGTGATTATAACTCTATCATATTATTCTGTATTGATGGTCGAACCAGTTCTAGAATACTCCACTTTGTGAATAAAAATTCTAAGGTTTTTCCAACAAAACCGATGCAATAACGTTATTGTAATTTTTTCTATAAATCGTTATTTTTTACATTTGGCGAGCAGCAATTGTTTGATAATTTACAGTAAATCCGTTGAAATGCGGTTAACTGCACACTTAATTTAATATTCATTTAAAGTAGTTTTTAATTAAACGTTTAAACCAGTTTCTACCATTTTTAATTGAAACAGTATTTAAGCTTGAATCAGTTCATTAACTGGACAAATCTGCATCCTTGTCACCTTCGGAAGTAATATAAATTATAAGGAACCATGCTATTTCAGCCAATGGAAGGTTTAAAACACTAAATAATATCATGCCCTCTACTATTACTTGTATTTGAAGAAATTCAATAACGGACATTTTAATAAATTTGTAAATAAATTCATAATTGTGCAACCAGATTGCGAAACAATGACACGCTTATTTACTGGCTGCAGTACCTGCATATTTCAAGCAAATCATGTATACGCGTAGGCCGAGTCGTTTTTTTCAAATGTAGTTCTGCGGATAAAGTAATTAATGTTACTGTATTTTTTTTTTTAATTCACAGACAACATTCCTTTGCGCAACCGAGTATGCACATGCTGACAGTATCTAAAATACTACTGTACGTATTCTAAGAAAACGAGAATGAAGTAACAAACCAAAATATCAAATGAACTTGAGAAGCTATCCACGACGCCAATGCGATTGCGCTAGTTTCCCGTTTTGCCTTTCGTTAATGTGGTTACATGCACATTTGAGTATTCTGATGCTACGCAGCATGAATGGAAAAATGTGTTTTCAATTAAAATGCAATTCAACCATTCCCATTCACTACTTATTTTTAAACAATCGTTTCTTTTACTAAGCAATCTAGATGCCATTTGTGACGTTAAAATGTTTTTTTTTATTACTGCAATCGAACTGATTACATGAATAAAGGTATTATTCATTAAACAATACAGACTTTGCCTTAGAATTTTAATTCAACAAATGAGACTGCACATTCCAGCAGGTTTATAAATAAATCTCAAAGTAGATTACATATCCAGATCTACACTTGCAAAATTTTTAAAGAAAATCGTACGACACTCATTAATGACCAATAGAAAAATTAGTTCACGAGCCGTATCCAAGACAACAACAAAATTTCTTGGAAATTTTTTGTAGGTAGATATTACTTCTTTTTAGGGTTTGTGTCGTTACGATTTTCTTACCGAATCTGCATTCGAGCATTAATTCATATTCGGAAATTATTTTTCGTGCATTCAACAACGTCCTAATTTGCCCTCGCGTCCCGCTCGGGCAAATTAATACGACGTTGTTGGAACGCTCTTATGAGATTATATGTGAAAATTAATATATCTTGCTATTTACGTAGTCAACGTGCAAAAGATTTCAGCTTTTTTACATAAATAAGTAATGTGAAAATTATAAAACAATTCACATTTCAATAGCACAAGTTTTTGTTAGGGAAACACAAACACGAACTATACAGGGTGATTCATAAATATGGTCATTAAATTCAATGAGTCTACAAAGTGTTGCACATACAAATAATTTGAAAGTATCCATCTAGCTCTACCTAGTTAATGATGTAGTGTGAGCCTTTGTTGAGTAAAAACTCAACCACCCATAAACTTACAACTATATCTGTACAACACATTTTTTAATACAACTGTACATTTCACTAAAAATTAATCACTTACAGAAAAAATCGCATTAGGGTCTGGTGCAAACCTTTAAGAATCACTTGGCTAATTCATATAAGAGTACATTAATCTAATGTACCAAGTGTGATTGAAATATGCAAACAAATGTTTTTTGCTTCTGCATTTTATTCAAATTCAGTATTGCCGCAAACAAATGTGTGAATTAAGTAATTAAATGTGTTAATATTTTGTGGGATTATTAAAAATTTTTAACGTATAATTTATTGTGCAGAGTTGTTTTATTTCTTGTTCTCTAGCCACCCTTAAATTGTATGACTGTACATATGAATCACCCTGTATACATAAGAGTTCTCTCACTCTGACAATTTCAAATAAGCTACATCATGCCAACTTAAACGTTGATTGTTGTACAACCACTCAAACCTAACAAAATATCGCCAGGATTTCTTTCAAAATACTTGTTTCATTTTTTTCCAAAATATGTTCTAATCAAATCCTCTATTACTAAGCTAAATTACACGCACTGTATTGTACATATAAATTGTGTATTGCTATTTAAAAATAATTCAAATTATATAATATTTTCAATGTTAGTAGTACCTACTACTTTTCTATAGTAATAAGTAATAACAGTGGCATCACGATTTTTATAACACGTAAAAAGTATTATTGTGGTTACAATAAATTATAAAACTACTACTTTTACCCAGTCGTAGTCTTAACCTATCTTTAATTACAGATTTTTCTAATACATTTTAACCCAGGTCAACATTCCAGCACTTTTCCAAGCTGCTATTGCATTTTCGACACCTTTCAACATGGTTTTCATATCTAGTGAGCGAAACGGCGCCAGTCTCGATATTCCTTTTACAAATCTACGATTAAAAATCGGAGCAGGTAGAAAGAAATATCTGCGTATTTTAATTTAGGAAGCTGACTAAACCAGCTCTGAAACGAGTTTATAAGGATAAGAAATAAAACACTCTCATTAACGGGAACTGTCGTTCAAATTAATCTCCATCTTAACAGTATACGACTAGTTTCCATAAATTAGTGAAAATGAAGTTTCCCTATAAACTACGAGCGCACGTTTCCTCAATGCAAAATTCCTGCATTAACTATTGGAACAATTTTCGCTAACGATAGTTCCTACATTTTTCCCACGTGTACAAATTAGTCGTAATTACGAATTTCAGAAGACGATTTTGAAAATTACAATATGAAAACGTAAAAGATATTTCTATTCTGACATTCAAATTATAGCTACGAATGATGCAGAATTGCTTATACTACGACAAAGTAAAGTTCTATACGTTAAGAAAATTGAATTGCCATTACATCTACAAACACCTATAAAACAATTTCAATATGATACCTATCAAAGTCCCTGATAAATCGAAGTGCAACGACCTATAGTCTGGATATTTCAAAATCTTTGATGCAAAACAATAACTGACAATGAAAATGACATTATTAATAAGAGCAATAAAATTAATACGTAGGTATATCTGTAATACCAGCTATCCACATTGAATTTGTGTAATAATTTGTCGATACAGAAAAAACTAAAAATAATTACTAAAACATTCAATACGAAATTTGACAAATTAATCTTCCAAAGCAAAGCAAAAAAGTGGAAATGTCCATGTACGTGCATTTTCATTTTTGCAGATCTATAAAGCCTGTTTTATAAGTTGCTAATGGCATACATAAACCTCAGGGCTAATTACGTGATATTTTACCCTATTCATATAAAAAAAATCAGTAGAAATTTAACTGGTTGCGATTACACATTAAAATAATGTATAGCTGTTCGTAGACTATCAATATTTCGTTTATTAATCTCATAAATTGACAAAGTACTTTTATAAAAAATTTAAATGTACTTTCTTAGTTATTTTCAGCTGTGTTAAAGTTACAGAACTGATTATTGTTAATAAGTAATATCAGTGTAAATCACAGTTTATAAGAACTGACATTCACCATTTTACTTTGGAAGTAAATACAATACTATATTTAAAAGTTGTGCACTTCTAACAAAACTAATAATTAGCCATATTTATGTCTTTTTAAAAAGTTATAAGGAATGAAGTTTAAGTACAGATATCCATCCTTTTCTGAATAACGATTTAAAACGAGTGAAGTTTCCAGTTTTACTACTGTACGGTGCGGTCTTCTTCCTGTCTATAAAATGTTCTGATTAGTTGTGTTGCTACATTTCCCGAAATAATTTTCTAAATGCGTTCTAACTTTATTTACAAATTTGATAAATGCACTGGTTAAAAGCAATAGATTCAAGGATCATTTTGCCCAACATATTTTTCTAACATTAATGGCAATGCACGCATACTATAAATTGTGTAAATAGTACTTGCAACCCCCAATTCTCACAAACCTAAATCCTGGATTTACTACTGCTATTATGTGTATCTCCTTTCACTAATTTGTAGTTTAATATTTAATTATTTTTTATTAGACTATGAAAACCTGACAATTTATCAGTAGGTATATTTACAGATACGGGTCGCAGAGTTTATGAGATATCTTTTCGTTTTTATATTACCCAAGTCACAGAATAATTTATTTAAGTAAAATATGGAGCCAGTTATACTATGTAATACCTCAAATATCCAACGAGTTTGCGTTGCCCTAGACGCAGACTGGCCATATGTAAATAAGAACTTCAATGATATGAAAAAATTGAACTCCAGTCTAACTGATTGTCATAAGAAGATAAAATAGGGCCGCAATATACCAAGTATGGGCGAGTCCCCTTGCATAGTGGATGACATATTGGTTCATTTCAACTGTGAGTGATGGCCGGCCTACACCAAGACTTTCATAGAAATGCGATATGGAACAGTACCGACTTCAGGTAACCAGCTCGAAAAACAAATTTTACATAATTTGATGCAAAACAAGACTGAACTTTACGGTAAACACACGTGTCACTAGACCCCGCAACATTTTCATTTACAAAAAGAAAGACAGGGTTGAATTTGTGCGAGTATGGACACATTGACCGATTCATCTACAGCATTTGATACTTCGTAGAAAACAAACCAATCTGGCGCATATTAAGGGATAATTGAGGGCCGAGAACGCCGACAGGGTTCGCTGTAGACCGATTCTTACACGTGGAGAATTACTAGGGGGCATCTAATTTAAAATGTAAACACTATGAAATTATTTAACCACTCCCACAATAGCGAGGCAATAGTGAACTGAGCCCATATGTGTTTACAAGTGTTGCGACTCGCCAAGCTATCCGTTCAAAAACATTCGACCTTGCAATGATACATGACATCACACGCTTGACATTATTACACGCGTTCCGGAAAAAAACCACGTGCGTGGCAGGTCAACGAGCAGCCACACCAGCATCTAGTTAGACGTTTCTATTGCGATTAGTGTTAGTACTACTACTACCAACACGAGCTTGAATGTTTGCAAATGTCTACGACTCCCAAGTGGTGTTGCGCGGACGTAACAACTCGCCGGGAGAAAACGAAAACATAAGATACCAGCAATTTCTCAGAAATGTATTTTGATAGTTTCCCAGTTTTATACACATTAAATACTATCTCAACCACAACAGACACCCACACGAATACGTCGCTTCTGAGTCGACGAATAGGAAATCATCCAGACCCAGAAAAAATAATCAAAGTCGTTGCAAATGCCAGAACAGCACACTGTTTTCAAATAATAAACCCACTCGAACAGCTGCATTGTATATTGGAAAAACCACAACTCTTGAGATATTCAATTTTAACGCCCAGAAGCTAACAATCTCGAATTAAAAAATAATCAATGGTATTGCAAAATTGCGAATACTACACCCAACAGAACAGCTGCACTTACATGTTAGAAAAACATGATGATAACTAAGGTCCGGACAGATTTAATAATAAGCATTTTCAAATAAATACTCAGTGGCGTACGCTGAATATTTCTGAGAAAATGCAAAATTTAGTAAAGATTTTCGCCAGTAACATCAACTGTCCTTGGACAAATATTTGCAATGGTCTTATTCAAAATAACTCCAAGTTGCTTGTGTGTAATAGTTAATAGTGCATAACTAATTGAATAATTCTTCTTCATCCACTGTATTGCAATTTATATTTATTACCCTTACGAATAATACAAGCCCATGCGCACGGCTCTTAATTATTATCTTAATTTAAAAAGTCGGCATAACTACATGTGGTGCAGCTGTTCAATTTATGGTATGATTGCTCTAATACTATACAATGATAGTAACGCGTTACTTGGTCACCTTGTTTACATATGTTTTATACTTTTTAAATCAAAGTTGGTTTGGACAACAGTTTTGTGAATTTATTGTGTTATCATTAAATCTCCGGACCATAATGATAACTCATAACTTCCAATTTAAGTTACAATTTCGATAGGAGCTATGGAAAAACATTGATTTGCCGAAGTTGTGCAATTATACAGAGTTCAAGGTTTATCTCCGCAAAACAAACTACTGTATCATATCACAGATTCCTTACACAGGTTTGAGAAAAGCGTTAGTGCAGTTTTCTCTGGCAAGTCTATAAATAAACTAATGCTACAATCAACATTTACCCTCGTAGCCGTTAGACGAAAAAGTAAGGCTGCGCACTTGAAGTAATATAAAAATACCAAACGAATAATAGCAAGATCCATTAGTAAACAATACTTATAATTAATGCATAATTAGTTTAATACTCTGTAAATATTTTGTAGAAAAAAGGATAGTAATCTTAGTAGTCATTATTTATAATTAATTATAAACAGCACCAAATTTTTACATGATACAGAACTTTATCAACTAACCATGAGAGTACTTTATGATTGGTTCGTTAATTTATAATTATATAATAGGTAACAATTTGCGAAAGAACGTGTTTTTACAGTTGTTAAATATCCAGAAATGATATACAAAATATACAAACTCAAGAGTTTAGTTGCTAATGCAACAAAATCGATATCTTGGTATGTTAAAAACAAACTTTTGAAACCAAGAATTACACTTCTTAGAAGTACATGAAAGTAAGTGGTTTTACACTTATCGGACAATTATAAATACATATTCACACATATTTCCCCAAAATAACTGAACAAGGTCCTTAGGTGGATACTTTTGAATATGTGAGTAAGCGATGCTGTACCAAAATAAATACTAAACGCAGCTGGCACGAGAGACTTCTATTTCTATGGTTCCCTTACGGTACAGATATTTGGGGATAAATTATTCGTTACCTGCAATAATGCGCCTGTAGTTATTGGAATCTTCAATATTACAAAATAATATTTAACATAGCAAATTCAACAGGTTGCAAAGGCATTTTCCACCAGCTGACAAGAAAAATCAAATGCACCAATGTGTTTTATATTTCGTTGTTCAACATATGTTAACTTCCAAGTATGGGTAATACACCCACATCAAGATGTGACAAAAATATATTCCTGTGCCCAGTGTATGATCAGTTTCTTTTCCGTTTCCAATTTGGAAATTCAATTGTAAAACCTTTTTTATATGAACTATACTTTATCAGCTAGACAAATATAATTGTAATTTAGAGATATGATACGGTTAAATTAAAGCAGATACGTTGGATATAACCTTAATCTTTCGGATAACAGAACGCCATCCTAGATAGGGGAAACAAAGTAAAATTGCTAGGCGCAATCGATAATTACACAGCAGTTATCGCTTGAAGCGATTTTGATGAATGACAGCAAGACTTTCTGGGAAACAAAAATTTCCATTACTAATGGCATACTCCAAAGTATCTGCTTTCCCTTTGTTTCTATCTATAGGTTTACCTAACGAAATGTGCCTAGGTCAACATTTTACAGGTTTATTTTAATGTTTTAGACACATTACAGTTCGTTGGCTCTGCAATGTCGGCTCTTCCTGATCTCATAGAGAACTAAAAAATTTGCACACGGCCCTAGTGAACGATAAGGGACGATTTTATCTGTGTGTACATAAAGGGTTCAAGAGAGTACAGATCTGTCGTCATTTGATTACAGACTGTATAATTGAACAGGCTTTTAGTTTTAGATTATAATTGTTTGCCATATCTTGATGGAATTTTTAATTTTATCTTGTTTAAATTATCTTAACGTTCGCATCTGCAATATGTAATAACTATTAGAAACCTATAAAAGTCCCGTTAATAAATCAGCAATAAAGAATTCCTGAAAGTTTACAATCATTAGATATTTTTTACTGGGAAATAATTTTGTTACAACAATTACCAATTAGCAATAAAAACTAAATAAGTACACAATATTGTAACTGACATGCGTCTACCATAAATTCACCTATATGTTAAAGTCATACTAGAAACCCAGCTTCTTGACAGGTTTGAAAATATAAAACGTTAGCATACAATTGAACTTTTTAGTAGCGAACAAGACTTGGCCGCAAATGTATCTAAGTAAATAATTCTTATTCCGTTCTGGTTTCCTTTCTACAAAAAAAGGTTACTAAGGGAACTGAACATGCTCGAATTTACGATTTTGTAAAGGCAAATGGCCCAATTATATTAAGAAAAAAATTCAAACAAATAAAAGGAAAATCCTTTTCGCCATACTTGGCATTATGCGCTTCCCATTTCTGAATATTTTAACATCTTCATATATTCTTGTAAATGAGAGAAGTTAAGTTCAAGAATATAAACGAAATAAATACGGGGGAAAGAACTATGTAAAAGTGTGACTTTTTAAAGCTCACCGTGGCAGCGGATAAATTGTAATAATCACTTCACAGAAATAAGAGAAAACATTTAAAATCGTCCATTTGTCCACGTGCTTTTAATATGGAATATTGTTTAACAACTTTCCATCAATTTTCTTTCAAGATAAATAAGTTTCTTCTGCAATTTGTTGAACCAAATTCAATCTTTAACGTCATTAACCATGAAAATCCATATTTATACAGCTTATTTGAAAACTACACTGCGCTATTTTAGGGATGTGCTCTCTATCTCTGTCACTACAAAGAAAAAAGTTCATGGGTCCAAAATAGTGTCTTAAGGAAGCTACAGCCCAGAGAAGGAAGTAAGGAAGAGTAATATAGGATGACCAACAAAATGTCGCGAGTGTTATGGCTTCATACAGGCCCGGCTCAGAGGTCGGGACTTCGGGGATTTTTCCCGAGGCCCCACGCTTAAAGGGGGCCCCACGCATTGTGTGGGCCGAGACGATTTACAAATCACTTACCACCCATAATATGAGTGTGCTGCTTGAACCTTTTACATACATTTCCGAGAGACCTATCAGCGTAAATTGACACCTACTAGTGATCGCATCCGCAAAAACCGATAAGGAGGAAACTAAATATCAAATTACTGTGGTGATCTTTGGTTCATGGCAAATTTCTGTAGTTTTAGAGCACCTAAAACAACTTCTAAATTTTTTTAAAAGTTACAGAAATTCTGGGTTTGAAGATGCGATAATTAGTAGTGGTGAAATATGTAGTAGTGTAAATATATCATCAGAATTTAAAACGAAACGTATTTCCAAAAAACCATCAAAAATGTCTACCTGTGAAAACAATGACGACATTGGAAACGATGCAAAACAGTTATTTAAAGTGGACTATTTTTTAAAAATTGTAGATTGTGCTATTGTTGCTCTGGATGAAAGATTTGAACTGTATACTCATTATAATCATGTATTTGGTTTTTTACACAACATTAGAAATTTAAAAAATAAAAACCATGACGAAGTAAAAAAAGTTTGCAACGATCTTCATCTATTTCTTCACGATGGCAAAAATGCTGATATTGATGGTTACAATTTATTTCATGAGTTAAAATTTTTGTCACAAATTATTCAAGAAAATACAACTCCACTAGATTGCCTGAAACAAATTTGCAAAGGTAATATAAACGATGTATATCCCAATACATGATTATATAGCATTGAGAATTATGCTAACAACGCCTGTTTCAGTAGCCTCCGCCGAATGCAGTTTTTCCAAATTAAAGTTAATTAAAAATGATTTAAGATCAACCATGCAATAAGATAGGTTAAAGGGGGTGGCTATGTTGCCAATAGAGCAGGAGGTAAAAAAACAGATAAATTTTGATGATATTATCGAGGAATTAGCAGCAAAAAAAGTTTGTACGAAATAGGAATAAAAAATATTATGTTTATGTATGTATATTATTGGATATATTGAAGAAATAAATATTTCCTTAAATAAATTGATAAAATTATGTTCAAGTCTCATTTCTTCCTTTTTGGGAAGGGGCCCCGCACCTAATATTTTCCCGAGGCCCCGCAAAACCCTCAGCCGACCCTGGCTTCATATACTTTAACTAGAGCCACAGCACTCTATGCGTGAACTTTTGTTAATCACCTGATAGAACAAGAACACATTGCTATTATGAGCAGATGATAGGCTTCTGCAGCAGCGAATTACAATCTTTAAGTTTAGTTGATTTCTCGAAAAAAAATTTATGTAAAAAGATTTTTGGATATTCAACTAAAATCTAAGAAATATTTGAGTGTAAAAAGTTATCCCTTCTGAACAGTTTTCATCGTCATCTAAACAGCACATAAATCGCCAAGTTATAGCAAATTTGCTTTATCTCTATTATGTTGCTTTAATAGAGTCCGTGTTTTTCTATCATCCTTCTCGGGGCTGCAATGTTCATGGACACCTTTTGTTAGTTTCTATTTTGAGTCCCTAGAATGGTGCCGTGTAAGTTTGAAACATTCTGTATATATTCGGATCTTCTTATAAAGATGGAATCATCGCTCAGGCTGCTTGGTTTAGAAAATTATATTATTCATTTCGCTAGAATATACCACTAGTCGTTTCAGAGGTTATCCCCCGTTCTAACTTTATTCATTTACAATGCGGAAAACGTGAACAATCTAGGAATAAATACTTAAATTCAGGTTAGAGACAACACCGCATTTATGGAAAAGTACGGCGACACATCGACTTGAAAAAAATGTATATAAATACAGATGTTAAACTATTATACTATCGTGCCAATGTTCCTAAATATATCGCACTACCATCTACGATCCAAGGCCGCTATTATAATATATACACAGCACACAGGTTTATCATATATATTTATCATAGTCTTCCTAATCGACGTGTAACGTCACACGTCACATAGTTGTTTGCTAGATCATTGTTACCACTTTGCAGATACATCACCTATCAAAAATCGGAGGCTGACTCTGGCTGTACAAAAACGTGTCGCATTTATGCAGCACTAAGTCACCTTGACTTTTACGTCAATGAAAACATGGTTCTTTAATTCGGAATAGGTTGAAATTCCTTCACTGGTGCACCGACTCGGTTTTGACACTTCAGCTCAGGGTTGTCAAATTGATCATATGAATTTTATCCGAAAACGAAAGATGTACTACGCCGGTTAAGCTCATGCGTGTATAACGGCACGTTCGCAGAAATTGCATAATGTTTACTGATAAACCGGACAATTTAAAAATAATTATTTAAGAGTTTAAATTTATATGGTCGGACACGCACTTGACTGCACATACGGAAAACGCAATATTCGGAAACGTAAACAAGGGCATTCGTTAAAAACGATTTTCAGACCTTCAAAATACACTTTTAAGCATTACCATAGCAGGAGCAATCGACTACCGAAATTAATACTAAAAAAAACTCGACATTTGGAAATTGCTGTTTTATAGTTTTTTCTACGATCGTGTCAAAATGACAACTTTTTGCACAGTTTCTAATGTCAAAAGTTAAGTTTATAGCACTCTTAATATTAGCGCTCGAATTACGTCTTTTTAACACGTTGCCATTTGAGGCGTGTGCTAATAATTTATTAAAACACGCTTTGTCGTAAGTTTGAATGTCAACATAACCTAGAATATCTAACACAATGTGACGGAAAAAGTGACATCGAACTAAGTTTTGCTTTTAAACTCGTCGCACGGGCTTTAAAGGCGTACTTATATACTCGTATCATAATATACTATTACAGAGCCCGTCAAAATACGCTGATGTTTTTTTTCTGAAACCGTTATTTAAAGTATGCTTTTCGTTACTCATTCTAGTATCGAAAAAGTAGAACTTTACGAAAACAGTATTAAATTACTTTCTTGACTAGTCCTGACGGCCTCGTATTTCAAACAGCCGGCTCGTTTTGTAACGCATCACTCTCCTGACTTAATATACTATTATTAAAAAAATAATAATAACAGCTCTATATTGCCTATGTTATTGTAAATAGTATGCTTTGGAAATAAATGGCAATATTCAATAGTGCCCTAAATGGCAACCTGGTCAGTACAACAACCTGTTCCTTGTGTTGTGCAATTTATTAAAATCATTCAATTTCAATCAATGCCTGTGTCGAAGAGGAGAATTTAGCGTCTGGAACACATGTAATCCACAAAATCAAGTACATAATGTCAAACTTTATCCGCCATTTAAAAGAGTTCTTTGAAAATGATGGAGACCATGCGCAACATAGAATATTTCATAGATAAATCTCCCACTCTTGTGATTAATTCTACAGTTTTGTTTAAAGTTGTAACTTATACAATACATTTTTATTTGGAAAATAAAATCGTCAAGTCTTTTTTGACAGACCTTGTATTATAATGAACTGGCTGGCCTTTCGTAACCGAATTCAGTTACAAATATTGAATATAAGTAATACTAGAAACTATGGCATGATCTTTTACAGGAAAGGAATTAACCAAACAATGTCGGTATCTAACAGAGCGATTCATGCGCAACCGATTAAACTCGTTTTCAAAACCGATGGCACGACACGCAAGGTGTCATTTAAAAAATCAACACGGTTAACTGACTGCACAAAGATGTTATCAGAATTGTAATGAAGGCATGGACTGCTAGTAACGGAAGTTGATTCTAAAGGGTCCGGCAACTGGTATCACCTATTTTCCAAGACCTGTCCTAAGGTTAAAAAGTAAGGGATTGAAACAAATTTGAGATGAATATCAACTTTATTATGTGCAATTTTAGTTCCTAAGAATTACTTCATTTAAATTGCCTCCCTGAGCCTCGATACAGTACTGCAATCTTTGTCTAACACTAACGTTTTGAATCACTCTTCTCAACAATTCTGGTCCAATATTCTCTATTTCTTCTGAAATGCGCATTTTAAGGTCTTGTATTGTTTGAGGACGCTTCTCGTAGATCTTCTGCTTCAGATATACCCACAAAAAGAAATCAGGAGCCGTCAAATCGGGGAAATTGGACCGCCATGTTATGTTACCAAACCTCAAAATCAACTGTGTTGGGAAATTATCCATTATATATTAAACTGCATAAATTAACGCACACAAATCTGACAATACAATTGCCAATAACAAAATAATGTTTTCGCAACAGCCTACTCAAAATAGGTGATACCAGTTGCCGGACCTTGTAGTTATTTTTGATTCTAGTGATTAAACTTACGAACTTCAAAATCCTGCACTAATTTCAAATCGAGATGATACGTATACAGTGTTCTACTTGATCAATTAACATCTCCATATCTGACATATTTTTACGAGTAAGCACAATGATTTGAATTTCCGGTGGATTGTACAGACCCCCAGCTACCTATTTAGCATCATTTTCACCTGAACATACCCCGTTGCTCTGCTCCATTAAAAATGCGAATTTATAGAAATTTCCCCCACCGCGACAACCAAGCTACGCTAAATTTGGTTTCACAATCATTTTAGGTATCCTCAAAAACCTTAAAATATGATTTTTGCAGCAAAATAAATGTGGAGGAAATTTTGTAAAATTATTAATAATCGAAATATGGGCAATACATAAAATGATATAGGTACATATAATCAAAATCTAATTTTGGAATAAAACTACAAATTTCTCATTTTACATATTTTGCAAAATGTGTGTTCGATTCTTATATGAATTTTTATTTTTACTAAGCTGGTTTTTGAGAATGAAATAGTTAGCACTTATATTCTCTTAGAAAAATAATTGAGTTTGCTATAAAAATAAAACATGTAATTTCAACCCTTTTTCAGAATGTTGCGGCTGGAGTTACAATTGACTACATTTCACTTGTAGTTGTTCAAAACTTCTTTTAAACTTTTATTGTATGTTTTTGTAATAAATATTCCTGAAATGTAATTTCCTTATTTTCTACAACGTAATTTCGTATTTGTATCAGTTGTTTATACAAGTGCAAAAATAAGTGAATATTGCACGCGACGTGAAACACATTTTTGTACGTGTTCTATACAATATGTTTTCTACAACAGTGCAACACTGACAACAAAATACATACAACAAAAATGTGTAATACATTGCTGGCGGAGTACAACAAAAATTGTATTGCAGTGAGTGCATCGAAGTGACACCTTTTGCACTTAAAACGATGCATGACTGTACTTTATTGCACTATTACAGAAAAACTAATTTTTATTGAAATTTAAGTATTTCATGCATTGTACTTTTTATAAGACAAGAATTAAAGACAGTTTTTGTTCAACCTAAAAAATTATAAAATTTCGAGTATGATTGCTCCTAACATTTTGCTTTCCATTATTTTGCAACAAAAAATCGTCATTTTGAAATCCTCTAACGTACACAGATTTGAATTACGAATTAATAATTACGATATCAGGGGCTTCATTTGTTCTTGATTTACGCGACTTAATACTTGTTAAGTTGGTACTCACACGAAAGTAATAATGTGACTGTATTTCTTACAATATTTTAGAAAATTGTGTTAATTTTGAAACATTTCTGGTTTCTATTATTTTTAAAATAATTACTGTAGTTCGACTAAAAACTTTCCATCTACGTAAAATTTAAAAGGATGATATATATTTTCACTTAAAAGTAATTGTCTAGTTAAAGGAGATAATATAATTAAATTGCATTTGATCTAGCAATGAAAACAATTCAATTTGTCCTACCGTAATGGTAATTCCAAGTAACTAACCGAATATACACTTACACGACAACGAGACGCAGCTAGGTATTTTAGTAGATATTGTAACGAAAAGAACCATTTTTGGGTTCGTATAAAAAAGTTAGTTGTAATATTACACATAAATAAATATTGACTTTTGATAGAGACCACAGTAGAAATATTTCAATTTCGTCTCATTATATCTCCTCGTACTATCTATCTTCTATATATCTGCTTTAACACTCAACAATAGGAAATACAGTTTTCAAAAAATTTACGTCGCAGCAAAAGTTGTATGTACCTACAAAGTAAAGGGCAATTTGTTTAAAGTGCACCTATTTTGTTACAGTGCTATGACAAAACATACACACAAATACTAAAAAAGTTATGTAATTGAGCTAGTATAAGTTGTCAAGTTTTTCTTTGTAATGGAAAGGTGAACTTAAAGTGAGCGTGTAAGTATGTTCTGTTGCAATACTGGAGTCCTATTTTTTTTAAAGACGATGTTGGGAATTACCGTTCCTGCTAACTCTCAGCGGTATATCAATATGTTACAAACATGTTTTCCAGCTGAATTAAATCATCTACGTATTCCTGAAAGAATAGGGTTTCAGCAGGACGGAGGTAGGCCCCACACAGTAAACATAATCATGGATATTTTACGACAAATGTTTCCTAATCATGTGATATCACAAAATGGGGATATATCATATCCTGCATGTTCACCGGATTTGACAGTCCTGGATTACTTTCTCCGAGCACCGATGTATAATAAACACCCTGCAGTACATACAAAGATCTCTAAATTCTGAATTTTACGTGATCATAAACTTCTAACATTAATTGTTAAATTTCACCAGCCTGTGTTTTTTTAACTAGTACACTACAAAAGAAATGCTGGCTCTAATTCAAACAAATAATTGATAATTGAGTTCGGTTCAATTACTATAAATTTAATATCAAAATAGAGTTACAAAATAAGCATCTTTAAGGAACAATAATGATATTAATGAGTAGGTATTATTTACGTGGCATTCTGAAATAATAACGTGTAATAACGTTCCCGTGATAATCTTTCGGTGTGGAAAGGGCATTATGAAGATGCCCTCGGGCATAAACATTAAATAAAGCCCGTGGTGCGTAATAGATATTCATGTATTATGGGCATAATCGATAGATTATAGCACGAGGGAATGTTTAACGTGCGAAGCGAAGCGGAGAGCTTTAATATCCCGAAGGCTATAATTGTGATTATGCACGTGGTACGGTACATACATATTTTTTATGTTGGTTCTCAAAATGGATAAAATTCAAGGATTCGGTATTTTGGCTACAGACCACTGCATCATTGTTGTGCTGGTGCTGTCAATTTTTGTTCTGTCATACTGCTTAGCAACTTTATAGGCCCGCGGGCTATAAAAGTCATTTTACGCCCGCTACCGCGGGCCAGTAAACAATATTATGGTTCCAAAATGAAATAAACATTTCTACGTCTTACTAGTGTTTCTTAATAACCTAAATAATGAATTAGTGTGCTTATATTGGATGATAAATTATTGCTCTGAACGCATCAACGCATCGAAATACGTGATTGGTCAGAAATATGACACTAACGATAAGGGGGTGTTATAAATGATAATGCCCTGGCTGTTAGGGGCGTGTTTATATATTTCGTATCACAGATATAACAACAAATAATGTACCAGTAAAACGTAAAATAGTAAATAAACACTTTAGAATCAAACATAGTGTAAGAAACAAAGTCGCTAGAGACTGACTGAAACTGAAAATGTAGTTAGGAATATTTTTAGTATCTTAAATATCAGAAACGGGACGGCCTACTCACTCAGCATAATACCTACTGTTAAGTTCTTAAGTTTCTAAAAGTGTTGATACCCCTACGAAAAATTTGATGTCATTTATTTCACAAGCAGGCCAGAACTGCACGCGCGTAAAATCTGCGCTGTAACGGTTAGATACGGCATTGAAGGCTGTTTTATAACAGGTAGTATTTGTTATGAAGGGATTGCGTAATATTTGCAATAGCATTAACTGCGTAAGATAATTTACATTTATTCTTAGCGTCGATTACCGTATGAGAGACTTGTTAACAATTCAGAAGGTTTTATAAATAGATACCATAAATGTCTCCGTTGTTAGTTGCAAGACTTTGGTTATGTCGCACACGCACAGATCGATTTTCAACAATGCGCTATTAGACACGCATTCGCATTATCTTAAGACGGCTTCAGTGAAACTATACTCATAAATTAAGTCTATTAACACCGAGTTAGCGTACATACGTTACGTTACTTTTATATATTCCTTATATATACTGTATAAGTGTACATACAACGCAAAGGAAAATTTATAATTTCCCAGCTATTTATAATCCATTAATGAACGCGTGTGATTTTAAAATGCATGTAATAACTGGTACACTAAGTATTTCAGCTGAAATTTATCTAAAGCATTTTCTAAATATCTGTAATAATAGTTATTTATGGCATGAGTGTGTTATATTACCAATAATCTACGAGGGAAAAAATCCGCCCTCGTGGCAGACAGGCCGAGAGGGGTAATTTCTCGACTGAATTATTTGTAATAACACACGCGTGCAATACAAAACTTGATCCAACAACTCCCTATATTATCTAAAAACATAAATTTTCTATTGACAGCCGTGAAAAGTCATAGTGGCAATTTGGAAAGTATCTAGAGATCAAATAAATTTATAATTAGAGTTGCTTGCGATGTGTGTTATACGTTTAGCAGTACCGAAGTGTATCGTCAGTTTACGTTAAATTCGAAGTTAGTAGGTTAGGTTTTGTTTGTTATTTGATACAGACTAACGCGAAACTTAACTTACAAATCTTAAATTTGACATAGATTGACAGTGCTATCAACAATACAGTAGTGAGTGACCTGGTTTTACCTCACTTGTGGGTTATGGTTTAACTCGCTAGTAAGTTATGGGCCAATTTAGGGCCGGTTGTACAATGCAAGTATATACCTAGAATAAGCTATCCGAGGTATAATTGTCACAGTTTCCCTTGTTACAGCAATCGTTTCTAGGGTATTTATTCCCCGAATAACTTTATCCTTGGTTTGTAGCACTGGCCGTTAGAGGTCTAAAAGCGATCTATTAATAGCCGTATAACTAGGAAGTGTTGGATAAATAGCTAAAGATAATATTAGCAAAACACTACTAGGTGTACTACGATTGTTCAATATTAATTCTGCAATAATTTTTCAAAAATGTGACAAATTACAATGAAGTAATACTACTTGACGTAAATGTTAAATTAGACTGCATAAACAGTACAGATACATAGGTATAACATACATGTTCAATTTACCTATGTTTAGCCGTTAAGATACTGGATATGTTTCATATTTATCCATACGCGCAGTTTATTATTATTTAATCATTACAACGTGGCGTGAAATGGAAAAGTTTGGCAAAAGTGCAAACGTATGCGAAATTTATGAAAATGGAGCACATGTAAATTTAAGAAAACAAGATGCATAACTACATAATACATGTTTATCGATGGAGAAATGCAATAGAATAGAACATGTTCGTCTCCAACCTTTTATAATTTTGAATTTCACTCACTGAATGGCAACAGTCGAAATTTGAGACAACTTCTTAACAATTTGTTTTTTACGGTTTTTTATTTCCCAGCTAACTTGTTTTGATTGAAAAATACGACAATGAGTAAACGTAACAAATATCTTAAATGTAGAAGATAAATTCCTCAATTTTGTACTATGTTCATGTTAATGTTCTCTTTTAGAGGATAGGTACGTAATAAATTTATGTTGATACAATATATAAATGTGAAAATGAAAGTATCCAGAAATAAAATAAAAAATATTCACTATATTTTGACTCTAATGCAAAGGAAATCAGAGATTTCCAAATTTCAATTAAAAAATCAAGAGCATGAAACATGAAACAATCGACTGGAATCGAATCGCTACTTGAAATATAAAAGTAAAATTTTCGAATTTTGTCGAAAGAGAGGGAAAAATACTCAAGTATACGTAATAAACCCTTACATACCCCTTCGGAATTGTTTGCAATAGCATCAAAGAAATCGTGGCTCTGTTAACATACTGATGCGATACAGAAATAACCATATTAACAGCTACAGGTTCCAATTTTGGCATACGGTCTAACCTTGATTTTCGTAGAAACTCATACAGGAAAAAGTGATCGAACATTCGGAGGACTTTGCGTAAGAACTGAGAAATCTTTTCCAATGCAATCGCGTCACGGGTGAACGGCAAGGATCAGACCGCGGTATTATTAAAAGTGAAACGTGTCACCGTGCCCCCAATACAGCGTGTGCCTAATTTTAAACCCTGGCTAAAAGTATGCATTCCGTGAGTTCCGCATATCGATGCTACCGTTTGGGATTATTAATTATGCCCATCTGGAGGCACGGAATTTGTCTACATTGTCAAAAGGTTGCCAATGTTAACCGGTGAATAACCTCCTAATCTCTTGAAGTGCTCTGAAAATAATGAATTACTCTAATCAACAAATTATATCTTCCACAAAAGCTAGTTGAGAAGACTGCAATTAAATTACTTTATTGCACATACAAAAAACCTTTTATGCTTTTGAAGAACTCATCAAATTTGTCCAAATACCACAAATCTAATTAGAACTATTCTAGTAGCAAAAATATTGGAAAAATAACTCCCCCCCACCCATACAAAATAATTAAAATACTAAATGAAACCAGAACCAAGTCCTTATTTAAAAAAATAAATCTGTAGTACCAACTCTTGCCATATTAAGAACACGTATAACCAGAAATATTAGGAAATGGAGCAATGCCCTGAAAAATTACAAGGTACAATTACCGAAATAAGAAAGTAATAATCTCAGAATTTATAGGTTTACTTAGATAAGGCATTATATGTATAATAAAACAAAAGAAAGCAAACCATCATATATGTACTAATAACACGTGATCTATTATGATACTAATTGCGTAGTGATAAGATACAAAAGCACTATTGTACGTAGGTATCATAACTAGGAAATATAAGATGCGTTAAAAAACTGTCAAGTAGCACAGGGGTCCAGGCTCTTCAAAAATTAATTCACAGTAAATGTTTGTAGTAATTATATTAAAAGTATCGTCAGTTACGATCCGAATCGCATACTAAACGGCATATACTTTCATTAGCCATTTCGTTAGTCATGATGTCATTACGGCCCTGAGGACTTTAGCGATTTCATTATAGTACTCACTCCTATCAAGTATATGAATCAGTATGACATTTAAACTGACGTACATAACGTTATAATTATGACACGCGGGAAGATAAATTATATTTTACCCCCCCCCCCCCTGATTTTTAGTAGTATGTATTTGAATTTTTTACATTTCAGCAGATACATTATCGATAATTATGAGAAAAAGTACACTACACACCAGGCAAGTAATGCATATTTCCATATGTCAAAGAAATAGACCATATATCAGTATATAGGACTCCGGTAGAAAATGAAAAGATGTAATTTGCCATATAATTATACAAGGTGTTCTTTCACTACACCAACTTTTGGGGCAGTCGTTCGGAACTCCAAAATTTGCGTTTTGATCTACAATTTTAAAGCAAATTGGAGTTGATTGCGAGAGGCGGTTGGCACTTGATAACATTATCAGTCACATGTTTTAAATTATTAAAACACTTGATTTGTTTCATGGGGTATATCTGACAATTACCCAGTGTTTTATCAGTTTTAAAACTACTAATACCTTAAACAAATTGTTTCAAATGTTTTGTACAGAGTATAATAAAGCTTAATTTCTATACAGTATTGAAATGTAAAAGAGCGCAATTTTATTACCTATGGAGAAAACAATCGCACGTAGAGATAAAGGATGAACCAGTTTACAGAAAATTTTATAAAATATGTGCTAAATATCACATGAACGTTTTCCACTCTTCCGAGTTTGTGAGTAACCCTGTTAAGTACTTAAACACTGCAGCGGAATGCCTTGTATACAGTAGAAAATCGTATAAAGAAGGTGAAAGCATGGCGTTACATATTACCGTAGAATAAGAATAATGTCATCTTTACAGCCAACTGTTAGCAGTCGACCCTCTCCGGCAATTTATGGCAGGTACTATAAAGCTGTCGTATTTGCGGGTTTCAAAGTACGTAGCTCATTTCTTAACAATAACTTGTAAACTTCAAATGTTGTACTTTAAATATTTAACAGGTGCCTGCAGTAAATGAATAATCCATTCTTATGACGCCATAGCACTGTCTACTTGCTAATTCTAAAACGCAGGCATGGGAAGAGTAAAGAATAATTTTACAAAAAGGATGGCAAATTATACTAGCTCCACAATTCATAGTGCAATATAATAGGCATTTACAATAAAGAACTTCCTATTGCAGTACATTAAATTGGTAGTCCTTTTTGAACAGCGCCACAGTAATGCATGGGAAATAACGTCTAAATTATAAATTGGGCAATACCTTTCCTACATATATTTTAACATAGAATTTCATAAAGTTTTCTACAAGCCAATGCTATTGAAATATTAATAAAAATAACAGTTATCAGTTATCATATACAAGGTATCCGGAAAATACGTGTACAACGGAAGACCATAAGTTCCTTGGCCCAAAATATGATGATTTAACTCAACTTACCTATATACAAAGTTGCTTAGTTTAACCGCTATAGGGCTTTATAATGATTAACTTTTTTAAATGGGCTTCCTCCCTGTATAATCACTACCGATTTTTTTTCTGAATAGTTACTTTAGTTTAGAAGATATTTACTCTCTTACAAAATTTCAGTTGGGTGAACTGTTTAGCCACAAAAATATGTTCTAAATCCCTACAAGGGACAAGTAACAAGTGTTACAATTACCTACTGATTCAGGCTTGTAAAAATTTAGAAAATATTTTTTGTGGCTAGACCGTTGACCCAACTAAAATTTTGGTAAGAGAGGAAATAGCTTCTAAATTAAAGTAGCTATCCACAAAAACACATTGGTAGTGATTATACAGGAGGTTAAAAAATATGGATGAATAATTTATTGTGACAAAGTTTTTAAACACCCTGTAATTTTAGAAATTAGGGTTTATTCCACAAAAAACTGTATTTTACTAGTACAAATGCATGGCCAAAAAATGAAAAAAATCTATCAGATTTTTCGACACTTGAAAAAATTTTAAAAAGCTAATAATTTTTGAAGACCTCTAGCTGCTAAACTAAGCAACTTTTTATACAGGTAAGTTGAGTTAAATTATCATATTTTGGGCTAAGGAACTTGTGGTCTTCCGTTGTACAAGTATTTTCCAGACACCCTGTATAACAAGTCGAACACGTCCACAGTAACAAATGCGGATGTAACATTTGGACGATGCCTGAAATTTACGTTTCCCGTCTCTGAAAAAAGTCTCACTAAAAATGGTGGATGCTGAAGTAGATAAGTACTGCTTCATAGCCTTGACTAAATGTGGATAGATATTTTGATTAACTTGCCACCAATGGAATGGTGATCGTGTTCTATTAATTATAGGTAATTTCAAGTCAGTATCAATTTCAGTTTGCAGTATTTCCCTTGTTGATAAAACGTGACTTGAAGAGCTGGAAATCGACGCTGAAGCAATAGAAGAAAACATATCCCAAATTGAACTTTCAGGCTTCAACTTTTTAGTCATTGGAAGAAGAGCATTCAGTGGAATATCAACATCGCCAGAGTCTGAATAACTATTTTCTATTTGGACTATTTGGTTTTTCTGGCTGAACATGAACATGGTCCTTCAAAAAAACACTGATCAGCTTCTCTCTAATTAATTGGATTTTTACAACTGTCTATGAAAAATATATCTTTGAACCTGGGGTTTAATAAAGTGGCGATAGAATAATTGGGATATAAGTCTATATTATTAAAACGGCTATCCAAACCTTTAATTAGATATCTTTCATGGTTCCCACTAAATTCGTCTTACATCCTATAAGATATTTTTTCAGAGCCCTTACACTTGGCATTACTTCTGATATTAGAGCCATCTCTGAACTAATATACCTAGTTGTCTTTTTAAAAGGATTTGTCAAAGCATATTACAAGATAAAACATTTTGCTACTCGGCGGCCGAGTACATACTTGGTACTCGGTCAAGTAAAACACTAGGGCTCGTTGCAGCCCTATAAATAAATAGTTCCCGTCTACATTTTAGCTATTTTCAGCAATCAACCTATATTTCAACCGGTCTATGTCAGGACCACTATCCGACAACGCCAACTTAAGATGAAGTGGGGAACATAAGAACCGAAATTAGATGTATATAAATTAATATGAAGGAAAGTAATACCACAAAACGTTATTAAAATAATCATAAATAAGGAAAATGGGCATATACCGCAAAATTGTAAGAAATGCCTACGAAATACATAAATATGACATAGACACATTTTTTGCAAAGAAACACAATATATTAGTAAAACAGCATTTACTACTTAACGTGAAACAGCTAAATTATTACTCGAAAACAACAACGCGCTACGTAAAACAATTAAGTAAAACTACAAAATGTATCTTTATTTTTAAATAATATAGAGCTTCATCTTCTGCTGTGTTATTCTTCATCCAGTTTTAGTTCTAAAGATATCGGTAACACATTGTAAATAATTTTGAATTCTTTAAAATGTAGGTACTTAAATGTATTGTTTACTGAGGATTCACATATGTGAAAAACAAAAATTATGGATCGTACCACAGTACCAAAAAACCTTGTGTTCGAAGCACACTAATTTTTGTCTAAAATGCAAAGGCTATTAATATATCTTGTTACTCACAATCTTGTGCGTCTCGTTAAATTATCTTGTTCGGTAGCAAAACAAACACTACCTATATTTTTACCTTTAATTTTTGGAAACATAAAGCGATGCTTATTTTTGGATACCTTATTTTAACCAACGAAAGTGAAGTAGCTCACGATCTATTATAAGATACGTCTAGGAAGTCGCAGCAGCGTCAAAAAGTTGGATAAATAAGTAAAGGACCGCTAATTGATATAGCACATATGGAACCTTATTTGCGTTTTATTTCACTTGGCCTAATCATGCCACTGCGTATACAAAACCGCGACCGAGACCACGACGACACCTACTTAACTCATTTTCTGTCCCAGTCATCCGGAACACGAGCAGGAGGTTCCATGATAATTCAATTGTAATTAAGAGAGCACGGTCCGGTCTGGGGTCGACAGAATGCTCAATGAATAGAAATTTCCTCGCAGAACTCGAAGGCAACCGAAGATCGGCGACCGCCCCTAAGAAGTAATCAGTTTCACTTTCATATTTTTTGGTGTTGGCCAGATTTATTTAGTTTAGTTAGAAACTGCTTTACCATTCAATTGTTTCAGCTTCTATTAAAATATATTTCTTCAATTCTATTCGTTTTATGTAAGCACCAAATGAACGTATGAGAGCGTATTCTGTAATTTGTTTTTAATTTATAAAGGTCGATTGATTACAATGGCTTATAAAATATAACACGCCAGTAGTTTTAAAGAATTTTGCTATTTCAAATTTTGCACATCCACAATTTAAGCTGCTAAAGTAACGGTAAAGCAAACACATAATAAATACAATGTGATGTATTGTTTTACTTTCAGATGACACAAAAACACCGTGACAGCTAGAGCGTAAATGCAGACGAATTTATATCTCGGTAACAGTAGACCAAGCATGTATTATTTTTAAAAAGTCAATGGCAATGCATAATTGAAAAAAAGTAGCGTGTAAGCACACGCATAGTAAATCACACACAAATGAAAAAAGTTCCTTTTCAAAAAATGCCAAGAGCAATAATATGATTGAAGGCCTAACTCAAAAGTATACATAATAGGGAAAAACAAAAGAAATCGTTAGATATACAGTAAAATCTTCTACACTTTTATCTGACACACTTACTTCCGTTCATAAAAGTAGCTGCATTATCCCGTTTCTACTTTTTTTAATATTCGCGTTTCTATACTTATGAATTTAAAAAGCAAAGTAAAAAGATATCTCGATTCGAGTCGGAAATAATCAAATATTTTGTGTTTACCCGACTTTATACACATATGTGTGTATAATAAATTGTTTTTCTCTTCTTTAGTTATTATAACGTATTATATCGATTACTTTACTGCAGAGTAGGTAAACCATTTACAATGATCATGTTGTGAGCTATGGGATCTACAGTAACTCCCCCTTACAATTGATTGAAACTAGGTATATAATACGCGAAATAATAACGTACCGCTTTTGAAACTTCTCGATACCTACACACAATTTAGTTTTTGCAGTACTAGCATATAATCATACCGTTACTGGCCAATTTTTGTATTGTATGTTTATATAATAATTTATTATTTACCGTTGTTAAGGAAGGGACTTCTGAAATCAATTGACGAATTGAATACAGCCCATACACATCTGACATTCACCATAATTAATTTTCGTCGGTATTAATAAATCCTTGCGTTTACCGCGTGAATGCCAGAGTTGCTAATAGTGCAAAAAATAGTATATACACCGCGGTAGAGAAGCCTGTTATAGCCCGCGCGCCTTATACCCCTTGGTGCACTAGGGGTACAATCTTGGCGCGTGAGCTATAAGGAAAATCTTCTTGCCCTTGCTGTATTAAATAATATTAATTTATAGTATAATTTTGGTATTGTATATACAACCTACGTTTTCCTACCCTCCCCAGGGGTACCTAGTCTATATACGCTGATAATGAGCAAAACATAAACCATAATCTACTACCAATTTCTATTTTACTATGCAAAAGCAGTTGCTATAGAATCATTTGCAAATGTTAACGTAACAGTAAAAAGGTCCAAAATTGCACCGTAAGGGAGGTTATACACAGTTCTTAAAAGAATAATAGAAAAACAAGGATTTTATTTAATTGAATCAGGCCGATGCTTTCCATGATAACTTTTTACAGTTAAAATTTTAGTCAATTCGAAAAGGTCATTTTTTTACATAAATAGGCCAAGCTAAAAATTGAAATTCGCACGTCACGAGCATCTACTTATAGCAATGTGTTTTTCCCTTTACCCTTCTCAGTGCTGTAGCTCCCTAAAGACGCATTTTCTTATTCTATACAGTATTTTTTACACCTACAGGATATGTGTCAAAATTGTGCACCATAATTTTTAGAGTAAGCATATCCAAAAAATACTGCTATCCTAAAATGAATTATAAAGAAGATATGGAACGGTTATTCAATTTACCAATTTGACACTTCGACTTGACAGATATACAGGTAGTGAATAAATAGATTTAGCAATTGATATGTAACATGCAACTTTTTGAAATTCTAGAAGATGTTCCACTAAATAAGGGAATTGAAGTGACGTTTATATACGAGTATGATCGTGCTTTATCACATTTCACTAGATAAACTATGGGGCTACTACAAAATCATTTTCTTAAATTATTTTATTTTATTTTGGTACTCAGCCAACAGCCGTTAGCCCAATTATAGGCGTCGCTGTACATTAATACCGTATTTGAAACTTCTCGGTACATACAAAGTCTAAATTTTGGTATTGTTCTTCGACTAATTATATACCTTTTACCTATCTGTCGACACTATTCGTCGTCGGGTCGACCCCAGAGGCATTCTATATACGCTAATGAAGAAATTTAACCAAAACATCAACAAAAACATCGGCACGAACCACTTCTGATCTAGCTATAGAAGAACAGTTATTATAAAATATGTTGCAATTATTAGTGTAGAAGTCAAAAAGAACGAATTGTAATAGCAACAGTACAGAGTCTAAAAAATAGTATCACAAGCTTTAAAGGCTGATAGTACTCTACATACTAAGACAAACAGTTGCGATGAACACTGGTCCGAAATTCCGTCATAAGGATGCTACAAACAACTCTGAGAAGGGTAACAGAAAAACAAGGATTTTATTTAATCACGACAATACAGATAAAGCAACTTTGGTTTAATTTGGCATGTCTACGCAATTTTTATAGCTAATTGTTAGGAATGCGAATTTTAGGTAAATACATATTTACGTCGACAGTAGGCATCCATTACTGGCATCAATTATCTCCCTATTCTCAATTATTTTTCTTCAGGTCAGCATCGGCGCAATGTTGGCAACCCTACCGTTAATATTAACTTTGTAACTGTCAATTTTGTTTTGAATATTACTTCTTTTTTCACATAACCTAGATCTCATCATGTTTATACTTTTGCTACGATCGTAGAAAACATATCGTATATAACACAAATAAAAAGTGTTTACAGCATAATTCATACCGCGTGTCATAAACACGCGCTTTATTTTTACTTGATACATAAAACACTATTTATTTTCCATTAAAATCCGTCCTCTCAAATCACCCCTTTTCACTTTGTAAAAACGTTTTTACTGAAAATCTTCACAATTTAAATCCAAACATCGAAAAAAAAACAATTGTAAGCTACAGCAGCAGTAAAGTGTACTAAAAAAATTTATTTACCTATTTTGATATTAGATAATATATTTTTTAGTTTTTAAAGTATCTTGTAGTTTTCTTTAATGTGCAATATATTTTTATATTTTTCCTAGTATTGTTTTCACCTTATTTTACCTAAATATGGCTTTTGCGTCCTAAATTGTATTTTTCCGCCTTTTTGCCTACCTATTTTCAATAATTTAAGTACCTAAAATTGCTATTCCTACATTCAAAACCATCTTACTTGAATTCTAAATGTTTCACCAAGCAATACAAACGAAATGAGATTTATACATATAATGGTGCTCCATCACATATCACTATAGATTAACTAAGGGGCTATCACACAATCATTTTCTTAAATAATGAATTGGTACAGGAGCTAATGCACACATTTATCGGCCACAACGTTCGCCAAATTTTTTCCCGCTTGATTTCTCTGCTTATTATTACATAAAACCAAAGTCAGCACTGCTGATATATTAAAAGAAATGAATAATATACAGTGTGTCCTCAGATAGGTAAAACAAATCTTGTAAAACGTAAAAAAATCTCAATTTCCATTTTTTGGGGTTCAGCTCTGTTTGGTTAAAGACTAATTTCTAACATAATTTCAGTTTTGAAAAATCAAATATGTCTTGGAAATTTAAAAAAAACCTATTTTTCTGCAGAAAAAGTGCCTTTATGTGGCAAATACGACAAAAAGTGATTAAGAAAAGTTGTTTAGAATCAACATCTAGACCCCTTTACCAAATTTCAAAATCCTCGGCCAACTTTGATCTCTCACATTTTCATTTGTTTATTTCCCAAAACAAAGAATTTCATTTTTAACAATTTTTTATTATGAATAAAAACACTGTTAAAAATATTTGTTTTTCCATGGCAGTCTTTGTTAAAGGTTTTTTTTTTATTTGGGACAAAATAAAAGAAAATGTGAGAGATTGAAGTTGGCCGAGAATTTTGAAATTTGGTATAATCAATGTTCGAACATGATTGCGGAAAACTTAGTTGCATCTGCCCCCTTTAGCTATGCAGATCTTCCCTATACCCACTTTCATGCATATTACAATTAAGTGTAATTTTTGCATTCACCACGCGCTCTGAAAATTTTGGTACACGTCTTTGACTCACTCTGTATTATTGTTTCTCCAAAATTATAAAACAAGTTTAAAATCAAAATATTGAAATATATGGCAATTTCTGTTTATACGCAGAGACCCCATCTGGTAGTTCGAGAACAAATGTAGGATTCCCGACGGATTCTGGAAAATTCACTGCTTGACAAGGCTTATCTAATCTGCACGGCTTTTATCATATGACAAAATATTGACTTAATAGTTTCCTGATTCCCGATTAATATATTCAAAACCAAAGGATGTGCTAATTTAGCTGCTAATTTCTTCGGTTTGGGCCTATTCTGATTTTATAATTTTACTTTTACGAGATATGCCTTCCAATTTTTGAAAACGTGTACGAGTAGGTATTGTGTTTCACAACAAAACGTTGCATCGCTCTGTTTGGTGGCAACAACACATGGAAAGGCGATTCAACATAGGTCCCACCAGCAGCCCGCGTTTTTATCGTCCAGTTCTTATATGATAATACGAGCATGTCATTGCTATTCGACCACGTGAGCTAAAAACAGTGTCGACGCGCGAGCGAGCCCCAGCCAAACGGCAACGTTGCGTATGACGACAGCAGCTATGACCAGTAATAACTAGAATATCAAGATTCCGGAACGTAGAAAGAAGGGAATAAGACTTAATTCACGTCAAGAGAACTTTCGCTGAAGCGTGAATTATCACATACAAAATCAAATGTCTCTAAATTGGGTCTTACTCGGTATTAAAATATCTGGAATAAAACATGGTTAATTTTAATACTCCTACTAGCCGAGTAAATTTTCGCCTACACCGAAATTTCTGAAATAATTCCGTACGAAAGGCAGAGTCAAGGCTGCCGCGATTGAAATCGAGAGATCTCACTTAAGGTTGCCACACACGTCCATTCTCGGCTTGGGCTACGCGCATCAAACCAGGATTGAAAAGATCTATCATACACTTGTTAAGGCTGGAATGTCATTCGCTCATTCCTGACCATGAACCTCTATTTTATAAACAACTGCGCTAGTCTAGGTCATATTTTATGTTGTTAGGTAATGTTATGTGTAATTAATTGATACCTATTTCGACAATTCAAAATTTGATTTCAAATAAAAAATCAGTCCAAAAGCACCCCTTCAATGAAGTTAGCAATAGTCATTAATAATTAATATAAGACCTCACTGACATACATGTCTTATATTTTACATAAGTAGTTTCAATTAAATTTATGAAATACACAAAATAACTAAATATGGCTTGTTTTCAATCAGCCAATAAAAATGCAAAATGTACGGAAATTCAATAAAATTCTGTTATTTATAAGTTCTATTAAAACTTATCGTAAGTTCAACTAATCTTGGATTTTTTATACAGGCATGTAATAATGATGGAAAATATATTCTTGTTACGCCAGTATTTTGTAAAACCTAAAACTGCTAAAAGTAATTAAAAAATATATTAACGTTTTACATTTTGATATTGGTATGCCTTTTTTCATTTCTTTTTTCAAAACAGTAGCCTTATGATGTTTGGCTTGTTAGGTTGCACATCCCAGAGTATTTATTACTATTCTGTTGTTAAAGCTAAGAAATCCCTAGCAAACAATACTGTCTACTGAGCAAACACCGTAAACTTCCTAAAAGAAATTAAAATATATTATAAACTATAACCTAAATGATCCCGACACTTTTACAACCCACAAAAAATAAACACAATGAAATGTAACTAACAATAATTTATGTAAAAACTCTTGTACCTGATCACTGATAACCTCGGCAGTTGACGTGCTCTTAAATATATCGATTTAAAAAAACCCTCACATAACCGCTATAATATATTACTGTCAGTAAATAGAACTACAACGTTGTCAAATCATTTGTATATACTGTAGTAGAAATAATTTTTATTAAGAAATTCTATATAACAGGTAATTTTTTCCAAACAAACATTAAAATACCTAAAATAATAAGATTTAATATAATAAATTTACATTAAAAATTACTAAATGTATGTAGTTTTGTCTATGTAAATGTGACAGCATTGTATCTGTCGAGCAATCTAACCTAAAGAGTGTTTCGATAACGTAACCTTACTTATAAGTTCAGTTTACATTATCACAAAATACAGTTAGTAATTATTGGGAGATTTTCATTGAACTGATTTACAAAAAAAAACGGAGTTAAATTATAGTTAGATACCTACGTATTTATACAAAATTGAATGTGCCAAAAATTGATCTTAATAGTCAATCATTAAGATGTCTATAATCTAATTTATATTTTTCTTATCAACTCAAAAACATCTCGTAGGTACCTTTTTATAATGTTTATCACATTTCAAAATGTATTATGTTTAAAAGATGATTATTATTCAGCTAGAAGATGATCTTTATGCATGAAATCTCACAGTTCGAAGTAATTCCAATTTATCTACTTGAAAAAGTAAGAAAAAAAGGTTTTTTCATGTCTTGGAGCAAAACACGGTTTCTACGATACCAAAATCGTGAGTGAAATAATGAATTACTCCCTAGAGGAGAGAAATTTCCCTAGTGAGTTTTCATTATGACTGAGCAACAAGAGCTCACAATTATGTCAAATTCGAAGTTATCAGGTTTTGCGTCAGTTTGTGTCAAAACTGACGCAAAACCTAACCTGCTAACCTCGAATTTGACATAATTATGAGCTCTTGTCGTAATGACTTACAGTGCCACCAACTTACCATAGGCTACTAATTTTAAAATAATTATAACTAAAATGTCAATGAATGACGTTTAAAAAAACAGTTTTTTCGTTTTAAATCTTCCTGCAACGTGAAAAAAATAGTATATGCAACTCGGAGAGAATGCTATTTTGCATCAGTGCAATTTCTCTCCCTCATTGCATAATCTACTATTTCTTCAAACGTTAGAAAGGCAAAATCATTTTTGATAATGTTAAAATGAGTTTTTGGCCATGGCATCGATTCATTACTTTTCGCGCCGGCGGCAGTACACTACTTTCCGATTTATGTATTACAAAAGTAAAAGCAAAAAAGGCTTTTTCTTCGAACGTCAAAAAAGTTAAGTTTAATGTAATTTTTTATATTAATGTGATAGGTTTTTGTCATGGCGTTGATGCTTAAGCTACTTTTTACTGCCGCCGGCGCGAAACGTAAACCCTATGTAATCCGTCTAGACTTGAAAATTGTTAAAATATATATTTTTTAAAATTAGTTTAGGTAGGTTTAATGCATTTTCGATGTTTGACCAAAAAATTACATATTTTATGAGGAGCAATCTGTAGCTATTTTGTATTTGTCGGACTCGTTGCGTTCGTCTGACAAATCTGCAGATAGTGCCCTTAAAATAATATACTGTTTTGCAATCCTGTACACAAATTTCAACTTTTTAGTTGCCATTATCAATGACACTAGTGAAAAATAGTTATTTGTATATCAAGGCACTGAAGCTTAACTTCTTTATCACGAATGTGGCCATATTATAGGGATAAAAAGGAACTTCAGTGCTGTTATGCATGCACATTATGCTTTTTTTTTAAAACGAGAAATCGTGAAATTCATTTTTTAACCAATTTTTATAGGTTATGTTGACGTCTGCTGTCACCCATCTGTCATCCCGCCAACAGTCGTAAAACAATGCTTCACTGCCGATTTCTCGTATTTTAATGACGATTTCGGCGTTCTTCACTGCAGATTTCAAAAAGGTACTTTTTTCATGCTATGCCATATAATTAATGTCAACTATCTAAAATGTTGTTTATTACAGAATCTCAAAAAATCGTGTATACAAAAATGAATGTATTTTTAAAAATCTAACTGTGCAACAAGCAAAGCGATTCGTCAAAAAAAAACACCCACATTTTGCAACTTGTTTTATAGATAACTATTGAAAGCTTTTAAACAATATTAAAAAAACAAAATAATAATTTAACGAGACTGGATCGATTCAAAGTGATCATTTGTGGATCAATATAATCGTTACGCATGAAAATCATCATTAGACCGCTAGTCGCCACCAGTATGTACATACGTACAATACGACCGACGCTGAGAGTATCAAGCACGTATATCAACGTTCACTTCAGGCATGCTATCAATTGGGAACTGACAATAACATTCCAAAACGTTGAATATGTCATTACCGGCTTGACTAGACCGTTCTTAGTTAGCATCGTTTCGAGGTATAGTTTCTAAAGAACATTCTGAATTTCAATGGTGTAACTAGACGGCTTTTTGTGGTATTTGATCTATAATAACTTTGGAACGGCACAGCCCATTTAAAAAAAGAATGCAGATTCGGAATCAGCGTTGAAAACGCGGTTTAAACGTATGTTCCATACATGGCCAAATTTAGACTGAACAGCCGGATTGAGAAGCTTGACATCAAGCCGGGAATGCCCGTGTGTGGGCACCTTAATACCGCCATCGGCACGACAGCCTACTCAAGGCCGGCGACGTGTTCGTCTACTAATACGCAATGCAGATCGCGGTTTTTCTGGAAAAGCGCGCCATAACCTACCTTCCATCCTGCGGAGCTGTTACTGTCCCCCTTGTCCTTGAAGTAGGGGACGTTCTGTACCATCCATTCATAAATCTGCGATAAGGTGAGCCTCTTCTCGGCGGAGGAGGTGATAGCCTGAGTGATGAGGTCCGCGTAGCTGAGATTCCCCCAAGCATTGCGGCGGCTCGAGTTCTTCTTCGCGGGGATGGTGGTGGTTGGGGTTGGGACGGGCAGAGCGCACTTGTTGCCGGATTCATCGCCGGGTTCGACGTAGTTCTCGGGCCGCGGCAGAGGCCACGTGTTGGAACGTGCGCGGGTTTGAGGTTCAAAGCCGTCCAGTTCCGCCACGGGCTCCATAATGCTCAAGTTCATCTCTTATCAGCCCACTCCGGGTGGACTTTACCTACAGCACTGGTTGTCAACTTACGATTACGTAACAGTCCTCTTTTGTTTTTACGTAACGACAGCTCCTCGATTGTTTTTACTTAAAAACAGTCGAAGTGTCTTCGCTGCGAGTCCCAATAAGTTATACAACCACTCGCGGCCGCCTTGCTAAATATATTCTGCGGCGCAATACTCAAGAACGCACACGTGAGATGGCAAACGCTAAAGAACACAGCACTATTCAACAAGTCATATTCAATATGTGCTACGTCAGTACATGTGATAACGAGTTATAAAAGTTCAGTTTTGCGATAGCCTTGCCGCTGAGACGCACTAAGTAAAATGCGATATTTTTCTTAAGTAGCACTAGGGGCATTAACAGAGTTTCACTACCAGCAGGATCATGTTTTCAGAACCGCAAGTAAATCCTGCAAGATGCACACACGCTGTGACGCAGTAAACAGACGCTGATAAGGCGTACACCAGCACACTTTTCGATGTGAATTCCACACACCGTATGCTGAACGAAACGAGAATTTGCTGATCACACCGGCGTTGGAGGAGGCAGGCCCACTGACGCATGCGCACAAGCTGGCGCCACGCACGCGCTTAAATTGTGTAATTATAACGCACGCATCATATCACACGTGAGGTGTTATGCCTACCTGCATGTCGCATAAAATTTCATACTGAACCGGCAGTTGAGGCGAGATCGTCTTACTTAGTTTACGTGTATTCGTGACTGCAGCTAAGCCGCAGCTTGTCGCATATGCTGTTTTACGTCAACGTTTTTCAATGAAAAATTGTCTAAAATCTTTGTGACCAGAGTCTAATTAACGATCTGTGTCACCCTCCTTCCAATTAAATGTGTTAACAAAGAAAAGTAACAGAAGTGGAAAACGAAATCTTGACTATTTCCCTTTGAAACGTTCACTAATTAAATATTTGTATTTTTAAAATTTTGACCAATGCTAATCAAGTATTAGTGACTCTTCAACACTATAATAAATATATTGCAGAGATTTGCGTCTTTCAACCAAGAGGAACAGAACAGTATATCACTGAATATTGGGCACTGTGTAAAATATGCAAAATCAATGTAGGTACTCAAAACCTTGTTAGAAAGCATCGCTTAGCAACGATATTCATTTTAGTGTGTAAACAAAGTTTGGCTTGCGTTAATAATTTTTAAAATGTCACAATAATTGCTACTTTAATAAGTAAAAAATTATATTTTTCTAATTTATTATATTATCCTTTTCAATCAAGTTAATTGCTATATAATGATATTGTTAAATGGTTGTCCCAAATACTACTCGATGTGAATATATATTCTTTAAATATGTTGCGGTTTCCATGTAAATTATTCTAAATTTCACTCAACAAAATCACATTTAAATTATGTTATTTTATTTCCTGAAATTTAAACGCAATAATTTACACGGAAACAGCAAAATATTTGTTAAAAATATATTCACTGCTTGTGGTATTTCCCTTGACTATTTCCCATTGAAAATGTTGACTAACCTAATATTTGCATTTTTAAAATTTCGGCCAGTAACAATCAAGTATTGGTAAATATTTCCACATCTTAAACCAACCACTAAATTTTAAAATTGACAGATTTAGGAATTTTTATCAATTTTTACAACGAAAGCCATGGGCGCCGTTAGAAAGCTTCCCAGGGAGGGGCAATATTTTTTCGATATTGAGATAAGACAATTAAATTTACAGAAGGTCTAAAAAGAAACGCTTGATGTGCACCTAAAAATGCTATTAGATTTTAAAAAATATAAAAACAAACTGTTACAATGTTCGGAAAAATATCTGTATTACCAACACGTTTTGTGTATCTAAATCAAAAATAGTGAGTATTTTATTTGTAAAAATTGCACGCGCAAGGTATATTTAGATATCAGAAATAATCAAATCATTACGTTTTTTACTACATCTTTACCTTATGGTTTGGGCATCGAAGCCCGCAAAGTAGTGAAGCGTTAGTAATAGCTATCCGTAATAATGCTGACATTAAATTAATTAACAAATAAAATAATAGATGCAAAGAAATACACATACCGTATAGATTGGATCAAAGTAACAAATAAAAAACAATATAAACCAGGATACACAATAATCTAACAGTAGTAACTCAACCAGGGAGTAAATAAGACTAACTTGACATAAGTAATACATGTACATATTTTAAATATTTGCAAACATTCCGTGCAGGTGCACTGGGATTTGGCGAATCATTGAATTTTTTACTTGAACGTGCCTAGGCACAAGAAAACCAAACATCGGCCGGCCCTTAAAGGGTTGAAGAAACGGAAATCTAAATATTGTTTGTTTTCTTCGCTCTGAGTGACAAATTCATAGACGCCTCTCATCTCGATATTTCGGTCATCGGCTTATTCAAAGAATCGGTTCTGTAAAGTGACCGGGCCCTTAGGGCGGACAAAAGAATAAGTCGTTGCTGTTATTACGCACACTATCTAATATTATTACACTCTATGAAAATTATTTCTGTGCGGTGAGTTCTGATGGCTCGGCGGTCAGCGCGTGGCGAGCGTACCATGCAATCAAGGTTAATGTAATGGTGGATTATTTTTGGAAAAAAATACAGGGAGGGGCAAGCGCCCCTCCTTGCCCTTATGTAACGGCGCCCATGACGAAAGCAGCAAATAAAGTAAATGTTGAAGAAAATTTTCTCGGGAAATAGTCTCTTGCATAATGAATACGGAAATATATTCGCTCCTCAAAATATTCACGTATTTATCATGCACTATGGATATATCTATTCAATATTTGCACATAATATAAATACAGTGAAATCTCCCATAAGCGGACACGCACGGTGCCAAAGTTTTTGCCCGGTTATTAGAGGCGTCCGCTTAAGGGAAAAATCCATTTTTATGTTTAAAAAAGTTGTATTATGCAAAGGTATACCAGCTAACAATACAGATAAGAATAATAAAATAATTGAAACAAAGTTATGTAATAGTTACAAAATCTAAAATACTCCTTTGACATAAGGGTTTTTTCTGACTGCTTATTGTACTTTCCACCTGGATTTCGAAATATTTTGACAGTTTGAATACTTTAAAGTCATTCCTTTCTTTAGCAAAAAATTTAAAAAATTTTCACTGTTAATGCTTCCGTGTAGGTCTTGATTATGTTTTCACAAATTTCTAAGTTGCCATCGTTTTCTAATTCTGCCAACTGCATATCAACGGCAGCTGATTCACCTGAAATTTCGGTTACATCATCTTCCACGATTATTTCTTTGTCAATGTTTATAAATTCGTCAGGGTCGACGTCTTCGTTTTCTGGGATATTTATACAGTTCAGCCACTACTGATAAGGGTAAATGGTCCTCTGGTTCAAATTGATTACAGTGGCGTAATTTGATACCCACAGACACCGCGGCCGGGGGGCCCTGAGCATAGTTTTCTTATTCTTTCCTTCAATAAAAGCAAGCAGGGCAATTCCTCCTATTTTTATTTTTATCATAATGGGATGCCCACGCAAAAGGCAAAGTAGTTTTAAATTTCAGGCCTCTAAAGTTAAGCGACATGGATTGTTTTGTAATAATATCGTGCATAGGGTAATGAAAGTGTCAAATTTCCTGCGGTCATAACGCTGATTTGAGTTGACTTAATACCGCCGGTATTGCAAAAGAATTCTATAATTTAACAACATGATCATTAAATGTTGGATTTATGTATTGTTTTGACGCCTCACAATATTAGCTGGGCCTGAATTTTGAAGTGTCCGTACAAGAGAGATTTACAGTCTAAAAATTGTCGAAAAATGGTGTCCGTGTCCGTTTAAGAGAGTGAGAGAAAATTCTATTAGTAAAGTTAATGCAAGTAAGTTGGTTCCCAACAAAATGTCCGTGTAAGAGAGGTGTCCGCTTATTAGAGGTGTCCGGTAAGGGAGATTTCACTGTACCCGGGTATTTTCACATGTCAAACCAACAACTAAATTTAATAATTGCCATATTGAGATTTTCTAACATTTTTTTACATCGAAATCAAGTAAGTAACGAAATACATGTAAAAGATATTTTCCACGGCAATATTTCCGCTAGTGACTAGTTGCACTCTCGCCGAAATATTAGCCTATACAGGATGGGTGGTTACTGTCTGGACAGAGGATTGCTCCTTAACTATTACAGACATCAAAACCAATTTTGGTATGGTAATGCACGATCATTGGGCCTACATTTTAAAAATATTTAGGTACATACAGTGTGATTGTGTTGTTTAAATAGAACACCTTGTATATTTTTGCATTTTTGGATTCTCTGTCACATTTAGAATAAAAATGTATAAAGTATATGTATCACTAACCGTTCTGAAGATATTGTCACTTTAGTACCAAAATGGAGTCAACTTTGGAGCCACGATGCTAGCTCTGTCATCACGATTTTTAATCCGACTATTGATAATAGTCTACTTACAAAAACACGTGGCAAAGTTTTAAATTATACAGCATGATTAATTTACGCGAAATGTATTTTTTTTTCTATTTTACAAATACAACGCCCTGTATATTTTTCGTATTTGGATTCTCCGTGAAAAGTAAATACTAAAGGTGTCATAACCATAAGACGAACCCTTCTTGAAATATTTACGGTTTTATTGGAAAATATTATAAAATACAAAATTATTATGACAATAGAACCTAACAAAACAAATAATCAGATAGGAACGCCGCTCATAATAAAGAGAAACAATTGCATATTTTGTTTTGACGTTTGTCTAATTATTAGAATATTGTTCCATTAGCTTTTGTGTTTTTGCATTACCGTTTTTCCAATTTTTGTATAAAATGATTTTTTCTAAAGAAATATGGTCGATATGATATTTATTTATGGTGAAGCTCAAATAAATTTTTTGCTTGCTAGCCGTTTGTATCGTGAACGATACCCAGAAAGAAGACAACCCTGGAAAGAATTATTTACGAGTGTGGCTGAGAGATTTATAAATTATTGTGGAAGTGTGTGTTATCCCAAGCACACTAAAACAAGGATAAATGAAGAAATTGAGTTTCAAGTTGTGGCATCTCTTATAGAAAATCCGCAAATTAGATGCAGAGAGATAAGCACAAACCTAGACCTAAATAAAAACACAGTTCGTAACTTTATAAAAAAAAAAACAAGTTTCATCCTTATCATATCGAGCAACATCAAGCTTTAAGTGCAATAGATTTTCAAAATCGTGAATCTTTCTGCCAATGGGTAACTACTAAAGTCAATGGACAATGAATAACCCAATTTTGTTAATAACATTCTATTTCCGGATGAGGAAACTTTTCACAGTAATGGCAATATTAATAAACATAACTATCATCACTATTCACATAGCAATCCACACATCTTAAGAGTTGTTGATCACCAACATCGATGGTCAGTTGATGTGTGGGGTCTTACTAGAGAAAGATATTTACAGTTTTTGGAAAATGATTTACCCGAACTTTTGGAAGATATCGAGGTAGATAATATTCGTACAATATGGTTTCAACATGATGACGCCCCTCCACACTATACAACGTTAGGCAATATCTTGATAGAAATTATCAGGTGAGGTGGATAGGACGAGGTGGTGTACAAAACTGGTCAGCCAGATCACCAGATCTTACGCCCCTTGATTTCTTCCTTTGGGGGTACGTTAAAGAAATAGTTAGAGCTGCGTTGCAATTCATTTCCCCTCAAATGTTGTTTCGAGTGAAACTTTCGTTTTTGGAAATTGTTTAGCTAGGCGCGGCCAGCATTTTGAACATTTAATTTGAATTTCTGGTTTTCTTCGTTTATGTTTACTTGTCCAACTGATTTTTTAGGTGTAGAGAATTGTTTTATTGTTTAGTTAATAATTAATTATTCCTATCAATTTACGGATTTATTTGCTATTTGTATTTTGTCATTGTTGCTCTGGTTTTTGTTCTTTTGTATTTCAATATTTTCGAATAAAAGCGTCAATATCTCAAGAAAGGTTCGTCTTATGGTTATGACACCTACTATTAATTAGTATTTAATTTCCACGGGAAATCCAAATACGAAAAAATGTACAGGGTGTTGTATTTGAAAAAATGAGATAAATTACATTTCGCGTTAATTAATTAGTAATCATTCTGTATAATTTTACACAAAATATGCCCCGTATTTTGTAAATAGACTATAATCAATAGTCGGTGGTACAAAAACAGATTTAAAAAATCATGATGACAGCGCTAGCATCGTGACACTCACGGCCTGCTGAATTGTGTGACAAATGTCACTTTTTACGGCCTGGGCATTTTTTTGAAATCCATTGTTGTTTTCATTTCTGAGAAAATGCCAATTTTGGCCGTTTGGCGCCACATACCCACGATGATCTATTATTTAGTGTTGTGTAAGTACCTTAGAGATCTACAGTTTTAATATTTTTTTTGAGAGAGGTGTGGAACTCTAAGAATTCGTAGTAATTGAAGACGGATTCATATTTTCAGACAGGTATATTTTTTAGATAGCTCACACATTTGCTCTAAAATAGTACGTGATATGCAGATAATCGTATTTCTTTCAAATTTGGAAGATGTTCTAGGTGGTAATAGTAATGAAGTATTTTATTCTGTGTGTTATTGCAAGGTTGTAAGTTTATGTGTAATTTATTGTAAAACATTTAAAATTAAACATTTAAAAGTTATTTGTTTTATTAGATATCGATCTGTAAATGTAGTAACTAAAAATGTACTAAAGTGCAATGTGATTTTATAGCCTTCGCCCAGAAGAAGTTACTCGGAAACACCTTTCTTGAAAGCTACAAGTAACAATTCTTTCCCGTTGTTTATGGATAACTGTTTAAATAAAAATAGAAATCGCTAAAAAGTTACGTTGTTTGAAGCACCAGTACGATAATTTAAATTTAACGAAATCATAAGCAATAATAATGAATAAAATAATCAACAAATTATACTGTGAACGTAAATAATGTAAATAAGAAATTACACGAAAAAACTAGCAGGAAATTGATCAAAAAACACAATAGAAAATCGAAGTAAAAATACACGGAAGGGTTATATTATTGTTGTAAAATTTTAAGAAACGTCGTAAAATTTAATCAAATATTTGCATTGTAGTCAACGTAGTAGAAAGAAAAAAAGGTAAAGGTTATTTCAATTCTCCCAACTGGGGGAGGGCTGCTATAGGGACCTTCCGTTCCTCTTCAGCGAAGAACGGGAAACTCGGGATAGGTCAGAGAAAGGAGGAGTGGAGACTGGAAGAAAGGTCAGGAAAGGTGGAGAAATACTGCCCCGACATTCTCCTCAGAGAAGGTACCCTGTTGACTCAGGAAAACCACCTAAAAACCTGAATCAAGGCAGGCGGCCGCAGGAATCGAACCCACGACCTCCCGAATGCTAAGTGGACGTGCTACGCACTAAGACACAGAGCTCGGTCAACGTAGCAACTGATGTTACATTGCAAATTTGAAATTCCCGCTCGTGGGTATACAGCGCTCTGCGGAGAATCGCGAAACTTCACATATGCCCAAGCCGTATACAGTGACGTTTGCCAAACAATTCAGCAGGTCGTGGTAACACCAAAGTTGACTCTATTTTGGTACTGGAATGACAATATCTTCAGAACGGTTAGTGATACAGATACAACTTTATACATTTTTATTCTAAATGTTACAGAAAATCCAAAACTGCAAAAATATACAAGGTGTTCTATCTAAAAAAAGTTTGGGTTGGAATATTTTTGTCAATCACCCTGCATGTACCTAAATATTTTTAGAATGTAGGTCCAATGATCGTGTATTAGCATACCAAAATTGGTTTTGATATCTCTAATTGTTAAGGAGCAATCCTCCGTTCCCCAGTAAACGCCCACCCATATCATGCACTCGGAATATAACTTTTGAATATTTATACATAAGTATACAACTTCCCGCATATTGCGTCAGATTTAAGAATCTTTAGTTTTTTACATCGAAACCGGCTAATAAAATGAATGTAAAAATGTTTCTCGCTAAATAGGTAGTCTTGGAATATATTCCTCTTCCATATTAAATACGCGATCGTGGTTCCGTACTCACCAAAGTATTGGCGTATTTATCAACTAGCTGTTACTCGCGACTTCGTACGCGCGAGGTTCGTTATTTGTGTATTCAATAATGACTAATTATTTCCTGTCATCCCATCCCATCCCATCCCCGTCCCGTCCCGTCCCGTTTCCAGCCCTCCCCTCCCAAACCTTCCCGTCCAGTCCCGTCCCGTCCCGTGCCGTCCCCTCCCGTCCCGTCTCCTCCCGTCCAATCCTTTCCCTTCCCGTCCCGTCCCGCTCCATTCCCTTCCCTTCCCTCTCAACCCATCCCATCCCTCTCAACCCATCTCATCCCTTCCCGTCCAGTCCCATCCCATCCCCGTCCCTTTCCCCGTCCACGTCCTTTTTCCCGTCCCCGTCCCGTCCCGCCCCGTTTCCTTCCCTTCCCTCCCATCCCATCCCTTCCCGTCCAGTCCCGTCCCGTCCCGTCCTGTCCCGTCCCGTCCCGTCTCTCCCGTTTTTAATTTTGTACAAACTCGTTACTCGATTGTTTTTTTAATTAATTGCATATTAATTAGCGCCAAAAACACTACTAGTTTGTTAATTTAACCTTCTTTGTAAAATTATAATAACAAAGATAGCAATGGTGCGCACTTAATTTGAATCACCCTGTATAGATTATCATATACTTGGGATTAGGGGCGTCTCTAGCTTTTCTGCCGTCGGTGTGCAAGGTCACATGTGTTTCTTATTGTATATATTTATTAAACTTTTAATTAGCTTGCTAGCACGTGAAACACTAAGAAACATGAAGAGTATTTTTCTGTAGAATAGTATTACCCTTGCGTATGTCTTCCAAAATATTACTCTATACTACTAAGTGGCTGATAGATGACTTTAAATTTGTTTAATACCTTTATTTTTGCTCCTGAGTATGTTTCTTTATTTTTATTTAGTTTTAAAAGTTCTTATAAAGCTTCTAGAATCCATGGAAACTCTTTCAACATTAGTAGATATAGCTTGTGTTTTTTGTACGATTAACTTGATAAGAGGCTTCCACGAATGGGGCCCCCAATTAATCCACTGCGAGTTCCGGTTCAATGGGATTGCCGGGATCTGCCACTTAATAACCCTAACTTGGGTTCAGTTAGTTGTTGGAGTGAAACAAGACTTAACAAACACGAGTATATTGAGTAACAACGATTACAAACGTCACTGATGGACCGATGGTTTTTTACAAAAGCTTCAACTGTTGTGACACGCTTGGATTGGCCACGCAAAAATAGCGAATTGCGCGTAACCGTAACACAAAACAACCTGGAAACGACTTTACCAGGGAGTTAGACCGAAACGCAAACTAGCACAAAGCATAGCTGAACTTGCTTCCTCGAGGCTCTGGATCTAACTCACTCTGAATTTACAGCGAGACGAACTCGCCAATTCAAGGAGGGGCAAGCTCAAACACTATTGGCTGAGGCGATCCTGCGTAGCCAATCGGAGCATCGCACGTTATTTAGGAAAAATGCTTATTCTAAGAAACCTTAATGCTAAGCTCTCTCAATGAGGCAATTGAACGAAATCCATAAACCCATGATTCCCAAATATGCTAAGTCGGCTTAAGTTCTAGTAGAAAATGTATCCATCCGCTTTAAAGCCATTAAGGGAAGCTTACAAATTCCTTTCCAACATTAACAGAGGCAAACAAATACGGCAAGATGCAAATTTGGCTTTACCACGACCTTTGAATGAGATAAAACAGTTATGACTTGAATTACGTGATTAATTATAATCAAAAAGGTTTTGATGCACGCATCTGTGTGAATCAAACATGCCGCCCCCGAAGTGCCGACTATGGCACGACGTGATTAAATCCCAAAATTAAACTGAAATCTAACACTACAAAATAATCAAATGCATAACAAGAACTAATGACAGATGATAATCCAAGAGTCTTACAGATAACTTACAACTAGCATGAATACAAGCAAAGAAACAACTAAACCTAGCAAAATGTTCAATTAGCGAAAACTACCAACTAAGAGCAAAGTCAATGTTTATTGCCCTTGATCGCAATGATCGTCTTTGGGTAGGATGTACACTTTACGCACCGAGCGTTTCAGGAGATTCCCTCGGGAATCGCGCACTTGCACCACACGCACAACACCATCCGCTCCTGGATATGTGGCCGAAATGATTGCCAGTGGCCAACGGTAGCTTGGAGATGCCTCGTCGTGGACGAGTACCACGTCGCCCACCTGGGGGGCTAGAGACGTGCTGGAGGACTTCCACTTAGGCCGGCGCTGCAGGAGGTGGAGGTAGTCCCGGGACCAGCGATCCCAAAACTGCTGGGACAGCCGCTGGACCAGCCCATAGCGGCTGAGACGATTTTCCGGTATGCCCTGGAGTTGGGCTTCCGGAAACGAAGTCAGCTTCCGACCGATCAAGAAGTGGGCAGGAGTAAGGACTTCGGGGAATGAGGCGTCGGTAGGGAGAACACAGAGTGGACGGGAATTTAGTATCGCCTCCACTTGAGTCAGCATGGTGTAATACTCAACGAAAGTTAACTTTGCATTGCAAGATATTCGCCTTAAATAATATTTCAATGACTTTACCCCCGCTTCCCAAATGCCGCCAAAGTGCGGAGAGCGTGCCGGAATAAAATTCCACTTAATGTTATGTTTCGACAATTCTTCCCTTATGCATTGCTCACTAGAGCCTGACAGGATATTTTTTAATTCCGATAGCTGATTTCTGGCACCGGTGAAACAGGTAGCATTGTCAGAAAATATGTTGGAGGGTAAACCGCGTCTGGAGATGAATCTCCTCAATGATGCGATGAAAGCCTCCGTCGTGAGGTCTTCCACGAGTTCAAGATGAATAGCCTTCGTGGCTAAACACACAAATAGGGCTACGTAAGCCTTTACTTCTTTCGCGCCTCGCCCGGATTTGTTTTTTATAAACACGGGACCCGCGTAATCTATCCCGCAATTACTGAAAGGGGGAGAGGGTGTGACACGAGCTTCGGGTAGTGATCCCATCAAGTGTTCATTCATCTTAGGCTTGGCCCGGAAGCATATCACGCAATTGTGTATTACTTTACGTATTAGGTCTTTGGCTCTCACGATCCAAAACTTATCCCGCAATGAGGCCAGTAACACCGAGTGTCCACAATGCAAGAGCCGCAAATGCTCTTGCTTCACTATTAGCAACGACAAAGGGTGACTAGCTGGTAACAAAAGGGGATGTTTCTGATCAAAGCTTAGATTGGAGTTTTCTAGACGGCCGCCCACGCGCAGTAGGCCCTGATCGTCCAGAAATGGGTTTAGAGAAAGCAGCGCACTATTTTTCGGCAATGGCGCTTTTTTAGACAAAACTGCTATTTCTCCGGAAAAGACTTCCGCCTGGGCAATTTTGATCAGGCGGCGAGTCGCGTCCTCCAATTCGTCAATGGCTGGAGGTCCCGACCAGCGCGTTTCGGTGTTTCTGTTTCTCGCGAGACGCAGGCAGTACGCGACTACGCGCTGTAATTTTGTAAAACTGGAATAGCGCCTGAAAAGTTCAAATTCTGGGACGGGATGGTGAAGAGTGGCCACTACTGGGCGCGACTCTTGGGCTGCTAGCTCACCCGAATCAATTTTAACGGGCTGGGGTTTTAAGTCCGCCTGTGACAAAAATTCTGGCCCGTGCCACCACAAGCGTGAGTTGAGTAACTCCTGGGGTAACATTCCCCTGCTAATTATATCGGACGGGTTGCAATTTGTACGCACGTGAAACCATTCTTCCCTATTGCTTAGTTCGTGAATCTTGGACACCCGGTTTGCGACGAACGTCTTCCAATTACTCGCATCCTTATTTATCCAGTGCAGAGTTATGGTGGAGTCCGACCAATAGTACACGCGGTCAAATTTAAATGCGGAGGAATCGAGTATAGTTTTAATCAAACGAGCCAACAGTAAGGCTGCGCAAAGCTCCAAACGAGGCAAGGATATTGTTTTTAATGGAGCGACCCTTGACTTAGCACAAAGCAAATTGGTGGTGACATTACCGCGCGCGTCAACGCAACGTATATACACGGCGCACCCGTAGGCTACAGAACTCGCGTCCGCAAATCCGTGGAGATCTATCGAATTTATGTCATCGCAAATTACCCGTCTCGGAATTGGGAACGAGCCCAAAGAGCGTAATGAAGAATGGAGTTCGTCGTATCTGGAGCGCATCTCCATGGGCACCGTTTCGTCCCATGACAACTTCAACTGCCAAAGCCGTTGCACGAGAAGTTTCAAAGTTAGAACGCTTGGACCAAGTAGTCCCAAGGGATCGAATATTTGAGCCACACTAGAGAGCATAGCCCGCTTGGTAACTGATTTGCAACAGCTAGGGTTTACTCTGTAACTTAGCACGTCCCGCCGAGTATCCCAAAAAATGCCGAGAGTTTTCTCCGTGGCGTCTTCCGTCAAAGAAATGGGCTCCATGCTGCCGCGATCTACACCAATGGCGCTAGCTACTTCACTGTCGTTGGATGCCCACTTTCGCAATTCAAACCCGTACCCCGACAAAGCGCTACTAATTTCGAATTGCGTTTTTATGGCTTCCGCCCTATTTTCAAAACCAGTCAGTAGGTCATTTACATAAAAATCCCGGCTAATTCTTAATGAGGCCTCTGGAAGCGATGCTTCGATTTCCTGGGCGATTTGTATCAAGCACCTAGTTGCTAGGTACGAGGCTGATTTAGTACCGTAGGTGACCGTTAATAATTTGAAGCATTTTACCGCTGAGGTTTTGTCGTCACGCCATAAAATTAATTGGTATTGCGTCTGCGAGGGGTCCACGAGAATTTGCCTATACATTTTGGCGCAATCTGCTTTCAGCACGTACTTGAATTGCCTAAAGCGACGAAGAATTGCAAACAACGACTGCTGGACCACTGGGCCCTTATGTTGAAGGTCGTTAAGCGATACTCCGGAGGAGGACGCACAACTGCCGTCAAAAACAACGCGATGTTTGGTCGTTGAACTGTCCTCCTTTATGACTGGCAAATGTGGTAAATAAAACCGAGGATGAGGAAGGCTCGCTTCGTCGTCCACCTTGCTCAAGTGACCAAGCGACTCGTATTCTTTGAGAAATGCGGAGTACGCGGTTTTCAACTCGGGATTTTTTGACAATTTGTTTTCTAATGAATAGAAACGCTTTAACGCTATACCGCGGGAGTCTCCCAGCGATGGAGCATCTTTCCTGAAAGGTATGCTCACGATGAGCCTACGCGGCTCCGACGACGCCCGTTTCGTAGTCGATTGAAAATGGTCTTCGCAAAATTTGTCATCAGCAGAGAGTCGGCCTGATGAACCGTACGCCCCCTCGATTTCCCAAAATCTCTGAATGCCGTGCTCGATGCCGGTTACACTTAAATGAACTCTATTTGAACGAATGAGCGTTCGATTTTCGACATTCATGTTTCCGCCTAAAACCCAACCAAAAAGAGTTTTTGTTAAGAATGGCTTCTCTGGGCCCAATTTCACCTGTCCCTGACAGAGCACTTGCCAAAAGACATTCGCGCCTAATAAAAGATCAATCTTTCCCGGTGTATTACAATCTGAATCGGCTAGCACAATGTTTGGTGGGATCTTCAAATCCCTCAACGAGAAAGAAAGGGCCGGCAGAGGGTCCGTAATTTTGTCTAACACAATACAGCTCAAAATGTCCTCGTATTTCCCGTTACGGGAGCGGATTCGAACGTTTGCTCTGAATTCAGCGTTCAGAGCCCTGGCACCAACACCCGACAGTGAGGTGATATTACCTCGTTTCTCAATTTTCAAATTTTGACACAAGTCGGCGCTAACTAAGTTAAGTTGGGATCCGGGGTCCAAAAGAGCTTTTGCCCGGGAAAATGACCCGGAGGATCCTTCTACGAATACGCTAACCGTGGACAATAAAACTTGCGCTGGCGCCGCGATTGCAGGACGGCTACAAGCTGCTGAAACGGATGCGACGGGTGCCTCGCTCGGGGAGACGGCCCCGACCTCCCGTGCGTCACTGCTGGATTCTGGCGGTCCAGGACGCGGCGACGAAGTATTTTCGTGCGCGTCGCGCTTTGGACGCAAACACAGTAAAGTATGGTGCTTTTTTCTGCATACGCGGCATCTCGACGATGTGCATTTTACCACGAAATGTCCGGGCTTGAGACAATTGTTGCATAATTTCAAACGACGCGCCTCTTCGATACGAGCGTTTACCGACAATTTTGAGAATGATTCGCAAGCGCTAATCGAATGATTACTATTTTTGCAAAAATCACAAGAGTGATTACCTTGCTCTCTGGCTACATGAGCGCGTGCATGACTTTTTTGCTCGGATCCTTGATTTCCCAAACTCGAACCTATTTTCGCAGCTTCCAGCGAACCTAATAAGTGACTTTTGCTCTCTAAAAGATCTAACAACTCTCGCAAAGTAGGAAATTGTCCGGCATGTTTGCATAATTCCCAGTCAGTCTGCATTGCTGAGCTGAGCTTCGAAACTATGATATGTATTAGTATGGTGTCGACTGTGGGTTCCCCGTACGCCTTTAAAATTTCCAAAATTCTAACTACACTATCGAGCAGCCTTTGAACAGACGAATGTGAATCCTTCTTTACGTTCTCTAAACTGAATAACGCATTTATGTTTGATTTTACGATCAGTTTCTTATTTTCAAATCGCTTGACTAGAATGTCCCAAGCAATGGTATAGTTATCGTTGGTAACTTTTAACGACGAGATTGAACTAGCAGCTTCTGCCTTAAGGGAAGAAATCAAATAGTAAAATTTCTGAACGTTGGTCAAATTAACGTTGTTATGAATAAGCGACGTAAAGGAGTCATGAAATTGAACCCAATTCTCGAATTTCCCCGAAAAGGAAGGCAAATCTAAGGGTGGTAATCTTAATCCAGCGAGCTCTCCTGAAGGGCCACTTTGCGAAGAATTTTGACCTACATTCGGTTTTATACCCGAACTGATCTTATTTTTTGATAAGAATTCCTTTACTGCGCTACTAATCTCGCTAAAATGAGTCATAAAAGAGTCAAATTCATTGAAAAGTTCATCAAAGTTTTCAGCGTCGGCCTCCATTAGGCCCTCCATTGACTTCTTATACTCATCCAACAAATTTTGGAAACAACTAAACTCTTCTGACAAGTTGCCGACCTCGTGAGCCTTCACGGGGCTGGACGAAGAAATTCTATGAAATAGAGTTTTGAAACGATCTACTTGGGCTTTTATGAATTTGCAACGAGTGGTTAAAGTGCGAGTTTCCGACATGACCGCTGATGTCGAACGAGTTTCCACCATGACTGACACAAGCAAAAAACAGCACTAAACGAAGGTGTAATGGAAAAGGACTTACTTTTGATTTGAGAACGTAGTAACTTCTTGACGAACAGAAAACCAACCCGCTGCCGATCGCTGCCGCTTGACGTGGGACCTGGACTCGGTGTAAGCTCTCGATGGTTGAATTTCCTGGTGTTGGCGAAGCTTCTTGACGCTCTCCGACGAAACGATGTTGGAGCAATTGCATCCACCAGCTACTGGAAACTTGTACACTCGCGTTTTTTAGCTTCTTCCACATCCGGCTCGAAGGACCAATGTTTTTTGTACGATTAACTTGATAAGAGGCTTCCACGAATGGGGCCCCCAATTAATCCACTGCGAGTTCCGGTTCAATGGGATTGCCGGGAACTGCCACTTAATAACCCTAACTTGGGTTCAGTTAGTTGTTGGAGTGAAACAAGACTTAACAAACACGAGTATATTGAGTAACAACGATTACAAACGTCACTGATGGACCGATGGTTTTTTACAAAAGCTTCAACTGTTGTGACACGCTTGGATTGGCCACGCGAAAATAGCGAATTGCGCGTAACCGTAACACAAAACAACCTGGAAACGACTTTACCAGGGAGTTAGACCGAAACGCAAACTAGCACAAAGCATAGCTGAACTTGCTTCCTCGAGGCTCTGGATCTAACTCACTCTGAATTTACAGCGAGACGAACTCGCCAATTCAAGGAGGGGCAAGCTCAAACACTATTGGCTGAGGCGATCCTGCGTAGCCAATCGGAGCATCGCACGTTATTTAGGAAAAATGCTTATTCTAAGAAACCTTAATGCTAAGCTCTCTCAATGAGGCAATTGAACGAAATCCATAAACCCATGATTCCCAAATATGCTAAGTCGGCTTAAGTTCTAGTAGAAAATGTATCCATCCGCTTTAAAGCCATTAAGGGAAGCTTACAAATTCCTTTCCAACATTAACAGAGGCAAACAAATACGGCAAGATGCAAATTTGGCTTTACCACGACCTTTGAATGAGATAAAACAGTTATGACTTGAATTACGTGATTAATTATAATCAAAAAGGTTTTGATGCACGCATCTGTGTGAATCAAACAGCTTGTATTTTTATAATAATCGAGTATCACAACGGTTCTTCAAAGAAACTGTTATATGGAACATAAGTTTATTCCATCTTTCAGATGACGAAAAAGATACAAATATTTTGAACGGTATTAAAAACTGTTATCATTTTTTGTTATACGCTGGCAGCGTGAACTCCAACCAAGTTTAAAGATTGTAAACAAGAAGGTAAAAAATAAACAAATGTATTCACTTCGATAATTCGGACTTGCACGCTTTTATATGTATTTGGCTGCCATATTTGCTCAGTTGAGCATTGAGTGAGCACTACCAATTTTGAATTTCGAAATTGTCGGTCTGTAATTTGTTCAACATTTCTTGAGCTAGTGCATCTCCAGTGTTTTATTTTTATTCAATGAAATCAAGAAATCTTTCTTCAATTGAACAAGTTCTATTTTCTGAAAATTGACATATCTGACAGTTTAAGTAATTTGTTCTTTGTGAGCTGTATCTGAAGTGCAACCAAAAGAAATTTAAAAGTACTTTGTTTTATGAATTTATTCCAAATAATTTTCTATAGTTTACTGGAAAAAAGGTCCGGCGCTTCATTTTGAATATTATTTGAAACAAAATATACTTTTTCATGGGTGGCTTACGGCTTTTACTTGACAAGGTATCTTTGGGCCGTGTTTTTGCAATTAACTTAAGCGTTTGATAAAAAAAATACGGCGATTTCTAATGTTAATATACTAATAATAATAATAATAAATGACTTTATTTTTTCAGTTGCAAGAAAAAAGGCGAAGTTCAAAAGAGTTAACCTAAATCTTTCGACGAACCTTTAATGTCAGATCGTTCTTGGTACAATAAAAAATAATAGTATTTATTACTGCTTTCAATATGCTCGCTATTTTATTTTTTCAATCTACATATTTTTTTATATTCAGAATCTATTAGTTGATCTGATTTCATTATTTATGAATTTTTCCAAGTATATATGGATTCCTATGTTCAAGAGAATTCTTATAGTCTAGAATTTTTGGATTTAAGTTTTTCCAGTGTAAAAGCTACTATCTGGATCAGCTAACTTTAGACGGCGGTTTGAATAATTCCAAATAATAAACATGCAACTCAAATTAATGATACACAAGCCAATCACGGCCATCGGTGCGGGTTATGGGTTACGACATACAATCACTTTATCTCATTGGTTAAGACGCTTTATCTTCACCAGTATCGTTAGAGGGGTATTCTAAATTTCGAATTTGAAAAAATTAGTTAGGTAACCGAAGCCTATTGCCGTCTCCTATTACCAACCGCCCGGATGCCGTGCACTCCTTACACCACCGCTTAAGACTGGGATATAACTATTGAATATTTGCACATAAACAAATACCGGGGTATTTTCACATGTCAAACTAACAACTAAATCTAAAAAATGACAGATTGGAGAGTTTTTAGCAATTTTTTACATCAGAAACGAATAATAAAGTGAATGTAGAAAATATTTTTAGTAGAAATATAACAAGTGCTTGAAACATTTCCGGAAATATTTGGAAAAACGTTCTACACCTATTTTTCCCATAAAAGCATGAGTTGACCCGAAGGAGGAGGGATTTTTTGTTGGAGTCATGCATGAAGCTTTTGTTCGAAAAACTAGCTGCGAAACATCTTTTGCAAATATTTAAACACTAACATTTTGGAGTGTTTTGTCAAAACTTCAATCAGCATTTAAGTTCGTTTAGGCGTTTCTTTTGGTTGCCCACACCAACAATCATTATACTCATAGGTACTGACTGTGTTCACAGGTTTGTTGTCCCTTAATACTTTGATGACCGAGGCATAAGGGGAAATTTTCCGGTGAATTTCCAAAAATGTTCGATTATTAATAATCGCTGTTGCTATCATCATGCACTTGGGATATAACTATTGAATATATTTGCACATATACAATTACTCAATTATTTTCACATGTCAAACTAACAATTAAATCTAAAAATTGATAGCTTTGAGAGTTTTTAGCGATTTTTACATCAGAAACAGATAAAAAAGTGAATGTAGAAAACATTTTCAGTAGAAATACAAGTAGTAGTCGAAACATTTCCGGAAAAACATTTCGAAAAATGTTCTGCAGCTATTTGGTCAATAAAAGCATGAGTGCATGTTAACTGAAAAAAATGTCGACTCCGAAGGAGGAGGGATTTTTTGTTGAAGGCAAGCACGAATGCTTTTGTTAGAAAAAAAAACCGCGGAACATTTTTTGCAAATATTTCGATAGCAATTTTTTTATGCACGCGTTACATTTTGATAGAGAATATCACGAATGAAAAAAAAACACAGTAAGGAACACATTTTTTATTAAAAACAATGAAACTAATATCTAAACACTAACATTATGGAGTTTTTTTGTCAAAACTACAATCAACATTTAAGTTTGTTTAGGCGTTTCTTTTGGTTGCCCACACCAACAAACATTATCATCATACTGACTTTGTTCAAAGTTATGTTGCCCCTAAATACTTTGATGACAGTGGCATAGGGGGAAATTTTTATATATAATATCATAAGAGCCATAATTCTTTCCGGAATTTTGTTTGAGTGCGTTCCAACAACGTGGTATTAATTTGCCTGAGCGGGACGCGAGGGCAAATTAGGACGTTGTTGGAATGCACGAATAATAATTTCCGGATATGAATTAATGCTCGAATGCAGATTCGGTAAGAAAATCGTAACACGTGTGACACAAACCTTAAAAAGAAGTAATGTCTACCTATAAAAAATTTCCAAGAAATTTTTGATGTTGTCTTGGTTACGGCTCGTGAACTAATTTTTATATTGGTCATTAATGAGTGTCGTACGATTTTCCGGTAAATTTTCAAAAATTTTCGATTATTAATAGTCACCGTTGCTATGTAAAATTTTCAATTAAACATGCATAAGGAATATTTTCATTTGTAAATAGTCTTGCAGTATATTCCTCTTGCATAATAAATACGGGAATATTTGCTCTCGTACGCAGTCCCGTACTCGCAAAAAAAATTGCGCATTTATCATGCACTTGGAATATAACTATTAAATATTTGCACATATACAATTACCCAAGTATTTTCACAAGTCAAACTAACAACTATAAATATAAAAATTGACAGATTTGAACATTTTTAGCAATTTTTTTGCAAAAAGTGTATTTAGAAATTTTCCTCGGGAAAGTTATGAGTATACTATGTTTGAACCGTAGTCTACTTTGGATCTAATAATTGTATCGTATAATCTGATAAAAACTTCTTTTCTGTTCCCCAGTTGATATGCGCTAGACATTTTATTATGTTCATTCTTTTCATGCATTTACTTTTCATATCTTTCAGATGTTGTACCCATGTGAGCATTCTATCTAGGATTAGTTCTAGAATTTTCATGTTTGACATTTGACAATAAATTGTGACTTAATTTCTGATTGATCTTTTTCTCAAGATTTTTGCGGAAATATTCGTTTTCTTGTCTTCTGATTCAGAAGTGTCAGTCTGTGTGTCTGTCAGTCTGCCTGTGTCCTCTGCAGCCCAGACGGTTTAATCAATTGGTCTCGAAATTTAAATTTTTACTTCTAGTGTAGATTCGGGGATTCAACTGATCTTCGGTTAAAATCGTTTTTCTCGTTTTCCGGGAAAATTTTATACTAGGACAAAAATTAAATTTTATAGAATGATAGAACAGGATCATATACTGTGCAATTATCTACAGCCTTTGTTTGATTTTTTTGGTAAAAAGTACCGTTTTTGGAAAAACCGCAAAATTAGAATTTTAGAAACCGTTTTTTTTTAAATCAAAACACTTATAATGGGAATAATGTTTGTTTGAACCCTATTACAAATTATGTAATTGTCGATAACTTTTGCCAAAAAAGCGTTTTTGTAAGAAATTTTCGAAAAATCGTAAAATATTTTAACAAAAATTTTCTCAAAGTTAAAAAACTAATGGATATATATTTTTAAATTGTTATATATCATGTAATTATCTATAGTGTTTGTCAAAAAAGTAGTTTATTAGTATAGCTTTTGTTAAATCGTAGAATAAAATTTTTAGAAGCAATAAAAGGAAGTCGTGTGGTGACCTCACCTCATTTTTTATTACCAGAAAGCTGCAGAACCTGGGGCCACTATCCCCACTTTTTTCTCTTTCTCGACCATGAAAAGAAAGTAAACTATTATTAGAAAGCCGGCATGTCACTCCATCAACAAAGTAAATCTTTAGTTATACCATTGAATGGATATTCAATGGTTATACACAGAAATGGAATGCAATGCACATTTTTTATTTCAAAATAGTTCTAGTAATTGTGTATTAAACTGAAACCCTTGTAGATAACTTTAAAAATAGGCCAAATTTGCCGACATAACACCAAATTATATGGCGTACTCTGTAGTAGACATTCATGCAGCGGCTGCGCTTAAGCAAAGAAATATAATTTTATTAAGAAGAAAATAATGTAAACACACCAATCGATAAAAACATGTAAAAACAAAATTAGTTTGTTCATTTAACTAACGACTAACGTCGTGAATAGGGCATCCAATCCCGGGATTTCAAAACCCGGGATCCCGGGATCACGCATGCTTTTTGAATCCCGAAATCCCGGGACTCGGAGGCTAAAAATCCCGGGATTTGCGGGATTTAATTTAGATTGCGCATTGAACTGCGTGAGATGCAGGATCGCGTCATAAAATACAGCTACGCATTCCGATGAAATTTAATAATTTAATTTGATGTAAAATTCGGGGATTCACTCACAGAATTTTCAGCTAGGCGCAGTTGGTTGGTAAATTACGCGGGTAACCACAGAACCATTCAGATCCAGCCTGTACTAAATTGTCATTGTATTATTAATTTGTTTGCTGCTGCTGTTAGTGCTGTTACGTGTTGTGTTGATCTGTTGGTCTAGTGCAAGAGGGACTACAGTTACCTACCGCAAATATTTAGCAGTAAGTTTTGCGCTGAAATTATTTTTAAAAACAAACCAGTTTACAATACCTTGTATTGTATGTAGGTATTACCGTACTTATTCTAAACTCTGAATATGGATGCTCCATCCTCATCAAATGCGAAATCGAAATATACTGAACATTCCACAAAAAGTAAAGAGCTCAATTCTGCATGGCATTACTTCTTGGTGGAAGCTGCTGGAGGAGAAACCGCAAAGTGCAAAAGGTGCAACAGCGTACTGAAAACCAAAGGCGGCTCGACGAAAGGGTTACGAACCCACTTAAAATGTATTCATGAAATTGATCTCAGCTTAATTTCTAAGAGTTCAAAATCCAAATTAGATGATAATGTTTCACCACCTCGACCTCTTCCTATGAAGCAGAGAAAAATTGAAGACTTTTTGGATCTTCACAATGACAATACACTTAACGCAGTTCTTGCCAGCATGACTTCGTTGGATGGATTTCCGTTTAAAGTATTTGTTACCTCTAAAGATTTAAGAAAATGTTTAAAGGCAATAGGACATGATATACCGACTTCTCCAACAACAATTAAAAACAGAGTTTTGCAATACAGCGACAAAATTAAAGATTACTGCACTGGTACAATAACAGGACAAAAAGAGAAGGGAAAACGTTTCAGTCTCACATTTGATGAATGGACATCCTTGGCTAATAAACGATATTTAAATATCAATGTGCATAGTTCAAATTCGCAATTTTGGAATACCGGAATGGTAAGAATTACAGGTTCAATGCCAGCTGAAAACTGTATTGATTTATTAGAAAAGCGCTTAGAAGAATTTGAACTTTCATTAAGCCACGACATAGTATGTATAACAACTGATGGTGCCAGTGTTATGACTCGCGTTGGAAGATTAATAGAGCCCTATCATCAGCTGTGTTTTGCCCATGGCATTCAACTGGCTGTTGTTGATGTTCTTTACAAGCGAAATAAAACAACAGTTACATCTATGTCTACCGATAGAGACGATATGGAAGACGATGATGCCGGCACTGAGAACGAGGATGACAATTCAGATGATATAATTAATGTTGTGGATTCTGTAAATGACAGCGATGCATTTGATTTAACAGATAATTATAATATTAAAGAACTGATTGCAAAAGTGAGATCAACTGTTAAGTTGTTTAGACGTTCACCTGTAAATAATTGCACCCTTCAGGAATATGTCAAAAATAAGCATGGAAAAGAAATTTCTCTTATCTTGGATACCAAAACAAGATGGAACAGTCTTCTCGATATGTTGGAAAGATTTATACTCTTAAAGGACTGCGTACAAAAAGCATTAATCGATTTAAAGAGTTCCATAATGTTTGTGAAAAACGAATTTGAAGCTGTTGCGGGAATAATAAATGTCCTAAAACCTCTAAAACTGGCTGTGGAAACTTTATGTCAACGGGACGCAAATCTTATTACAGCAGATGCTACTTTGAAATTTGTACTGCAACAACTAGGTCGCTCAAATTCAAATTTGAGTAATGACATGAAAGATGCATTAAAAAATCGAATATCGGAGCGCCGCAACAAAAATCTGTCGGGCGTTCTAAGATATCTGCATAATTACCAGGAGAAAGAGAATGACCATTTATTTGACATCCCGAAAGAAGCATCTGTAAGACAAACTATAAAAGCTTTAATAACAAGACTAGTGAAACACGATCCGATTTGCGAAAAAGGAACTGACACTGAATCACTGATTAATGCTAATGTTGTTGCTCATGATAGTGAGAAAAATGATGATGAAGATGAAGATGACCTAAACCTAACATTAGCTCAAATTATTACAAGAAACAGAGCTGAAGAAGCAGATGATGAACCAATGTCACTGGAAGATACATTGAAGGAAACTATAAAACAAAGTATGGAACCAGCTCGATCTAGTTTCAGTCTCTCCACAGGAGACCCGGATGTTCTTAAAGAAGAGATGTCACTTTTTAAAAAAGAAGGTATTCGTGGACACAACCTTCAATTAGCTTATGAATTTCTATTAACGATTGTTCCTACCAGTGTTGAATCGGAACGTGCATTTTTGACCGCTGCTGTTTTCTGTACCAAATTTCGATCGTCACTTGCAGATAAAACCTTAGACAAACTTTCATTTATGCGTGCTTTTTTCAGTGAACATAGAAAAAATGCTATTTAAGATTTAAAGTATTGATAAGTTATTCTTTTTATATTTTTTATGTTAAATTTTAATATCTTTGTATCTGTTTACACCCGACTTAAAATAATAAAAATTATTACTCAAATTTTCCGTATAAATTTTAGGATATATTCATAATTTGAAAATCCCGGGATTAATCCCGGGATCCCGGGATTCTACTTTTCACAGTCCCGAATCCCGGGATTTCAATTTTCTTTCGGGATTGGATGCCCTAGTCGTGAACGAGTTGCAATCACACATATATTTACTCCCTTTCCAGAAATTTGAATGCGTGTTTACACTAAAACCTGTAATAAAAAACAAATCTTTACATGTTACATAAAAATATCTATGAGAAGCAGAACCACAGACCTAAGAGATAGAGTAACAAGGTCAACACATAACCAAGACACACGCCTCACACAATGGTTGCTGCGCAAGCACCAAAGGCGCGCTCTAACTCTGTATCCCGAATCCGGGGTAAGTTGAGCATTTTACCGCCAGATGCCAGCGCATAAAGCACCAGTAAGGTAAATGAGGTTACAGATAATACATACATACATACATCTATGAGAGAACAGGCGGCACCAGCGAAATATGTATTTTACTACAAACACAAAAATTGTGTTATTCACCCGTTGTCACTTTGGATAAATAATATTGACGCGATGATAATAAATAAATATATTAAATGAAAACTGAATTTTTCTTCTGTCGACCTCCCTATAAAATGTGATTTTACGGATGCATTTACGTACGAAAAATACCACTTTTCGTCCGCAAAAGCTTTTTGTCCGCTAACCTTTTGTTGTGCCTCAACAACTCTTATAACTCACGCTTCACTTTACTTTTTTTTTAATTATGACAGTCGATGGAAAAATGTAAAATGCACCTAGGATGAATACTGCTTTTTATGACCTTACCTGCTTTTGTTTCTTCGGTTATCGCCTCGGTCAGCAACTGTAGGTATCTTACATAAAGACAATTTTTCGGGTTAGATACATAAATAACTATTGTAGCACATTCTTTTAGGATAAAGTCAAAACAGTTACATCGATAAGACGATTGGTCACCGAGATATAAAGCAGTTTTATAAAGTCTACAAATGTGAAGTTCTATAGGGCACTGAGGGGAGACCACAGGGGGAGGGGATGAGAGTCTTGGGAGAATTAATCTCTTGTAGTGGTCGAACAACTGAACAAAGAACAGTTTTCTCCTAATTATTCCCGACGTTATCCCTTTATTTCTTGGGCTAAGTGATGTAAATCAGTGATCAGTGAGGTTCTACACGCGTAGAACTCAAAATATAGTACAGCGGAAAATAAATCGTAGTTTTTATAACCAGAAAACATCGCAGGTAATTCATTCACTAAACATTTTTCGTTCTTTTCTACACATTTCATACGATGGAAGTATGCATTTACATATGTGTCATCGTTTTCAAAATACATACCTCAATGCCAAAATTTATACCCAGCTTTCTAGGTACGCTTCGTTTAAACAATTTCTGTAGCATTTGTTGAACATAATTTCTAGATTAATATGACATCATCTGAATCCAGAAGGAAGAAGCTTACCACTAGTTTTTAAAATCATTGAGAAATGTGCAAAAATAAGCTTGTAAAATGTAATGTACTACACATAAATTCATCAATTTTCAGTAATAAAAAAATCCGAAAATATTTTTTTTGTTTGTTTGCAGTCGCAAACACAATCCAGCTCCCACATTTAAATTTTCAATGTCATTCTAGATAGTGTACACTTTTTTAAAACTACACACACCGGCAAAATTAGAGGAACACAAAAAATCATATTTTGGGATATTCTGTAGCATTATTTAACTGAATTATGTTTTAAGCTTTAATGTTAGCAATACACACCTTCAGAGAATAACAATTAACGATATAACAGATGAACCTATTTAATTCAAACGGTTTGCTGAGTACAATGAAAAACTTCAGAACAAAAACAATTGTCTTCTCGTTATGAAAAGTAGTTTTTTTATTATGGTATTAAACATATGGGTGTAATTAATAACGCGTGTTACCCCCACGAGCTCTGATTACTGCTTCCATACGTCTATTCATACTATGGATAATGTCATCGATGGTTTGTTGAGGCAGAGTGTTCCACTCTGTCACTAGCGCCGTCTTTAGCTCATCTAGGGTTTGTACCGATGGATATCTGGCCCGGAACCGTCTCCCCAATATGTCCCATATGTGTTCGATGGGATTCATATCAGAAGAACGTGCTGCCCAATGTATGGCATGAATACCAACTTCGAGTAGGTAATCCGAAACACAGCAAGCAGCATGGGGCCGAGCGTTATCCTACATTAAGACAAAATCATCCCCTATAAATGGGGCAAATAGCACAATATAATCTCGCAGAATATCTGTAATATACCGTGCACCTGTCAGGGAACCTCCTGCAATAACCACTAATTGCGTACGTGCTCCCAAACATATCCCACCCCAAACCATAAGTGAGCCTTCTCCATATGAGATTGTGGGGACAATGGTACATTGTAAATATCGCTCTCCTCGGTGTCTCCATACGTTCTCTGTACCATCAATCACATTTATACAAAAGCGGCTTTCGTCGGTGAACAGAACTTTACCCCACTGCTCCAAAGTCCAAGATCGGTGTTCACGTGCAAACTCCAGTCTTGCTGTACGATGCCGTAAACAAGTTTTGGCCCTTTTGCAGGAATTTTGGAAGTCAATCCAACCTCTTTCAGTCTTCTCTTGACTCTTCTTTAACTTACACTTACGTCACGCACATCTTGTAAGGCATTTCTGGTCTGAACAGCCATTAAACGTCGATTTCTGAGAGTCTGCAGTGTAATAAAGCGATCATCCCTTGCAGTTGTTGCTCGTTTCCTACCTTGGCCACGTCTACGTGTGAAAGAACCGGTCTGTCTAAACCTTTTTACATTGCGATGTACAACAGATACCGATACTCCCAGGATTCTGCTAACCGATCTGTAAGTGTAGCCATTTTCAACTATTGTTAGAGCTCTAGCGACATCAGTTGCCTTTAAATCGGGAATTTTCCACAACAACAAAATCGTAAACCCTCGTTGTAAACTAACCAAGAAATAAGCACTTGTTTTTAAGAACACAAAAACCCAAGCAATATGCCAACAATAAAATAAATGATAATTAGGCGCAAATGGGTGGCTAGATTTAATGTTAGATTGCAATTTTTTATTCATATACTTGCAGAAGTAACATTTATAACCAAATTGAGTCATATATATCCTAAAACATAGGGAAAATATGACTTTTTTTGTGTTCCTCTAAATTTGCCGGTGTGTTATATCTTCTAATGCATACCCTATGATGGAATCTATGGTTCTTGATTCCTCACTATTATTTGCTATAAGCCAAAAAAGGGATAGCCCCTCACGACGTACAAGATTTCCGATTACCTAGCCATAGAAACTTAGGTATTTTTTAAGTAAATTCGATCCCGAAAGTTCGGACATTTCAAATTGAATTAATGTTTTTTAATTAATAATATCATCAGCATACGGAGCACGTTGCTTTATTTAGATTTTTGTTGTTCTTTTGATCAGTTCATATTTTTTATCATTTATTTCATTTCATGGAATAGAAGTGGAAATTGAGATTAATAGTGTGATTATTAAATACCGGTGCTGCTTAGTTAAACAAGGTAGATAATTTTAAGAAGTTTATAATAGCTCGTTATAACTGCAAAAGAACCATTATAAACATTTTAACACAAATTACACATGTATATTCCTCATGTAGCTGTTACAAATCAGTTACTGAGAAAATAAAAATGAAATTGGACAGGGTTGCGTAACATTTACTTATCAGCGAAAGATCACAATATCAAAACATGTACCTATGTCATCTTCTTTCTTATTCCGGAAATATATAAAACCCACATCATGTTACTTTTAATAAGTCAGCCAACTCGACCTACATTCCTTTTATAATCCTGAAATAAAGAAAATATTAATATACTGCGAACGTCATAATTATCAACCGCAGATTTTACTATAAAAATAATAGCATGGAAATGTATATTTAACGTCGTTTTACAGAATAAATACAATCCAAAATTAAAACATGTATATGTCATCTTCTTTCTTATTCTTATTCAAAACTCGAGACTTTCGTAATCGATAAAGAAGCAAAACACGTATTTGACAATTTGAGAGGTAATTTTTAATGTACGATCGATCAATGATTTCCAGACGTAAAGCCTTTTCCAACATTGGGCGATAAATATTTTTTTCGCCCGCTGACGTCATTTAAGCTATTATTTACAAACATGTATTAATGAAAACCATACCTAGTTGCAAAGGTAGTATTCAACTGAAATAATTGTAAGAATTGCCCTGTTTTCATTTCATGAGGTTTTATACGATCTGAATCTGCTTTTTTAAAATGTCGATTGTACATAAAGTTTTGTATGCACCTCGGGCGTAACCAGCGTATTTGGCCGCTCCCCACCTCGTGCTATAACTTTCACGCCGCGGACCAAAAAACGCTTGTTTTACGCCTTTTATACGTAAATAATCTTGAAATAAATGATATACTGCGAACGTCATTTTTATCAACCACTCTAGAGTTTACTACAAATATAATAGCATGATGTAGAACATGAAAATGTATTTTTAACGTTTTTCTACAGAAAAGAACAAATCTTTAGAATTATCTTTCTACATTATCTCAGCTATAGCATTGAATATCCAGACATTTTTGTGGAACATTGCACTAGGATATAATAAAATAGAAATTCTTGGAACCTTGAAAATAATTTAATTATGTTTACATGTAAACTAGCAGAAATTTCCCATTGGAAAAGTTTAAAATTGAAATAAAAGTATAACGTAATTTAAGATAATCTCTGAAATTTTTTTGTGGTGCTTTAATAATCATGCTAGTATTTAGGGCATTTGGCCACACTAATTTACAGGTATTTATGCATAATTTCTTGTCGACTTACTTTAAATCCTTAGAAATTCATTTATAGGCAGACAATGTCAGCAACAGCACATAAAGGTTTTACAACTATGTTTTTTTTTCATTTTTTAAGTTTCGGCAAAGTGCATGTAAACCTAAATGTACATTGTTTGAGTGATAATGTTAAAAAAATTATCCGAGATTCAGATACGTTCTCAGTATGTAGATACTAAAATGCAACCAGATTGTATTCGAAGGCAGATTGATTACCTTCTCTTGACTGAGTAGAGAGAACGGTCTCAATTTTTATATGTATTCGCATTTTGCATATAAACTTTAGGATACACAAAATGTATCCGAATATTGAATTCCCCAACTGAAGTTCAAGTACCTCGTACCAGCTCTGACTCGACCAAGTTGGCTGCAAATACACTCCCTTTTCAGTTTTTTGTCCATATTTTCATATACCGTGTGCTCAAATAGTACTTTAGATAAACTACTACAGAAAAATATCCGATTAATGGAACATTAATTAGATAAAAGAACTCACATAATATACGGGTTGTCTCACAAATCTGTAGTGCATAAACTTTTTTTTAATTGAACACAATGTATTTATCAAAATTGAAGCCTCTTTGATTCCTACATTTTACTTTGAATTGTATTGTTGTTAAATGTAGCGTTGGCAAGTTATATTTTGGTCAACATCAGCCGTTATTTAAATATCTATGGCAGCATTTGTGACGTTTCGTAAAAATGTAGATGATATTAAAGCAGTGATTACTTTACCTCAAACTGGTATTACATGTATTAGAACTAAAATAGTCTGAACATTTTTCAATTTTTTCATTACTTTTTACGAGCACATAACTTGGCTACCATTTTTTAATATGAGATATTGACTTCCTGGTTGCTTTTAAATTACTTTAGTTTAGATATAAGCTACCTGATCTTCAATAAAATCTAAAAAAAATGTGTTACGGTTCAAAAGTCGTTTGCAACAGTTTATCTAATTATTTGCCCTAATCTTGGTTAAAATTAACTTTTGCCATATCTTTCTTCAAGTTTAATTTTTCTTACAGCAATACTGAGCATTCAGATCTTCTGAAAATTACATTTCAATCTAAGTAAGCCATATGATAAGAATTACAGGCCTGAGAGCCCCTGGTGTGTAGGCTTCACTTTATGCATATTGAGTTACTAATTATCTGACCCCTTCCCAAAATTTGATTTTTGGTTATCAGTTTTTGGAAACCATTTTGGCATTCGCCATTTTTGTGCTGTTAAAGTCAGGTGCTTCGAAAATTCTCGTCTTGGAGACGTAACTTTATTGGAAATATTCGGGCCCATCTTATTGTAAGAGATTGCTTTTGTTGTGTTATGAATTCCGCGGTGATCTGGAATGGACCCCGGGAATGTTATTTGCGGTGATCTCTAGCCCAAACTTCGTTTGGGGATTTTGCTTTAGCAGCACATGGTCCACCTCTTTGGCGAAGCGCAGCCGTAAAGATCTAAAATGGGTATGTGGTTTTCCTAAGTTCATTCACTTCGATTCGATGGTTCTTGCCCTTTCAGCTTTTCTTTTCCCGCTGGGAACATACCCACAGTATTGCCGTGTGGCTACGTACCTGCAGTACTCCCTTCGCTTGGCAACGTGCCAGCAGCCCTTCCTACTTGGAGGCGAATCGAGCATTGCTCCGCCAGTCGACGCCGCTGGCTGTGGATCCTTCGAGCCTGAGTTACACGACGGGATAGCACCGGCAAACCTCCTGCGACAGCTACTCGGTGGTCACTTGCGCCTTGACCTCCTCATTGCCCTTCGGCCCCTGCTTACGGTCACGGCGGCTGGAGTGAAGCCCATCGCAAAGGTCTGTCAGATTATTATTTCCGTTTCGAACTCCCGAAACTTCAGCTCCTCCATGGATACAATTGCGTGACGGTGCTGCAATGTGCTCGATAAACTTACGATTGTTTTAACGTGTATTCTTAAGCGGTAAACTCACCTGTGGAATATATTTGATTCTGCCATTGTAACTTAATTATTAATTACGGTAGGTCTTTTAATCGACATACAGCGATTTAGGTTATATGTACGGAGATGCCTCCGATTTCGGAATAAATTTTACCGGTATTGTACTTTGTCTCCGACCTCGGACTAATTTTTAACGGTATTGTAATTCCGTTGTGAAGTCAAGTGCATGAAAAGTATTCTTTCATTTTCAAATGTCACCTATTACACCGTTGAATAATATCACTATTTGCGCCCTGTCGTGCAAGAGAAATTATTGGTAATGCTCGCGTCACGACCGTTTTAATGCAAATTGCCTTGCAATATCGTGAATTCGCCCTTACGGAACCAAAACAAGATCTTAGTATCTTAGCGTCGGTATCATTTAATTAATAATTAAATAAAGGTTAAGCCTTGCATACTGGGTTTTCGGTTGCATTCAACATGCATTCTAAATTTTGCTTTCAATCTTAACAGTTGTGTCGAAGCCACGATGCTTTCGAACTCTCTCTAAGTGTTTATTCAGTAGTGCATTTGGCCAAGTTTAATATCAATCTTATATTCTCTTTTTTAATACTACTATTTTGTAACAAATACATACCGTTTATAATTATTTATTTAATTTGGGCTTGCTTGTCAACTACGCTTTTATGCCCATGTAAATGTAACTGGCAGTATTGTGGTGAGTTTAGCCTTATGCTTTGTTTGGTAATATTAAGCTGTGATATGATCTCCCTGTTGAGATTTTGTGCGTGTATTTTAATTGTGTATTGTACTTCTGTTTGCCGCAATTATACTACCTTGACCTATTTGTTTGCGTATATGATTTGTGCCTTTGCCATTACCTTTATATTTTCAGGTTTGGTTAGTAGCGCCTTCTGTAATGTATCTTTTGGTTAGCAAAGTGCTGGGTTACTAGGTACTTGGCGCCCATATTTTTTTTGTTAGCTAAAGCTTTTGAGTCTTTTGTTTTACCCACTACCAGCTCCGGCTGAGAAGCTGTTGCCCTTTGCTTACTTCTTTTTTTTGTCGCCGTAACGGTAACACATGTTTCAGTCTCCTTGTAAAGGAAAGGAAACTTATGTGAATGAATGAAAACTAATTGCACTGATTACAACAATGTGATAATATTTGTTAGAGACTTGTCCATTTACACTCTTTCTTGTTCTCAAGTTGTAGGTCCAAAAATTTTCAAAAATACATATATCATTTTCCTGTAAATTTATTAATGTAACTATAACTGTAAGACTTACAAAACGTTTCGAACTATGCTATAAACTAAAAACGTATAAATAGAACATAAAAATGTAATTATTGAACAAAAAAGACGCACACCAATTTTTAAAAATATCTAGTAGAAAGTAGACATAACCCTCACGATGCTGAGTAATACGTTAAAAGGACTGTTGGATTGACACAATTTAATACAACACCTTGCATTCTTAGCTACCTTTCAGGAAAATTTTCTTTGATATGAGATGGTGCACCATCCAGCTCTACCCAGATTTGATTTCTTGGGAAGGTGCTGAGTCAATCGTGGAAAGTCGTTTCTTAGAAAGTTTTACATGATCCTCATAGATCTCAATTATAAAATACTACTCCATCCAAACCATTAGCACTTCACTTGTGTGGATTTGCACCATATGGAAATTTTGTACTTTGTACTCTTATACTGATCGGCTGATATTCAATTGCTAGGATTATTGCCAACTTATCTTTTTCGTTTAAAACTGTGTTTGTTCTATTTTCTTTTTCTAGTTCACAGTACGATTAAATACTTGTTTTATGTTTTGCAGTACCCTGTTGTTTAGGATATCTCCTACCCGGAAATTTCTGGGCATACACCTATGACGCTCAAAGACAGTTTCCTTCACACTCGCCAATTACATACGTAAATCATACTTATTAAATCTTGTAATAATTCACTTTCAACTTATGTGACAATCTTTTACAAAAAAGTGTACTAAAATGGAAATTGAATAACTATATGTCAAAACTAAAAAAGAAGAAATCAAGAATATCTCCATAAAAGCGTAAAAACCTAAAATTTTTCGTTCTTATTTAAATAAGAAAAATTAGTAGGCAATTACTGTGTAAAAAATTCACAAAGGGTTACGGGTGATTTCAAAATAAAAAAATCGCCGATGTCAAACTGCAGTAAACTAAAGGAACAGCATTTTTAAAAACAGCTTAAAAAGGTCTAAAGTGGCTGTAAATTTTTCTTTAATCGCGTTTTTTTAATCGTTGAAGATAAAGTTACACTCGTCAGCCTTATCGTTCTCAGCGTTTTTGTTGTCATCTTCGTTGTTAACATGCCCACTGCAGTAGCATCGGCGGCCTCTCCTCTTTGAGGAGGTTTAGGCATTAACACCCCACAGTTGCCAACGCCGGATTAGGGAATCGCAGTAAAGTTCATTGGAGTTACTGGAATTTGAACGGGGATTTTCTGGCTTAGAGTCATAGGTCTGAGCCACCTCCGCTGGTAGACTCATTGGCATAAAAATAAAGGAAAATAAATACTGTATTGAGACCTGTCATAAAATACAGGGTGTACCATAAAAAAATACAAAACATGGATTTGACACTATCGATTCTTTAATAATAATTATGGACACCATGTATAAAATACTTTAGTTCTAACGTTAGTTTGGCTTAAAAAAGTCCTAGTTTAGATATCACCAACATTTTTATAAAATGAAATTTAATGAACGGGTTTAAATTAATCAAAGATACTTAAAAATCATAACTTGTCAACGCTGTATTTAAGGACAACAAAGTTTGGGCAGAGTATAGGACGGATAAAGGCTTCACTTGCAACATAGAAATATAACGAGTTTCATAAAAAAAGTTTTATGCGCCGCAGTTTTTTAGCCACGTGCCACCAATTTTAAAAATTTCAAAATGTACCTACTTAACCCCATTGACATTCTCTCAATCGATTTTTTATCTGTAGTTTGTATTATCCCTAATAATCGAGTTAACTAATGTTGTAAAAATATCAAGTAGCCATATATTATTTTTAAGCCAAAAAATTTTTAATAAGTAAGCAATAAACGAATAATACATAACTTGAAGTAAAGAAACTTGAAGATATCGGTGTATTTTGTGTGGTGTATGATTAAAAATTGATCAATTATAAGGACTATGGATTCCGCTTCGCTACGAAATTTGGTAGAAGAAGCAATGCATCGACGTATTTTCGTTACCGTTGTAAGAAGGTTCAAGGTAGCAGGTTTAGTACACGTCGTCCAGCTAGTTATCCGTATTTATCCCAAGAACATCCTAGAAACTGTTTAATTTTTCAAGAAATCGTCTTCACTGTTTATCTGAGACTAGTCGAATGTTTGTTAATGCAGAATTAATTTATATGACGATGATGGACGTATCCGGGTATGGAGGATATCATTATATGAAATGTTGTATGATACTACAGTTTAACTTTGGCAGTGGCAGTATAATGGTGTGGGGTGGTGTTCGAATTGGAGGTTGTACCGAACTTGTACAGCTTAGAAACCAGCCTGTAACAGGTTAGCGATATTTGAACAACGTACTTGAACTTTAAACTATAGTGTATCCTGCTTTGAAAATTAAAAGCGAACTGTTATCATGTCTTGGTCAATCGGGTTTTGAAATTTCAAAGGAAGGATGCGCAAAAATAGTGACGGATTCCTTACATCTTTTCATGAATGTGCTATTGAAGGGGACAGATATTTCAGACAACTTGTGTAGTGATCTAGATGATGCACTTGACAGCGATGGTGATAATGATGACGAAGAATGTCGGGATAAAATTCCAACTTTAACCAGTCATATCGGAATATCTATAGCACAGGATATAGGTAGTATATGCTGTCAGCAAGGAAAAGAAGTTAACTCCAAAACATATTGGTCTTGCTTTGACACTTCATCAGGCCACAAGAAGCAAGAATCTGGTCAATTTATTTCATGCAGCAGGTTATTGTATGACCTACACACATATTTTGCAGGCTGATTGCAACTTGGCTGCTCTGTTCTTGAAAAGTTTTTATAAAGAAACTGGTGCGATTGTTCCTCTGAACTTCAAACCTTCCTCCGATTTAGACGATGCTGATCCTATTCTTCACGTCACTGCTTACAACATTGACATTTTAACTGACACTCTTGATGGGAAAAAACCTTTCATGCGACACAAATAGTTGCATTTCATAGAAAAGGTGCTGATACTCACCGAAGTCAGTCTTGCAAAGCAAACCATTATTCAAATTCCCAAAGAATTAAATGAGCTGCCAGTTGTTCTATTTTTTGACAAGCAGGAGCCACACTTTGATGGGTCAGTAGATGAATTGTGGTATGCTAGTTCTAATCCTTCAAACTTTGAGGCAATGCCGAAAACAGTGCTGGATTATAGGGTAGACGACCTAACATTTGTTTTTACCAGATGTGAGAGTGAGGAAAAAATCAGATGGACAGAATTTAACAGGAAAGATACTAATTCCAATCTTGATGTTTCTGGCAGGGGCTTCCTACCCTTAATCTTCAACCCTGGGCACGAGTTCTCAACCTTGCATAGCGTTCTTTTAAGATGCATCTCATTAGTAGACAGTTGATCAAGCAGTGTATTGCAAACTTTTTGAGCTCTGTTGGGGATCACAGCTTTTCCAAAATCGTATAGTCCTCCGAATGGGCGGGCTTCACATCGCTCTCAATTTTATGCAGGTGATAGGCATATATCTAATACTTACTATATTGCTAGCGGCTATGAGTGGGAAACTGGCCGATGAAGTGAAACACACAACCAACTCCTTTATGTATACGGTGAGCTGTGCGCAAGCGCGGCAGCGTCGTCCGCCCAATGGGGAAGTGGTCCCGCCCAATGGGGAAGTGGTCAAGTTTAAAATTCGCTTCTAAAGGCGGAGTTCGAATTCTCACGCATGCGCACGAGACGCGTTATACTATAAGTGAGACTATGTCGGCGCCGTAATGTTTTCTGAAGTTTCCAGGCCCTACCAGCAATATATGTGTATTATATATATGGTGATAGGGAAGCATATGTCAGGCAGTGGCCTTGGATACTTGTGGGTAGCGAGTGGTTTGATGGCGGAAGGCTCAGTGACTTAAGTCATTGATGGAAAAGCTTATGGAAAGGGTCTTTCATACATGCTCCCTTACATAGCCTTGCATGATCATGGAAACTACTTGAAGTCCCTTTTCGTCTACATTGCAGACATGAATCAGTTGCCACCCGAAGTCTAGGCTCGGTTTCGATCTGGTGACTTCGCTGTGTTATGGACTAAAAGAAGTTTCATTTTCTATAATATTTTAATTAAAGTTTAGTTAATTTTTGAAATTCCAATGGTTGAAAACATATATCGAGACACGTCACACTCGTCAAAAAGGAGTATAAGGGCGATGGCGCCATCTTGGCCGCCATCTTGAAAAAAGTTAACCTTATACGCCGATGATACGAAAATATATGCAGATCCAAATACCTGTCATGACGAGCTGCAGGACGACCTGAATCGGATCTCCAAGTGGTGTAACGACTGGTTACTTCCGCTGAATACTGGTAAATGTGTTGTACTCCATGTGGGTAAGTCAAATCCGAATCTAGATTACACGTTACATCAGCAGATTTTGAGAGTGGTTCAGTTGCAAACTGATCTTGGAGTTACTGTAACTAGCGATTTGTCGTGGTCCACCCATATTAGTAAAATATGCAAAAAGGCAAATTCCATTATGCATCTACTTCGGAAAGCATTCTCTCGGCCATCTCCACATACAACCAAGATTTTGTATACCACATACATCAGGCCGATTCTGGAATACGCAGGACCCGTGTGGTATCCGGTACTCCGTAGAGATGTGGAATTGTTGGAATCAACACAACGAAGAGCAACAAGAATGTTCTACGGTGCCAATCGTCCTTCTTACGAAGAAAGACTTGCGATCATGGACCTAGGACTCTTCGAGCAAAGGCGTCTTCGGGGAGACTTAATCATAAGTTACAGAATAGTGAACAATTTATTTTCTGTGAACATGGCGTCATTGTTCGTGTTAAATGCTGACGATAGACTTCGAGGCCATATGTATAAGTTAGTGCACGAACAGTATCGCACCAGACAAAGACAACACTTTTTGCAGAACCGAATTTTTGACCTATGGAACAACCTGCCAAGTAATGTTGTAGAAGCTCCAACGGTTAACACATTTAAAAACAGACTGGACGATATATTATAAGAATGTTTAGTTAGTTTTTTTTTAGTTTAGTTTTAGTTTTATTTTAGTTTAGTTTTTAGTTCTTTTTTCCTTTTTTTGGGTTTGTTTATATTAGGTACAAGTGCACACTGTACACAAATGTTTGTTTTACAACTATTATGTAATAAGAGTTTATAGGACTTGTCCTCAACTCTTCTCATATTATTATTAATAATAATAATAATAATAATGTATTTTTGAATTCCTCAAGCTCGAAAACATACAACTAGACATTTTGGACGCGTTCCTATGTCAAAGGGTGACTTTACAGCGCCGATTTCGGGTTTCGGCACTATATTGGCCGCCATCTTGGATATCTCACTTCCGGCCAAGAGTTCGCTTGGGCAACCGGAATTTTCCGATTCAGCAGGGTCGAAATAGGGGGAAATGCTTTTTGCCCAAAAGTAATATGAAATTCTTCTAAAAGTTCGATTTTCTGAAAACTTAACTAGAGAACAAGCGGTTTTAGTTCGTTCCAGATTTTTCCTGTCTCTTTTGCCTCACTCAGGACTGGTCTTCTCTACGTGAACTTCGATCTACCAACCTTTCGGCTTCTTTGCGGATTCCACTCCAGGACCGTTCGTGCTATTTGACGGTTTTCGGAGTGTGTGACCCAATCATTTCCACTTGCGTCGGCGAATTTCCACTTCAATTCTTTTTTTATTCGTTGCTCTCCACAGGTTTTCCTTTGAAATACGCTCTGATCAAAAGATTTTTAGGATGCGTAAACATTTGTTGTTGAATATTTGCAGCTGGTTTGTGATGCTTTTTGGTACTTTCCAAGTTTCGCTTCCATATAACAAAACTGACATAACTCCGTTTCTGTCAATGATCCTGGCGAGATATACAATGTTGTCGGTTGTCGTTTTATGATCTTATTGTTCACGCGTAGAGGATTTACGTTTTCTGTCATTAGTCCCATTTTTTTTTTGTAATTTATATTAAGACCGACTTTACTTGCATCAAGCTCTAGGTTTTGGAGTTTTTGGTTCATGGGGGTTGATGTGTGAGCGAGTAGGCAAACATCATCCGCATAGTCCAGGTCGTCCAGCCTTGAAAGTGAGGTCCATCTAATACCTCTTTGTGTGGCGTTTGCTTAACGGAGGACAAAGTCTGACACAATGTTGAACAAGGATCACAGGAACTGTCTCTATGAGATACTTTGCAGGACAGCTCGTGTACCTATATAATAGGTAGATAAGAGTACGGAAATGCAGGAACAGTATTTGATTGGTTGGATCCCTATGCATGTACAATAGATCTAGATGCGATTTAGAAGTAGTCGACAGGTTTTTGATTGTAATTGGTGACATTCAGCTGACATTAAACTTGTCAAATTTGCAAAAACATACAGTTAGTAATCAATTTGTAAAATAAGTGGCGAAATGTGAGGGTGTTTTCGCATATAATTTAGCTAATCATGTAATTTTCTTTTTCCCTTGACCTATTTTCGTTTTAGCATGACTGGTTGCCTTGTCCACGGTTGAAAGAACCGTTCTGAAAATGGTGTTTACTTAGCTAGTGTTCCAAAGGATGGGCTAAGAAAAAGAATTTGGCAAACAAGGAACATTGTAGTTACAAAAGACTAAGAATTTGTGAAAAGCATTTTGACAATGATCAGTGAGAAAGGTTAGAGAAAATGGAACAAAAATATTTAAAAAAAACATTTTGATTACAAAAATTGTATAAATCTCTGCTAGTACAACACATTAAATTGTGACGAAATAACAGAAAATTAAACAGTCTTCTTTGTGAGATAAAAAGAATCATTTTTTAACCAAAAATTAAAGAAGATAGTACCAATGATCAAATTGAAACATTAACAACTATCAAAAATAAGTGTAGCAAATGAAACCTCAGAAAGGTCATTAACGCTGAGATTTTCATGTGGAGAAACTTGTGGACAGAACTTTCATTTCCGTCTTTTTGCACATTACATTTTCATTTGCAGCATTTAAACTTTCAACCTGGCATTTTAACAATGTATTTACTTTATTAAAGATTAAAATTGCTAACTATAACACAATTTTCGAAAAAGACTGCATTCTTACTTTAGATGAAATAAGAAAGAGTATGGACTTTTGTGTGGCCACGAATTCTTTTAAGGGAGATGTAACATTGCCAAATCAGAACAACCGTTTAGCTTCTAAAGCTTTAGTTTTCGTGTTAGGTATATAAAATATTAGAACAATCTTAGCTTTTTAATATTCACCCTTCTATTATTTGTAGGGGGTATCACAACTAGTTGGAAGCAAACGTTGGCTTACTACTTTACGTGAGAAAGAACTAACAGTTCAGTAGTCGCGGATATTTTAATTAATATTGTGAAACATGCTACAAACACAAGTTACTGTAACATCAGACATGTGCGCTTGCAATCAAAAGATGTGGAAAAATTTAAGAATTATTGCCGGAAAATGTTGCAAAATAGTCAATTTCATTAACAATTCATTCAAAGAAGAACAAAAAATATAGTTTTAGCAGATGCTCCACATGTTTGTCTCTATTCTCTATTATTTGCATTTTCTAATACGTACATAACACATGCAGTTTCGTCAATTACTCATTATATTTCATGTTTTTACCATTTCATTTATTATTGCTTTGAATTTTAGAACGTATCTCTTTAACGTATTAAGTGGCATATTGTAATTAATGTAAGTGTTCCAACAAAAGTCGTAACTGTAGTTGTTCACCGGAGTAATTTCTCTCTAGTTGTGGCATTCGCTGAGGTCGTCATTTTTTTTTGCAATTTTGCAGATGAGACCTTTCTTCCATTTGTTGGGAATGCTCTCAGTGTTGCAGACCGTTTTAGTCCTGCCGCCAAATGAAGAACCCAAAGATATCGTATTAAGTTTTTTCTCGATGTAATTTGTTTTATCAGGTAGTCTTTTTCACATATCTGATTGATGACAAATTGTCACCTTTGGGCAACTGAAGATATACGCTATTTTCAATAATATTAAAAAGTGAAATCGTGAATATGAGTATTTGCATATTGAAGGTTTAAATCGGCAATGGGAATTGAAAAACTGTTTAAAAATGCCAATTTAGTTTTTTAATATATAAAAAATATTTTATTCTGAGTTAAAGCAGAAATTTACAGAAAATCAAATGGAGAAACATCAGTTTAAAGTTTATACACTATAGAAAAATTGTTCAAACGCACTGATCTTCAATAGAATCATCAAGATCATAGTCGTCATCCTGGTTGTCATCCTGATCTTCATCGTGGTTTTCACCCTCGTCTTCATCATTATCTTCTTTATCTTCAGCAGCATGTGTTAAGTCATTACAGCAACCATTCGTACTGCATAAGCAAAACATTATGTAGGGCAAAGCAGCACTTTTGCAGCCATACCTTATAGTCTTGCACGGAGCGTTGCTTTTACAAGATCATTTGATCAGTTCCAGAATGTCGGGTGCAACTTCTGTGTTCTCCGGCAATGTTATGGGCGGTTATGCGATTTTCTTCAAAAGCTTGCTGTAACATCTAGATAGTATACAAAACTTATATATGAAGTTTCAACTCCATACCTCTTTTCGTTTTTGAGATATTCTGTTCACAGACAGACACACAGACAGACAGACCAATGAACAACAACATGTTTTTTGGGTTCACGATCGCGTTGAGGATGGGTTAAAATGAAACCAGAAGCGTCCTTCAATAATAACAAAGATAGCAATGGTGCGCACTTAATTTGAATCACCCTGTATATAATATTATTTTCAATACACACACTTAAGGTATACTGGCAATCCCTAGAGAATAAACTTACTCTCTAGGAAGTTAATATTCACTTTAATTACCTAGTTAAAGCGAAAGCATCAGAAATACCTTGATTGAAAATGAAAGGGTATTCAAGTTATAACTAAAAGTTAGTTGTCCCAGGATTTAACCGTTCTCCTCCGCGAATAAAATCTTTTTTAATTCTTTGTTACTAAAATACATATTTCTTAATATATCCAGTACGAGCTTAAACAAAGATTAAGGATGACTTACTATGGATTTTTCTATTCAAGTAGAACCGGTCTATGTAAAATATGTAGCAAAATTAAACATTTTGCTAAAACATGATAAAAATTAATGGGATGTAAAAGCATTGCTCATAGCATCACGTGCATACTATGTACACACATATGGTACTATAAGGGTCCGTAATAATAATAATAATGATCGTTTAACGAATTATCACTATCAAAAGTGAATTGACAACGTGAGTTGTACATGACAATTCCAATACTTCCACAGATATTCTCGTTAACATTTGAATTCTCCAATAGATTTATGTACTGAAATTTGAAAATGAGGAATTGTACGCGGTAGTCCTGGATAACTAATGGTTTAATTGCATCGATTGAAAAAGGCGATAAGTAATTTCAATAATTCAATAAAATTATTTCGATTCACTTCGCTTATATAAATCGAATGGAAATGAAATAAATCGTTTACGGAGATTAAAACTTAAATAATAAATTATCAAGATTAGAAACAAATACGGAATGCAGTTAACTAATCATTAAATAATGTAGAAATTAAATTAATTACATGATACTTTTTAAAGAAAGCAATATTGTGACGCCCTTTAGACGAAAATGTGGTAAAAGTCGACATACTATTTAAGCTTAAATGAAATAAAACTCCAGTTTATATAAAATAACTGCAGATACGTTAAGTATGATATCATGATTAGCTGATCACAAAGTGTCGCCGCTTGTGCACATTCCAATAAAGCTTTTGAGACAGGTAGTTGTCCAAATCATTTTAAGCTAACCGCTATGAAAATATAATAAAGAATTAATTTCTAACTACTGTCTCATGTAGCTTATATCAAATGTCGTAGCAATTTTTGAAAAAATGCCTTGACAGAGTTATTGCATTTTTAAACGAAAATAAATTGCTTTCGGGCAAACAGTTTGGCTTTAAGTAAAATTTTAGCACACAAGATGCGGTGGCTGGCTTAACTAAATATATTTATAAAAACTTAGATGTAACAAATCATACGCATCATCATCATATGCACCAGAATTATATCGATTTAGCCAAAACTAACGATACTATTTGTATTTATACTTCACGAAGATTCTCAAATAAACTAAATAATCTAACATTATGTATATAAATAGCTTTAACCGTATTCTAATGAAACTAATTTTTGCTGAATTGTTACAGAACGAAATGTTGTTAATCTTTAATTAAGAGAGAGCACCTTAAAAAAGAATCAACCTTTGCTAGATAAGTGTTCATAATAATTATGTACATACAAAGTAAGTACAGATATTTTAATGTTTCTAATAAGACTGAAACCGTCAAACAATACACGAAATAATGTGAATGACGTTAATTCGCAAAGAGAAAAAATATCGCAGTCGGTAAGATTCGAACTACGCTTCCAGAGAGAATCTGATTGTTAGTCACACGTCTTAACTGTTCGTCCAGGGATGCTAAGTAATTCACAGGCCTGTCGTTATATCATGAATGGAATGGTGACGACATAAGTATGTAAGCCCGATCGCGAACATAGTAAACCCGATCAGTGACTATAAAAACGCGACACATGCAGGCACACATAAGGATTGATAGAACAATCTGTAGAAATAGAAAACGTTAAAAGTGAAGCAAGCTTTCAAAAATAAGATGTGGCTGTTCTTAAACAGCAGGCCACCGCTGCATCTCCTTAATTCCCCAGTTAACATCCTATTTAAGTTATACTTTTACTACGTAGCTAATGTCGAAACATGTGAAAACAGTATTTTATTTTCTTGCTAGAATAGCGAACAGCGTTTTGTTTTATTTAAATTACGTGACGTGTTCTTTCCATGACACTCTTATGGATAAAAAAAAAGTATTGAACTCAAAATGCAAAGTGCCATAACATGTTTAAATCAAAATAATGCAACGGCCCTTTAATTTCGGCGTTAGAAGCCTAAGTGAGTCCATTGCTTCGATTAATTTTCATAGCTTTACGTAATTTTGGTGGGAGTAGAGCTAACTTTATTCTGAGTTTTAAGAGATGTTAGATTCTATTTTGATCGACACTTTCACCTGGCACCTAGAGGTACAAGGTATGTTAAGTTCTGTTGGTGGCCTTTGGGATTCTGACGCCCACTATAATTGTTAGGACATCCAGGTGGAAGCAGCTCTAATGGAAACGTTATCTACACCCTCCGGGCTAATGTGCGAGCTATAACATTCAAGCTGCACGTGTTCTTTGAGCGGTTATCTAACGTGAGGTGAGCACATGCTCTTGTTTAGGGTTTTGGTGTTATTTATTGTTAAATTAGGCCCGCTTTCTACGTACTGCTACAAACGCTCGCTAAGCCTTTTCATCCCCGATGTGCACTACATCCGAGTCCGTAGTAAGCAGCTATGCTCTACGTCCGCCCCTTCTGATGTTGGAGGTAAATTTTCTCCCCCGAACGTTAACCCAAAACGGTCGGTCTAGGACAGATTGCATTCATGCATTTCCAATTCAGCAGGCTGCGACGATTTCAAGAGCGTCTCATTTACGCAACGCTCTGCGCTGGATCGGACCAGTTAATTAAATAAGCTGTGAGTACTAGCTTAGATAACCGCGGAATTTTAATATTTGTATTAGGCGTATTTTACCTGCGTTATAATGCGACGTTTAGGTATAAAGATTATTGGGATTTATGGCGCTCGGTATAAGATAAAAGTTTAGTTTTCCTTGAGCAGTGATAGCTGCCTTCATTGAAGCTTTCTGCTGGTATTAAGCTTGCCGCTTGTGCTAGGACATGTAAGCAGATAATGCTTGCAACGGGGTTGATCCCTTTATTAACATTTTAAAGTCAATTATTTATTTGTGTATTTTTCAAGTTTAGCTTTCAATCAGGTAATGTCCAATGTAGTTTTTTTTGCTTGATTAATGTATCTTGCTGGGCGTTTGAATTGCAACCCAGTTACATATACTTTTGTAGGTAAACACATCATCTTTTAGTATTTTGGCTCTGGTTTCGTAAATTCGAGCCCGCTTTATTTCCTGTGTATTCATAACGCAAGCATTACCTGTGGAATTGTTCTCGAATGATTTGTTTTTATATTTGAGAATAATCAAAACCTGAAACCATTTTTTGCGCCGTTTAATTGTTTTCTCCATTTATGCAATTATTTCAGGCCTAACCTGTATATTTTTATTTGGATTATAATCCATTGCATTTCGAATTCTTAAATTTTCCAAACCAGCGCATTTTGTACCTGGATTGAGTTACTATCGTTAGCACTATGCACTTTTGACCCGCTTTATCTGTTATCGCTGGGCGTTGGAATGCGAGTTTTCTTGTTGAAGCGAATGTTTCGGGCCGGCACTTGTTCTTCTGGCCTCGGTAGACGTGTTTCGCGCGGTCGAGGTTAGATTTTTAATTAAGTACGTGCACTCAACTAATTCTTACTAGAATTTTATTTCCAAGGGCTGACTATAATCAGGTACGATGGCGTTTTTCTGCTTGCTATTCTTGTATTAATTATGTTTCTTTAGCTATTAATTGACAGTTTTACCTGACTTAATTTTCGACACCGACTAATGTCCTACCTAGTTTCTGCAATTTGGGAGTGGCTCTGCTTCAATTACGGGCGCATCTAAGGTGCTTGTAACCACAGGGTATAGCCACTCCCGGCCAGCATTTGCTTGTCAGCAATTTATGGGCGTTGGAGGTTCGAGATTAGTGTTACTTTTGTTTTGAACACCGCATTAAAAGTGGATGGTCTCCCTGCTTTCAAGCCGATTCGGACTGGCTATTCCGGGATTAATATTATATTAAATTATCTTCGATTCTTGAAATTTAAATTCCTACATTCCATAACTATCAGCATTTAAAGTTTAAATTTATACTTTCCGTTATTACTAACATGTAAAGTTTAAACGCATACGTTCAATCAGTTTTAATATTTGTAGTTTAAATGCCTATACTTAATTACAATTAATATTGAAAGCTACAATTTATATGTGTAATTAAACCTTTGTAAAAGGAACATTCACGTTTTTTGCCTTCAATAGCCTGAACAGAAAGGTTTTTTTAAATGACAGCGATATGCATATTACTCGATTTATTTGTGGTTATAATTAATTTAATAACCTGAAAGGGGTTCTTGATCTTGGTGCGTGTCGCAACCTTCAATTAATATGCACATTTCTATCATGTTTACATTCTTTATGACCAAATTATTCTAATTATTTAATATTGAATTACCATTATAGACTGCAAGACTATTTAGCGTTAATAAATAAATGCTAGTCACTTGTAGTTAGTTATATTAACCATTTGGTTTCTGGTGCCCATTTGTTTTTTGTCTTTGAAGCATTTCCAGGGTAGTACAGTTGATAAGAATCTACGATCCAAGGCCGCCGAAACTGAGCTAGTTTACCTGAGCGGTAAGTTAAAATTTTTAGAGCTTCCGTGTAGTACGTATTTTAAGGAGGTCAATCTGCGATTTTTACTACTACTGATTATCTTATCTAATTAATCGCAGGGCAGCTTCCTTATTGTAACAAACCTCTCTTATCCCTTTTACTAATATTTTATGCTCTATTTACCCCCAATTAACATGCTCGGTCTTTTTTAGTTAGCGAGAAGCCACAGAAGGTAGCTGCGTTTTAGACTGTTAGCTAGATCTGGTTTTTTGTCGTGGTGAACGACTGGCACCAATTTGTGTTTCCAAATTGCTATATGCATTTTTTAGTCAGGAAGGTGGTCACTTTTCGTTTCAGGGTACAACAATAAAACAAAATACTACGGCAAAGTGTTAGGATGCAGCGTCTTTGCCATCCCGCTTTTTGGGACGCCCGCTTCTTAAGACATATTAGTTTAGTTTTCGTAATCTGTTAAAATGGTGCTTTCAATGTGGGGCAGAGAACGTCTATAATGTGGCACTTCACATTCAAAGGTGACAATGCGTGAAACTTTGTATCCGAATATTTCAATAATAAAATAAATTCGGTACCAAGTTTCGAATTCGTGACCTTAAAGCTCAGCAGCTCAACTCTGTACCATAACACCACCGTGTTCCGTAGTTACGTGACCGCTTAATGGTTATAACCGGTATCATAAATACAAATCGCAAACAAATACAAGGAAAAACGACCAATCTCGCCCAAAATTTTTTCAGTTATTTGCATTAATATTCTACACAAACTCGAGCAAAAATAATTCTGATAAGTTATATCGTTCTCAAGATAGCGTGCTTACATCCATCGAGCGGGACACCTTCACTAAATTGTATTTTTCGATGTTCCTTTAACGCGAAAGCGGTTGCTGTTTTTACAAAAGTTATGCAGTTTCATGGAAGCATTCATCAGTAAGTTATGCTTACCGTTCTAGAACGATAAACATAACTTACTGATTTGGCAACAAACGCGGTAACTAAGTAAAATCGTTCTATCGTGCAAAAAATAATATATTTGCCATTAACTGGCAAGAGTCTAATAGAACCAAGAAGTATTGTGCAATAAAAATGTATAATTTATTACCATTAAAACCCTAAAAAGCTACAGAATCTGCAATAAGAATACTAATAATAATTGGTTTTGTTGTCTCTTTATCACTACATCTGCCGCAAAGCATATTTGACTAATATAAAATATGCTAAACAGGCTTTGTCCTGGGTATTCCTTATATTTTATTATTATTATTATCATATTAATTAGTGTTATAATTTTTTAGAAGAAACTTTGTAAAAAGCACAAAGCTCTTGATAACGAAGTAATTAATTGTTATGCAATTTATGATAGGACCCACATTCAAGCGTCTTTGAAGCTTAAGTGGCTAGATATTTTTGTTACTTTTTAAGTTTAGCTGTATACCAATGTCAATTTATAACCAAATTTTAATTTTAATTTCAATCTATACGCCAGTGCTTTCAGATTTTAACAAATTGAATGCACAACAGTTTGTTTGTTTAACATAATCAGGAATGAGTATATATTTTAAAACAAATGACGCATCATGACGATGTGCATATTAAAACTTGTATATCACTAGAATTAACTTCTATACTATATCACACATCAGTAGAATGGGAAAACAGGCATTCGTTCTTGTTAAGTAAAATATAAGCTTGTTTTTTAATTGTACGTCTAATTGCAATCAGTTCTTACGTACAATTTTTGTATTATACCAATATAAATGTCTTACATAAATTAACATTAAAAAAAAATTATTTAAACAAAGTATTTCTTATTGTGGTTCACTTCTGTTTTCTTCCCATAGGTTGCAGAGATCATAAAATGTATTTTTTAAAAAGTGCGCTTACATAGGGAATTTGTTCCATCAACTTCACACGCTGCGTGTGGAAAAATACAGTCGTTCGTGTATGTTATTGTGATTTTACCTGATTCATATATACTGGTTACATTCCAAGTTTCGATTTTAAGAATGTTCTTTTTCTTCTTTTTATTTAGCTTGTTAGCTTCATTCAAAACTCCCCCCCCCCTCCCCCAAGAACCGATTAGAAGACTATTATAACTCCGGAATATTTCGATTTGAACTTTGCCATGATGACTGGAATAGGAGTTAATGGAACAGCAGTCAACAATATCAGGTACGCAGATGAAACCATCATTATTGCTGAATCCCTGGAAGACCTGGAGAGAGTAATGAGAAAAATAGGGGAGGTTAGTGACGAATATGGACTAACCTTAAATACAAGGAAAACAAAATTAATGATTATCTCCTAAAAAAACTTCGGCAATGCTAACTTAAACATTCAAGGAGAACAAATTGAAGGAGTGAACAAATATAGATACCTGCGCCCTATAGTCAACGACAAAAATGGTAATACCAATGAAGTAATCGCTAAGATAGAACAAGCAAGAAACATATTCTTAAACATGAAAAATGTCCTTTGCAGTAAAGACCTCTCCCTAACACTTATACTACTGTGATAAAATGTTATATTCACTCCACACTCTTATATGGAATGGAAGCATGGACATTCAAAAAACATCTTATGAAGAAATTAGATGCATTAGAGATGTGGACATATAGAAGAATTGTGAGAATCTCATGGGTCGAAAAAATAAGAAATAAGGATGTCTTAAAAAAGTGAAAGAACAATAAACAGAAATACTGGCGAAAATCAAACGACGCAAACTTCAATATGCATGTGGTACGGGTACGGGGAGAACACTTTATTTCCTACAACTTATCATACAGAGGAACATCTAGGATAAACTTAGTGTCGGAAGAAGGAGAATGTCGTGGCTGCGTGGGAATGGTATAACTGTAATTCCAACCCTTTTTAGAGCAGCAGGGTCAAGAGTACAAATTGCTGTGATGATTTCCAAACTCCTTAGCGGAGACGGAACATGAATAAGAAGATAGCTGTGGTTCATCTTCTTCTCATACGTTGCAGATGTAATAACATATAATTTTTTCTACTTCTTGAGGGTAGATAGGCTTAAATATTAAGCAAATAAACTGCAATTATGGAAAATAAAAATGACAGGAGTTATAACGGATATAAATGGCAAAGCTATGATCGAGATACAAGATAAATTAAAAATATGGGAAGAATATGTACAAAACGTAGTTCCAGAAAGAAAATAATATATAAGGATCGAAGGAACCACAGGACCAATAATTACAATAAAATAAATAAAGAAGGCTGTAGAGCAAGTTAAAAATGGAAAAGGGATGGGTTCAATGAGATACCATGAGATCTTCTAAAGATTTTAGAAGAAGATTTTCTTGAATGTCTAGTAAATCGGTTCACTGTAATATACGTGATACAGGACACAGGAAGAATGATGATTGATTATATTATCAATATCTGTACCAATTCCTGAAAATAGTAACTCAAAGACATGTGCAGAAATAAAACAATAATTAGTTTAATGAGTCACATCTTAAAAATCTTTTTGCGTGTAATCCATGGACCTAACTAAAAGAAATAAAGACAATGACACGCAATTTGAGTTCAGAAACGGTTTCCATACGAGAGAGGCACTATGTAGTTTGAAGGTATTCGTATATTTTGTAGATTACGTCAAAGTATTTGAGTCCAACATGGAAGGCTACTACAAACGCTACAATCTTTAGGTATCGACGCTGAAGATACACAAATCATTGCGAATCTGTATTGGGAACAAAAAGCGACAATAAGAATAAAAAATCAGATTTCACAAGAAATTCATATTATCAAAGCAGTATGTCATGGTTGCCTGCTGTCCTCGTTGCTATTCAATATATATTCGGAATAACTTTCCAGAGAAGTTTTAGACGAAACATCCACTTTTTGTCTTCGAGATGTAAACCCAAATTCATATTTTACATGGGAACGCCGGGAACATTAGCAAGATTTTTCCTCTTCTTGTCGTGCCATATCCTCAAAGGACGTCAGCGATCATTCTAGCCCAACTAATATGTGCTGCTGCCTCTCGAAACAAACCGATAGATGACACACCGCACTTTTTTAATTACGTCAGTTCAGCACGTATGCTATTTGATTGCAGAGTCGAATGAAACGTTTTAGCATGTATATCATTAATGGATTTATCAGACCACTATCACTATTACATTATAACAGTTTATAATTACAGAGTTCGATACTTCATATTATTCACTGGTGGTATTTAAAATACCAATATGGCAACTTCCTTTGAATCTAGTATGTAAGCAGGGGTAGTCCGCGGAGGAATTTTGGTATTGAAGCTCCAGAAATTAGAGGAATTAGAGTAATTAGTTGGAAAATTAGTTGGGGAATTAAGAAAATTAGTTGATGAATTAGGGGAATTAGTTAAGGAATTAGGGCAGTTATTTGAGGAAGTAGGGGAACTATGAGGAATTACAACACAGCGTGCAGCTTTAGACATAACCCTATATATTTAACAAACAATGTGAACGTTGCCCGCGCTACAGTACCCATCCACACACGCTCCTTAGGGCGACTAAATGTCTTGTTAAATTGGTTCACTGGTTCGCACGTGTATTATTTGAACTAAAAAATCCGTGTTTTTCATTGCCCTTCTCAGGGCTGTAACTCCCTTAAAACGAGTTTCCGGACCGATGTTCACCAGAACTTTTTGTCTTCTTTTGATGAGTACTATCACCCCATAAAAAGTGCAGACTTGGTAAAAGCAAACAGCTGATTTTGAATTTATGTATATGAAACAGGAAGTGAGGTTATAAAGTTATTCTAGTTACTTCTTTTGTTACTGATAAAGTGTTATAAATAATTAAAGCACAACGTATAATTTTACCTGCTACTTATCCACTGCCATTTTGTATTCTGGCATAAAGTATGTATGTATGTATTATCTGTAACCTCATTTACCTTGCGGTGTCGAGGCTGGTGCTATATGCGCTGGCATCTGGCGGTACAATGATCAACTTGCCCCGGATTCGGGATACAGAGTTGGATCGCGCCTTTGGTGTTTGCGCAGCAACCATTGTATGAGGTGTGTGTGTCTTGATGTGTTGACCTTGTTACTCTATCTCTTAGATCTGTGGTTCTGAGTAGAGCACAGTTAATTTGATGCCCAACTGTGAATGGTCTCACTGAGCCCGATTCTAATCGCCAAGGATACGGAAAAATTCCGACCCCAGCGGGATTCGAACCGAGGACTTGCTTAATGCAAGCCTGGCGCTAACCCATCTGCGCCACGCAGCTTCCTGGCATAAATTATAATTGTCAAAAATGTAAGCCTTTGTTAAATCGGTATTTATGAGTTAATAACAGTGCTAAGTTGTGCTAAAAGTGTTACTGTGCTTGAAATGTTATGAAACTCAGCCTACGGCTTCTTTACATAATTTTCATGCCTCGTGCACTAAACAGTCGCTTTTAGCACTTGTATCATAAATAGCTATTATTTTACAGTGACAGACAAAATTCATTGGACAGTATTAAATGAATGTTCAAGAATAAGCTTTATATACTGTAATGTACTAAAACGGGAGTTATTTTGTGGATCATGGGTTAAACGAGTACCTATCTTCTTGATCTAAGCACTTTTCTAATCGTCAGAAAACATCGCTACAGAATTTAACTGCTGATTATTGGTTTATAGCACACATCATCATCTTTCTGGAAACACTAATGATGTCTTTTCTTCAATTTGTAATTTAAAAAAGTTGCCAGTAACAATTGAATTGTAAATACCAATATTCCACTATTATGTAAAGTCAAATTTTCAAAGAGCACTTTTCCATATCAATGCAACTGACAAGGTCTTTATTTTCCCAAAACAAGTATTCAATATACAGGGTGGTTCACGAATAGTGTCTTACTTAGCGCCTTTATTCCTGCAACACAAATTACTCTACAATAGAATAATTCGCTGTTTTTCAATTTGAATAAAAAAAATCTGTGATCATAATTTCAGAAAATTAGTGTTGCCACGAGACGAGACGAGATTTTACCCATTCTCGATCTCGATCTCGAAAATTCTCGAAAGATGATTCTCGATCTCGAACTCGAAAATTCTCGAACGTCGATTCTCGATCTCGAATTCGCGAATCTCGATTCTCGAACTTTTTAAGTACCGAACTGAGGCAGTTGCGACTGCGTAACACCGCCTGCTCCGTGTATTAACGTTCTGGAATGCCCTTGATGATATAAAGTTCGGTGATTCCCCTATACTTAGGTACGAGTATAAACAAATAATGTGACACGTATGCTAATGTATGTACACAGTTATTCGTTCACGTTTGCTGGTCTAACATCATGTGAATAAGTGTTTACAAGTTTATCAGTATTGTGAAGTTATTGGATATTTTACGGCATTTAAAATTTTGTAGTGTATATTCTTAAAAAAACGTTATTTCTCAGACTTATTAAAATGAACTGCGGTATAAAAAATACTATAAAGTTCAACCAACCGCAAAAATAGTGCTGTGGAAAGCGATAGCAGTGTAACAGCAGATGATGATGATTCGGTAAAAGATGTTGATTGTAAGTTTAGTGAAGGTGCTGATACATCGGACAATTCATCAACAACGCCTACAAAGAAAACTGAAACTCCTAAAATAAAAAAAATTAAGGGCCCAAGCAGAGTAAGTGACAGTTCAATTGTGGCAGGTTCGTCTCACGAGACTCTATTATCGAAATCAAGTGACCCCAGCAGGGTTGCCACGCGTCCCGTTTTTCACGGGACTGTCCCGTATTTAGATCAAAAGTCCCGTGTCCCGCCGTGGGTTCATACGGGACAATAAAAGTCCCGTATTTTTATATATTATTAAAATTAGTGTATTAATTTATCCAGGGTAATACTGTTATTAGATCATAAAAAACGACAAACTGCTGAAACAAATTCACAAGTGTTAACAAATTTTTTTACAAACAAAAATAACGCTGTAGAAATGAACAGTGTAACTAGAGTCGTACTTGGAGAAATATTTCACTGTGTTAAACATAGCCAATAATATAATTCGTTGGACTGTGGGCTAAAATTATTGCCTAAGGTTATTAAAGACTTAGAAATATACAAAAAAATATCCTGCGGCAGAACTAAGGCTGAAACTATTGTACAGAACGTCTTTTCATAAAAATTAGTGGAGGATATTTTAAAAACATTGCTGCCTACTAGTGAAAAACAGACTGCTGTCTACTTCTCGGTAGCTACAGATACATCAAATAAAGGTAACAGAAAAATGTACCCTATATGTATTCGGTATTTTACTGTGGATAATGGAGTAGAATGCAAATTGTTAGATTTTTTTGAAGAACCTGAGACAGCTAATACTATCTCACAGTCAACTCTTAAATCTTTGCAAATTGTAAATTTAGATATAAAAAATGTTGCTTCGTTTTCCGCAGATAATACTAATGCCAACTTTGGCAAAAATCCATCTTGTTTTACTTTATTAAGAGAAAAAATTCTAGAATTTAAAAAAATGGTTGTCCAGCTCACATTTTTAATAATACATTTAAGCATGCTGCAAACCAATTAAATATTGACATTGAAGTTGTTGTGTTAAAGATATACAATAATTTTAGTTCCAGTTCTTTAAGAAGGGAAGACTTAAAAGAATTTGTTCAGTTTGTCCAAAGAGTACTATATTTATAAATATAGTACTCTTTGGTTTGTCAACCTTGAATATCAGAAAATTTTAAAGCATGTTCCTACTAGATGGCTGTCTTTAGGTCCAGCAATTGAGCGTATTTTAAAGTTCTACCCTGCATTAATCTCTTATTTTATATCTATTGGCGACGAGTGTCCGCTAATCATTAAAAAGCTACTAGAAATTAATGATGATGAAACTGATGTCCAAACCCATTTACCTAAAAAACCATCTACATATTTACATTTCGCTGCAAATATTTGTGCACTTTTATTGTAAAATGACACAACTTCTTTGGAAATATATTCCTTAATGTTAGAATTAAAAACAAGCCATGAAACAAGGTTAAATGAAGGCTTTTTGGAATGCATGCAATGCAAAGTTTGCAGAAGTTACAAAACCAGGAAAAAACTAACATAATAAGTAACATTAACCAATTTTTAATTCGTGCAATTTCGTATTTGGAAAAATGGTTTGAGTTTTCTGAAAATAATATGTATTTTCATTTACAAAGACTTAATCTAAAAGAAAATTTTGATTTTCAAGACCTCTGTAAAATTGTTGATCAATTGCAACTGAAATAAATCGACATCAACACCCTATTTGAAGAGTATTCTGCTATTAAACCATTAATACCAAACATAATTAAAGAAGAGTGTGGTACTGCTGTAAAATGACTACAAATTTTTCAGTCCTGTAATAAAGAATTTCCTGAGTTGTTTAAAATAATGTCATTTATTTTAAGCATTCCTCCATCCAATGCATTTGTAGAAAGAGTTTTTTCCATAATGAATTTAAAATGGTCGAGCAGTCGGAACAGGTGCAGCGTGAATTTAATAAAATCAGAAATACAGATTTGTATAAATTATAATGTCTTGTACAGAGTTTCTTGACTATATTGATCAAAATCCCGACTTAATTGAAAGGACTAAAAACATAAAAAAAAAAATATAAAATAATTTTTTACCTATGTTTTGCTGGTTTTGTTTGAGTTTTGCTGATTTTTGTTTGTTATGTTGATTTTATTTATATAATTTTATTTATGTGTTTATCTTTTCTTAAAATTATATACCTAATTTTTAGTTTTGTTTTTTTGTTATGTTTTTAAATCCCATTTCTAAGAGATACCTACAGGTTTTATTTAATGAGATTTGTCTTTTATTATATCGTCTGCCCCCCCCCCCCCTTTACGGTCACACTACTAAAAAATATATAAACTGAACGATACTACCCGGTAAAACTTAGCGTCCCGTATTTAGAAAATCAAAAGGTGGCAACCCTGGACCCCAGGGCGGTTGCGAATTTTAAGAAGCATTTTGACATCCAGAAAATAACAAAGTTGCAAGCTGTAGATTATGTCATTCAAAAATAAAAATGACACAATCTAATACAACTGAGCTGAAACGACACTTGAAAATACATCACATTCAAGAATTCAGAAAATCGTTTCCTAATCAAGAAGTTTACAAACGAACTCTGACTGACTGACAAGCTAACATCTTTAAAGGTAGGTACAGGGCTATTATAAATCTTTCGGTATAATATTTCACGTAACACAAAGTGCAAGACAAACATTTAATAATGATTTTATAACTCCAATAAATAAAAAATTATGTTGCCTCATATAATAGCCAAGTACGATGTACCATCATTTGTGGTAAGTACCTAGCGCTTGGAATTTTTAGGAAAATAAATAAAAATACAAAAATAGGTTATCAAAACTGCTATAAAATAAGAGAAAATAGGCATCAATTGGTAAACTTTAGGCAAAATTTAAAAAATAGGCAAAATAAGAAACTACCTGACTATTAAAGAGTAGTTAAATTTAGTTGAATTTTTAGAAATTGAATTTATTTGAAAATGACAATTTCGGGCGAAATAGTACATTTTGTATCTAGGACGAAAAGCGTATAACATTCCCAGACGACTGTGAACACCGCAACAGGCTCGACAGCGAGTCTGCTAGGGCTTTGCTTTGTCTGAATGCTTGGCAATCGTGTGAATTTATTAAACAATATTTAAACTAAGTAAAAATTCAAATATTGTATTTTTGTATCGCTTGTGAAAGACATTTATTAGATATTAGATTTATAACATTTCTTATATTTTCCAAGTTTGATCTTATAAATAACCTTTGTAAAGATTTTGTAAAAAATTAAAATAAAGTAGGTACTACTTATAACTTCTACTTTGTTTTTATGCAGGTTTTAAGAATACTATTGAAAAACTGTCGAGATCGAGATATCGAGAATCTCGAAAAAAATTCGAGAAAAATTCGAGAATTTGGTTAATCTCGTCTCGAATATTCGAGATGGAAAATTGTCAATCTCGATCTCGAAATTTCGAGAGGAGACGAGACGAGATCGAGAATTGTCTCGTCTCGACGGCATCACTACAGAAAATTAAACAAATGCGTCAATCAAATGTGTCAAAAGAATTATATTTTCGTAACAAAAATAATCCTTAATTATTGAAACATAAAACACAACATGAAAAATTACCAGAGAATATGTTTAAAATGTCTCCCACGACTTCGTTCACATGCCTCCAAATGATTCATGAACGACCTTCTTACATGTGCTAGCATATCAGGGGTATTTCATTACATGCTTGTCTAATGCGATTCTTTAAAACACCCAAGCTTGAGAAGGGTGTTTTGTGAACTTTCTGCTTGACATAACCCCACAGAAAATAATCTAGGGGGGTAAGGTTGGGACTACGGGGCGCCCAGGCATTTTCTGCACCTCTACCAATCCACTTATTTTGATACGTTCGCTGTAGTTTCTTACAATGCGAAGGAAATGCGCTAGCGCACCATCTACCTGAAACCACATTTGCCGTCTCATTTCAATTTCCATATCTTCGAATAACTGAGGTAAAATATTGCCAATAAACTACGTTTACGTTTTAAAAGTGTCCTAAACGAATCCAGTGAGAATTTTTGTACGCATATAACGACAATTATGCGTATTGACGCTACCATAATTACTGAATTTAGGTTCATCGGTAAATAAACCCAAATTTAAAAAATCGCCATTCATCCTTAGTTCGTCCCGAAAAAACGCACATAACTGAAGTCGTTTTGGGTAATCAGCTTCCTTTAAATCTTGAACCATAGATAAATGGTACGCAGAATTCTCGAGTCAGAGCTTTGACTGATTTCAACATTTCTGGCAATGGTCCTTCGACTCACATGAGGATTATCCATGACTGCTTGTATAACAGCCGCTTCATGTTCCGGATCAATTGTAACTCTTGCCCTTGGTCTTTTAATTGGATGCCAACTTTCGCGCAATTTTTCTTCTAATCTTGATTTTTTTTCACTTGCAGCTCTTCGATTGGGATATCTCCTCCTATACACAGCAGCTGCTGTTGCTGCGTGCTTTCGGCATTCACCGAGCATGTCAACCTTTTCATTGTTAGAAAACATTTTAAAATATAATTAATTAATTGACACACTTCAGTTTGACGTTTCCCAAAATTAAATAACTTTGATTGCAAAGAATAAATTGAAATAAAAAACTGCGAAGCATCCTGCGACAAAGTAATTTGTATTGCAGAAAAAACGGCGGTAAATCAGACACTATTCGTGAATCACCCTGTATTTAGGTGCTCGCTGTAAAGCACTTTGAAAAAGAAGTATAATTTTTAAAAATAGGTTAACATTGAGTCGAAGATGCAATTGAATTTTAGCTTAGACTGTGTCGTCTTTGGAGGTAAACACCTATTTATAGTATATTAATTATTAATAACGGTAAGGACATTTTACCCATCGAAGACAATTGTTTGGAGGAAGAGCGAAGCGACGACTCCAATTATTGTCTGAGATCGGTAATTCCTTAACGTTCGTGATGTTTATGAGGTTTTTTGCACGATAGAAATGTATTTTTCTTCAAATGTCAGTAAAATGTGACATACCACAGAATAATATGTTGGTGGCACTGTAAGTCTATATCAAATTCGAGGATAGGTTAGGTTTTGCGTCAGTCTGTGTCAAAACTGACGCAAAATCTAACCTGCTAGTCTCGAATTGTTACTTACCGTTCTAGAATGGTAAGCATAACTTACTGATTTGGCAAAAAACTAGATAACTAAGTAAAATCATTCTATCGTGCAAAAAAGTATTTTAAGTTTTGTGTGCATTTTACTTTGTGAACCTCTGAACTTCTGTAAGTTTATGAACATAAGAGAAGTAGCTAGAAAGGTTTCAAACAATGGAGAACACATAATTTATTTGAGATCAATGAAAAAGATAACGGTGGAAGTATAATTTACACAATCCAGTCACTAATCATTATAATAACGAAGTTTCACAAATGCGAAATCGTTCAGATTTTCATTTGCTTTAATACTACAAATGAACAGCTGAAAAGGAACATTTTAGAGCCTTTTGGGTATACCTGCTCAGATTGGTTTATTTTAGTATAATTGAGTTGAATAAAACAAGAATAGTATCTATATAAATGTCCACATTTATTTAGTAGAAAAGTGAAAAGAAAAAAGAAGGGCGCTTAATATTTGGTCAAAAGGAATGAGAGGTTATATTTATAATAGAAAGAAGTGCTTATTAAAAATAGTGTACAAGTTCAACTTAGAAATTATCTTCCACTTGAGCTATTTAATCGTACTTTTTCTACTGCCTCTAGAGGTTTTCAGACGGCAATTTCGGGAGTCCTCTCCTCTTCTTAAATAATCAGGTCAAATTAATTATTACCTAAAGATAAAAGTAGACCAACATTTACTGAAACGAGTGAAAAACAGAGAGATTCAAATGGGGTAGTGTATGCGTATCACACGGTGCTGTATTCAGTGAGCGGCGCAAAGCAGTACCTTCCTACCCAATTCCGACTGTCATTTCTCAACTGGAGCAAAGGTACCGGAGATAGAATATCCAAACCAATTCGAAAGCAAGGTCAAGGCTAACGAGAGAGGAAAAAATGGTAATCCAAAAAATCAACTGGTTAGGCACAGAAATCAACCGAGAACACACAATACTTTATGGCTGTAAAGAAAAGGGCAGGAAGAAACTAAGAGTGGCATTTGTAGTCGACAATACATTTAAATGTAGTATGGATATCTAAGCCATTAAAGAACAGATATGCTTTTTGAGTTCGCGAGCCCAATTTTTCAATATTAAACTTATTAACGACTAAGACTAAGACATAAAAACTGTATTCCATCAACTCTTTGAAAAGACATTTGAAACAATACCGACAAGCAACATCAAAATTATTCTAGGAGATACGCACGCGCAAGTTGTCAAAGAAGAGGAATATAAGAAACAATCGGACAACATAGCCTACACTACAAGATACTTGCTAATAGATTTCGCGACAGCAAGGATATGACCATAAGATTCACATGCATTGCAAAGTGAAACATACATAAGATAAGGAGGGTGTTACGGGTCCTATGACCTACTAGTTCAAATGAAATTTAAATGTAGAATAAAAACAAGCCTAAAATAGACAATCTCCCCCCAAGAACAATTAAATATCGAGAAATTAAAACTGGAAGATGAAATGGAAGTATGTACTTATAGGTGAAGAAATAGTAGATTACTGAGTTAACCTCAAAATAGCAATAAAGGGCACAGCTTTACAAACCTTGTTACCTAACTCTGACTATAAAATAAGGAGTAGCAAAGGCTACCGGATTCTCAGCCGGAGCTGGTCGTGGGTCGAACAAAAGACTTAAAGCGTAAGCCGAAACGATGAGTAATTTATGGGCGCCAAGTAGCAGGGAACCCAGCACTTTGCTAATCATCAAACAAGACACTACGGAAGGTGCTACTAAGCGATCCTAAAAATTAGAGGTAGCGACAAGGACACACAAATCAAATTCGCAGGCATAATTAACGAGTATATATAATTTAATAAAATATTAACAATGCTCGGTAGTATATCACAACAACAACAACAAATATCACAAACCAGATTTTATATACCAAGATAGTAAAATTTATCACGGATTGAACTCACCAGTTTAAATAAATATAGTAGTCGAAGATCGTAGCAATTCGCATGTATGACCAAACGCGTCTCAAATTTAAGCGGTAGTTAAGGTTTTGTTTTGTTTGACAAGTTGAAATCAACGCTAAACCCTCAGTTGCAAAAATACATAATTATACTAGTAATCAATTGTACACAAATCCCATTATTACCCAAGATCTTGGTTTATAGGGGCGCAATATTACCCGAAACGCGCTAATTAAATCTCGCCCTAAAGGGGCGTAATTGCTTAAACAACGATCGGACTGATTTCGCTAATTTCTTGCAAAATGGGGCCGCACTAAGTCAAGTTCAACCGAACTGACAGATCTCTCCACTGAGATCGAGTCTAAAATTGTTCAAAAGGTGTATGCAAGAATTGCTTTACAAACATTTACATAAGGGAAACCTTATCGTCCCTATGCATCTACATTAGACACAGCCTGAACTCTAATGGAGGCTTGAAATGTCAAAGTTGCAAATATTAAGATGTTAAACAACAAAATAGGTTTACTTTAAACTGCCGGTGAGTTATCACAACATTAAAGTAAGTAAATTTAATTAATTATCAAAATCTGGCCCAAACAATAATTAAACACATTAAAATGAGGCCTACAAAACACAGGTTGTTGGTCGAGCTAAAAAAACTGCACAAGAACGCAGAATCTATTACAAAGACAGACCTTGACTGCACCAGGTGACGAACGTGCTCAATCGGAGGCCTACTGCACGATGTCGAGGAAGCCAGGTGATCCAACGGGCTTTACTGCAGGTAACGCAGAGATCTCGGGCCAATAAATCTGCTAGCCTGTTTTAGGGACTGGAAATCTCCCAAACTCACAGCCAGCCGATTGCAGCAACTGCCTGGAGAAAGTGCTCTCCAAGAGGGGCCAAATCCATCAACCAAACGCCTCGAAGAGTTCTACGCCTCCATGTACAAAGCTCGCAGGACACCAACAGAGATGCGTTAGTTCATACTAAAGGACTGCTTCCTAATCTGAGTGCGTTCACCGCCCGTACCAAAGGGGAGCTAACTGAGTGCGTTCACCGCCCGTACCAAAGGGGAGCTAACTGAGTGCGTTCACCGTCCGTACCAAAGGGGAGCTAACTGAGTGCGTTCACCGCCTTAGAAATATAACCAATAATTGTCAAAATAGCATACCGTTAGGTGTTCTGCTCCGAATCGCCCAAGTAATTACATGTGCTTGTCAGATGAATTCCGGACAAAAGTCCGTGCTTGAAATGTATCACAACAAAAACGTCGGGGACGTCTCCCCAGCAAAATTCACACCAAAATATACATTTTCATGCTAGGATGAGCGTGACAAAACCGAATTACAAATATTCGTGCATCGATTAACCAAAGATGCTTTTCACCACATCCATCTTCTGACAAGTCAAAATGGCTAATGATAATTGACAGCTAGGTCCAGAATTCCAAATTTGCAGAAAAATCGCATCTGCAACCCACATAGCACGCGTACAACGTGAGGCCTAACATGCAGTGACTTACTTGAGGAAAGGGTGCATGAAACTAGTCTATTTAAAGTAAGTTAGATCTAGGATTAGTCAGATATAGGGTAAATAGTTAGAGCGAAATGTGCAAAGTGCCTTGAATTAGGCAGGGATAAGACAAATCGTTAAATTAATACGATTATTCAACACTATAATGAACGAACCAATGAAAATTGTTCAATTTGTCAGAAACGGCCAATAAAAATTGACTGTCATTGAAAACACCTAATGTCACAGTGTTTTCACGCGATTGCGATTGGTTTCCATGATTTCAATTTAGTGAGTAGCCTTTGACTGACATTTTGCCAAAACGTCAAAGTGAAGTTTGCAAATCAGCGTCGTTCTAAAAACTCATAATAATCGTGTTGGAAGCTCCAGTATTGAATTAATAGTGGAAAACGTTAAAAATGTGTGGTGTCGAGCACGGTAAAGGTCATCTACCCATATTGTTGAATAATCTTTCCAAATACCACTCAAGGCAAAATTTTTTAAGAAAATTTTTTTCGTAAACATGCAAATTATTGCAAATTTCTCTCAACAAAAACTGCTCAAATTCCACTCGACCTGCGGTCTCGCGGAATTTTTATCGCAGTTTTGGTTTCGAAAAATTTAAACGCAATAATTTGCATGTCAACGGAAAAAATTCTCAAAGAATTTTCACCTTTTGTGGTATTACATTTGAAAAGTGACTTTTGGCCCATAACAACCTTAGGAAATAACAAGAAATGCAAAAAGCAGACTGGTTAGACGAGAAATGCAGACAGGCAATTAGCATAAGAAATTAAGCAAATAGAAGGTATATGACAAAACCGATCAGAGAAAGAAAAGCCACTTTTAATGAGAGACGCCGCAAAGCAGACATTTGCAGACCAAAGCAAAATGTGGAATATAGACGACGTACAGCAGACCTGAAAAAATACTTTGAAGAACTGTTGAATACAAACAACATTAGAGAACAAGAACAACAAATAGTGTTAATACAACCAGAACAGGGGAATGGAGAACCTTTATCCCCACCAACAACCGAAGAATTCACGGACGCAGTCAATGCCATATCCAGCAATTGATGAAATACCGGCAGAAATTTACAAGCCAGGTGAGGAAAAATTAGGAGTTATACCGGCAATTGTCGGAATTCGTTAAGATAGAAAGACCGAGCCGGATACGTGGCAAAAAGAATGAGGACAGAATTTCGTAATTAAAGAAAAAGATTAACAGGCAATTGAAAAAAGATTAGTTGGGCGACCAATAAAAAGAGGAAAGGTTGTTACGCTCATTTTGTAGTTTCTTATGCAATATTTCAAATAATTAATTGGATTCCACTATTCCCATTTATTTCTAAATATCCAGTAAATTTTTACCTAACTAGTTAGGGAGCCTAACACAACTCGCTACACGTCTCGCACTTGAGGGTGTGGCGATGGTTAGGGAATGGCGGCTAAAGTCCTTTTTTCCCCACCTAGCTCAGCGGATGTGGGTGTGGCGACCAATGGTAGAGGGCTGAGGAACAAAATATACCAGGCATGAACAGATTCGCCTGGAGGCTGTAGAAATCAGGCGTCCGTTACGTTATTTTGCTGGTTCCATCCCTTATGTTAAGCGCAGAACTGAGACAGCAGTTTCCGCTTTAAGACAGCTTAGTCATGCCACTTAACGGGATGATAATTCGTCACTGTGTGAGATGCAGCCTCACATCCCTTAATTATTTATAGGCTTGGACCCACAGCGACGCAGTAAGTGAATCTAACAAGTAAATGCAGACTGGTTTATTACAAAAATAATTGTTCTATATATACAAACAAATTTGCTTAGATCATAGTAATATACAAAGTTCATTTCTAATAACAGGTGCAATGTATTATATTCAGTAGGTTAATTTACTAGTCTTGCAAAACAATACTCAGCGGTTTTGCTTCCGTGATATGATATGGACTCCATGAACTCGAGCGTCTTTTATGCTGAGCTGCGATTGTAGGCATTTAAACCTTGTCACGGCCTTGCGTAATTGTGTACGCGAAGCCGTGTAAAAATGCTGAGCGGCGACTGCGAGGTGTTTAAACTTGACTGTGAGTAGGTCGCCGCGCTTGCATAATGCAATATTGCGTTTTTGGTGGCTTTTAACTTTTAGAATGTTTCGTAAAATTTAAATGAATAATTATAAATTTATATCTGGTTAATCTGTTAAAGACAAGATTAAACATATTGCCAATTTTAAGCCACAAAAAAGCAAACCGATAAATTATATTGTTTCTTCGAGATTGAGCGTTTTGAGAGGATATTCTTCTGCCTGGGGTTGTGCGGGTGGTGGCTTCCTTCGTGTTATTCGTTGCCGAATGTAGTAGATAGCTCCTAGTAGGGCAGCGGTTCCCAAAAGGCTGCCTGTGACCCCAATAGACAGGTGAGAATGATGTCGGATGGCTTTCCAGGTGAAGTTTTTTATATGCTCCTGGAAATCTAACTGCGATGCTTGTAGGTCTTCGAAGTGGTCTGACTGAGTTAGTACAGGTTCCTCTGCGATTTCTGAAAATGAGTTTGTTGTGATTGGGTTGGTAATATTGATACTGATAGCCTTGGAGTATCCAGCCAGGATCTTGTATTTTCTGTTGTGCCTTGGGGTTAATGTATTCCTCGCAGTTTGGATGATGCAATCCGATGAAATTTGAATGACACCTGTAGTGTTGACGGTGACTTCTTCCCTGTTTCCACTACAAGTGATTGCTATGCGGGTTGGTTTACTGACTACAAATAGCCAGGTGTTTTCCATGTACAATTGTTTCCAAATAATGGACTGGATGCGATGTCTTCGTAGGAGACATTGACTGGTTTCTACTCGGTGATATATATCGTCAATGATGCAGTTTGGGTTGTTTTCAATTCCTTTAACTACCGTTGGACTGCAAACATAGGTAGTGGGAGAAATTTGTAGCTCTTCTTTGAATTCTTCATCTGTTTCGTGGAAGTACATTTGTAGGTTGTAATCCACAGCGAAGATTCCTTTCGGCACATCGATCATCCAGTAGGATCCATTGCTGATTTGGAGAGGAATTGGTGTCACTTTAATTAAGGAGTATTCCGTTTTTTCCACTATGATGAAATACCCTTGGACGTTGATGTAGATGTCGTCATGCCCAATGTCAACCTTTAGAATTGGCGTTGGTAATATCTCCAAATTTGGTGAAAGTTTACTGGTTGCATTAGCGAGGATCTGTTTAATTTGAGCAGGTGTTATTAGCTCGTACAGATTACCTTGCTGAAAGTGAACGTTTAAGATGTGAATATGGTAGTTGCACAGTTCACTAATTACATTTGTGGCGACTTGGTACACACTGATGATGTGAATATTTAGTCGGTTGGAGTCGGTTGCTTTATACCATTTGTCCATGTTGTTAATGGCCCGGATTCCTTGGTTTAATTTTTCTTGGAAATGTTCCAGCTTCTTGTCGATTCGTTCTTCGGTTTCATTAAACCTGGAAAGTGCTGATAGCAAGAATTTGGATTGTTGACTGTCCATTTTTATTAGTTCCTGTTGATTCTTGTCTAGCCTGTCTATATCTTGATAGACTTCATCGTTGACTCCAAAAATTGATGTTAATACTGTGCCAAGGACTCCTCTTTTTTCTCGTCTTGTTATTATTTCTTCCATACCATCTCTAATCCATTCCATTTGCTTTTTCTGTTCCAGAAGATGATGCACCAGTGTCTTGCATAATGTGTCTTCGGACAGTTCTTTTGCAGAGTCGCAGAGATTGTCGAATTTGTCTACCATGTCTATGACTGTTTCGAAGTCTTCTTCGATCTTCCCCCTCTCGAACTGGATTTCGATCCGGAATGTTCCTCTCTCAATCTTCCCGTGTCCAATGTGTTCTACATAGTACCCGCTGTCTTCACTTATTTCGAGGTATGTTTGTTCCTTTAACTCTTCTGGGAGTTCTTGAATGATGGCTGACTCATTACTGCACCATTTATGTAGAGTAAAGCCTCCACGCTTTAGTAAGGAAATGAGCTGACCTTGTTGTTGGATCGCTTCTTCCACAGTGTCGGCCCCAGAAAGCACGTCGTCCACGTAGAAATCTTTCTTCACTGCTTCTGAAGCTAATGGAAATGAGACCTTTTCGTCCTGTGCGAGTTGATGCAAGGTTCGAATGGCAAGATAGGGAGCTGATGCGGTTCCATAAGTGACGGTGCACAGCTTATATTCCCTGATTGGCTGTGATTTGTCGAATCTCCATAGGACTCTTTGGTACTCCTGGTCTTGGTTGTTCATTCTGATTTGTCGGTACATTTTTTCAATGTCTGCAGAAAAAACAATCCTGTGTGTCCTCCATCGAAGTAGAATGTCGACCAGTTCTTGCTGAAGTTTAGGTCCAGCGTACATCATCTCATTTAAGGATTTTCCGTGAGAGGCCTTGCTAGAGGCATCGAAAACGACACGAAGCCTGGTTGATGAACTTGCTTCTCGGATGACGCCATGGTGGGGAATGTAATACTTGCCGTTATTCTTATCTTCCCTTGCCACCTTTTCCATATGTCCTAAATCCAAGTATTCTTGCATGAATTTCTTGTATTGGACTGCTAGATCTTGATCTTGTCCTAATTTCTTCTCCAGATGTATGAATCGTGCCAATGCTGAGGGTTTGGACCTTCCCATGTGTACTGGAGTTTGTTTGAATGGAATCCTTACTACGTATCTTCCATCTACGTCTCGCTGGACTGTGTCTGTGAATTTATTTTCACATACCTGATCATCTGGGGAAAGTTTCCTTTGAGGAGAAGCCTCTTCAATGTTCCAGAATTTCTGCAACTGCTCATCCTCTTCAATTTTGGCAACCATGGTGTTGACCTTAAGGCTGGTGGGAGGTCGTCTTCCCATGGTTCCTGATAAGATCCATCCCAATTCGGTATTCTGTCCTAGGATGCCATCTTTGGATTTCTTGATTCCTTCGAGAATTATTTGGGAATATTCTTCAGCGCCTAGAAGTATATCTATGGGGCCAGGTCGGTTGAAGGTTGGATCGGCGATGAAGACATGTTTCCAGGCATCCATTTTTATGTTCGGAATGGGTGATGAAGGCATGGTTTTTGTAAGTTTGGGAAGTACCAGTAAAGTAACAGGTAAGGAAAATTTACTTGGAAATCTTGGCGTAATCAAACCTGTGATTTTCCATTTTGCGACTTTTGTTTCGCTGTTCCCAATTCCGGAGATTTCTGCTCGAACCTTGGTCCTGGGTAACGCTAATAATTCGGCTGCGGCTTCGGTGATGAAGGAACCTTGAGACCCTGGATCTATCAAGACCCTCAAGAGATGAGTCATCCCGGATGCTGCCTTAACTTGAACCGTTGCTGTGGCCAGTAGCACTTGGCTCTTCTTTGCGCCTAGGTTGGCGGCAATGATTGTGGGTTTTGGCTTCTTCTCTGGAGCGTTGGAGGTCTGCATGGCTGCTGCGTGAGAAAACGTCTTCATCTTCGGAGCAGGTATCGGCTTTGATGGCGGCTGTGCCTTGTGAAGCAGAGTATGGTGTGGAAAGCGGCAGATTTTGCAGTTATAATACGAACGACATTGTATATTAGAATCGTGTCGCAAACATCGAAAGCACAATCGGTAGGTTCTTACCACTTCTTGCTTTTCGTGGGTGGAGAGCCTCTGGAATTGACCACAGTTATCGATGTAATGGTCCCCATTGCACATCTTGCAGTTGAGATATCCGGCAGCGTAATTTTTCTGTGGCTTGTCCTGAGTTGGTTTTCGAGCTCCATCAATGGATTCCAAGGATTGGAACCGCATTTGTAAGAAGGCCATTAGAGTTTGGTGATCCTGAACTTCATTTGGGCACTGAAGCGATTGCTCATATAATTTGTTAGTTTCAGGATCCCATTTTCGAGTAATAACTCGGTTAATCCACGGACCCCAGCTGTCGGTGGAAATGCCCAAATTTTTGATTGCTTCCACACATTCCTTAGTGGAGTCATGCAATCTTTTCAACCCTTGGGCTGATTCCTTGGAGAGGACCGGCTGATCGAAGATGGTGTCTAGCAATTTGGTTAGAATAAGGCGATTATTTTGATACCTTTGTTGCAGCAAATTCCAAGCGGTGTTGTAGTTGGCTTGAGTCACTGCGAGATGCTGGATTAGTCGGCTGGGCTCTCCCTTGACATGCGTTTTTAAATACTGCATTTTGATGACATCATCCATGTTTTGGTTGTCATCTACTAATTTGGTGAATAGGTCCTTAAAAGTGGCCCATTCCTCATAATTTCCCTCGTATATGGGGATTTTAACTTGAGGAAGCGAGATGGCTGATGCTTGCTCGTTCCTTGTTGGTGCTTGTAACAAATTAATTAAATTTCGGTACCTGTCTTTCAACGTAGTAAATTCAGGACTGAAGTGCGTCTGGTTTGAATCCATCTCGTTAGACATGACTTCTTCGTCCATCTCGATCACCCGGTCCCATTCTTCCTTTAATTCCCTCTTTGTGATGGCGGGCCTTCCGAGTGCTTGTTCCAGTTCGGCGTCGTCCAAAGATTGCTTAAAATTCTGCATCCGAATCTGCAGTTTTCGGATACGAACCTTTTGCTCGGGATTTACAACTGTTTCCTCTCGCCTCCTAGTTTCAGAGGGGTCGGGATTTTCAGTTGCCTTTAAACAGCTCTGCAAATAACTTTTTGCTTCGCAGTAGATGGCTTTAATTTGTTCGTAATACCCTGTGGTAAAATAATTATGTGTAGGAATACTTAGCTGCACCATTTTGGCGTGATTTTTGGTCACGGCGTTCCAAGTTTCGTCCAGCGTCTTGTTTCGGCTGGCGATGTAAGCTTCTGTTTTTCGGCTGGCAGGGTCCTTTTTGCTGTTGGAAAATACCTGCGTGATCTTCTGGCCGAGTTCTTCTTGGGCGACAGCTAGCTGATTGAATTCCTCCATATTGTTTGCCATTTTCGGGGAACCGGGTGGGTTGGTAGATGTTGTTTTCTTGTCGGGATGTACCTCTTCTTAGTTGTAGACAGATCCGGCTCGAAGGACCATGAACAGATTCGCCTGGAGGCTGTAGAAATCAGGCGTCCGTTACGTTATTTTGCTGGTTCCATCCCTTATGTTAAGCGCAGAACTGAGACAGCAGTTTCCGCTTTAAGACAGCTTAGTCATGCCACTTAACGGGATGATAATTCGTCACTGTGTGAGATGCAGCCTCACATCCCTTAATTATTTATAGGCTTGGACCCACAGCGACGCAGTAAGTGAATCTAACAAGTAAATGCAGACTGGTTTATTACAAAAATAATTGTTCTATATATACAAACAAATTTGCTTAGATCATAGTAATATACAAAGTTCATTTCTAATAACAGGTGCAATGTATTATATTCAGTAGGTTAATTTACTAGTCTTGCAAAACAATACTCAGCGGTTTTGCTTCCGTGATATGATATGGACTCCATGAACTCGAGCGTCTTTTATGCTGAGCTGCGATTGTAGGCATTTAAACCTTGTCACGGCCTTGCGTAATTGTGTACGCGAAGCCGTGTAAAAATGCTGAGCGGCGACTGCGAGGTGTTTAAACTTGACTGTGAGTAGGTCGCCGCGCTTGCATAATGCAATATTGCGTTTTTGGTGGCTTTTAACTTTTAGAATGTTTCGTAAAATTTAAATGAATAATTATAAATTTATATCTGGTTAATCTGTTAAAGACAAGATTAAACAAGGCAGGTTTACATAATAAGTTCTCTTTAATACATGGAACAACACAAATAAACAAATACTTATATTCAAGACAACTAAATCTAACTACGGCTATATGTTTACGACACAACCGGCATGACGGCTATAGTTTTGCCCTGTCTATACTGTCCGACGGTTTTTTCTATAGTTCGCGGGGCCGGGGAAAAAACTTTTTCATCACCGGACACGTTACACTACCGTGGGCGCGCGTTCTCGTCCGTCTGGGGGCGGTTCGGCGCGCAAAGCGTCTGGCTCCCGGGATGCGACGGGGCGTTGGTAAGAGCAGCAGCGGCGAGCGGAGGAGTAGGCGGGTCCCTTCTCTTGGTGGAGCGGGCAGTGGCGTCACGGGGGCGGCGTGGGAGCAGTTACACTTCCCCCAACGAGTGGTGAGCTGAGGCCTCTTGCCTGACCTCCTCCCACAGCTGTTCGAACTCCGCTTCTTCCTCGGGACTGAGGAAGAATTCCACGCCGAGTCGACGGGGGCGGCAGGTGAGGCGGACCTGCGGGAGACGGAGCCGCGGGCGGCCTTCCGGGGTATCGGCTTCGTGGGCTGCGGATCCTGTGGGCGTGTCCCCGGGGTTAGACATGTGGGGGCAGCTGGGGGGCAGCTTCTCGGCGGGAGCAGCGGCCTGGATGCCTCGGGGGCGTCGGCACTGACGAGCCTCCTGGGTGAGTGGAGACTCGGGCGAGCTGGACGGAGATGGCCCAAAAACATGTTCCAGAAGTTCTCGAGTACTATGAAAAAAAAAAAACTTTGGGGGTTAGGGTACCTCGTACCTTCGGAGGTGGTTGCACGGTGAGCGGCGGATCTGCTAGTGGGGCTTCGTACGTATTTTTTCAGGAATTACTTTTGCGGCATTCTGGCTTGTCCCGAATCACGGTGCGGCGGAGCGTTGTTGTGGAGGCGGCGAGGTCCTTAAGGGGGCTTGGGGTACAGCGGCGCACAGGGCTAGGCTTTGTAGGCGGCGGCAGGACCTGGGACACCGCGGCGCTCCGGCTTAAGAGGTGATGAGCGATGCTCCCGGTGGAGGCGGAAGGCTGCTGCGATTGGCGATCGAACAGGCGACTATGCTGAGACGCGGTGGTTTCTGCGATCAAAGATCGAGCAGGCGACGGCGACGAGACGTGGGGCTTCTGCGATCAAAGATCGAGCAGAAGACGGCAGCGATGCGAGGTGTTCCTGGTGGAGAAGGCTGGCTTCTGCTATCAAACATCGAGCGGAAGGTGGCGGAGTAGTGTAGCTCCTGTGATCAGGGATCTAACAGGAGGAGAGAAGCTGCTTCGAGAATAATATTCGATCGAATGCCGTTTACTGCAGCGTTCCCTTCTTTTAAAGGCATTCCACTACCACTGTTTTTCCCCGGACGGCTGGTTGCTGGGGCTTGACAGGCGATAATTTCATGCGGGGGATGATTTGGTGGATTTTAATTATTTTTGCATCTGGCGCCCTTAATTGAGCGCAGCGGCTTTTTTAATGCCGTCTATCGTCTCCCTTATCAAAATCTGCGTTTATGCATACCACACACGCCTATATCCGTATAAAATTAATTGCAATTTATTAGATTCGCGCTATATGTTTCTAATCGAAGCGCGGATCGCCCGTGTTTAATCCGGGCAGGCGTTCTAACTTCCAGAGGGGATATCTTTACTTTGGCAGGTACCCGCTTAATCCTTTCTAAATGGATGTCTGAAAGCCTCGTGTCTTTGTATTGTCGGAGCTCGCGACCGTTATTTTCCAGCTTACTTTTTGAATTCCAGTTTGACCTGTTTCTTAAATGTTTACGCGGCCGCTGGCCTTTTGTCGGCATTTATGTTTGTTTTTGGGGGTGCTAATATTTCTTAGGTCGACCGTTGCATCCGTGACGAAATTGCGTGTCTATTGATACCTTACTCGAATATTCTACGATTAATTTCGCGTTGCCCTTATTAATTATGTATATTCTTTCTTATTAGAATTTCATTTCGCTCGCAGCATGCGACCCCTAGGCTTAATGCATTTCTGATTTGGCGAGCGATTGTTGTACCTGTCTACTTGGACATTTTAAGCTTCGGCTAATTTTTCTCGTGGGGCGTCCGCGTTTACTTTATGCAAATCACTTTCCTAAGTGCGCTTTGTAGGTGGGCAAATGTTTATTTCAGTGACTGACTTCCGTTTGCTTTGTTTCTTTGTTTGTGTTTTAGTTTTTCTGCAGATGTGGCGTTTCGCTGGACTGGGACGGGAAATGCGTTGTTTTCAATAAAAGCGGTGTTTCAGCTTCTATTGGACGCTAGCCCTTGTCTATTTGCATTTATGATGCTGTTTACTTCTTCGGACTGCATGCTTCTGTGCGTAAATTGTTGAGCTGGTTGTTTTTGAAATTAAGCGCTCGGTGAGCGCCTGTGAATCATATCAAGCCCTATCAATATCTTTAACAATTTTTGAACAAGCTACAGTTATCCTTATCAATTTAAACCACACTTGCATTCCTCAGTTCTTCTGATGGTCTATTTTCAAATTTTGGAACTTTTGTAAAGTTGAATTAGACTGTTTTTGGCAAATTTTCGGCCATTCCATGCCAGTCCTGGTTCGTGTAAGTTGGTCGCTCCTCATGGAGACTTTGCTTCGTCAGCTTTGGATATAGCTAACTCCATGTTCGAAGGATTTGTGAGGCATCGTAACCCCTTTGAACGGCTTGGTGGCTTGTGTGATGCTGTCAGCGTTTTCTGCGTCTTTGACGGTTTGTTTGGGGGCCCCGCTCTTTGTTCTGGACTGCACTATTTGGCTACTCTTCAACTCAAGGTTAGTTGCCTACGGTTTTCTCTCTTTAGCTCCATTATCTACCTAGAAAGTTGTATTCTCTTAGCTTTTCAGTTTTTTTCTTCTTCTATATAGTAGTTTAAATTTGTTTAATTTTGTAGTTGGCCTATGGTTGAATTTGATATGATAGCTTTTTGTGTACAACGTTTTTGGTGCTTTACCTGCGTAATTATGCTTTTGACTAATTGATGTACTTACCTGCCTCTCTAGATTCTTTTAATATGTTGTACGGCAGCTTTAACAATTACTTTCGCAAGTACGCTTAACAACCTAGAGCGTTAACCTGGTAAACTTCATCTTGTAATACGATTTGTGTCAATTTTGTGTTGTGGCCACGCTACCGGCCGCGGGACTTTTGCCGTGTTTAATTTAGTTGCTTGCGTTTAAATTCAGTTTCAAGATTAGGGTTTAGAATCACTGCAAGTGAATAACTTGAAGCTACTCAGAACGCATTATGAATTTCTTATAGGTCGTAGCACCCCTTGGGAGATCCCATGAACTGCAGGTACCGCCCCGTCTAAATTTTGTTTGCAGTAAAGTCAATTAACTAAGCCAACTCTCGGGGCCTTTCTTCATACTTGCGTTATTCTTACTCCAAGTCCCGTCTTGGACCGCACTCTGCTTAACGGAGTTCCTTTGAATATGTAGAGCTTTCTGGTTTTGATCTTAGATTAATTTAGTTATGCCACGTGTTGTGTCGATCTTCGGTTCAAGGTGACCGCTACTGTATAGAGAGTCAGACACGCTTCTGCGTTTATGTATTTGCTTTATGATTTGGACGCTTAACTAGGTGTTTACGTAGCATCCAACGCCCTTCTGGCATTTTTTTTTAAATTACGTAGCACTACTTTTTTATATAGGTGATTGGATAACCCCTCTATGATATATTTATAATGTTTGTTGATTTGGTTTATATGTATTACTATGAAATAGGGCCCCACAACTTTATGTGAAGTCTGCCTTTAATAAAAGAAAGTGATTGGGAAAGGGTGCTCCTAATTTCACGTATTGAATAAAAATAGTGCTGCCTGTGCATATTAGGCTTATTAAAAAGTACAAATATTTTAATGCAAAAGTGAACGATTTTGTGCCCTTATTTTATTTTAACTATATGCAATTATATTCGGCTGCTCCGATGAACATAAATACTCTGTCTCAGGGGTGTTCTTAAAATTAGAAATACTGGGTAGTGCAAACTAATTTTTAGTAGCTCTAATTTAACTCGGATTCTATTTGTGCACCAAAACTAAATCTGAAGTAGCTAACCTCACAACTCAATCGCAATAATTAATTTAAATCAATGTCAAAATCAGCAAAATACCTCAGGTAAGCAATAATTATTCTCGCATAGCAACAGTACTAACGGTTTTTGTTCTAGTGTGACGTACAGGTGACGCCAACATCAATTGTTTTAGCTTGCAAACGAATGGACAATTTTATTTTAAATTCCTACAATTTCTAATAACGTCTCGCCGATTTCTGGATTCTGACATGCACTGGATAATCGGGAACTGCGGCAATACCTAGTGGAAACTCTAATCTTGCAGGCTCCAGCGAAATAAAAGGGCTCTGGATGATGAAAATTGCGCAAAATACCTGGTTTGCAGATTCTTTCGATGCTGGCCGCACCTCTCAGGGGACGCCAACGCGTTTTCTTAGCTACTTCTGGCCTGGCGACTCTAATTTATACACGAAGTTTTGCGTAGAGGGCTCCTCTAGGTGTTGAAGGCACCAAATTAGGCTCCAACTAGCTGCTGTTGTGGTATGCGCTTCCAAACGTCACCCGTACTTGGGACCCTACCTGCCTGGAACAAAAATTTTACTTTACCGGGAGCTAACTTAGAACAATGTTAACAGCTTGGGCAATTTCAAAGCTCTCTTCTGTGGTTGTTAAACAAAAGAAGGTCTGGTATCTTAGCAACATATCACCACAATTGTTTAAAAGGAAATAAGGTTTGATACTTAAATTAACTTATATAATAAGGTTTTGATAGCATCTTTAATTCTTACAGGCTAAATAAATGTTTTTCTTAGGTTATAATGCACTACACTTAATACTCTGCTCTTTCACTGTGTTTTTAACCGTACTGTTATGTTCTGTAGTTTGTTATACACTTAATAATGTTCTTCGTTCTATTTCAATGCTATTCGTAGGTTGCTCTTCTGCAACATTTCTTGTCGGTTGCTTGTTGCAACGTTTCTAATCCTGGTACTGCCTTGCTATACCCTTCAGGTACTTTGCCATTCTGGTGTTAGCTTTCTGACCACTACGCTGCTCATAACTTTGCACAAGCCATTTCGTACAATAACAAACATAATACTGCAAACGTTAACGATACAGTCCAACTGCATTCGCACTTCCAAAACCTCGTCAATTCTGAGCCCAAGAATGTAACCCTTTTGAACTAGCTTTTCATGTTAGCTTTGCCTCAATTTATGAAACTCAGCTGCACCCATCAGTGCATTTATCTCAATAAAAGTAAGCTTAGCTTGCACCAATTAAAATAATAAATTCTGTGCCTCGGTTTGCCTTTTAACGCATTCTAGTTCAATTGGCTAGCAGAATTGTTGTGAGCACAAAGCCATTGCAGTATATTGTTGGTATGTGTCTTTTATGCGTTGTGTATGGTTAAGCAGTATAGAACCAGAAATAGATCTCGTTACTAGTTATTGGTTATGGTATTATTTTGATTGGCTTGGTATATCTCCACCTTGGGGAGGTCCGACCCAACGATTTGTCTACGTCGAGGACCTGGCGCCCTCTCCCTTAGTTTCTTTTGCAGCTTTGCTGGAACCCCGACCCTCTCGACGAGTTAGCCAACCTAGGCCGATATTTCTCTTTTCTGGTCTAACCCTACGTAAGGGTGTAGTGACATCATGTTGCAAGTCTGTTGATGGCTTGCCTCCAAGATTTCCTGTTCTGGGCGTGATGGGCTGCTTCCTGTAAGCTCTCCCCGGTCAAGTTCTTTAGTTGATCCGCCCATCGGGATGGTGAACGTCCCCTTGGCCTTCGGCCGTCGACCTTCCCTCAATAACAAGCTTTTGGTAAGACGTGCTGTCCACGGTATTCGCAGCATACTTCTATAGCACCACATTTTCAGAGCGTCGATCTTACGGCAGCCCCTTGCTTTGGGGAAAATCAGAGTTCGAACCAATCTCAGTTTCGTCTTGGCGGTGACGGAGGTATCTTTCCATATCCGAGTGAGTTTTGATGTCTAATTCATCGCGATCGTGATGCGCCTGCGGATTTAAGGCTCGCACTCGCCAGTGTTGGTGATGACAGATCCTAAGTATTCGAAGCGACTGACGACCTCATAGCAAGCGACTCTCACGGCATCTGGGTTATTGTTGTTCGAACGGTCTACGATCATCACTTTTGTCTTCGTGTTGTTAATTTCAAGTCCGTACACCCTGCTTCGCACCTCTAGTTTCCGCATGACATTTTCTAGTTCACGCTCGTCTTTCGCTATTATCAGGATGTCATCAGCATAACGTAAATTGCTGATTTTCTTACCACCAACTGTAATGCCGCCATTCCAGTATTCAAGGACCTCTCTCATGGTGTATTCGCTGTAAACGTTGAAGATGACAGGGGATAAGATGCATCCTTGTCTCACTGCAGCGGAGATTGAGAAGTCATCTGAGAGAGCGTCGTTAACTCGCACCGCCGCAGTGCACAAGGTGTCTCGATGTTTTCATTTCGATGAGAATGTTCCAAAGCTTCGACCATTTCACCTTGTCGAAGGTTTTCTTATAGTCCACGAAGCACATGAACATCTTGACGTTGAATTCTTTGGCCTTCTCAACGAGCTGTCGAACGTTCAGGATCTGTTTGCGAGTTCCTTTGCCTGGAACGAACCCCGCTTGCTCGTACGGTATCTGTGGAAGGAGGAAGGTCTTCACTCTCTCATTTAGTACCGTAAGCATGACTTTGCTGGCGTGGGAGATGACAGAGATCGTTCTATAGTTTCCGCAGTCAAGTGGGGAGCCGTTCTTGAGGAGCGGCGTGAAGATGGAGTGGCACAACTTCTTGGTCCATTCGCCAGACGTCCAGATCTTCTGGCATAGGCTGTGAAGGACATCGACTTTCAGTTGACCCATGTTCTTCAGCTGTGATTCCATCGGACCCTGCTGCTTTCTGATTGCGCGTTCCACTTTCTCTTTTAGGATCGCTGGTTCGAGATCTTGCGTCTGATCTACTGGGGCGGGCTGTCGCTCGACGTGGTACAGCCTGATGAAGTAGTCTCGCCACGTTTTGGCTATGTCTTTTAAGTTCGTGATGACGCTGCCTTCATCGTCCCTGATAGTTTGTGTTTTGGGTTTGAATTCTCGAGGTGCTTCACCTTGTTGTAGAGCTCTGTGGAGTGGTTCTAAGTGGCATGCCTCTCCAACTTAGCGCACAGCTTGTTGATATGCACGTTTTTGTCTTTTCTGCAAGCGTGCTTAATTTCAGTATTCACTTCTTTCAGTAGCCGTTTCTGTTGTTCGGGATCTGTGATTACGAGCCGGATGTTGAGTCGCTTATCAACTATTGACAAGGTTTCATCTGACATCCAGTGCTAGCGTTTCAAGATTTTGTTGCATTTTGGAATCTTATTAGCTGCATTAGAAATCCATTTTCTAACCCTCTACAGATTTCATCACTGTCTTCATCGAGGTCTGGTGGACCAATGTCTCGAAGAGCTTTCTGAAAGGCGACCGACTCAGGAGCGATCATTCTCTAAGATTTTGCTTTACTTGCTGGTTTGCTCAACTTGATCTTGAGATGAGACCAGAGTAAGCGGTGGTCAGATCCACATTCAGCGGCTGGTCTGGTCTTGATGTTGCGGAAGGAGGTTCTCCATCGTTTGTTTACGAGGATGTAGTCGATTTGGTTCTGATATCGTCCGTTCGGTGAGGTCCACGTGTAGAGACGTCGTTTGTGATGTTGTGATTATCGACAGGTTGTTATCAATCGCAAACTGGATAAGTCTGCTGCCACGCTCGTTGCGCACTCCAAGCACGTAGAACCCCACCGTGTTCCTCAGATTGTTGTCCGTCGCAGTTATCCCAACCTTCGCATTGAAGTCTCCGATCAAGACCACGATACCTTTTCGTCTGAGAGCTGCCATGGTGTCTTCTAGGCTAGCATAGAAGTCTTCTATTTCTTGATCGTCTGCGTCGGTGGTCGGCATGTACGCCTGAACCAGAGATGCAGCTTGTATGGCTTGGTATTGAGGGTAAGGGTCAGAACTCTGTTGTTGATAGGCCTGTAAGCTTCGACGTGTTGAGCTATTCGCTTATTGATGAGAGATACGATACCATTCCGGCCTGTGACATTTGCGCCGGCGATATATATCACATGCTCTTCTGTGTCAAAATGTTCGCAGCCTTTCCAGTGCGTTTCCAACAGTCCCGCCTGCAACAGTCCTCTTACGTTCCATGTTGCAATGGTTTTGCCACTGCGAAGTTGGCCTGGTTTTTCTTTTCGGTCAGTAGCAAGGCCGACATTTACCAGCTGGCAAAATATCTAACTCAACTTTTCCCAACAGGTAAGGGCCGCTCTTCGCCATCCTTCGTTACAAGGTGTGGGTGAGGATTTGAGGATGCGAGAGGCTTGCTGAAGACACGGAATTGAAAAAGAAGAGCACAGGATAGAGAAAAGTAGAAGCAAAAACTTAAGGAGGCCAGGACCCCATTAGGACAGTAGCGCCATAGAAGAAAGAGAGAGAGCAAAACAGAGGCGGTAAAAAATGTCCGTTCAAACATGTTATAATTTTTTTGCGGTAATTTGTACACATATTAGGGCTTTGCAGACATCCCCTAATAAAATTAAGAAAGAATCATGATATCTAGCATGTAAAACCATTCATTTGGAATTGAGTTCATCATTTGCAACAAATTTCAGTATGACTGGTATAATAAATATAGTACGATCAAAAATGATTTTCAACTAGTATGGCTATGGAATAGTTCCTAATTTATGAATGCAACTATATAAGTCACTTAAAAATCAAATGTGAAGTTTGACATTTAAGTATAAATGTGGTTGCATTCATAAATTAGGAACTATTCCATAGTCATACTAGATGAAAACAATTTTTTGTAATACTTTATTTCTTGAATTAAATGTCTTTTGTGATACAGCATTCAATCTGATGAAGTTTCTTGTCAAGATAGTTACATAACAAAAACGCATATAGTTGTGGAACTTTATAGGTTTTGTTATTGTCGTAAGCATATATGTATATAGTAGAGTGGAAATACCCAAGCAGAGATCCATGGTCAATTATATTCAACTCCTGAAATATCAGACAAGGTAAAGATAAACAATAGTTCTTACAGCATCTTCAGTTTATTTATAGTCATACTCAGTTCTAGTTAATATTCATTTAATTTGTTTATAAACAAAACCAGCTGCTGTAATGAAGCCTAATATGATTTATATGTACTACTTACTATTCTTCGTTTCAATAATACGGAGTCTATAGATCAGCAGCTGAAATTGTCAATTGATTTGAATAAACCCTAGCACGTTTTTGTGTAAAACATTAATTTGTCTCGGTATCTTAATTCTTCAAACAAGGTTTTAGTTACCTGACATGTTTTTTCTCAAAAGTTAACAACAAAAGAGTTTTTGAACTTTTTTATATACAGTAGTGGGCCAGAGATAAAACTCTAAATAGCGTTGTTACGGATAAACATTTTTTTTTAGTTCTGGGAAACATTACATAGACATTAATGCCAAATTAGATTTGGGATTGGTCAGCTGTTCGAAAGTTTTTTTAATTTAAAAATATCATCGCTGCTTTTATCTATGGCAAACCCAAGCTACAGTTGTTGAAATCGTGAAAAAGTCATTCGAAGGCATGAGGTTTGCATAATCTATTTAAAAAAATCAATTCGAAACAAACGTTTCCCACAAAATAGTAGTTATCTATATACCACTACTATACACAAATGTATGTAAACTAGACTACTTAGCTATGACAGTTTTGATGGATTTACAACATTTTCTCTGGTTGACTTTCAAAAACATAAAATATTTCAAGAATTGTATACAATTTTTTTATATACCAGTAAAGTCAGTTTGGGAAAGCAATATATCTATTGTTATATGTATGTAGAAATAGTATATAGCATGTAATTTTTAATAATTTGAATTATTTACGTAAAAATTAGTGCCAATTTAGTAACTAAGCGAGATGCTAGGAGATAAGTAGAATTAAAATAATAACTTGTCAATAAACAAATGAGCAAGAAGCAAGGGCATTACAAGGTGGGCAAATTTGAAAAAAAATACTCAAAAATTGGGTGAGATACACGCACACAACTTCCTTTTACAGTGATCTTATAATTAGCCAAACATTTGATTTTTAATTTTTAAGTATTTGTCAAAAATTTTCAAAAATTACAAATTTTACAGAAACCGTGCAAAATAGAGCGTTAGTTGAAGAGACAAATTTTCTCTAAAATTTTAAGCTGAATTCAAAAATGTAATAATATACCGGGTGTTCTATATAAAATAGGAGTTACTAAAAAAAAAGAAAGGAAACCCATTTTAGAGGTATTCAAATGGAAAATCACGTATCTCATATCAATACATATTAAAAGTGTAACAAAAGTCTAAAGTTTGAAATATCGCTAGAGCCGTTTTTGGAAAAATCGAAAATATTGGATTTTCTTCAAAAGCTTGCTGTCGCATCTAGATAGTATACAAAACTTATATATGAAGTTTCAACGCCAAACCTCTTTTCGTTTTTGAAATATTCGGTCCACAAACAGATACACAGACAGACCAATGAACAAAAACATGTTTTTTGTGTTCATGGGGACTCTAAAACGTGAAGATCTGTTGAAAACTCTATTTCGAATTTTTGGGGTGAATTTAATACTTCCTTTATCGTAAAAGGAAGTAAACATATTTTCAACATTAGTTTCTAACCAAGCAGAAACAAATATCCAAAACAACATGTCAACGTTTTTGGTACAGTCGTTGTACTGCAACAATAATTTGGGGATAGAGTATATTAACAACCTTCCAATTCTGTTTATAGATTATAACTGATTATCACTCTAGAATTGAACATTTTTTTGCAATTATGTACATATTACAAATATTCGTACTGGAACCCATACTGTTGAGACTCGTCCACTTTTCTACGTTTGGAGTTTTCTTTGCAATCTAATTTTCGTCGTCATCGTCGCTTGTACAGAATCAGTAAGTCATAGTATTCGCTAATTAAATTTTTGGATAAATGTTTGATTTTGAAGCAAAATTTCATTTCGCAAACCATCTTTACTGATATTTAAAAAATCGTGAGCATTTTTAAAAATATTTCACAAGTTTTTAAAAGTCGACAAGTGAAAATGTAAATCCATAAAAAAACTTTCATAGCTAAGAGGTCTACTTTGTCTGCATTCGTGTGTAGTACTCGTATCTATATAAGCACTATTTTATGAGAAACGTTCATTTGTAATTGTTTTTTTTCAAATCGTTTATGTAAAACACTTGTCTTCGAAGTTTGTAGTGGTTGGTTCAAGAGTTCAATGACTGCAACTTGTTTATAACTTTGTAACACTGTAAAAAGATCATTATTTTAGCTTACTGTTTATAAGTGGGTTGACGATTGGTTTTCCAAAGATAATGTTTATCAAAAATTAAAAAAAGTGCTTTGCTTAAAAATATTATCTTGAGTTTTATCTCTGGTCCACTACCTTGTATCAAAAATTTATATGTATTCTTGACTTTTTCTAAATTAACAGTAAATATTGTTTATGGAATCGAAAAAGATAAGCAACACGCAACACCTTGTTTGAAAATACCAATAAAAGCGAATTGCATAAAAAAGTGTTAGCCTTAGGGTTCATTCAAATCACTTGGCAATTTAAGCTTCTGATCTAAAGTCCGTGTTATTGAAAGTAAGAATCGGTAGTATACGTAGTATTAGATTCGCATCACAGCTGTTGGTTTTGTTTATAAACAAATCAAATGAATATTAACTACAACTTATTACGACCATAAATAAAACCAAAAATACAGTAGAAACTGTTGTTTAGCTTTACCTTGTATGATATTTTAAGAGTAGAAGATAATTGACCATGGATCTCTGCTTGGGTATTCCCATTTTACTATTCATATGATTATGAGTATCACAAAGCCTGTAAAGTTCCACAAATAGAAATATTTTTGTTATGTAACTAGCCGGTGGCTTGAAAAGGATCTCTGTCAGTTTGAATTTGTATTGCAGAGAACATTTAGTTTAAGAAATATTTATAATAATTAATAAATTTTTCCTAAAAAGCAGCCACACTCAAATGTATTGCAAATGACCAAATCAATTCCAAATATATAATTTGACGTGCTCATGCGAGCTATCATGATAGTAGATAGTAGAGCCTCCCTTCAGATTCATTTTTGATTATCACAGGCAAAGATAATTATCTTTGTCACAGGCCTTTCCTAATTCTACCCAACGATCATGGTCTTGTGCCGTTCTGATCCCAGTAAATCCAGCCGTTGTTTTAAAGTATCGTGCTTGCTCATAGGTGGTCATCCTCTACTTCACTTATTGTTTGTACGGTCTTTCTTCTATTATTTTGCGGTTCACGTTATATGTGCTACTTCTAGCTACATGTCCCCCATTACTCCATTTCATTTGTGCTATTTTTACACCAATATCCGCCACTTTGACTTTTTCTCTAATTCTGTCATTCCGGATATCCTTTCTGGGGACATTTTGCTCTTTCCTCCCCTCTTTGTGCTGTTTTAATTGTTTCTATATTCTTTTTTGTGGTTGCCCATGTTTTTCCCATATGTTAGTGTTGGCACAACACATTGGTCAAATAACCTCGTTTCAGACGTTGGCAGATTTTGTTATTATGAGGATGACCGATAGCTTTTCAAGGGCTTACCATTTAGTTCTGATTCTTTTCTTTATTGCCTGTTATTCGCTATTTCTTTCTAGCTCTAATCTCTGTCGTAGATATTGCTATGGATACACACAATAAGCTATCATTCGGAAGTGATTTAAAGCCGTGGGTCCCATGTTACTGTAAAGGATCCCTTGCTAGGGTTGAAACTTCATATTCTCGGCAAACTTCTAAGTAGGACTTTGACCATATGACTAAAGCAATCGGTGTCTAAAGTACTTGGTACTCCGCATGCCTAGACCTTGTCCCTTACAAACAAAAACACCAGTTTAAGCAATACAAATTTTAGTTTAACGAAGGATTTATGAAATGCAATAAATTACTATGTGGAGTCGACAAAGGAGGCAATATTTTTACATGTAAAGGATTTCTATAATTCATAACAATTGTACACTATAATTAGAGCAATGCAATTCTTAAGACTGTCGCAATATAGCAAATTTTAATTTTTCACTCGTTCCGATCTTGCATAAGTTTTCCGAGAGCTTTATTTTAGAGTTAAAAATTATCTTTAGTTTTTTCCAAACACATTGCACTGTGACTTAACTTACTAGGGTGGATTGTAAACACCTTAGCAACTCACACGTTTAATTGGAGATAAAAAGGAAGACAATTTACGTTAGAACGATTTCAGAGACAATGTTAGGTTGTCACTTAAGTGTAATAAGCTATCCTTTGTAAAAATTAACAGAACTAAAATTGTGTGCAGTTAATTAATTAGATTTGTAAGATGTAAATATGTTTTTCGACGACTGACATCGAAAGTAGATTTTTCTCACTGTCATTTGACAACAGAAAGTTGCCATTTGCCGCTGAGCGTGCGTTTTCATAACTTTGTCGCTCGCCGAGCGTTTTGGGTTTCCAAGTGAACAAAATAGGTAGCCACGTCCGAATGTTTCCTTGACAACGCCTGTCATTTGTCGAAATAATCGCGTCACATGTCTAATAGACTGCGCGAGTAATGTTAACTTGATTGTCAATTAATATTTGCACTAAAATGAAATATGATATTTTCCATTAATAATATGCTCAGTCGTCGAAAAAATAGTATGTATGTTTCGAGCTAAAAGTGCGCTTGCCGCTTTTGCATGATTGCTGGTTTCGGCTTTGCCTGAACCAGCAATATTCATGCGCAAGCGCCAAGAATGCACTTTCAGCTCTTAACATACAATATACTATTGTGCTGCAGTTGAATTAAGGCCGATTGCCATGAAATTTTAGATTATTGTTGTTTTCCAGCTAAGAAGCATATTCCTTAGGTTAGCTCTAGGTTTTGAAATTTTTCTTTATGAGTTATGTCAACTGCACCTCGAAACCGTAACATGCAATTAAACACTAGAAAACGATTTAAATAGTTTGTTACGGTATTAAAAGAACTTTACGACACCCACCCAAGGTGAGCATCGCACCACGGAATCAGTCCTGAAAAACTGGCACACTTGCCCTGAGATCGGCTAAAAATAGGCTAAAGGCCACGGCTGGAACGCTCAGGGAGTCGGGCGTGAGTCACACGATACGTTCTGGGCAAGCGTGTTGCGGCATATATATATAGGGTAAGTCAGAATTATGAGGGCGCCACCAAGCCTGTCTTAACCCGACTAACCGGGCCTGGACGGTTAGACGGGAGCGAAGCACGCAAAATACTCCGACGATAGGATTACTCAAGAGTTGCAAGGTCAAATAACAATTTCGAGATTGCCTTATGCAAGGATTGTAATTAGGTGCCAATCCGACCGCGACTACGCAGCTGTCTCACCCATTTGTACGCTCAAAGCTCCCTCGTCCCGTCGCACAATAATCAGTACACTGAAGGGGGCGCTTATCTGAAACAGAACATGCACAAGTCAAAACAAAACAATAGTTCCCTTAACTAACAAATCATGTATTGACTCACGGGTTACAATGGGGCAGCGGAGTGCGTCGCCCTATATCTATAAATAGATTATATCTAAGAAAACACCAGCTGGCGCGCGCTCTAAACCTAGCGACAGATGTTGAACAGTAATGAACAAAGTAGCACTTGTAACATAGACAGTCTGTAATTTGGAATGAATGTACAAATATGCGGGCGCGACGCCTTATGCAGCAAACAGTAATGAACAAAGTAGCACTTGTAACATAGACAGTCTGTAATTTGGATTGAATGTACAAATATGACGACAGTGCCTGTAGGCACAAGAGATGTGACGGGCTCGCTCGCGGCGTCCCAATAGAGCTCGTACGCGGGGCTTAAATGCTCTCCGCGGGACAGGTACACTCGCGTTCACAGCGGTAATCAGTTCAAAGACACATACCTTAATATGTAGGCGGTTGGGGAGCCTGGTACAGTTGAGTTGCGACAGGCTGCAGTCTTAGGTGGCAGGTACATTCGATGTTCGACGGCTATAGGGATGAGTGGACATCCGCCATAATGGCGACGTGAGACGCGTCAGGACGCGTACAACTGGACATCGAAAAATGTGCCACTTTCGTTCTGCGGGACAGATCCTCGAAGGTCGAGATGAAGGGGCACGATCCCTTACTTACGGGAGCAGGAACTGGGCTCAAGAAGCACCCACGCTACGCCGAAAACAAATCGAAACTCCCACACAACCACCACACGAACGCTCTCTGCAACGGGCTGCGATCAACTGCCACTTAAGGCGAAACCGTTTGTCACATACTTGCGGAAGCAGCACTCGCCGGGAAAAAGGCTGACGCCCCCGCCAAGGGCGGGAGCGCCGCACGAACGCACACACTATCCGACCTCTTATTCGATCGACGGCTCTCGGCTGAATGCCCAGCAAAAAGCGTTAGGACGCTTGAAGTGGCGTGAGCCAAATGGCGTTGCCACGTGACTCTCGACAGCCAATGGCGAGGCGATAAGATGAAACAAATTAGTGCCGGCGACAATGGTAGCACGCCGCAACGGCGTGTTTTCTAGAAGATTCGGAATTCTTGCGAGCGATAGCGCTCGGCTGCCAAAGCGCCATCAGAGGGGCGCTCCAACCGACGAGAAATACTGCGTTTGGGGCCAAATATGTGCAAAATCATGATTCTGGAATTAGGCGATGGAGCCAAATAAGTAACTAAAAGGGTTTAGCATACGGGCACGCTGCCCTAAAGCCTAGGTGGCTATTCAAAATACCAAAATGACCTGAATCAAATGTGCGGAAGATGAGATTGTACTTGTGCGCAAGGATTGAAAATGGTTTTAACATAGCAACAGGTTGCCCTAAAGGCGTGAAATGCAATTAAGCATCTACAACAGCAAAATGACTTAACAAGTTATCTAGGCCAATGAAGTAGATAAATGTTGTAAATAGTAAAATTTAAATTGTTGTCATCTGTCAAACATAAAGAGGCTTGTAATTTATACAATATCATTCAAAGTGACTTAAAACGTATGCAATAGTGGTAAAATAAGATGTACGCTGCAATAGTGTTAATTGCATATTAAAATATGAGTTAATGATCCAATAATTCTACAATTAAGGCAACGAAATTAGGTCATGCGATTTCTTAAAACGATCCTTACAAAGTAACCGATCTGGTGGTGTTAATTTTAATTCTATTTTAGTAAATCTGTTTAGTTAATGTTGGAAATAAGTGTTTTTGCTGTATAATTTCAAATCAATTTTAGTGGTAGAGCAATAGGGAAACTTAGCAGCCAGTCAAATTAATGCAATAGCATTTGTTTTAAAACAAACTGCAGTTACTATATAAGCGTCCGCAGAATAGAGCTCTGTCCTCTTCTATATCTGGCTAATATAAGATATCATGTTGATTTGTGTACCTTAAAAACAAATTATTGAGCTATTTTGAAGAATTGTCAGCTATTTTATTGTAAAAAGTTGTGTTAAGAGCTGATTCGTAAAGATAATTACATAGTTTTGACACTTACCTGTGTTTATTTTATTCAGGAGCTGTCAGTCAAAAGCATTAAGGTAAAATTTTAATAATTGCAACAAGCTGAGGCAATTTGTGAGCAAGAGGTTTTTTGTATGCCGTGTCTGCAGCGGCGATTTTAACTAGCCATATTGCATTTAATGGTCAGAAGTGGAATGTAATGAAGTGTATGTTAACAGAGAGAATAAGCAAGGTAGAATTCCATTTATGTTTTTAAGTTGTTTGCTGTCAATTTTTGTTGTTTGAGTTAGATAACAAGTTGCCTATTTGAGCGAAGGCACGTTAAAGTTAGATACTTTTAAATCTTAAGGTAAATTTCAATTCAGATTAAAATATTATGTTGTAGTAGGGCAAGAGTAACCTTGTTCTACTTGGTGTTCGTTTCACATTGTCTCTTGAAAAGCAAAAACTGAAATCGCTATGTTAAAGCGTTCCGGAGATGTGAGGACTTAAACAGGATTCGTTTTTTTTTCTAGCCACCCGGTATTGTTGTGTAACATTATAGCTATTTATGCAACAAGTGCTAAAAGTCGACTTTTATGCGCGAGACATGTTATGAAACTCAGCCTTCGGCTTCGTTTCATAATTTTCATGTCTCGCTCATAAACGACTTTTAGCACGCGTTGCATACAATATTTTATCTACGACCTTAATTTTACCGTTATTAATCCATAAATATCGATTTAAGAAAGGTTCGCATCTGCGACGCTGCGTCATAATGAATAGTAGCCTACGCCGCTGGCGATTGTTTGGCCACGCCCGTGCTGTCAAGGAGAGTTACGAAATGTAATTATTAATACTCCACATATGACTGTATTCATTACATAACGCTTCAATTATTTCAAAAACGCTTTACCTGTAACGCAAGAAGCAACTAGAATAGCTTTACAACTTCACTTGCAGTTCGAAATTGTAGTTTTGAACCTCGCTTCACTTTTAGCACATGTGCTAAAAATAAACAGCTGATTTCTTTAAACACGGTAAACTATAAAACGTCACTTTTAGTGAAACAAGCTAGCGCTAAAAGGCCTACTTTTAGTAGTGGTCGTAGATAAAATTATTTAAAATAGCTTTTTAGCCCAACACATAGGTGACCATATTCTAACGAGACAATTTAAGACAGTTAGACGTTAGATGGCGCTGAAAAAGAGGCATTGCATTCTGTATCAGTCAGGTTTGTGCCATTGTGGAAACGCTGAAAACGTGACATACAGGCACAAACAGGCACAACATGCATTTATATGTTAGGATTTTGCCTATGCCACATTAAGGAACAGCTAATAGATTTTTAAAACTATAATCATATAGTGGTTAGGTACTGAGTTAGCATCTAGCTAAAATATACGAAATTAGGACACGCTGAACATGTTATGTACTACACAGTGCAGTAAAAAAGTATGTAATAAATGACAAAGTGTTTATTAACAACGTTTACAAAATACTAGTTTCATACAAAGTTATCGCATATTTAAAATATCTGGAGTGATACACGCACACAACTTCCTTTTTCAGTGATCTTATAAGTAGCCAAAAATTTGATTTTTAATTTTTAAGCATTTGTCAACATTTTTCAAAAATTACAAATTCTACAGAAACCGTACAAAATAGAGCGTTAGTTCAAGAGACAAATTTTCTCTAGAATTTTAAGCTGAATTAAAAAATGCAATAATATACCGGGTGTTCTATTTCAAGTAGGAGTTAATAAAAAAAATAGGAAAAACACAAAATAAACCCATTTTAGAGCCATTCAACTGGAAAATGACCTATCTCACATCAAAACACATTAAAAATGTAAAGTTTGAAAAAAATCATTAGAGCCGTTTTTGAAAAAATCGAAAAACTGAAAATTTACAAGAGTAAATATCTACTTCCGATTATGCGATTTTCTTCAAAGACTGACAGACAGATAGACACACAGACAGACCATTGAACAAAAAACATGTTTTTTTGGTTCAGTGGACTCTAAAACGTGAAGATGTGTTGAAAACTCAATTTCGAATTTTTTGGGTGAATCCAATACTTCCTTTATCGTAAAAGGAAGTAAAAATGAAATACAGACTTCCACAATGTGCAGAGTAAAGCAACAAAAAAAAATTAAATCGATTCAAGAGTAAAATCGTACAAGAAACTATTGAGCACTAAGAAATAACTATGTTATACATATGTACAAAGCTACCCGTTTCATGAATATTAGCAAAAAGTTAACATTTAGTATAAAACTAGTTATTAGCAAATTATGTACTCAAATTAATTTGCAACGATAATGAATACTACTAACTTTTTATTCGGAATTAAGTAATTTTATTAGTTTTTTTCATAATTTACGAATTTAAGTAGAAAAGGATTTCGTATTTTCAATTTAATTCGCATTTCAATTAAACTTATTATAAGCAAAATCAACAAGTATGTCAACTTACTAAGTAATTAAAAAAATGTTAGTAAATAAAATCTATTTACGATAACATTGAAACTGTGTTTACGAGTGCAATACTGTGATTATGTCCAAAAAATTAAGTTTAAGTTTAATCAACATAAACATAACATATCAATGTTACTTAGCAGTCATACAATGATACGTACTTCTAGAGTTACTTAAAATATGTTGCTTTTAAAGGCAGACGTAGTTAAAAAATCCAAATGTTATAAATTCCGTGTCTTTTTGTAACAAAGAAAGTAATTTTTAAGAACTAAAATTTTTCTTCTGTTGAATCAAACCTGTGCAAGATCTCGGACAAAGGATTAACATTTCCAAAAGCGGATTACCTCAAATGATCTTTGTCACGCCGGCGTTCGGGTGCGTCCGTCCTATAGCTTGTAGGAATTACGATTTGACTGGGTCTTTCTTGTAGACTGAATACTTTCTCTTCCAGTTTAAGTTTAAGCAAGATAAGATCAACTGCCAGAAATGCTGCCAAAATATTAAAAAAGACATCTGAATATGCTATTGTATTAATATTATTAACGCGATTGGTTGAATGAAACTGGTTTGTTTCCAATGGAAATGTAGAGGCCGCAGAAAAAGTCTTGCAAAATTTGTATAATATTAGTAGTCTTAGGTGTTTACTATAGGCTTATTGTTTGGTTGGACAGCTCAATGTTATCAATACTAAATTTTAGTAAAAGTTGGGTTATGTGTGGAAATAGATTACGAAAACATGGAACTTTTTTTTAATTTATACTAGAAATAATTTGAAGAACAGAATTAAAATAACTGCTTTAATTATATGTAGGTTGATGTTTTGGATTTATTACTACGTGCTACTGTTAGTGCCATATACATTTTCTTTAAATATTTTTGGCATTCTAAATTTTAAATTTGTAGCTACTAAGGACTAGGATTTTAAAAACATAAAAATGTAAAATAATGCTTATATGACACTAATATTCCCAGCTTTTAAAATATTTGTACCTACATTAAATATTTTCGTAATATGAAAACCAAAAGATATGTCTGGAAATAAAAACTTTAGGCTTTATTTTAAACGTACTAAATTAAATGAATTAAAGAAAATAGCTAATACTGGATACACACGTGCAATTCAGATGTAATTGAAAATGTGACTAATTTGCAGCAATTATCGACAACTAAACTGTGGCAAACTGTTCAAGGACATATTATCATCTTATAGATGATGTCTAAAATTCATAATTGATATAGCGAAATTCCAAATGCTGGTTCTTATGTTAATTCCGTAATGTATAATAATTAACCGCAAAAAATTTACCAGTGGTCTACTATTGAGTATTATTTGGGGAACTTTATACTACTGCTAATTAATTTAAAGTTAAATGCGCATGTTAGCAACTCAAAGTCTGAATTTCAAGCCGAAACAGCTAAAAGCAGGAAACCAGTTGAACTTGAAAGGTCAAGGTTAAGCGATCATTAATAAATTTGCAGCCGCATTAATTGCAAATTCTCGGATTAATGCGGCGAAATTAATTCAGCTATCATTTTATTGTCTTATACAGGTACAGCCTGCGCACACAATTTGTTCTTAATTTCATATTTGGCAATCTGATGAACGTATTTTGAAGGTTATCACGTGAATTGTCATTAATCCTCGTTCTATTATTATGTATGTCGCATGGAAAGCTTGTCGTTTACAGGTGTTATTAATTTAAACAGATAAACTTTAAGCATTCATAAAATAATGAAGACATCAGAATTGTTTCTATCCAAGTTATAACAAGTATGTATATAACGCCTGGCGTCGTCTGTATATACAGAGTGTAGTAGGTAAAGCGTGCAAAGCGAATATCTCGATTATTTAAGGAGATAGGAAAACAATATTATTAGTAAAGTTTATGTGGGGTAACGTAGTTATCAACACCAGTTATCAGTAAGCCAGTTTCACTTCCAGTTTTATAAGAAATGATGGTAACTTTCAAATAGCTTGATGCGTTTTAGTTTACCTTATCTTCAAAAATCCCCGTTCCTCCCCCCCCCCCCCCCCCGCCAACAATCCCATCCCATCCTTTTCCTTCCCGTCCCGTCCCGTCCCGTCCCTTCCTTTCCCGTCCCGTCCCGTCCCGAAACGCACATTAAAAAGACGTGCAGTGACAAATAGACACGCAAAATTAGTATAAATATAAACAATTATTTTAGATGTAATACACTCACCGGTACGAAAAACGGAGCACTTGCATTTTTTTATTAGATTTAAAATTGTATCGCTTTGTGATGTTTTATTATTACATTTATTATTATACATTTATTATACATGTTATAATGTTAAATGTATAATAAATGTATAATAATAAATGTAATAATAAAACATCACAAAGCGATACAGTTTTAAATCTAATAAAAAAATGCAAGTGCTCCGTTTTTCGTGCCGGTGAGTGTATTAGTGTACACAATCCTAACTTTAAGTAGAATTTATTGTTAAAAGTCAGTATTTTGAACCATGTTAACATCCGTAATTAATTTGAAACTAACTAGCTTTTGTTTATAACGAAAAAGGGGACAAATGAATAAATTAATGGCTTGACGTGTGAAATTGTGCTCTGTACTAAAAATAAAATTTCTGATATTAAAAATAAAAATACATGTCTGAAACTTTACTCGTGTGTTGAGCAAATTATTGTGCCCATGTGGTATTATTTTTATCAAAATCCGCCACCAAAAATTGTTGAGGTGTCCGATGCTGTTTGACATAACCTCGATCCGAAGCAGCCTTAGTTCCGACAGCTACGAGGAGGTCTGCGTATCTTACGAACAACCCGATATAAGATCGGCCAGTCCAGGTACTGTTAATCCTAAAAATAATTAAGGGAGCACCGGGAAATTTATGCATGCGTAAGAAGAGCAATACTCAAGGCAATCCAGACCAGTTCCATCGCTGTACGAGTGAATCTAGTCTGCCAGGAAGCCCAAAATCCATTATTTGAGGTTATCCGTTAGTGAGAACCAGACCGACGCCAAAATAAACAATTGGGAGATAGACGCGGGCCGCATAAACAAATGCTAGAAACCAATGAGGATTAATGCCGCGAATACCAACTAATTTAAATAGTTGCCAATGGAACTGTCATCGATTTCACTTGTTTTGTTTATTCAATTTGACGCGATCTTGCAAACGGCGTCCATCTTGGCTTATATTTGACCCAATTTCAGTTTAGATTGTGCGCAGTTAAGCGTATGCGGAGACAGGTCCGTATTTAATAATTTTAATAAATTATGCATTCAGGGTGGACCCAACCGAGATGAGTCTGTGCTTTATCGATTTGAGCTAGCGTATTGGATTAATTGCAGATAAATAAAATATTATAAAGGGCATACAACTATTTATTTTTATCTATCAATTTACAAGTAACTTTTAATCAACCTAAGATTTGATAACACGAATACGAAAAATATTTGCGTGGTACCCTTATTTAAAAATTAAATTAATAACATACTACAACACTAATTAGACATACCATTGCAATATACAGGCTGATTTTTTTATCATGTAACAACTTGTAGGCAACCCATTATGCAGAAGCATGCATAATGGGTTGCCTACAAGTTGTTACATGATAAAAGAATCAGCCTGTATATATATAAGATTATACGCTTACATTCAGATATTTTTCGAAAAACGTTAAAACCGTTGTTAAGAGAGGTTGACACAGCAAACAATTGCTGCCAACAAGCAACATCTTCGCATACTTGGTATTTTATAATTTTCTGTTAAAAGCTTATTAATTTAAAAGGCTAATACTATTTTCGAAAACGCATAAAACACTGTTACAAATAGTGGGCAATGGAATCTAATGTCCACTTTTCATTTATTTTACTCTTTAAAATTTGTTTCTGTCAGTTTCTGTCCAGTATTTTTTTCTATAGAAACCGTACACCTGCAATAGTAGGTAATTTAATTTTAATTATAAATATTTAGTTTGCGTCTGTCTTTTAAATTAACAAGGTTTGAATATAAAATTGTAAAACCTTAAAGAGGCCTAGAGTTTGTTTGTTCACAACAATTGTTTCATATTATCAATTGACTGTGGAACTGAATTCCCCAGCCTTTCCTAACGTTTCTTCGAAAAATATCATCACTTAAGGGTATAATAATATTTACTATGGTTGTATCGGGAAAGAAATCTCGACAAGACAAGCAACATGAGATGTGTCAACACACTCGCTAGTATCAATGCGCCAAGCCGTTGCGAGCTATTGAGGGTGATTAAAAGTAGAGCCCAAACGTTTGCAATTGCGGGCGAAAACGCTGAAGTTACAGAATCGAGCTATCACAGTTTCAATGTAACGCAAAGTTTAACGACGTTGTAGCCGAGCCAGTCGTTAAACTACGCTCTCGAAAAAATTTAAAACAATCCTAGAGTAAAGACAACTAGGCCGATAACAAATGGGGTGCAATATTTGATATTGAAAATAAATTCCAGCGGACAAGGACGTTTTTGCATTCTTATGGGCTATATTTAGACATAATATCGATTAAAGTTGGAGCATGTTTATTTATTTTGGGTTATTTCGGTTGTTTAATGCAATTTTCTACAAAAAATTGCGGTGAATAGTACAGGGTCCGGCAACATAACTTCCTTTTTTGAAATGTGCCCCATTCAGGCTGTAGGGGTCGTAGCGGGGCGGGAGTGGTCTCATTCGACAGGCGTGGTTCTAAAGTTTTGTTTCCTTCCATGTCGGTCGCCATCATACTTTGGAACAGTGAAGAACGTGCGTTTGCCGTCGAGTCCTACTTTTCGAACGGATGTTCTGTGATTACAAACAGAACATGCGCTACTGGGCTGACACCAATCCCCGAGAATTGCATCAAAGGCATTTGCATTCACCTAAAGTCACAGTGTGGTGTGCAATTTCCTCAGCTGGGATTGTTGGTCCCTGGTTTTTTGAAGAAAATGAGGTCACAGTAACAGTGAATTCAGACCGGTATGTGAACATGTTGGAGGATTTTTTTTCCACGATTTGATTAATTGGACTTCGGGCACATTTAGTTTCAACAGGACGGAGCAACGCCTCAGACTTCAAGGGCATGGGTGGATGTTTTGAGGGAACACTTCCCTGAGCGCCTCATCTCAATAAGGGGCGATTAGGAGTGGCCAGCCTGCTCCCCCGATTTGATCCCTTGCTATTTTTTTGTGCGGTTTCTTTTAAATCCCGCGTTTATGCCAACCGTCCAAGGACCATACTAGACCTGAAGGCCAACATCCCGGCAGAAATTGCCAAAATACCTGCTGATATGCTGGTAAGAGTCATGACAAACGCCAGAAATCGGCTTATTCAGTGTATGGGCAATGGGGGGCGCCAAGCACCTGATATGACTTTCAAAACTGTGTAAAACAGAACTTTAGATATGTACCTACATTATACAAAAATTAAATAAAAAATTCTGATTCATAAAATGGGTTTTATTGCGTTTTGAAAAAAGGAAGTTATGTTGCCGGACCCTGTATAACTAAGTATTCTCAAAGTTAATTTTAAAAGCACGCCGTTAGCTGGAAAGCTTAAAATAAAAAGACATTTCAACCTGCAAAATAAAGTTGGAACTCGCAATTTTACAAGATAGAGCAAAGCAAATGAATGTGTATATCTGAAACATGCTCTATTTTTTCAATTATTAAATAAATGATCGAGTTTCGTTTTTAACCGTTATGTATATCTTGTGATGAGTTTAAATACTTTTTGTTCTGTGCATACGATGTTTTATATTTGAATTAAAACATTCACCGAATGTAGGCCTTTAATTATTATATTTTGCTTAGTCATTGTTAAAAATTAAGAGCCTTCCAGATACAATTATCACGAGCCGCCATTGTTTGCAACTCATCGAGTATTATTTGCAGGTATATTGTCTAAGTATATGCGTTTGACGTCTCAGTTAAGCTAATTAACCATGTCTTCCATTGCCAGTGTAAATACTTCGGCGAAATTGAGTCGCTTTGTCTCACTTCTCTTTTGATTTTGATTTTATTAGTTTTTTCTTCTAAGTTCACCTGATATGTGGCGATTTTATATATACAGGGTGGTGCACGTAACTTATCCGCTGCTGTAGTTAATTTATGCAACCCAAATTACATATTGAAATGAGCTGCTCTATAGTTGTCTATTTATTAATTTAATTTAATTGTCTTTTATAAAAGTTACAGCCAAATCCAACTACACAATTCACTGTATAATATTTCACTGTGTTTGAACTTTGCTGTCATTAAATTACTAGGCTGGTTAAAATATGAAATGTACTGATTTAGTGCACAAAATAAATGGTTGTAGACCCCTCTTTATATTTTATTCAACTGCAATTAATTAGAAAAACGCTAGCTCCCAGTAGAATACAAGCTCTTTAATCTCAGGGTGAGTTCCGAAGTCGACTGTATTTTAAAATTGATCTGAAACGGTACTATACACAGTCAGTAGTTCAAATACGCGGTTGCTCAAGGTCCACAAATCTGTCAAATCACAAATCTGTTGACTAGTGCAAACAGCGGTTCATTGAAAGTTAAAATACTCGCAAAATATGAGAATTCGCAAGGTAATTATTCAAAATTTTGCGCTTGGCGACAAATAACAATTTTTGTTTCTAGCAGTTACGTAGTTCGTGACGTCAGACAGACGCCGTCCAAATTTTGGCAATTGTTTCTGGTCGCTTCCTGCAAAGCTTCAACTTCCGCCAAACCGCGGATTTTACTGACGCCGGGATAATTACTTAAATTGCGGCTTACCTAGAGCTTTGGAAAGGATCTCCTCTTCTTTAACAAGGTTTGATGTCATATGCACCTCGTTTTCCGGACGCTGACACTAATTTTATTAGGCTAAATCGTACCTTATAAAATTCGTTGGACTGCATCGGCTCCTTTGTAAGATGACGCCGTTGGATTTTCTTCGCTATTCCTGGTTACCTTGCTGCCAAATCTGCTGGAGACGTTCTTGCAGACCTGGACTCTGCCGTAGACTGCTGATCTCTTGGCTCCGATGCTCCTCTTGGCCGTAGTCGAAGTTCGAAAAATGGAGTTGATCGGCCCCGATTTCCTCGTACATGAGATTATGGATTTTGTATGTTTTTTGTTGCGGAAAATACACCCACTTGTACCCTGGCACTTGGACAATAAACTGGTATACTTTTTATAACTTGGAAAACACTTTTATTATCAAAATTGTATAAAAATATGGAGCACAAATTTTAACAAACAGTCAAGTAATTAATTTCCAATTGTTCTCCTCCGTTATTAAACAAACACTAATCTGGTTGCTATGAGACAATATTAACGGAAATTATGTTTGATAACTTAAAGTACAAAATGGAAATAAATTTGATTACATAATTATATTTTACATTTTTCTTATAATCTAAGTTATTGTCTTTTCTTACATCTAAAATTATTTCGGTAGCGCTGCGCACACACACCTTTAATTTTAACCACTGATCTGATATTGCACTAATTGTAATTTTTAATGCACTGATTTATTCGAGTTCACCACTTCTCATTTGCTTCGTTCATGTCCTGCTGCCTGCTTCTCAAATTGCTTTTTTGCAATGTCCTGTTATTTGATTTTATCTTTCTTTACCCTTTAAATTCATCACAAATTTTACTTTTATTGACATTTACTAAAAAAACTACGCTTCTTTTAACCTTCACATAGCAAACCTTTTTGTGTCTATTAATTTCTTTCGGTTCGGCTTTCTATTATGCACAAACCTATTATTTTTATTTATTTAAAAGTCAACTTCGACCCCTGTGAAAACGAGCTTTGCCTTCTGCGTTTCTTACTCAACTACTTTATTACTTCTCGCATCTCATTATCAATGCATTTACTGTTTGAATCTTTAGTTTAACATTGCAGTTACATAAAACACCCCAACTCTGTGCTTATTGAATTGGTCCATTATGTTGTACTACCAGAAGAGTCGAGTCGTGGGCTTAATACCATTACAATATATCATAGCTACTATAAACATTAAAAATCGTATTAGCAATCATGGGTATCTTACTGATAGGCAGATAGTCAGCAAACGTCAAATGTGATTGAATTGTTGCATAACTCAGATACTGCACTGGACAAGTTACGTGCACCACCCGTATACTTTATAATATTTGTATATCTGAGGTCTATTCTACAGTTATTCAGTGCGTTTAGAACTGGCCATCGCTCTACAGAGTTGAAAGCTTCTTCGTAGTCTATAAAAGCCATTCATCATACCTCTATAATAAAGTATAACACTGTATGCCGTGTTAAACCGGCAAAAGTACCAATGCTCCATTAAACGGTTTACTATTTTCGGATTTTTGTAAACAAACTTCCCATTACTTTTAATAGAGATATTATCACAGAAAACAATTACTTGTTATGCCTATTGGTTGTGTTTTTTTAACTACGAACACAAGTACATTTCATTTAATAATAAAAGGGGTTTATTACTGCCTTGCTGAATGAACTCAAACGGTGCGTTTAAACGCACCCTTCCAAATCGATTTTCCAAGGTCGCCGCTCGATGCAAGTTTGGGGGCATTCGTGGCAGGAAGATCTGCGTGCATCTTACACTAACGCGAGAAACTTTAACGGCATGCGCCGCGGCCTAGAGCTAGTATTATAATATTGTATTTGGTTGCTTTCTCTATTAGTGTTCTTGTGACTTGTAGGTGGTCAAGTATATTGTGTCCTTTACGAAATCCTGCTTGTCCTCTGTTTGCCTGAGTATCGACATGAAACTAATTGGGCTATAATTTCCCAAGTTTTCCTGGTCTCCTTTCTTGAATATTAAAACCATCAAGGCGTTGTTTTAATTCTCCGGTATTCTTTTTTCAGTAATACAGTTGTCATACACTTGACTTTCTCCATTTGCCATTTTCTTTAGAACATGTTCCACTTCATCTACTAAAAAACTGATATTTTCTCTAAGCCCTCACGTTTAGAACTTGAATTCTATATCCTTCTATTTTCGCTAATGGCGGCGCTGACTTGGTATTATATAGGTTTTTATAGTATTGTTTTATAATTTCTATTATTTGTTCCCTTTCTGTTATTAATTCATTATTAGTGTTTTCTAGTATTATTATGTTACGTTTGCCTTCCGTCAATGATCTTAGAGAGTTTTTAAGCCTTTTCATTCTTCCAGTTTCATCGATTTTTGAATTTATTATTTTATTTATATCTCCTCTTATGTTTTGTTTTATCGGTTTACTTATTTCTTCGTCATGTCCTGGCTTGTGTTGTGTTGCGTTTTATTTTACTTATCTTCTATCAATTTAATATTGTCTTGCTAAGTTTCTGATGTGTTTTTGTTGTGGCATTCTTGCTATTTTCTCGAGACTTCTAATATATTTTTCGTAATCCGTCGATTATAGTCGTTAAGAGATTCTTCGCTGTTTATGGGTAGAATAAGTTCCTGAACTTGTTCTTAGTATTCTGTTGCTTTGATTTTTAATTGTTGGGCACCTTTTTTGTGGGATTTCGATGTTATTTTTTGTTAATATTGAGCTTCGCCCTTAGCATTCGGTGATCACTACCTATATTTACTGTGATTATTACACTTGTGTCCATGATTATGTTTTTATTATTACAAATCACTTAGTCTATCTCGTTGTTAGTGAGCCCCTCTGGACTTTGGCAAGTCCATCGTCTTATTGGTAGCGTTTTGAAAAATATATGCATACTATATACGTAAGTTATTCTCGCATGCATAGTTTATCAACAAACTGACCTACCTACTGATAACTGGTATTGATAGCTACATTAGTCCCGATAAAGTTTTTTGTTTTTTCCTATTTCTTCAAATAAGCGAGATATTCGCTTGGAATCCCTTAGATGAGTTTATCAGATGAAATAAAGCATTGTGTTCTAATAAACTTAAACTAAAAATTCCTAAATATCCAACGAAGAAAGAGAAATTGATTTTCGAATATTTTTATTCATATTGTCTATTATTCAATTAAAAGCAACCAAAAGCCAGAATTTTCTATTCTCACAACAGCATATAACAGTCTTTACACAAAAATAAATATACAGAACAATAATAGACTGAACTGGTTTTAATACATTTACCATAAATTTGCATATTCTGTTTAATTGACGCTATAGCATTCCAATGATCATCCGCTGCACTTCAAAAATAACATGACCTTCACATACTAATTTCAGTTGATTATTTACACATAAATCAATATAAATAATTGTACTTATTCGACCAAAAAATCAAAATAGACGGTTAACCTACAGCTACCTACAGTTTATTTAAACTATTTTAAATCCGCACGGTTTAGCTACTATTAATCTTCTCTAAACTGTAGTAGATTTATGTTTAAATAAATAGGTAAAATTAAAGCTCTCCAAAAATCGATCTTTTATTAATTAAAAAAAACATATTTTTTTTGTATTAATACTTTTGGAATATTTTATTATAGATTGCTTATTTTAAATGCAACAATAGGAATCCTTTGTAGAAAGTTAAGAAACTGTTATACCTTATAGTTAAGATGGCATCGGTAACGATTTTGCTTAGCCGCGAAATGCGTATAAAGCCAGTAACAATTAAGTTTGGGCCTCGATAGCTGTAAGACAAATTACGCTAACTCTCTAATGCGCACCCAAAAAACGCAAGCCACGATATTTTCGCAGAATTATTGATGGAGCCGATTAGCTATAAGCCCAATGATTTTCACGTAATAAAAAGCCAGTTTAATATACAATACTCATAAATGAATTAGCATAAACAAATCCATCTTTAATTTTTTGAACTGATGTAGCTTGGACTGTCAGATTGCTTCCATTTTTACACATACTCAAAAGTAACAAATTATGTAAGAATAAAAAAAAATTGAGGATTCCAAATTGTAATTTGAACAGTTGTAAAATTTACGTGTATGTCAAAATCACATTGCTTTCTTGCAGAGAACTTATACCATATATTTAGTCCAATTTTTTTCATGTGGAAATGCAAATGGCGAAATTCTAGGAAAACCATTGGCAACCAGAATTATCACTAGATTTAATTGTGTTGGTACTGCAGTGTTAGTCGTTAGATTATCTTACTAACTGCATTAATATTTGAATTTGTATTCAGAGAAATAAAACACAAGTTTGAGTTTCAAATATGAAAACAATTATTAATGCAGTTAGTAAGATAATCTAACGACTAACACTGCAGTACATCAGCTTCTCGTTATTATTTTTGCAGTGAGGTTAGGTCTCATGTTGATCGGTTGACATTGAATTATTTTAAATTGTAGTTCTGGCTATTATAAACTTCAAATGTGATTCTATAATTTAATAGCCAGAACTACAATTTGAAATAAATAAATGTCAACCAGTCAACATAAAACCCAACATAACTGCAATAATAAAAACCGTAAGCTTATGTACCAACACCACTCAACATAGTGACAATGATTGTTGCCAATAATTTCCCTAGATTGCATTTCCATGTCAAAAAATGGACTATATGTTTGTAAGTAAAACACCGCAATAAAAGACAGCCTAATAGAAAATTTCCTCGCATAATTTTAAGGATTTCCGAAATCGATTGCCTTAAATATAAGAAACTAAATGGACTCATTACCGCTATGGCGTCACACCCCAATATGGAGCATGATCATTAAGTAACAAACGACTTCCGGGATTAGACCGTGTCATTATTGAGGTCGAAGAACTCAACGTTTCTCCCACTTTCCTAAGGGGCTTCATCAGGAGGAAAAGTAAAAGAGCACGGAACTCAACGTGTAAACCACGCCACTCTTTTGCAATGGAAGGGATAGAAGAGCACTGTAACTCAACGTGTAAACCACGCCAGAGGCGAAACTCTTCTAACGATCGGAAGGAGAAAGGCGAGAATTTATAGGCAAATTCTGTCGCGGTTCAGCAAGTGCCGTCACGGTTCAGTGGCGGTGGGTAGGAATTAGCACTTTCCACACAGAAAGAAGGAAAAAGCCTTCGTCCCGATTGAGATTGTTAAGGTGTTTGTAAATCTCAATGGCTTCGCGAATCTTTCTGCTAAAGAAGAATGGGGATTTGCAGATAATGGCATTTTCATCAAAAAGGATCTTATGTCCGGTATCGCGTTGGTGTTCAGCGATGGTTGATGATGAAACGAGACTAGACCTGAGACAGCGCTAGAGCTCAGAGATGCGAGTTTTCACTGATCCTCCTGTTTCCTAATGCTGTATACATTGGTATAACAGGACATTCGGTGAAAGCAGAATATGTCCAATCCCGGAAGTTGTTTGTTACTTAATCACAATGGCAGTGAAAGCCTCCGACATCATAGAGCATGATCGTTCGTCTTTTGAAATTGAATCTTGTAGTTGAATAGAAATGTTATCATGTTATGCGTTTATGATTTTGTTTTGATAAAAATGGAGATGATTTTGAACAATAATTAATAAATTAGTGCAACAGTGCTGAAAAGTTGGTTACGGAGAACGTATTTACGGCTGAAAAATTCGTTTTCTTTTCTTTATTGTGCACCACCAAAATATACACAAAAGGTATAAGTTCGGCCAAGGCTGATCTTCCACTCACCCGAACACCTACGATATATCGTGTGTTAAAAAAACTCATTCTCAGCATGCCATGATCAAATTGAAGTTTGCCATAACTTGATACATACCCATTGAAGCAAATGAACTACCATAAATCAGAGAGAACTAAATTACATCTTGGTGTTGCACTATTTTCCTAAAAATATACCAAACGCTTAATAAAAAAAAAGACTGTTGTGATTAATACATTCGTTATTGTTATGTAAATGCCATCTTATTTTCCTTTTTGGTTGATACAAGTAGTGTAAACTTTTGCCTGTTACAGTGACATGTTTTCATAAACAAAATGCAATCTGACATCTACCTGCAGACTTAGGTTAAGACATGACTAGATTTTTTATTTTTTTTTAAAGTCTGCCCTAAATGACTTATTTTTACTCTAGATCAGCAGTTCTCAAACTGTGGTACGCGAAACCGGTCCAGGTGGTATGCAACGCCTTCCAAAATAACAATATCCATAAATAAAAGAAGGATTTGGCTAGGGCTGTGGTTCTTAACCTTCTTGGTGGGCGACCCTAAATTTAAATTTTTTTAATGTCCGTTACCCTACTTGTTTTATGCTAACATACAAAATATCATGCTGATAATAGTGCTAAGCAAAGCGATTAGTATGGCATTCCAATATTGACAGGAAAAATTGTATACAGCACTGAACACTATTTTACGTACAATATTTGAATAAGGTATATTTCGATGGAATGCTCTAATTAGGTCTCTAATATTATTTTTTAATTATTTAAATTGTAAGTTAGAGCAAAATCCACATGCACAATTTACTGTATAATATTTTACTATGATAGAAATTTTGCCTGTTATCAAATTATTAGGCTGGTTAAAATGTGACCTGTACTTAATTACTTCACAAAATAAATGGTTGTATGCCCTTTTAATATTTTATTTACCTGCAATTAATTATAATAAAACGCTAGCTCTAATGGTAGAACACAAGCTTCCTCTCAGGTGGGTTCCTAAGCCGATTGTAAATTAAAATTGATCTTAAACGGTACTGTACACCAGAATTAGTTCAAATACGCGGTAGCTAATTGTTTGCAATACTGTCACAAAGAAACCTACAAAATGGTTTGTGTGGTGCAGTCAGCGTTGTTGACGTTAAAATGAGGGAAATTATGAACATTCAAAAAGGTATTTATTCAAATCTTCGCGCTTTGGCGGTAATTAACAGCTTTTGTTTCAGGCACTTATTTATTTCATGACGTCAGATGGACGCAGCCGGAAATTTATCAATTGTTTGTGAACGCTTCCTCTTCTCGAAACCTTCGCATAACCTCAAAATTTTGGATACCGCTTATTTTTCGAACTGCGCCTTCGGTGGAGCCCTGAATAAGCTGGTATCTTTTTCAGTAAGGCCGAATCTCATATGCCCATCGAATTCCAAACGCTAACACTAATATTTTTAGGCAAAATTGGTACCTTTTAATCGGTGGTGGCTACCGCACTGCTCGGAGATGACCCCTATGTTCCTGCCTCTGGAACGGCTGTCTTCGCTGTAGATGCTTTCGGTAGTACTCTGGCAGTCTTACCCTACGTATTGCAGTGCAGTCCCCTGGCTCTGGAACCTTATTTTGGCTGGAAACGGTTATCGGAAAACCGAACTGGAACGGCTGCCGGATCCTCGGAAATGCCCCTCGTGGAAATGTTTATTTTTATGTGGCGGAAACCTCACAAACGGTACCACATAACCTTCGAGCCGTGCAGAATAAAATGGTATACTTTTTAGTTTATAAAATGCTCGTTTATTGTATAAAACTTGTAATTAAAGTGGAACACAAATCTGTCAATTTAATTAATTTTTCATTTTTTTCCTCCGTTATTAAAACAAATTAGAATCTATGTTGCTTAGTTAGAATGCTAACGGAAAGAAGTTTCGATGAAATTTTTGTACATAATAGAAATAAGTTTGATTACATAGTTTTAAATCTTAAAATTTCTTACAAACTAAATATTGTCTTTTTCTTATATTTAAAATCTTCTCCTTGCGCCACACACACAAACACGTTTTATTATTTGCTCTGCTTTCTCACTCACGTAAACCGCACTGATTATTTATAGAGTTGATTGTTTCTCAATTGCTATTCCATGTCCTTCTGCCTGCTTTTCAAGATTTCTTTTCCATGTCCTACTGCCTGCTTCCTTCAGATTGCTCTATTGCAATGTACTGTTATTTTATTCTGGCTTCTTTACCTTTTTAGATTTCTCACAAATTTTACTGACTAGCTTTATTGAAATCTACGCTTCTTTTACATGCACATAGCAAAGATTTTTGTGACTATTAATTTCTTTCGGTTCGGCTATTTATTATGCACAAACCTATTATTTAATTTATTTTAAAGTCAACTTCCACCCCTGTGAAAAACAAGCTTGCCTTTTCCGTTCCTTACTTAATTACTTTATTATTACTGGCATCTCTTTACCCATGCATTTATTGTTAGAATTTTAAACTTATCATTGCAGTTACATAGAACACCCCAACTCTGTGCTTATTGAATTGTTCATAAGGTTGCACTGCTAGCAGAGTCGAGTCGTGGGCCTAATACCATTACAATATATCCTGCTTTAATGTAGTAAATTCTTATATAAATGATTGCACTGAACTTTGGGTTAATTGAATTGAAGTTTTATTCTCATGGTCTTATTAAGGTCGACGTATGATATTGAGGTCGAGAAGAATATTTTAGTATTTTTCATATATTTTTCTGTTGGTCATATTTTAAGTTATCTTTTGAATATCTAAATCCTATAATAAAAACAGCAGCTTAAAACACGTTTCCCGGAACAACGTGTTTTAAAAATTTTAAAACACGAAACAAATATAGCAACAATAAGGGTTTATTAAATGCGTTTTTGTATCTTGATGTGTTACATTTATTTGTTTAAGGTAACCAATTACATTCCCCAACTGCTCAATGCGCAGGTTTTCTTTCACTTTTAAGGATGACTTCAGCATCGAATAATGCTGCCAAAGTGAAGCATGTGACGTTTCTTGCTGCAAATCAAATAAATTAAATATAAATGGAAATTAAAATAATCGCAGACTTACCTTCTCGTTTAAATTGGCAAGAATTACCTCTTCTGTTACCGTGAAGGCTTTGTTATTTTCTCACCAATGGCAGAAATTTTAATAAACCTTCTCGTAAGCAGCTTTAGACGTCACGGGCAACCAATTTTCTCGCAATAGATTCCCTTTCTTTAAAATATTTTTAGGAATTTGATTTGACTTTGACATTTTCGTTTATAAAATAAACAACATATCCATAGTGACTCGTGACCAACGTGGTTGATCAACAGAAAAAATTTTGAATGACACTTTTGCGAAAACGTTTAAAGTATCTCGGGTGTCTATGCAACTCGACTGCGTCTCGTTGCATGACAAGTAACAACACCCTCGAACTTTAAGCTTGTGTTTTCGCACTCGTATCATTAATAACTATTTCGTATACTAACGTATGTCCCATAAGTTTTGAGAAAAAATATTAACAGCTATATTTCATGTTGCTTTAATTTTAAATTAAATTCAAGGACAAGTAATTATTTCTACAGCTACATGTAATAGAATTATATGCTTAAACTACGGATAATGGTTCATGTTCTTCAACTCCAACCAAATTGAAAGCATTTTTTCTATAATAAGCTACAACGGATTTTTTTTCTTAAAACTTATGGGACATACGTTATACCTATATTTATTATTGAACATCAATCTATGTAACTTAGTCGCGGATACCACCGTAAGAATGACAATATTTGTATTCATAACTGTGGTGTAGCAGAGGTTTGGCAACGCTGTGTAACTGCTGATTATCCTAAGGGACAAAGGCAGATACCCGGACGAAGGTTTTGGGTTAGTTTTAAGACATTCGAGTTATGCTCTTGTTAACAGTAACTTGTATTTGTATGAGATCTGTCTAAGTTGTATATATTTAATAAACACATATTTCCACTACTACATCTTTAATTAGCCTTAACCACGAGGACATAACATCTGGCGACGAGAAGTAAAAGTGACGTTAAGACAAAAATACAGTGGAAATAATTCAAGTGTAGTGACTACGTTAAGCGTGGGTTGTGTTTTCTTCGGTCAAAAACTAGCGTGTTTCGCGTAAGGAAAAATGGCTTATATAATCGGACGATCGAGCGATTCGACCATAATAGCCACGACTGGACAGTTTACCAGGAGAGGCTGGAGCAATTTTTCGCTGCGAACGAAATAAAGGACAGTGACGGAGCAAAACGCAAAAGTGCGGTATTAATTAGTCAATTATCACCACAGACTTACAATTTATTGCACGAACTGTGTTATCCGAAAAAGCCATGTGAAAAGACCTACGAAGAGATGTGCAAGTGCATGAGGGACCATTTCAGCCCTAAGATTTCGATGTATAGGGAAAGGGTGGAATTTTACGGGACAACACAGAAACGCGACGAAAGCATCACAGAGTGGCATGCTAGAATCAAAAATCTAGCAGTGAATTGTAAATTCCTGGGCTTGGACAAGATTCTGCGGGACAAATTTGTCACGGGGCTTCGCAAGGGGCCCATCTTGGACAAATTGTGCGAAGAAGAATACAAGGAGGACGCAACTATGATCGAAATGGTGGAGATAGCTTTAAAAAAGGAGGCCAGTCTCAAAGCCAGTACTGCGGCTGCAAGTACTAGGGGAAACCAATCAGTCAACATACTTAGAGCGCAAAAAACTACGATGGCAAGGGACCAGCAACGACGGCAAGAAAAGGCCAACAAAGCAAGGCAGAATATTACGCGTGCGATCGTTGTGGTAAGGAACATCAAGTGGGGCAGTCATGTAAATTTAAAAATGCCAAATGTTTTAAATGTAAAGCGATAGGTCATTTATCAGGCATGTGTAAATTTAGGGCTAAGACGAACAAAAGTAGTAGTAATCACGCCAGCAGCAGTAATTACATTGAGGCTACTGAGAGGGTAGATTTACCTTTGTTCAACATTACATCTAATAAAAGTAAGCCAATGAAGGCAACAATTAAAATAGGAGATATAGTTTTAGAAATGGAAGTCGATAGTGGTGCAGGTGTAAGTGTTCTTTCAGAAGAATTGTATGGTAAGCTGTTTAGTAATTATCAGTTACAAGCTAATGACGTTGTTCTGAAAGAATACACGGGCAAAACTAGCGAGCCTCTAGGTTATTTCACAGCTGAGGTGGAGTATAATAGGGAATTTAGAACTATAAATATTTATGTTGTAAAGGGGGGAGGCCCACCTTTATTGGGTAGAAATTGGTTAGAGGCATTTAGCCTAGGCTTTGGAAAAAATTCGGACATAAATAGAGTAAATTATGTTAAAAACATTAGCATTGAGCAAGTTTTACAAGAATTTGAATCTCTTTTTGACGGCAAATTAGGCACGTATAAATACGAGCAAATTCACTTAGATGTAAAATCTGATGCAAAACCGATTTGTTGTAAGCCAAGATCTATTCCGTTTGCATATAAAGACAAGGTAGAGGCGGAATTAGATAGGTTAATTGCAGAAAACATAATCACGCAAATAGATAGTAACCAATGGGCGCCGCCTTTGGTCGCGGTGTTGAAATCTGACGGATCTATAAGAGTTTGCGTTGATTATAAAACGCCGGTGAATAGACACTTAGTAGACGTTAAGTATCCGTTACCGAGAACCGAAGAAATATTTGCAGCACTAAGAGGAGGTGAAAATTTTAGTAAAATTGATCTTACAATGGCTTATGCTCAATTCAAGCTGGACGATGAATCAGCATGGAGCACTCATAAAGGGATTTTCAAGGTAAACAGGTTACCATTTGGAATCTCCCCCGCAAGTGCGATATTTCAGAGGAAATTGGAACAGTTGTTGCAAGGTATTGCGGGAGTTGCAAATTTCTTGGACGACATAATAGTTACGGGAAAAGATTCAAAAACTCATTTAGAAAATTTGGCGGCAGTTTTCAAACGACTGAAAAATGCTGGTTTAAAAATTAAGCTGGAGAAATGTGAATTCTTTAAACCCGAGGTTGTCTACTTGGGACACGTCATAAGCAAACAAAGACTTAGAACTTTGAATGACAAAGTACAAGCTATTTTGAATGCGCCTAATCCAGTAAATACGACTCAGGTAAAATATTTTGCCGGGATGGTTAATTACTATGCCAAGTTCGTACCAAATTTAGCACAAATAATGACTCCGTTGTATGAGCTTTTAAAAAAATACGAAAAATTTAGTTGGAATAGGAAATGTCAGGAAGCGTTTGAAATAATTAAAAAACAAATAGCATCAGATAGGATCATGGTACACTTTGACCCTGATTTACCAATAATACTAACAAGCGATGCATCAGAATCGGGAATTGCGGGAACTTTATGCCATAAGTTTGCAGACGGGACGGAAAAACCTATAGGTTTTGTTTCGCGCACCTTTTCGCCGGCTGAAAAGCGTTATTCCGTAATTGACAAGGAGGCATTAGCATTATATTACGCGGTTCGAAAGTTTCAGAATTACTTGCTAGGGCAAACATTTATTTTGAGAACTGACCATCGTCCATTAATAGCTATATTCGGTGCGAATAAGGGAATTCCGCAAATATCAGCGAGTAAATTGCAGCGCTGGGCAATTTTCTTGTCGGGATTCAATTATAAAATTGAGTATATCAAAGGGTCTGAAAACGTAGTAGCAGATAGTTTTTCAAGATTGTCTTTGCAAATCACGCATGAGCAAGGTACTAACGAAGAGTTGTCCTATTTAAATTTTATTGAAGCTCAAAATACGCCCATTGACAGTAAACGTATTAAACTTGAATCAAGACGCGATGCGGTTATTGCCAAGGTAATAGATTTTGTAAATAGGGGATGGCCAAGTAAAATGAGTGATCTAGAATTAAAACTGTATTTTAATAAGAGAACTGAATTATGAGAAGTTCAAGGTTGTCTAATGTGGGGATTTAGAGTGATCATTCCAAAAGCACTTAGAATAGAGTTACTAAAAGAGAGTCATGTAAGTCATCAGGGCTCGGTTAGGATGAAATCGGTCGCGAGATCTTACATGTGGTGGCCCAAATTAGATGAAGATATTGAAAACATAACGAAATCTTGCGCATTATGTTTAAGAACAAGGTCAGATCCGCCAAGGGTAGCTTTAACTCCGTGGCAACCTTCACCCAGGGTAGGAGAACGAGTACATATTGACCTTTTAGATTTAAAAGGCAAAATTTACTTAATAATTTTGGATAGCTTTAGTAAGTGGGTAGAAGTGTATGACATGCATAACAATGCCAACACGGCCAACACGATTAACAAACTGCGAATTACGTTTGCAAGCATGGGAATTCCTGAGTTGTTGGTATCTGACAATGGAACTCAGTTGACCAGCAAGCAGTTTAAATCATTTTTGGAGAAAAACGGTATCAAACATATCACCACTCCTACGTTTTATCCTGCGTCGAATGGAGCGGCAGAAAACGCGGTAAAAACGTTTAAGAACGCCTTAAAAGCAGCTTTCTTTGATTCGATTAATAGGGGAGTCGAAACGGAAACGTTGATTTGACGGTTTCTAATAAATTATCGAAGTACACCGCATACAACAACTCAGCAGACACCTTCGAAATTATATCAGGGGAGAGAGTTGAGGATTCGGTTACATAGCATAAAACCGAACGCACAGTATAGTGGCGAAACGCCCGCCCGTGTGAAGGGAAGAAAGGAAGAGTTTGAATTGGGAGATAGCGTTATGGTAAGGGATTATCGGTCGGTAAACCATAAGTAGTGGACACCGGCTATAGTTAAAAAACGGTTAGGAAAGGTAACAAAACAACAGAAAACGGGCAGATGTGGAAAAGGCACATTAACCAAATAATTAAGTACGACAAGAACAAAGATCTTGGTTTACAACAATCGGAAATTAAGGAAAAGTTTAGCTTTACGCGCCGAAAAATAGGGAGGTCAGATTCTAAAAACGATTTGGTAATACCTCAAACCGACATCGAGATCAGCGGACAGGAGGTCGCTGTCAACGAAAATATTGTAAATAATGAAACTTTTGTTATTGTTAGTCCTGTAGTGAATAACCAGCCAGGTAGTAGTAAGCGAAATAAAGAGGAAAAGGTGCAGGAGGTTCGAAGAAGCACAAGGATACGAACGGTACCTGACCGGTTTGGTGAAAATGTAAGTTTCACAAATTAATTTAAGTTTAAATAAGCTAGGTTAAGATAAGGTAACTTGGGGCGAACTTAAAGGGGAGGTGTGTGGTGTAGCAGAGGTTTGGCAACGCTGTGTAACTGCGGATTATCCTAAGGGACAAAGGCAGGTACCCGGACGAAGGTTTTGGGTTAGTTTTAAGACATTCGAGTTGTGCTCTTGTTAACAGTAACTTGTATTTGTATGAGATCTGTCTAAGTTGTATATATTTAATAAACACATATTTCCACTACTACATCTTTAATTAGCCTTGACCACGAGGACATAACAATAACTGACTACCCTGGCGTTTTTTAACAAATAGATAAAACATAAAAATTCCGTGTTGGGGTTTAGGTTAAGTTAAATTTTGTATGATTAATAATTCCAATGCTTTTCATTTTAAATTCTCTAATTATTTATAAGTGTCATTCGATGATATTTTTATACATTTAATCTTATTTAAAACTTTACTCTAATTTAAATTGAGCGCCATTCATGTGTTCAGCATTCCTTGAGAACTAGGTCGGTATTCTATGGAAAAATACCTAGATATTCCCATTAGTCAACCACTCATCCCCACTTGTCACCATCCCCACGGATGCATCACCGAATTTTGTCATTTAATTTTTAAGAGAAGATTCGTGTTAACTCTTCGAGACATCATATGTAACTCTTAAGTGTAACTTCTATCAAATGTAGTAAATATACTCTCAATATTAAAAACAACGCATCTTAAATTTATTAAGAAGCCGAAACATATACTGTGGTATAAAACGCTACACCTCATCAACAATCAACCTTGCCTCAAATAAGTCGTTGGGAAAGGAAGCAAAACGTTTTCACCTTATTTTTTTCCAGATAGTTGTGCGGCTCATTCCGGAAAACCTCTCTTTTAGTATTACATTATATTGCAATTCTTCTTGTGGTACAAGTAAGCCATTACCATGGCCATGATCATGAACTCCAAATAGATTTTTAACCCAAGTATATTTTTCAATTTGGATATTTTTTTATAGCTTTCCATTTTCTTTTGGAGGTTTCTTAAATAGTTTGAAAAAATAGAAATGGACTCCGCAATCAAAATAATAAAAATCATTTTAGAAAACAGAAAGTGTTTTATTTTTTTATTGTATTTTTCAGAGACATCTCGCAACCCACTAAAAAACCCTCATGACGCAAATTTGGAAACCGCTGGGCTAAATAAAATGTTAAAAACGTTTCTACTATTATGAAGATTATCCATTTCACCTTTAGTGATGCGATTACAGGAGGGAGGGGGGTGATAAATATTACGTTTGAATGCTTTCCAATACGGACTAAACAGTCATATATGTATTGGCAAGGTAACGTCAGTATTCTTAGTGCTATAGAAACAGATGTTACATTATCACGATAGCCAATGTTCCCCAAAGTACGGACGGCTCCCTGTGCCAATTATAGAGGAATAATTGTTACTACCTCGATAGGCAAGCTGTACCGACAAATAACTAAATATCAAATAGAACAAAATGTAACACAGATTGAGGAGTAAAGCAACTTTCGTGAGAATTGCATGTAGTATTTGTACACCTTAAAATAGCAAATGATCCTATCCCACAAACTAAATTATGGGAATCAATGAACTCCAACAATATCAACCCTATTTACATAAATAAAGTGAAGAGACTATACCTTAACAGCTACTGCTAGATAACAACGGGAAAAGCGATGGTAGAACCTATACATGTAACTAAATGTTTTAAACAAGGATGCTATCTATCTCCCACACTATTCATGGCTTACCTAAATCATGTGCTAAAAGAATGGACACGGAAATGTCAAACAATAAGAGTGCAGTTAGAAGAGGGTTATATCCACACGTTTTCGTTTGCAGATGACCAGTTATTACCTGCAGAAGATGAAGAAGACGTAACAAATATGCTGAAAAAATGAATGGAGTTGTATAATAGATGGGAAATGGAATTAAATATGAAAAATACCCAATATATAGTTTTAGGAGGAAAGTAGTACTAGTAGTTGTGGGGAGACTAATATCAAGCAAGTATGCATTCATATGCTCTTTTTTCTAACTCCTTGCCTTCCCCTCAACTACCCTCACTGTCATATTCTGCATCAAACTCTTCTCCCTGCATAAATCTTTCCAATTCTCTGATGAACTTCAGGATGTCCTCGGCTCCGAGTATGGCCAGTTCATCAGCCTTCTCGTTGCCCTGGACACCCGTATGTCCTGGAACCCAAACGAGTTGAACATCCTTGTCTCTTGGCAGTTCAGCTAAAGCATCTCCACATTCCTAAACGAGAGAGTCTTGCCCTGGGCGAGTAGATTGCTTTTAGTGCGGCCTGACTATAAGGGCAGATATAGATTTCACGCTTAGGTAACGTCCCGATCTCATCCTTAGTTGCCACCGATATTATGGCGTAAATTTCTGCTTGGAATACCCTGGTGAATTCTCCTAAAGTATAGCTTTCTTGTATCTCACATATATTCCTGATCCAGAGGATTGTCTTTCCACTATTCGGGAACCATCCGTATAGCATATCAAGGCATTGTGCCATAAAGTTGCTATCGACGACTTACATATAGTTTTATCGACAGGAGACCTCCAACTTAATTTATTATCCTGCGTTACTTTTAAGTATTTGACCTCTTGCACAAGTGCGAGTGGTCTTCCATACATTATGATGAGTGCCCCTCAACTTTCCTTCTTTTAGTGAAGAAAATGATCTCGGTCTTAAATGGGTTTACCGACAGATCTTTCTCCTTACACCACCTTTCGATAATACTGCAGAATACTTGCATTCCATTGCAGACGACGTTTAAAAACCTGCCAGTCACAAGTACCAACCCATCGTCTGCGTATGCTCGTGCGTAGAAACCTTCTACCGTTAGGTGTTCCAGAAGATCGTCCATTATAAGGTACCATAAATGAGGTGATAGGCAGCTGCCTTGCGGACAGCCTTCCGTCAGCCTGGCCCTCACAATACAGTCCCCTTGGTTCGCCGTCACGATTCTTTCTTCCAACGGCGATCTTACCTAACTAACCATTACGGAGGTAGTTTCCTGGCCTGTAAAGCTTGACTTATAGTAGACCTTTTTGCCTTATCAAAAGTTCCTTCAATATTCAAAAGAACTGCAAGAACCACGTCCTTATAATGAAATGCTGTTTCAACCTTATGCACGACTGCGTGGAGTGCGGTTTCAGTTGATCTTTCACGTCTATATGCATGCTAGTTTCTGTCGAAAGGGTATTCTTTTATTATTCTCTCCATTAAATATCTGCCAATTATCCTTTCTAGGGTTTTTAAAAGAAATGATGTAAGACTAATAGGCCTAAATGATTTAGCATCCGTATAGACTTTCTTTCCTGCCTTAGGAATGAAGACCACTCTGGCTGCCTTCCATTGTTCTGAGACGCATCCCATTGCTAGACTGGCTTTAAATACTAAACAGTTGGAAGAAGGATATCCACACCTTTCTGAAGCAACGCTGGGAGATTCGATCTGCCCCTGGCCACTTACAGGGTTTGAACTCATTCACTGCCCATGTGACCGCACCCTCCGTTATAACACACTCAGCGAACTAGCAGTTCTCTGTAGGACCCTGTTCCACCATGTGTGTTAATTGGATGGTGCCATTCCCAAGAAAGTGAACTTCCAGGAGTAATGTAATGATTCCTTTCTGGACGTGGTTCATGATCCATCAGTCCTCTTAAGCGCTCCTATACGGAGCTTAACTCCGTACAGTATTTCCACCAGATGACTCTTTTACTGCCCCTCAGCTCGTTTTTGAAATTACTCCTAGCTGTTTTAAAATTGTCTCAGCAGGCCTCTATCCCGAATTTGATAGCTCGGTTAAAGATTCGTCTGGATTCCTTACGCAGATTGGCTAAGGTGTCATTCCACCATGGAACTTTGCATACCCCCACCGTCCTGAGAGGGCATTCCTCCTCATACGATGAGACAATTTTGTTTGCCAGCTGATCAACCTCTTTGCTTAATTGCACGTTTGTGGATATTTCCCCGTCCAGTTGACCTCCTTGTTGAACAAGACTAGAACGATAAAGTTCCCAGCCTTGGGGTTCCGACAGGGTACTTCTGGAGGTGTGTCACACTTATAAATAGTGCCTCCTATCTGATACTCTAGAATTGCATCAGTGAAGTCCTTGGTGCCCAGCTGCGGTAATGGTGCCAAGCTAAGATCCTTGGACACCAAAAGGCAGGTTCTGGGTCGCTCTTCCACCTTTGTGCCGAATACTAGGTCATAGTTGGGCTTGCCTAGTCCCCCTAACTATATTCCTATAAACATAAGGTTCTTGAATTAGAATTATCGCTCTTCCGCCAGCTAGGGTAGCTATCAGCTCTGCTATAACTAGGGTTGCCAACCGTCCCGCGTGAGGCGGGACGTCCCGTTTCCTCGTCTCAAATAATGCGTCCTGAGACACATGTCTGCGGGACGCTAATTGTCCCGCTTTATAGTAAAGCCCGCGCCGCCCGCCGAATGAGTGTCACACACCCTGTATGTGAGTCACACAGTGTGATACACTCGTTCGCTTCGAATGAACGACAAAATCTTTGGATTTATTTGCTCAAATGCCCTCACCAGTTTCACAATTGATGAACAAGTGTCCATCAAAATTATTTTGATTAGTTACATGGTACAAAAATGCATTCAAATACCTGGACGATCAGTTTGATTTTTCGGAAGAGAATAATTTGGCAATAATGCGAATATTTGCTTTGGAAAATACATTTAATTACAAAGATCTCTCTATGTGTTGTGAACAATTATCACTCACCAAACTCATAGATATAGACGAACTTTATGATGAGTTTTGCAGTGTTAAGGAAACTGTAAATAAAATTACTAAGGAACGTAAACAAACACCACAGTCAAATGAAAAAAAATCAATCTATGAAGCTTGGCATGAACTATTTCAGCATTCGAATGCTTATTAAAGATTTTCATATATATTGTGTTCATTCCATGTTCTAACGCCGCTGCTGAGAGGGGATCTTCACTTTGTGGAAACGCCTGGACTGATTCAAGAAATAGACTGAGTGTTGAACATGTAAAGGCAGAACTGCAAGTAAAAACTAAGTTTAAGTAGAATTGCAAAGACCTTTATGATTACGTTTTGAAGAATAAAAAATAGCTCAAATTTGCCAAATCACAAGCCAAGTACTCTTTCAAAAACAAAAACTAATTTTGAACTTGTTTGAGCAAAGTGCTTTATTTACTGATTCGTGTTCAATTTTTTTGTCATGATTACTTTGCAATAGCGAAGAATTTTCTCAAAGTTTATTTCAAATTTTAAATAAAACTGATAAAAAAATTATTACAATTGTTTTTCTCTCATTTCTGTACATTTGTAGGCAAGTCCCGCTTTATTTGGCCAAGTCCCGCATATTAATTTCTGGTTTCCCGCATATCCGTGTATAAGAGTTGGCAAGCCTAGCTATAACGCTCTTATTGTGCTGAATATTGATCTGACTGATCCGCAAAGAGTCCATTGTAGGGGTTAATGGTGCGGAGTCAAATTCCCCCAGATTTAGGAGGGAAAAAACATATATAAGTATAGAATACGGTTGTAAAATATACAGACAAGTACAATTACCTAGGAATAGTAGTTACAGAAAATGGTAAAGACGACACAGATAAACTAAATAAAATAGGAAAGAGAAAGAAAATAACTAGATCATTGCGTCCTATCCTGTGGAATGGGGGAATAACAGAAAAAACAAAACAAAAGATTGCTATACGAGACGATCTTTGAATGCTGCGTAACGTATGGCTCCGAAGTATGAAGAACAAATGCGACATTGAATCGCAGGCTAGAAGCCGCCGAAATGGAATAGTGGCGTAGTAGCTGTCGCGTTGCCAAATTACACCACATCAGAAACGAAGTGATACGAGGACGAATGGGGGTGGAAGTGGGTGGGTGGGTGCCAAGAGAACATAGAAAGAGAGGAAGGATGTTATCCACGTAAATATGGAGGAAATGGAATTTAATGGAGACAACTGGCAAGATCGGAGTCAGTGAAAAAAGGGATGCGAGAAATATATAATGATAACATTCTTAAATTGCAAGAAATACTTACAAAGTCCCTGCAGGCCCCAAAATATCGACGTTTTCAAATATTTTCTTTATAAAACTAACAAAAATCCCAATTAATTAGAAAAAAATCTCGTTAAACGGCACAAAAGTACTTACGTCAACAATGTTTTCTTTGAAGTTCCTTTTGTTTGTGTTGTGTGGAATCTATAGCAACAACTCTCCAGTGCATTCTGTACTCCAAGCTTTTGGGATCTATATCGTTTCGCAATCAATATGTTGAATCGGAGGTAGCTATTTCCACCTTTGATGAAAAATTAGCATATTTTATTAGGAGTTAAAGCACTTTTCAAGAATAATGTGTAGTTCTCAGACGAACGAAGTGAGTCCGAAAAACGCCTACCGATCCGCCGTGACTCATTAGTTCCTTATAAAATAATATACCATTTTTCACACCTTTAGATACGAGAGTGACATTTTCTGTCGCTTGTTAGGGGATTTTCTGTTAGCGAAAACGTTTGGCTCCCTTGTTGGTTACTAATGGCAGCGGGAGGGAATATAATACACTAGTCACTAGTGAATCACCCGAGCTACGATTTGCTTCGCTAATTTAAGAGAGATTCATTAATATAAATTAGAAAAAGGATGCATCGGCAGGCAATCGAATCCGGGCCGCCTGCGTGGCAGACGAGCATTCTACCACTGAACCAACGATGCTTCGTTGAATAAGGCGCTGCTATAATGGTATGTAGTGAATCATCCGAGCTACTCTTAGCTTCTCTGATTACACGATTTAATTAAAAATTTACTTTTTCGTACTTTTTTCTGAAAATAAAAACCGGCCTACGAATTTAATCGGTCCAGTATCTTCGGAGGAGATAGCGAACAAAGACACAAGGAGACCACCGATTTTATGGTATAAGATTGGCTCCCGTTGCCATTAGAGACGGGAGGGAATGTGGTTATGATTAATAACAAACCAACTAGCCCCACTTTCTATATTTAAATATTTTTGAATACAGCTGAATACAAGAGATAGTCTCATTATAAAATGCAAAAATGTGAAAAAATCATATGCATAACTCTGGAGTAGAGTGTCATTCCCCTTTTCGTTGATAAAACTTCATTTCCAGGAGCGAATGATGCTCTTTCCTCCCTAGTAATACAAATAGGTATTACCCGACTGAAATAAATAACTACATAATTAAATAGCGTCTTTATTTTTATCAGTAATATTAATATAGGCTAAAGTCTTAGTTCGTCGACATGATTTTTACAAAAAAAAATTAAACATTTTGAATTATTTGTAATTACTGATTTTTACTGATAGGTAAACAGTTTCAGAAAAAATGGTATACATAATATGTCAGAAAAGTGTCTTCACTCGACTCGACGGCTTAACATACTCGAACAGGCGGCCTCGTATTTGCGGCCTCGTATTTCACACAGCCGCCTCATTCTGTAAAGCAGCACTTTCCTGCTTGTTCTGTAATCTTCTATTAATTTGATAGTGCAATTTTATTACTAAACCTGCTATATACAACACTTATCAAAAATTAAAATATGCGGGGTGTTATTTAAAATAATACAAGAAAGTTTAATACGAGAATGGAATAGCAGATATTTTGTAAAGATCGGCAAAATGAATATTTACGATAATGGGTAGTGTGACTATTCAGACTCGTCTTGTACAGAAATTCCATCCCCATGTTTTAATTAGTTTAATCTAGGTGTAACTTATACTTCCAATTAAGTAAACTATGCTGTAATCGTATTAGTGCTCCAAAACGTTTGATATATATGGCAACACATTAACGCACACTAGATATGTATGTTGTTTTATCTTAATTTATGTGACAATTTAAATACATTAAAGAGCTTGTTTTTATTTCTTTTTACCGGTAATTAAAAACAATTAACTACTTGAGTCAGATATTACAGAATGGGTTACGCTTTAATTAACTTACTGACGATGCAAGAACAGGAAAGTATTTTCTTATAAAAGTTGTGAAAATTTTATCTTTAGGTAGCGCTATACAGATAAAATACTTGAAACAATCCGAAGTCGCTTGCGAGAACTCCCAGTAATAGGTTCATCCACAATACATCTTCATTTATGTCCAAGATTGAAATAAAGTTATAGCTTTAGTTTCAACACTAACGATCTAGAGAAACCGAAACTTTCTTACTGCTTCTGCACTTCGCAAACGAACGTCAGAAGGAGCACAGTTATTATCATATTTCGGAATTTGGGAATTTACCCAAATAATCAGTGACTTCGTTAACCGCAAAATTATTTATACAATGCAAACTCGATTAAAAACTATGCAGATACTTTGCAGCGGTTTGAGGTTCACCTCAGCTTACGCAGAAATGCAAATGAAAGCAGATTATGTAATGCAATATTTACGACACTTGTAGGTACCAATTACTTGTCAAGACTTTTGTTAACCAGCTACGTTTTTTTTTAATATAAATGTCAATATTATAAATCTTCTTAAATTATTGCTCAAATTACAAAATTATTTTCATAAAAATTGTTAGTAGTTTAAACTCAGTTAAGAATCAATTTATGTTTTTTATTCAGCAGTCTTTTGTGTTGTCGCTATGGCAACAAATTGTTTTTTAAATAAAAACCTACTTTTTGCGTTCTTAAGACAAACATACTTTGCTTCATATAAGAGTCAGTTTTATGAAGTTGCACAAGAATATTTCGAGCAAATTTCATCTGACATCACGTTATCAACCACACAGAGATTGAAATAATTCTTATTTAGCACAGAACTAGCGATTTAAATTCGTAATTGCATTACTACCAAAGCTGCTATTGCTGCATTTATAAGAAAGAAAGGTCAAAATAGTAACAACCAGTTGCGGATTAAAGGAGAACGGTTGCTGTAGCAAACGTTACAAGTATGTAGTCCATATTTATATACATATTCTAAGGCTCCGTTTTTAACATATTTTGAATGAACTTATAAGGACTATGACTTCTTCTCTGTTTCGTAGTAATATTATGCCGCATCTTATACATTTTAGGTAACTTGTGACCATAGGGTAGGTATCTTTTTTATTTTATTTTTTAAGCTCTGCCGTTCTCCCCTGAAGCCTCTTTCGAATTATTTCAGGAGTTACAGGCGTCACTTATACTACTTATTTGCTACAGGGGAAATATTTTTTGTACACAAAAGAAAAAGAAAATAATATACAATTTACAGCACGGCGGTTCAGGAATTGTCTCGTAGTGCAGCAAATTTTCGCCAGCTAATTCGTGAGCAGAAATGGGGGGGGGGGGGTTGTCCGGAAGCGCCACTGGTTCGAGACGGTCCAAACCAGAAAACCTACAGATGTCCGTGTAAGTTCCTAGACCACTTAACTGTTTCATAAAAATAATAATAGACAGAAAACACCATAACTTGAAATAACCTAATTGTTTATTTACAGTATGTACACATACAAACTCTGCACCATACTCGAAGAAGGCAAAACAAATTTGTGATAGAATATTTGTTTGTAAATGGAATAGTAGATTTAATTTAGTTTTACTTATATAATGTACAAGGTTTTAATGTTAATAAATTTGAAGTGAAAAACAGAACTCTACGATTTTAACTTGCAATTCGCTCGATTACACGTACGAACGGTATTTTTAGTTTGAGCGATGAGATGGCTAAATCGCTAGCAGATACCTGGATACCTGGACAGCAACGCAGATTCGTCAGAGTAACTATGCAGGGCGGGCGGCTATACTCGGGGATGCTGTTCAACGAATATGCAACAGGATTTTCCCATCTATTGCACTGGGTAAAAGATGTTGTGGTTCGAACTTCGGAGAGCTGTCACACTGGAGAGAAGTCCTGTGGTCGAAGTTTCGAAGGCTACCACATGAGTTGGGAGACTCAGAACTGCGTGAGGGGTTAGTCCCCCAGGTGTTTTAGCAAGCGACAGCACAGCCGAAGGGCAGAATATGGCACCAGTAAGACGAGAAGGAAAAGGAGACCAGAGTTGCAAGGTGGCCTCGAGTGAGTAGTCTTGCAGAAATATATTATTATCGCAGTATAACTGGCTTCATTCTAGCAATATCACACAGCATTTCTTGCGGGTGAACGACGATTTACATAATGATTCTGGAATCGTAGATCTGCATGGAGCCAAATTCCAGGAAAATCAGCTACATCACCCACATACAATCACTCCAGAAATCAGAGTCATAAAATGGCCGCCGGAAATCGTACTATCAATCTATTTTGAAAACTATTATAATCCCCTAAAATTCAAGGCTTTTCAAAATCATCCCAAAATGCAAAAATGAGTATGCAACCAAATACACACCTAGAAACTGCAGGTCACTCAAAACCTCTAAACTGCATCTGTATGTCTTTAAACGAAAAATTATACGTAACAATTCTTGACTGCATCTAAATGATAAATTACACGTAACAAGCTTAACTGAATGAAAACCCATGTTCGAGAGTCCCGTGTTTCACTCTGACCTCGACGCGGGGGACACCACTGCACCTAACGTAGGTATCTACAATCTACATGCAGATTAACTATAATGTGATAAGTAAGCAAAGTAAAGTTCGAGCACTTCATTCCATGTAGGAATATGGCCTGAGACAAAATATGCATGTGTAATTGAGTATCTATATTGCATGAATAAATTACTCACATTCGTATATGTATGAAATCAACATTTTTCCATATTTTTACAGTTATATTAGTCGGGAGCCTGGCCTCTCAAAAGACACTTCTAAAATTATGGGGTGTTCACTTGAATATATAGTTTTGAAAAATGTACACTATCTGAAATGACATTGCGGTCTAAATTTGGAGGCTCTATTCTGTTTGCAATTGCAAAAAACCAGAAAAAATATTTTTCGATTTTTTTAATACTGACAATTGATTAATTTTATGCGTACGTCGCATTTACAAGCTTATTTTTGAATGTTTCTCAACACGTGTAGTACTCAAAACACGCACCGGAAAATAAATCGTATTGTTTACAACAATAAAGTAATAGGTAATTCTTTCGCTAAAAAATTCTTCAAACTTTTCTACACATTTCAAACGCTGAAAGTATGCATTTATGTGCAATCGTTTTCAAAATACCTCGATACTGAAATGTATACCGCGCTTTCTCAATAAGCTTTGTTTAAAGAATTACTGTAGCATTTGTTAAAAATAATTTACAGATTAATTTGACATCTGTATGTAGAAAGAATACACTTTCCAATAGTTTAAAAATCATTGAGAAATATACAAAAATAAGCTGGTAAATGCGACATACGCATAAAAGTAATCATTTTCAGTAATAAAAAAGTCTGAAAATATGTTTTCTGACTTTTTCAATCGCTAATAAAATGGAGCCCACATTTAGATCTGCAAGGTGGTTCCAGATAGTGTATATTTTTCAAAACTATATTTTCAAGTGCACATGATTGAATTTATGGGCCCTGATTCCTAACTATAATCCGTTTCATAGTAACCTGACAGTATTGTAAATGTGGCTGGATATCTTGTAAATCAGGTTTTTTAATGTCATTGTCATTTCTTATACTTTTAAGGTATAAGATTTCTGTTAATTATGGTCTCACAATGTTGTTTGCACAAAAGTTTTCAAAATGAGAAAGTTCTGCAAACACGTTCATTCGTTCTTTGCAAGTAGTTCGGAGGTTAACAAAATTTATTATTTATTTTCTTGCAAATAGACAGTAATAACAATATATATCACAAATTTAGAATACCTGTTATGAATAGTATACGTGTCATTCCATTTATCATTGGTACTACACCCATTTGTTGGCCTTGGCCTCTGCAAGCTTCTTTCGCCAGTTCTCGCATAGGGTTTTTTCCTTGTTGATATATGTAGGCCCATATTCTCTGCGGCAGCAGCGAAACGTGTAAACTCTTATTTACTTCTTCGTAGAGTTTTGGTGATTATGTCCACGTTATCGGCATATCCCAGCATTTACCCTGACTTGTAGAATAGGGTTCTTCTACTTTAGAAATTACCGTCCCGTACTATTTTTCCCATTATAGTATTGACAATTATCACGATCTTTAGATGATGGCCTAGAATGTATGTACTTACTTAATAAGTTTTACAAAAACCCCATGCCATTTCAATTGGGTATTGACAGTGATATGGTGGTAATCTAAGAATTTTCATGCCCGTTCTTTCTCAAAATGTAATCAATTATGTATGTTTTTTCGTCTGATTGAAAAGGTTTCATTAAATCTCATAGCCCCTTTTTTGTTCATTTTGGATCGAATTTCACATATGTTTAACTAACCAGTCCTGTATCTCGCACTTCTTACACGAAAATGGCGGAATTTTGTCTAATTACACAGAATGGTATGCAGCATTATCCATAACAACCACACATTTTCCTGGAAGCTTAGCTAAAGCAGGAATAGGTTGATTAACCACCCAATTTTGAAAACTGTTGTTACCATCCATTGTGACATGGTAATCTCAGTCATTGTTTTTTTTTAATTTAAGAAAAAATCGCACCCATCGAAAAACCCTCCCCTATATCCAGCATGTAAAATGGCGAAGCGCTTGCTTTCATTTTTTAATTTAACTGGATTACTTTTTAAATACGATTTGTGTACCCAGCGTCGAACCACGGATTCATGCTGATATTTTATTTTTTTATTTTTATTTTGGTACAATGGCGGACAATAAATTTAGTCCGGGCCTGTCATTCGCTTGGCACTGTTTATGTTGATGCCACTGTAAGTCTATGTCAAATTCGAGCTTAGCAGGTTAGGTTTTGCGTCAGTCTGTGTCAATATTGACGCAAAACCTAACCTGCTAACCTCGAATTTGACATAGACTTACAGTGCCACCAACATAAACAGTGCCAAGCGAATGACAGGCCTAAATTTATTGTCCTCCATTGTACTCAGCCAAGAGCCGTTAGGCCAGTTATAGGCGTCGCTGTACATTTTATGGGGACTTCCAACCCCACTAACGACTGTCATGATGTTATTATGACATCCGGGACCAACTATTTCCGTGACAGCCGTATTACGAGGCGACGAGAGAAATATAACAAGTGCTTGAAAATTTTCTTGAAATATTTGGAAATACGTTCTGCAGCTATTTTTTTCAATAAGAGCATGAGTGCATGCCAACTAAACAAATCTCGACGTCGAAGGAGGATGGAATTTTTCTTGGAGGCATGCACGAACGCGTTTTTTAGAAAAAAATTGCTGCTTTTTTGCAAATATTTCCATAGGAATTTTTTTATGCACACGTTGTATTTTGATAGAAAATAGTACGACACTCATTAATGACCACTAGAAAAATTAGTTCGCGAGCCGTAACCAAGACAACAGCAACATTTCTTGGAAATTTCAAAAAAATTTCTTGGAAATTTTTTGTAGGTAGACGTTACTTCTTTTTAGGGTTTGTGTCGTTACGATTTTCTTACCGAATCTGCATTCGAGCATTAATTCACATCCGGAAATTATTTTTCGTGCATTGCAACAACGTCCTAATTTGCCCTCGCGTCTCGCTCGGGCATATTAATACGACGTTGTTGGAACGCACTCAAAAATTTCCGGAAAGAATTAATGCTCTTATGAGATTATAAGTGAGAATATCACGAATAAAAAAAACCGCAGTAAAATTTTTTTTTTATTAAACAACAAAAAAACAGCTTCTTCTTCTTCTTCTTCTTCTTCTTCTTGTTCACTGTATGGATTAGGCATTTGTGCTTGATCCGCCTTCACAATACTTGTTCTGACCATCTTGTCTTGAGTCTTCCTGTGTCTCTGCATCCTGCTGGTCTGTACTTTGTACTTAAAAGCCAATTTCACAATTCTTAAATCGTCGATTCGATTAACGTGTTGTGCCCAATTAGTCCGATATTGTTGTATTTTGTTATTCATGGCATATACGTTTAGTTCACCTCTTACGTCCTCGTTCCTTATTTGATCCTGTTTTGTACAGCCTTTGGTCCGTCTGAGAAAATTCATTTCTGTTGCTTGGATTCGGCTTTGTTCTTTTTTAGTGGTGACCGATGACTTACAACTATATAATAAAATTGGTGTAGCCATTGTTTTATAAAATTTTAGCATCGTATCTTTCCTAGTCTTGTTCTTACGAGTTCTGTGAATTGTTCCGCATATCATTTGAAATTTTCCCAACCTTTTAAGCTCGGTACTGACTTGAGCATTTTTACGCGCACGAACAGTTTGCGCGTAAAATTGCTCTAATCAGTACCATCCCGAATTTGCGTGCGCGTACGCGGCAACACGCACGAACACGATCCATCGCTTGTCGGTTTTATGGCTGGGTACTGACTTGAGCATTTTTACGCGCACGAATGGCTTACGCGCACACACGTTCGTGCTCGTAAAAATGCTCAAGTCAGTACCGAGCTTTCGCTATATCTTTATCTTTATCGTTCTCATAGCTTATGTCGCATCCTAAGAAATTAAAATGCGATACCTGGTCTATTCCTCCATTGTTAACAATTATCTTTTCTTTTAAAGGCCATAACCTTTGCTTAAACATCTGGTCAAGCTGGAATATTTTTCTCTGTAAGTCGTTTTAGTTCTTTTGTAATATTGTAAGGTCATCCGCGAATAATAAGATGTTCAAATTTGTGTTTTCGTAGGTTTACTTTCGTTTTCCATTTTTGGATGATGTCGTCTATATACAGGGTGTCCCAACGGTCTGCATTTTTTTGATAGCGGCTTTAATATTATAAATATCAAAAAAACTTGTATCTAGAAAACTTGTAGCGGATATCGGTCTACATAACCTAAAATTATTTTTGCATATACTGGGTGTTCCGTCTAGCAGTGGCAAACCAAACTTATATTTTTTTAAATAGAACACCCTGTATATGTTATCATTTTTAGAAGTCCATTTAACTGGTGATTAAAAGGATATAAAGTTATATGGGTTTTAAATGGATAATTTGGTAGTTATTCCTCATTTTCTTTAAAAAATTGCCTTAATTTGCAAGATTGATATTACGGCACTACAGCAGGTATCACGTTCAAGCCTATGTAAAAAAAATTATTAACATGTAAGGTTTAAAACTCATACAACATTTTAACTTTAGTTTTGCAATTTATACAGGGCGCTTAGAATTAGCGGACTTCAAAATTTCTCATTTTTTTCAAATGGAACATCCTATATACGATTAAATATTTGAATGGCCGGTTTCAAAAGCTTTAAAAAAATATAGGGTTTTATGCCTCTAAAGTTGTTAACTGCGGAGTTATTTCAGTTTAATTTTAAATAGAATAATATTTTATTGCAATTTAACGTGAATTTACCTAATCTAAATACCAGTATTAAAATAGTATTAAATTTAATAAAGATGCCAGGTTTGAAAGTTAGTTTATGGAAATTAATATCAATAAACACATCTTTCAATACGTTGCTTGCACCCTTAAAAGTTCCAGTTTACCATTATTATAGCTTCCTAGTTTGCTATAGGAATTAGAATAAGATAGGTAACAAATGAAAAAAACAGTTGAATGGTTTGTCAATAAACAACAGCTAATGTCAATCAAACATACAAAATTTAGCAGTTCGGCACATTGTTTATGTTTCTGATTTAAAATGAATTTTCCAACGGGAGAATTAGTGAATATGGTTTATACTTTAGGTGAGTGTAACAGAAATTGTTTATTAGCCAGTCGAGTTTATGCAGAACGTTATCCTGATGCGCGTCATCCACAAATATCTACTTTTGCAAAACTTTTGCATCACAGCTGCATAAACATTTAATAAATTTTGCAAAATTGCGTGAAAGATTTGAAGATACAGGAAGTGTTGATTACCCCAAGAAAAACGTGGTAAACCGTGCTGTTGCTAATGACGAGAACGAATTAATGATTTTGCTTTCATTGCAAGAAGATCCGCATATAAGTCTCCGAGAAATAAGTTCAGAAACGGGCATTAGCAAAAGTTCTGTACATCGTATTATTAGAAAACACCATTACCATCCCTACCACATCATGCTACACCAGGATATTTATGGAAATGATTTCCAAAATCGTATAAATTTCTGTACAGAGATGCTGCAAATTATTACTTTGAATCCTGAATTTTTGCAACTAGTACTTTTTAGCGACGAGGCTATTTTTAAATCCAATGCTTTAGTAAACAGGCACAATATGCATTATTATGCCACTGAAAATCCCCGCTGGCTTCGACAGGTTGATCATCAGCATCAGTGGTCACTGAATGTTTGGGGTGGAATAGTTAACACACAAGTTATTGGTCCACATTTTTTTGACGAACATTTAACAGGCGACCTTTACCGAAGATTTTTAGAGGAAGATCTGCCAGGATTATTAGAAAACGTGAATCTACATACTTGTCGTTTAATGTGGTACCAACATGATGGAGCTCCACCACACCATCACCACAGTGTTAGGACGTACTTAGACAACTGGCGACCTGGTAATTGGATTGGCAGGAACGGTCCTATAGCTTGGCCAGCCCGTTCTCCCGGTATTACTCCCATGGATTTTTTCTTATGGGGACACGTTAAGTATGAGGTATATACAGATCGGCCAACAACGAGAGAGGATATGAAAAATCGCATAAGAAGAGCCTTCAATAATATTCGCGTGCAAACTTTGCGCGATGTCCATCATACATTCATAAGGCGCTTACAACTATGTATCCAAGAGCAGGGGAGAATAATTGAACATTTGTTATGAATTACCAATCACTTTTTTATACACTTTGTTACATTTAAATTTAATTTTGTTTTTTGTTGATTAAGATAGGTATTTTGTTTCAATGTTTAAATTTCATTTTGTTTTCAGTTGTCCACTGAAAAATTTATTTTGCGTTTAAATTAAATTTTGTAAACTGCTAAATTTCTGTTTGATTAACATTAACTGTTGTTTTTTGAGAAACATTGAACTGTTCTATTCATTTGTTTTACTCATTTGTTACCTATGTTATTGTAATTCCTATAACAAATTAGGCAGCTGTAATAATGGTAAACTGGAACTTTTAAGGGTGCAAGCAACGTATTGGAAGATAAGTTTATTAATATTAATTAGCAAAATAACTTTCAAACCTGGCATTTTTACTAAACTTAATATTATAATACTAGTATTTCTATTACGTAAATTAAAGTTAAATAGCCACAAAATGTTACTTTATTTAAAATTAAACTGAAATAACTCTGCAGTTAACAACTTTAGAGGCATAAAACCCTATATTTTTTGAAAGCTTTTGAAACCGGCCATTCAAATATTTAATCGTATACAGGGTGTTCCATTTGAAAAAATGAGAAATTTTGAGGTCCGTTAATTCTAAGCGCCCTGTATAAATTTCAAAACTAAAGTTAAAATATTGTATGAGTTTTAAACCTTACATGTTAATTAAATTTCTTACATAGGCTCGAAAGTGATACCTGCTGTAGTTCCGTGATAGCAATCTTGCAAATCACAGCAATTTTTTAAAGAAAATGAGGAATAACTACCAAATTATCCATTTAAAACCGATATAACCTTATATGCTTTTAATCAGCAGTTAAAAGGGCTTCTGAAAATGCAAAATATACAGGGTGTTCTATTTAAAAAAAATATAAGTTTGGTTTGCCACTGCTAGACGGAACACCCAGTACATGCAAAAATAATTTTAGGTTATGTAGACCGATATCTGCTAAATAGAAGTTTTTGATATTTTTAATATTAAAGCCGCTATCAAAGAAATGCAGACCGTTGGGACACCCTGTATATACAGTGACCCCCAAAAGTCGCCATAATATAGGAAAAGTTTTAATTTTTGGTTTTTCAAAAAAACTTTTTACTTCAATAGTTTGTGCTTGTCTAAAAACCTATTTAGCCCCTATCATATATACCGAGTGATTTTTACTTATTTAGAAATTGGAGTTACCTATTCGAAATTGTCAAAATCCAAAAAGTGCTATTTTTCGGAAATTAAGTAAGATTTCAATGAGATCTTTTTAGAGTGTGTTATTTTTAGCTAACTGAACAATCTCAAGGCCAGAAAACCACTAATTTTTTGTTAACTTTAGCTAAAAATTTATTTTTAAATTTTTTAAATATTTTTCAAAATTTCATTACTAAGGCTTAATATAATTTTTTACTTAATACATTTTTAAAGACTAAAGATTTATAATTGGAAAAAATAACATAAAATGCTAATTACTTTTTTAGATTTTTTGTTATTTACCGAAAAGTAGTATGTTTGCATAATTTTTACGTTTTTTATGCAAGGCGCTTTTTATGAGAAATATTTTTCAACTCCTGTAAATGTTCTTTTACAGTTGTCTAAATGAGGAGATTTTTTTTAGAACATGTAAATTGGATTGTCCATCTGGGCCTGTTGCTGTTTTATTTTTTGTATCTTGTAGTGCATCTTGCAATTCTTTCATTGTGATCGGATCTACTTCCTGCCCTGAGCGTGTATTTTTGTCTGAGGCATTATCCCTGTTATCTTTTTGGTCTTCTTCATATCACAGTTCTTTATAATGTTTTATCCACTGCTCTTCGCGGATGATGTGTCTTTTTCAGCCCGGTTTAAAAGTTTCATATTTTTGTACCCGAATGTTTGTCGTTCGTGAATATCGTTTTCTATGGTACTTATGAACGTGTCCCATTATTGTTGGTGGGCCTGTCTGATAAGGTTTTTTGCATAACTTTGTGCTGCTGTGTATGCTGCTTTCGATATTTTCATATATGCTTTTTGTCTTGCTTTTGTCGCTTAGCTTATTTCTTCATTCCAAATTCTTATTCTTCCTCTACTTCTGTATTTATTTATTTTTCCCAGAGCTTCCTGTGCTGCTTTCTCGATGCAACATTTTATGCTCTGCCATTCTTCATCTAGGTCGCCTTTGGTTACAGCTCTATTGAGGTAGTGATTTAACCTTAGTTGATATAGATATTTGATACTATATTCTTGTAACATGTGTACTTTGAACACTGCTTCCTGTTGACGCAATTGTCTTGTTTTTGTCCTTTGTCATCTTGCTAACAGTGCTATTTCTGCTACGAGCAAATAGTGATCTGAGTAGATATTGCTGCCTCTGTACACTCTCACATCTTGTATGTAGCCCACGCAGCCTGTTATTTACTATCACGTAGTCAATAATGGCTCTGTACCCTCTGGCACTCCATGTGTAGTTACAGATATCCTTCTTTCTGAAAAAGGTGTTCGTAACTTTTAATTGGTTCATGGTAGCAAATTGTCTTAACTCATGTCCGTTATGGTTTATACATATGTTCTTCGTCATACATTCCGATTATTCCTAGTACGGGTTGATTCTCTACTCTGGTATTTAAGTTCCCAGAAACAATGAGATAGTCTGTTTTATTGTACTTATCAACCTGTTTTTGTAGTTATTCATAGAATAAATCTGTTTCTTCCCATTTGTCCTCTTCGGGTGCACGTCACCCAATTCCTGTCAGATAACCAGATGTCCACTATCTATTTTGAACCTTGTTGTTACTATTCGTTAGTGCATACGAGTAACTCTCTATTTTCTTTCTCCACCAGCTGTCAATTAGAATAGCAACGCCACAACATGCTCTTTTATTTTGCGGAAAACCGCTGTAAACTATTGGGTAGTTGTCCAATTCTTATAGTTTCTTTTAGTTTTTCTTTGTTTCGGTTATGACCGCTAAGTTGATTCTTCTTTTCTCTAAGGCATGGTTCAGTACTGATCCTTTCATATCAAGCCCTCTCACATTCCACTTGGAAAATTATAACTTATTCGTAATCGCTAATCGTTTGCCCTCTTCTAGCTTTTGTTGTCTTCTAATGGGTCCGTTCGGCTATGTATTCTGAAAATTTGGAGTATATTAAGATTATCTTAGCGCGGAGTACCAGCTAAGTAGTTGGATGGTGGGAGTGCCACCTTTAGGCATTCCAACATGTCTGTTTTTCTGTAGGGGTTGGCTCCCTTAGCCGTTGTCTCCGGTTTTAAGGATCCGGAGGTTCGCCTTCACCCTCTCCATTCTAGATTTTTTGGCAGAGCTGAAAGATGTAAATTCAGATGGCGTTCCTTAGGATTTTCTGGGGTATACATTACGGCATCAGTATGCTCCCCTAAGACCAGATACCAACCAACCGGGTTTTGGCAAATAAATCGTCAAGCTTGCTAGACGCATTGGCGAGTGGATTAGGGATAAAAGGGAAAAGCGGGGGGGGGGGGGGAGTAAGAAGTGGAGGTTAAGAGGAATCAAGAGCTTGCGTGGGCAAGATTGCTAGGCCCCTGAAGTAGTTCTCTCCTCTACCGCTACCCCTCAAAACAAATATCCAAATTTCAAAATTTTAAGGTTTTTAGTCAAAACTGCAGTAACCTGAAATTTTTCGGAAAAGCGTACGACACTCATTAATGACCAATAGAAAATTTAGTTTACGAGCCGTAACCAAGACAACAATAAAATTTCTTGGAAATTTTTTGTAGGTAGACATTACTTCTTTTTAGGGTTTGTGTCGTTACAATTTTCTTACCGAATCTGCATTCGAGCATTAATTTACATCCGGAAATTATTTTTCGTGCATTCCAACAACATCCTAATTTGCCCTCGCTTCCCGCCCGAGCAAATTAATACGACGTTGTTGAAACGCACTCAAAAAAATTTCCGGAAAGAATTAATTCTCTTATGAGATTATGTGTGAAAATTTCCAAGAATCTCTAACTAAATACGCATAAGAGATATTTTCTAAGGAAATTAACTTTAGCTGCAACATGTTTTTGTCCACAGATAATTTTGCGCGCATTAACTAATTTATATTTATAGCCATACTTTTTAAAACCTTATATAATGTTCTCCTACTCCCCTTGAACTTTTTGTTATATCATCCAAAAGATCGCTCAAAGTAAAATATTGATGTCTAGAGTTAGACTGCCAAATTAGTTGTTGCATATCTTTTTTAAACAGGTGATTCCAAGAAAGACTGTTTTTAGATCGCTTGGGAGAAGTAGAAGGTTTCAATTCATCTGGTATTTGTAGTAAAATAATTTCTAATGAAGACCTTCCCACTTGAAACATAAATATCTCGAATTAAGTAACTAGCGTATCTTAAATACAGGTAATAGAATGTAACAGTTTTTAAAGCTTAATTGCACATGGCGGAAAGAAATTGCAGGGGGAGTGTTTGTTGGTACTTAATCGTGGAAGCATGCAATGAAATGCAGCATGGATAACTGGCCGGTAGCAAATACGGTTTTTACGGTAATAGCGTTTATTGGGTATAAATCAGTAACCGAAGCGCAGAGAAGATTTAGGTGCCATTTCAATATTCCACGAATTTGTAGAATTTGATTACGCAACAGTATTCTGCAGTGGGTCTTGGTTTCTGTTCATGGAATATTTTTATGGTAGAATCAAAATTAGTACTATTGGCTGTTATTTCGATGTAATGTAAAGTGTACGGTTTTTATCGAAGGCTTCAGAGTGGCACAGCTATGTTCCTTAAAAATTTTCAACGAACTGATCACTCGTTGAGCGCTCAGGCAATTTTAGAGACAATCTAAATAAACTACTACATCTCGGCAACATGTTCATCAACATATTATTCTCAATATGAATTCTAAATCGTGTACAAGATTCCCGTTGAGAAAATTGTGGAGAAATACAAATCAACGAAACTGGTCAACTCATAACTATTAATTCGAGATTAGTGTATTTCTCTACTAAAACGATAACACTGGATTTAAAATAATATTGTTTCAAAAATGCAAAAACATCCCTATGTTCATGCTGTTATAATGCAATTCTGGGTAGTTATTAAGTAATTTCCTTTTTTTGCAATAGTACCTGAGCCAAACTAATTATTCCGAACACAATATATCAAATTAAATAAAGTTAATCTACTGATGAGAATAAAAAAAGAGCGAACATAATGTCCTCTCCAGTGGCTGTATCTCTTGAAATTCCTTTCATGAAGAAATCCACGATACACTGGCAATGGCTTTTACACATGTAGCCTACCGTTTGGTACTTAGAGCGTTTCTTGTCTCATGTTTGCGTTTGACTTGCTGTCTCGTAGTGTTAGTCCTTTCATTGAGCGTATTATCTTCATTTCTACATTTCTCACCTTTTGTTTTGTGTTCTTTACAGCCGTTCTTGTATCAGGGGCTTATGTAAGAACTGGACGTACCATTGTTTTGTATATATAAGTACAAACATTTTGACTTTGGTATCAGTTCTTATAAACTTGTTGTACTAACAGACAGTTCTCAGACTTGCAGTTATTTGTGAAGCACTTCTAGTTTGTTACTGTATTTCTTCAATTAGATTCCTGCTGCTACTTATTTCTATGCCCAAATAATTAATTTTATTATTTTTCCCTCCACTACTAGTTTACAACGGGTCAGTCGTTTAGCAACTAACATTGTTTTTGTCTCGTTTCTTGAGATTTCCGTGGTATATCATTTCCCTGTGCTGTTAAACGTTGCATTTAATTATTCGTTTGGTCATTCGCGTGCTTTATCAGCAATCTGACCATTCTGGGAACATCTTCTGTCTATCAGGTATTTGAGCAGCTTAATGTGAAAAGTGCAGGAATTGCGTAGCGTGCTTGTATGAGTTACTCCCACTATATTGATTTCCAACTACATAGCCCTGACCATTTTCTGAAAATCAACCATAATATTCGTCAAATAATAAAGCGACTGTCACATACCAAATATAGATGGAGCACTTTTAGGAGCATCTTTATCTCCTTTCTTAACAACAATTCACTGTAGCAAAATAGCCATTTGATCCAAATGAGCAACGCCCGTAGTCGGGTCGTCAAGTAACATGAACAATTTTGCACTTTTACATATGCCAACAATAACCTCTTTTATCTGATCAGCTAGTGCACTCAATAAGTCGTACATTCTTGTCTGGTTCATGTGCTTGATGCTTGAAAGCATTTGTTTAAACTGTATCTCTTTGCAGATCGACAACAGTGTTTCCAGAACTGTGAAACCAGTGTACTACATACTTCTCTTCATGTCTCCATCACCGAATTACCAACAATAGTAAAAATAGCATAATATGTTGTCGGTGAATAGGTAACTAAAACAAAGTTAATAGTATGTGGTAAGGATGAAGGAAGTTGAAAGAACAGTCAAATAGTAGTACAAAGCTCAAAGAATAAGTACACGAGTTTACACAATACGCAATGCCAGATAATTTTAAATAATAATATAACTCTTGTTTGCTTCTTGATGGGGGCCCTTCCGAACAGAGGTCCAGGCTGCAACTGCCCTTTTTCTTCGTTTTACAATAAAGGAAGTATTGAATTCCCCCAAAAATTCGAAATTGAGTTTTCAACAGGTGTTCACGTCCCCTGAACCCAAAAAACATGTTTTTCTTCATTGGTCTGTCTGCCTATGTGTGTGTGAACAGAAATATCTCAAAAACGAAAAGAGGTATGGCGTTGAAACTTCATATATAAGTTTTGTGTACTAAACAACCTTTTTTTCATTAGATCCGTCACTGGTATAAGCGGCACTTTTAATATCTGATAAATAAACCAAGATAAATTTAAATTTATATTAAATTTTGATTTATTATGACACCATACTAGAGCAATCTTTTTAGGACATTCAAGTAGGCCAGTAAATTGACAATTTCATCTGTCAAAATACCGTGTTTTACTATAACGCACTTGTGGGTTGTGATATTACATTTTTCATCTAATTCATTTATTATCGAAGCAAGCGACGGTTGAAAAATGTTAGGGCCATTACAAAATGTGCTAAAAATTAGTGAACAACAATATTATACCGATTATTTCTTTATAAAGAGATATTTAAAAACAATTACTAGGCGCTATTTTCAGATATTCTGAATGTATGTATAATTATAAAAGCCAAAAACAACAATATCCTGTAGATTATAGAGCAACACGAAAATAGTATATTATGTAACAAGTTTTATCATAGTATATTATGATACTAGTGTATAAATATGCCTTTAAAGCACGTGCGACGCACGTCGCTAATGCTTTAATGGCTCTTATACACGTGTATCATACGCTATTTTTTCTACGATCGTAACAGAAATATAAAAACTTAGTTCGGTGACACTTTTTCCTTCACATTGTGTTAGATATTCAAGGTTATTCAAATTTACGGCAAAGCGTGTTTTAATAAATTATTAAAACACGCCTCTGATGGCAACGTGTTAAAAAGACGTAATTCGAGCGCTAATATTAAGAGTGCTTTAAACGTCACTTTTGACACTAGAAACTGTGCAAAAAGTAGTCATTTTGACACGATCGTAGAAAAACGTCACTTTAGTCACGAGTTTTTTTAGGCACGAGCGAAGCGTAGCGCAGGGAGTGCTTAATAAACGAGTGTCTAGACGAGTTTATATAATGTGTTACATACTATACTTTTTCTACGATCACAAATATAAACTCATATTATTTCATTAAGATTTTGAATTTTATGTTAGGTTAAATTATGCTTGACAAACGTCAAAGTTGACTGTTGAAAACTAACTTGATTTTAGTTTTGGCTGTGGCTAATAAAGCAAATTCTGTCTGAACCTAACTTCAACCCGTAACTAAAATGTATCTGGCAACTTCAGCCCGTGACTAAGAGGCTCTTTAGTCAGAGGTTATGAAGGCGTGATTAAAATGTCACTTAGCGACGAGTATGTTAGTATGTTATATGCCATTTTAGTTACAGGAGTAGAACAATTAAATTTATTTTATTAGATAAATTATCGGCACAGAACTTACTTGATCATAATTTGCAAAGGCGTGTAGTTAAATCAATACTAATAATAGTTTTAGAACACACGTAGATAATTTGTATGCTTTGCCACCTATTAAACAGAATATTATTAATGAATGGTCTTACAAATTTCCTAAATTTGTATGAATTCTACGACTGAGGAAATCCAACCATAAAAGTTGAATAGTTATTTAGCTTCTAACTACTCTTTTTTTAAGTTTAGTGAGTCATTAACGCTTCGACTTGAAGACACATTTTATACAATTCTCCTATATTTATATTAAATGCAACATGTTACATTTAAAACTATCAACATCATTCAGAAAGCATAAAATGTTGTGCTGACTGCTCAGCAGTATGAAGTAATGTTTTGATAAATTGACGATTTGAGGATTCAAAATATTCGAGGGATATGAGAACTAGAACAGAACTGTCGTACATTTACGTTATGGAAATAATTGTTGATAAAATAATCTTTGTTTACATCTAGGTCTATTCAGTTGGAAGTTATAAACGGAACATATCTAATCGCACAATAATGAACGACTGCTCCATGTATTCATTCTTTACAGTAATGATGCCTTATCATTTTTTATGAATGATTAACTTAATAAACATTATAAGGTTTCAATCTTCTCACCTTTCACATTATTGCGTAATTCAGTGTGTAGTTAAGCAGGTCAGTTATTAGTAATAACTGACTTGCATAATGTGAAATAACTTATGGCAATCATATTTCTTAAATATAATACTATAGGTAACACGTATTGGTTAAACTGATTTTTATTTTTACAGTTTCGCTTTAAAACCACAATCTGCATTTACAAGTTAAACATTATTTTCGTATTGTTTTAACATTTTTTACTCATAGTAAGAAAAATTTGATTAATTCTTATATTATCATTCCATGTCATTATTCTAGGGGTAGTAACTGTTAACAGGCAATAAAATTGATAAATACTTTTTTAAACAGTATACTTATTCTGCTTATTTAAAAACTTTTCGGGGTTAGAAAATAAGTATACTTGAATAGACTATTTGATAGGCAACCTAAAGTACAGACGAGATAAAAGGAAAACCAATAAGCCTTATTGCGCACTATTTAAAAATAGTATTTGCTACAACAACGAATTAAAACTACGGTGGAAAAATTCTGTGGACTAGCCTTCATCAGATGAGAGGTGGAAATATTTAAATCCGAATACATAGAGATAAGGTAAAGTCGTGTTTCATGGAGTTGTCTAAACCAACTTTATGAAAACGACATAATATTGTAAATATTGTCAATATAATTCTCATTCAACATCAACACGCATTTCATTTTGCTCCTAAATATTAATTTAAATAGTTAATATTAACAGTGTTTTATATCATATCGATATTTAACATTATATTAGTGTACCGCGATGTGACATCCAATCGAAGAATCGACCCAAACTTCTAATCGTTCAGCCAGCTGCTGATATACCTACTGTAAAACATCGGTATGATATCAAACAAGACTAATATTAACTGTTGATGTTAAATTGATATTTAGGAGCAAAATGAAATGCATTGTTGATGGTAAATGAGAATTATGTTAATAGCGTTTTATATCAAGCTTGAAAGCACTAATTTTGAAGGTAGGCCGATTAAAGCTTACGGTCCCGGGTGTGCCTTCCAAGATCATGTATTTGTGTTCATTGTAAGATTTTAAAAGGACCTAAATACGTTTGTTCTATGCCTTTGATGTGGGTGTCATTCCTAAGATACAAATGCGTGTACAGGTATCTGTGTAGTGGCGGATTACCATATAGACTAACTAGTCACGTGCAAGTTGCTTACGTTTTAGTTGCTAATAGCCAATTTTAAATAGTTCTGGGGTATGCTCAAAAATTAAATGTAAGAAAATACGATACCATCATTATGGCAGTCTTTGTCAACTTTGTTACCTGAACTGTTGTGATAGCAATAGCGGTGATGTTTTCTAGTATGTATATGATAAATATATAAAAATAAATTACGTTTTAAATTTTGGACCAAGGGAAGGGTGGCATTAAAAGTGTGTCTAGGGGAGCAGAGATACCTTAATCAGTCGTCACCGTGTCTGTGAATGCAGCATCCAGAACAAGTGTAACGTTTGGTATTTTTTTGTCCATTCATTGCTTCAAATTGGCAAGAAATATTCATACAAGATTTCAGCAGGTGACACAGGATGGTCTGCTTTAATACTCAAATGTAAGGTTAACAAAATCCATGGTAGTTTTTGACCCAGGACACAACTCCTGTAGTGTTGATAGCTTGTTTTAACGTTTTGTTAAAACGTTCCATGATAGGTACCTTGCATAGGTTATGGGGTGATAATAGCTAGAACGAATATTTTTAATACCTAATGTATAGAAGTGAAATTCGCACAAGATTTGGACAGAAAAATAACTGCATTATCATTGGAAACATTTTCGAAATACCAAAAAAGGAAAATCCAAACATTCACAAAGTTTATAATGACATCTTCAACTGTCGATCATTGATATGTACATATTTAAATTGTTGCCAAACTGGAAGGTGTATCAAATTGAGGTGTTCATGTTGAAAATGAAAATCAGCTTCTGGAAATGGATGAAGTGGTGGTTTTGAATTCGTGGTCACAGATCAATACAAACAAACTCGAAAAGAGGCAAGAGAAAAATAAAAATCTTAATTGTTTTAACATAAACGAGGAGAAACAACAAAGAGTGGCTTTAAAAATCGAAAATGGCGTAGAAGTAAGAAATAGACATGAAATAATATAGTTAGCTCAGAAATATTATGAAAACCTATATGATACACGAATAAATCGACTTCCAGCAACAACAGATATCAAAGTAGTTAATGTAGGCTCCGATGATATTTCAGAAATAAATAACGAAGAAATTATTTTTGCTGTAAAATCACTAAAAAGTAATAAAGCACCTGAGGAAGATAACATTGTGCCTGAAATGATCAAAGAAGCACAGGTAGTAGTAATACCAAAATTGAAACACCTATTTAACTGCTGTTTAGAACAACAAGCTATACCTGAAAATTGGAATAACGCAATTATAATAACCTTATTCAAAAAGGGAGACAGAAAATTACTGAAAACTACAGACGAATAAGTCTGGTATCTCTGGTGTACAAGCTATGAAAAAGTTCACTGGGTTGAGATCTGGACTGCGTGCGGGCTATGCAATGAATCCACCCCGACCGATCCATCTTTGTGGAAAGATGGTATCGAGGTAATTTCGTACAGCATGACTAAATGTGAAGGACAGCCGTCATGTATAAACCACATGGTACGACGTACATCCAAGGGAACATGTTGAGGAGCTCTAGCAGAACTTCCTGTAAAAACGGCAAATAAGATTGACCATTACAGCATACTGGTAATTTGTAAATCCCTAATGAGGTGTTGATCAAAATACCAGCCTACAGATTCAAACTAAAACGCTGCTGAAAGCTACTCTGGCGAATCGCTTGCGAATTTTGATCAGCTCATACGTGAAAATTGTGGAGTTGAGAACACCATTCTGAGTAAAAAAGCATTCATCTGTCACCACTACGTGTATTGGAAATTCTGCTTCTCGATTAGTACCATTTAACAGCCATTCTCAAAACTGCTGCCGCAGCGGATAATCCGTAGGAGTCAGTCGTTGCACCTTATGTAAATGATAGGGGTATAAACCATTGCTGCTCAATGTGCGCCAAACAAAGGATGGAGAAACTCCAATTTTGTGGGAAATTTGACGTTTACTTGTAGTCGGGCCAGCATCAACCATTTCCAAAAATTCTTCCTCCACATTCAGCCTATGCTGATTTGGTCTGCTTCCACCATGACCTTTCTTATAGATTGGACATTTTCAGTCTCTCTTCCGCGTTGGACTACTCGAAAAAAGTATTTTCGGAAGGCGTTTGACGATCTGGAAATCTTTCCTATTACATACGTCTTGTACGTGCAGCGTTTTCTTTAGCAGCTCCACACATAATACTCATATCTACATATTTTTCGTTACTGTGGTTAGCCATTTAACTCAAATTAAACACTTAATAGCCGATGTATCTTAATTTTGACGTATAAATGAATTAACACTCAACCAAATTTCTACTGTTACTTGTTTTTAGATATTATTAAATAGTCAGTAGTTTTCCATTGGTGGACATCAATCTTTAAGCATTTAAAAAAATTAAATAGCCGTAATTTTTGTTATTTATTTTTTATTAACTCTTTTAACTCAACATTTTCCAGTTAACTCTCAAATATCCTCCTGCTTGAACTTAAAACTTAAATTACTACTTTGTGAAGAATGCTCGTTAATTTATATATTTATTACTTTAACTTGCTGTACCTTTCTTTGTGTTGGTTTTGGACAGAAGGTTATTAAGAAAATAAATTTATTTTGGTTCCTGTTAACTACTCTTTCAGTCTCCTCTGTACGTGATGAAACATCTTGTATATTAACTTTAGTTTTGGAAAGGATCTTTAAAAAATTAGCATGGGCAAATGTAGGAGTCAATATAAATTTCGAAAGACTCTCCCACTTGAGATTCGCCGACGACACAGTACTAATCGTTGAAACGAAAGATCTGAGAAACATGTTAATAGAATTAGAAAAAGAATCAAGTAGCATAGGCCTAAAATGAACTTAGAAAAAACAAAAATAATGAGTTCTCAAAACCTACACATTACAATAAATGGTTAGGATATAAAAAATGTCGAAAACTATATATACCTAAGGCAACACGTTGAGGTAGGCAAACGAAATAAGAACACTGAAATCAAAACAAGAAAGCGATTAAGCTGGGTGGCTTTCGGAAAACCCTCTCACATTGTGAAAAAGAAAAAGATTCCACTACACCCTAGAGTTAAAACAGTTATAACATATGGAGCACAAACGTGCACTCTCACAAGTCATACAGTGGATAAATTGCAAAAACACAAAGAGCAATGGAAAGAGCGATGGTGGGCATTTCACTAAGAGACCGCACACGAAATGTATGGGTCAGAAAAAAAACAAAGGTTACCGACATTATAAAGATAATTCCACAGATAAAATAGGAACTATGCTGGCATTTTGTAAGATTGAAGGGCTACAGATGGAACAATAAATTCATAAACTGGAGACTATGGACAGGAGGAAGAAGCAGGGGTAGACCAATTATGCGCTGGTATGGCGACATCAAGAAAGTGGCAGGTTTGAAATGGATAGCAGCTGCACAAGATAGAAAGAATTGGAAAATAAAGAGAGAGGCCTATGTTCAATACTGAGTGCGACAAGGCCTATAAGAAGAAAAAGAAGAAAGCATACCAATACAATTAGGCAGTTGGCTTTTCAATGGTAGGAACGGGGAAAGTTTGAAAAGCCTCCATCTTTGAACCTTGAGGTCTGCATAAACAGTGTATCCTAAGAAATCTAATTTAGGGACACCAAATACAAATTTATTAATATTTCATAATTAACCATGTTTCTGCAATTTTACAAAGACTGTTATTGTGATATGCGTTCTCGTATACAATATACATTACACGGTTAGTGAGAACAGAAGTTAGATTAGTAATTATTATATAAAATGTAAATACTTAAATGCTATTTTCGTAGAATATAATTTCATGTTTTGGATTTTGGTACACAGCGGCCAGGATAGGTTGTATTATGTGCCTCTGTGACGGAACTAGTGCAGGTAGTATCGTAAATAATGCGGACGTGCAAAACGCACCCCCAGCAGGGTCATCTGGAATGCAGATGTACGATGATTCTCCGTAAAAGCGGGTCCTTGTAAATAGGCAGATCTTAAGAAACTGTGAAACGAAGCGGTCGGCTTCTAAAGGGTAGTTTAAATAAATGTATTTAAGCTACTGCGTTTTTGTAATTTCTCGTAAGAGGTTGGTAGAGACTGAAGTTAGTGTGCAACTTGTTCTTTGTTGGCTGTGATCAGAACCCCGACGTTAGGCGTATCGCGACACTGTTCTAAGTGTTATTTTTCGTTCATATTTAAAATTAAAATATCATATAAATAACAAAATAAAATTCTTCTCTTCGTTTATAGAACGGGACCAACTTTCTACTATCTACAGTTCGCTCTTTGTTGAGTTTAATTAGTCAACAGTTGTACAGGTTGTAAAAATTAGTGTTACAAACTTCTGGGTGTGATAGTAATCAGCAGAACAAGACAAAAAGTTGCTATAAACATGGTTTGAATTTACGTCTTAAAGGACGGAACTGAGAAGATACGAACAGAAAAACTGTTAAGGCCAGGTGAAAATCTCACGTTTCTTTCCCAATTCAGACCGCTCGCTCCCGTAGAGCGCATTTCAAATTCTGTGCCTACTTGCAACCGCTTGCGTCAATAAAGCCTATTTCTGATCTTACGGCGGACCGTTGGTTACCGGAGCTGCCGGAAAGCGGCGTTAGAATGAATCGGTTGTTTGAGTGGAAGAAAGAGCGTAAACGTACTTGCCTCACCCCCTTGCCGTTTATCCAGACAGTTGACCACGTGTTTATTCAGTTGTACTACTTTGGGCGCGAAAACCTTTTCCCTTACCCTGGCGTAATTTTATGAAACGTTTACGCTCAAGATAGACAAGGCTCACAATGATATACCCGTGTGCCTTTCCCTCTTCTTGGTACGGTTGCGCGCGTCGAGTCGTTGCGATTCAGGTTCTAACTGTCGAGCAGATCAGTGCTGCACCGAGTGACGAAAACGCGGTGATAAATCCGTCGAGAAAGGTGACCGTACGTTTCGATCCAGCATAAATGGTATCATTCGGTTGGTTGTATCGTGTCGTAGCATAAGTTATGCATTAACCGTTGTTACGGATTTTAAAAAGAAACCAGCTCGAAGATAGTCTTTGTTTCGGGGCACTAATTGTCGTTACGTGCTCCCGTGGTACTTGCTCATGCAAGGTGCTGGTATGCTGTCCACATCGTGGTGTGAGTACATTTCTCCTGGGGCACCTTTCGGATTTTGCCATTCCTGACTGCCGACGTTGTCCATTTTGACCTCCTCCCTAAGCGTCCCTGTACGACGACTCTCCAAATGGACATCAACACCAAGCTCGTCGCTTAACCATACTTATCAAAGATGTATACAGCAGCTGGAATCAAAAGATAACACCCTTTGGCAAGCCACCAAACGGATATTAAAACAACCCATACTTATCCCTCCACCCAACAAAGACAACAAAACATATGCAACAGACGAGGACAAATGTGAAGTGCTCGCAGATTTAATTGAAAGTAACCTCAGCCCAAACACACCTACTGACATGGGCCTAGTAGAAAATATAGAAAGGTACGTCTTAAATAATTTACAAATAATTCGTGACTAAATAGAACCAACTCCTACTGAACTAAAAGGGATAATTAAACAACTGAAAACACGAAAATCTCCTGGGCCAGACCTGATACCAAATGTGGTATTATTAGCATAATATATATATAATATATTACCAATGTTACAATTTGGATTCAAAGAAAAACATGGCACAGGGCACCAACTCTTGCGATTAACTGAAGTCATTGAGAAGGAGTACCACTTAAAACAATATACTACAGTTGCATTCGTTGACCTAAGGCAAGCATTTGATAAGGTATGGACTGAAGGTATATTATATAAAATGTTAAAAACAAACATCCCATCCAATCTTGTTAGGATCATAGCTTCTTTCCTACAAAGCAGAACATTTACAATTAGAATCAGTACCACCTACTCTAACGTCAAAAACATCAAAGCCGGAGTCCCACAAGGTAGTATCTTGGACTCAATACTATTCAGTCTATACACACACGGAATACAGGTGATGCCAAACTCTGAACTATTGATGTTTGCTGATGATACTGCGGTTATTACAAAGCATGAAAATCTACTTGGGGCAACAGCATTACTACAAAATGCAGTTAACTGAATGGTTCAACAAATGGAGGGTTAAGGTTAATCCAGCAAAATGTGAATGCAAAATATTCACTCTTAAAAGAATAAAAGACCCAACAACACTAAAAATCAACCAAACAACTATCGGGTGGAATCCAAGAGACTCCGCAGACCTAGACACGCAACTTAAATGGGCCTTTCACATCAACAAAAAGCCAAATGAGAGCCATGCTCGGCTGGCTCTATTGTATCCAGTTTTCTACTTTACAAATCTATCCTAAGACCATTAATTACTTTTACTTACTGCTGCCCAATATGGAGCAATGCTTCTAAAATGAATATGAATAAAATCCAAGTATTCCAAAATAAAGTTATGCGCATAATTCTAAATGCTCCCTGGTTTATAAGAAACGAACAAATTCATGAAGAACTGGGTATCTTAAAAATGAATGACTTTATAAAAGAAATCACTAACAAATTCATATCTACTCTTCATCAGTGCCCAGGAGCTGCATTTTACAACCTAGGACAAAGAAGTATCCACACAGATTAAAGAGGCAATTACCACAAGATCTGTGTGACCAGTGAACTCAAAGTGATCAGTGAACTCAAAGCAATCAGTCAACTAGTATTAGATCAACAAATGAATATCATGTGACAAAGAGAAGGACACGTTGTGTCCTAATAACTATATTGTATGTATCTAAATAACGATATTTTAACCTAACCATGTATGGCAATTTGTTTGCCGATCTAGCTAATTTAAATTTAGAAAAAAAGAAGTTTCTAACATTATTTTTCTAACATATTCATAATTTAACATGCACTGTGTTTCATGTTTACGTTATTCTCTGAATGTCATTTTTAAAAGTGGTTTATTATGAGATGTTGTATGGGACTTTTTCTACTGTCTTGGGAGTCTATTTTCTACTCCCGTCCTCAGGGTAATGAACTCCTGGTTAGTCCTGAGAAGGACTACTTTGTACGTCTTTTCACGTACACTCGTGCCTGCCCCGGGACTAACCAGGAGTTAATTCACCTGATGACGAGAGTAGATCAAAAACTCCCGAAACGTCATGTGATAAACACCAAAGACAGTGAAAAAAGTGCGATAAAACATCTCATGAAGCCGTTCACGATCTTTTTGGGTCAGGTGAGGCTATGACCATCTAGTAATTTTGTTGGCAGAACCTCTGTTGCAACTAAACTCCCTCATGGGAATTGACACTTTTTGTGTTAGGTTAGGTTGTTTTCAGTTTAAGGTTATATTTTCTGAATAGGTACATTGTTGCCGGATATTCTCTAGTTTCCACATCGACTCGCGTTCTTTTAAATTTGGTCTGTCATTTTTAAATTGGGAGTAGCATTTTTTAATGGAAATTTTTTGTTGTAACAAAATTATTTTGGGCATTTTGACTTTTCCTTTGACGGAAATTAAAATTATTTTTACACATTTGATAAATCATTTATTTTCTTACGAATATTAAAATAATAAATCTGGCAATGTGGTGGCAAGAAAATGTTGAACAGACACTGACAGAAAAAAAAATTGCATCCGCTACATCATCGAATCAGTTAGTCCAACATGAAAAGAAAAAATCATAGCCAACCCTGTCCCAAAAAGGTCGTGAACGGCTTATAGGTTAGTTTTAGAATTTCACTAATGATGACAATTGCTGCTGAATACGTATTCGTAGTGTCGTGTATACCAGGGTTTAATGTTTGCAATCGATACAACCATTTATAGTTATGCTATTAGGTGTCTAATCAAGTTCTCCAATTGATCCTTACAATCTATGAGATCAAATTTCCCACTCCCTACATAGGGTAGTCGTATAAACATATAATATGCATATTGGCAGTGGATAATGTGAACATAGGCAATCAAATAAGCTAACATTTTGTCGACCTTATAATTGGTTGTTAAGAAATATAAACTCAGTAGTGGAGCAATTTTATTATAATATACTGTAATGATATACACAGGGGTATAAAACAATTTTAGAAAGGATTAAGGAAGTACAATAGTTGAATATGATCAAGATCTATTTAAATATGAATTGGGAATGTGAATAATTATTATGCAATTAGAAAGGAAAATAGAATTTATAATTGAGTGGAATATGGCTAACTGAGAAACAGATGGATTCAAAAATAATATAATATTTAAAAAAAATAGGGTTTGATGGAAATGACAAATACTTAATCGAAATAAATTATTATAAATAGTAGGCAGAAATCAAATATTAGGAGATAAAGTGTAAAAAGTAGAAAAATGATATTGTTAAGCACTTGGTTTTTAATTATTAGAAATAACAAATTGGAAGAAATGTAGCTGAACTAATTTTGGTGTAATTAAAAATATTAAAATAAACCCTATTTTTTTATTACGTAATGTCTGGATAATAAAAAGGGGTTAAATACTAAATTGGCGTGGTGAGATAAAAATGAAATTTAATCTAAGATCAAGTAAAGATATAACACTAAGAAAGCTTAGAAGTATGTGGTAAAAAACTAATGGAAAAGCAGAATTAATCTACAAATGCGAATAAATGGAGTAAAATACTAAGTGAAGTTTATTGGAGAATTACATTTGACATCATATATTAATCGAATTGGATTACGTCAAACTGTTTGGTGTTAAGGGAGAGTTCAAAAGGAGAACCATCGGTTGAGGAGGCACGTTTCAGGAAGTTGGTAGATGCGGTGGTGGAATTAGGTGGCTGCATATTTGGTCTGTTTGGTTACATGCTGTAGGGGAAGTTTGCATCACTAATTCTGGACAGTTTGGACATCTTGTCTGTCAATGGAACCTTTTGTTGCGAAAAGGTGCTTAAGTGGTTGGATTCGTAGGCAGAGGGGAGCAGGTTGGTCGGCATCCAGAACATTGTTGAGTTCGAGTGAAAGGAGGGTGATATTGAGTAGTAAGGTAATTACTAAAAAAGGAAATAAAGACTATAAAGGTGAATTAGTTATTAAAGAATGACTTACTGTTTTGATATTGTTGTGTACCTGTGAAACGATCTGGTATTTGTTATTTAATTTTCAAATTTGTTTGACATATCATTTGATAGAAGTTATTTTGACTTATAAAATTAAAAATCAGAACATCAGATTTCAGAAATTAGCAATCTATATGAAAGGAATCCATCCCTGATTTTTCAGGAGCTAGCGCAAATAATAATTATTGATATTCAAACCATAAATAAGGCGATTTTAAATTGATAAGATAAACATATAATTCATAGACAGATTAATATCACTATACGTGAAGGTATAGCTATACATAATACAATAAAGTCACGCTTCGAACTGTCAAAGTCAAGTTACTGAACAGTTGTAAATTTAAGAATGAGAAATCTTGAAAAAAGTAATATCTTCCAAAATTGAATGTGTCTGTACGAATTATAAAATTTTGAAAAGTAATTGTGAACAACTATAGTAATTACGTAGAATTGTTATAGTTGTTCCCTTAACCTTTTGCTTGACAGATGACAGGAGATACTCATATGTTCGTGACGTACGCCACTGGAATTGGATAGTAATGAGGTATCTCAATTTCTCCTATTTAGTTGTCAGAAATTCTCAGTATGTGAACATGACTGTAGATTTTAAGTCATATGTGTCTATTTCTATCTAATGCAAATAAAGCGCATAAACTGTATTCTAGCTCATTTGAATCTTTGAATGCATAATGTTCACATTATCCACCACCAATCTGTATATGCACGTGTTGGATAAACTTCCAAATGTATCCATATGTCACAGCAAATGCTGTTACAAACAGGAGGGCTCTAGTTAATGCAGTTAAAGCTAAAATAGGACAGCAGAACAGATATCTTGAAAAGCGTGTTCAATAAAAGTTGCCCGCCCCTTGTAAGATTAACACCAGTCAAGTGGTACTTCACACGATGTGTTAACCCTTAGCGCGGTGTAAAAGCTATTAGCACCCCCTTCCAACGGCGGATCCGATCGCTAAATCCACTCGACACAAATTGGCCCGTAAATTGAATACCGGAGACAATAAATCTGCCGCAGAATCGTAACGCACTCTCTGCCGCTTTTTGTGTGAGTTATGTTTAAGTGGATTTATTTTATGGATTAGTTTTTTGCGCTAATGAATTACAACAAGACACGTTTCGCAATCACATTTTGTCGCCGGATTAAGAGCCGCTGCTAAAAAATATTGGAGCACCTGTTTGATTTAACTATTTATCCCCTGGATAGCTTTAAATGGAATTAATTGGTTCGATATTCCGAACAGACACCACTCTACATGTTTTAAATTAAAAATAAATCTGCACTCAACATAACAATTCGTGGACCTACTATATTAAATGATAATTAATAGGGAACATTTTTGTGGCATAATGTAATTACCGGTACTGATGTTTCAGCACATATTCATGTTGGTTTCTATAAATGTAACGTAAATTGCAATAGCAAAATATTTTATTACAGCACCGTTTACAGGAAGGCATGGTAGATAAATCACGGAGGTTTGAAATTAAACATAGTGAGCTTTAATCGAAACCTATAAACAATTTTTAATTTTATTACAAAATATTGAATAAAATAATAGTGGCAATTACTCCACTAATCTGCAAACACCTGTACTGCGAGGGGGCTCGTCAGTCGAAGAAGCCATTGGACGCTACACAATGAAATTTTAGGCAACAGTCCTTTTCCTCCAAGTCGCGCCTACAAGTTTTTTGAAAAGAACAAAAAAATCACATTCCCTCCTAGCCATAATGCATGATTCTTTGAGACCACTTCTCAAAACATGTAGAGAACTACGTTTTTGGAAGGTCATCAAATATTCACTGAACTTCAGCAACCGCCGCCTTTGCGTCAGGAAACCTCTTACCACGTATGCGTTTTTAATTTTTGGAAACAAAAAATCGCCGAGGGCAAGATCTTGACTGTATGGAGAGCGAGTGACCAGCTGTACTACAGATTCCTATAAAAAATTGTAATAATGTTATTGTACCATGTCAGTACTGTCTGTTTGATCGAAATAGCACTCATAACAGCCAAGGCAGTTAAAATTTAACCACCACGACCGTTATTTAATTAACAACTGTTGCTACACTACCAAATTACATGCGGTACTCAGGTTATAGTAACTTTTTTTAATTATGATCAACATTTATTTTTATCTAGTATGGCTACGGAATAGTTTTTAATTTATAAATGCAACTACGTTTATACTAAACTTAAATGTCAAACTAGATGAAAATTATTTTTGATCATACTATATATTATTTAATTAAAATCCCATATCTTAAAAGTTTCCACTTTTAGTAGATGTTACGAAAACTATTAAACATACGACTCATATTACATATAACTGACTCGGATAATTTATCAGCATCGGCCACAAAAGTTATCTTCGTCCGTTATATGCTCAATATCGGCCTAATACGGTTAAATACTATATAGTTTTTACTGCAGTAGGGGAAGTTTTACGATCATAATTACATTTGCAATTGCTGCAACTGGACCGCTGCGTCTGAAGATTTTTTTTGTTACACTTTCACCTCAAATAATTTTCGTTGGCATAGCCTCATTTTCAAAAACCGAAACATTTCATTGGTTTTAGTCTCGGTGTCATAGTTATAGATCCAAGACTCATTCCCCGCAATAATATAAAAAATATGCTTTGCAGATTCTGCATCGAACTTGTCTAATAAAAATCTGCACTAGTGCTTATTTCTGTTTTTCGGTTACAAAAGGGAACTCACCGAGATAACAACTTTCACACACCCAACTGTCGATGTAAAATGCGATCTACTGCGGATGACCCAATACCTAGTTTTTGAATTTCTCGCCGAGTTATAGGCAGCTACTTGAGGTCGTCCAGGTCCCGGTTCATCTTCTAACGTACACCCTCCACATTGAAATTTACGGAATCAGTAAGTAATTATTGATAACGACGGACTATTGCGACCAATATCTGGCACTGAATTTTAACAACATTGGTCTTATGTTAAACTTTTATAATAGCAGAAAATTATTTCCCGAAAAGCATTACGGCAAGTTCCATATTTTTTTTTATTAGAAGTCAGTGCCTGTTACTAATAATTACCAAAAGGGAAATTATAGTGGTTTTTCTACGCAGTCGCCCAACAACTGTTTCTCTCAATCGGCAATTCATTACTTTTAATACACAAATTGCTATTAATTGCCTTTAAATTAGTCATATATTGAGTTGGTATGCTACATATAGCAATTCTGGCTCCTTTATTGTTATTATACAGGCTGATTTTTTTATCATGTAACAACTTATAGGCAACCCATTATGCAGAAGCATACATAATGCATGCTTCTGCATAATGGGTTGCCTACAAGTTGTTACATGATAAAAAAATCAGCCTGTATAAACGTTAATTAAATGGAAATCAAACATGAACAGAATTAGTACTTTATTAATCGCTACAGATAGAAATATCAGAATTAAACATTAATTTATAATTTAATTAGACTAATATAAGAGTATCAAACTAAACTATATCGGCAGTTTAACTTAATTCGGTGTTATGATTTAATATGATAAGTGCTACTATAATTTTGGTAAATTCTAGATATTTGAAGTAACGTAAGACATGCTAATCAGATTGTGTTAGTGAAAAATCAATAAAGTTAAGGGCAATGATACACTGAATAAATTATGTAACATGCCTAAGCGCACAAAGCAACCTGCAACGTCAGCAATTTAAAAGTGATAGTGCGTAATAAGCCAGAAAGTGAAAATTATGTGAATTACAACAAATGTTATGTTAGCGCAACAATATTTAACAATTCGACAAAACAAACATTTAATTTATAAGATGAAGTATGTAGACTTACAAATAATAGAATGTAGCAGGTTACTGAGCAACTCTTGTAAATAAGAACAAAAAAAGCTCGCCCAAGCGTAGCCAAGTAGGAAGTTGTGTGCTGGCTTCTAAAAAAATTGTTGTAAATCTTCGTGTAATTAAAGTCCTTTTGAGTTCTCACTTGTATTACTGTTATCCAGACGGTTCCAGCGAGCAGCCGACGGCGTAGAGTGGAAGAAAAAGGGTTAGATTAAAAGTAAGATTAAGCACGAAATTCTGTGTCGTTTCGCTACCCTTATTTGGGGTTAACATTTTGTTACGAAGCATTCGCTATACTTGTACAATTATCATTCAATTGCGTAAATGTTCAACTGTGTAGAAACTCAACCCTGGGATAAGAGTTTTGAGAACCTAACAGCTAGTCGGCGCAAAAGAATTAAGCAGTGTCATTAATAAATTATTAAACGATAGCATAACTGATAAATTTTTATATTTCATAAAAAAGATAATTTTTATTTAGCCAGCTAAGCTATACACTATTTCACAACAAAATGTTAGGTATTACTCATTCTCACATCATATCACTTAACTTCCCGTATAAGATCTTTCCAGCTGTCTCTATCTGTGGCCGCTTCCACCCAACTTCTGCTGCTTAGATGTTTAAGGTCTCGTATGATTATGTCTACCAAGTCATGGCCTTTCTTTGTGTTTTTTCCCTACCGGCTGTGATATAAACATTATCTTTGTATCTCTTACCTCAGCTGGTAGGATAACATGGCCTATCCATAGCATCCGTCTAGCCCGTTTCCTTATTTATATGTACTCGCCATGGTGCGGTAATTTTGTCTTGTATAGGTTCTAGGTTCATTTTATTTTTCTTTACTGTTATATTATTTTATTTTCTTTATATGGTAGATATTAACTGTTGTTGTATTTGGCTGTCATATTTTAGTAAGTATATACATATAAATGATATAATCCGTTGAAGAAACGTTATTATTATTATTATTATTATTATTATTATATCTTTTGTCCTTTTATTCGTTTCAAGATTTCATCTAATGTAGGATCTGGAACATCTGTTTCAGCTGTCAAATATGTTTGGTCTTTATGTCTTTATTCACTGTCTGGGCTCTTCTTCCAAAATTGTTTTCTTTTTTGTTTATTCTATCGCCATTTTTATCTCTTACCATTGTGGTTTTTGCCACATTTCTCTTTATTTCTTGATAAGTTTCTTACTTCTTGTTTCTCATATTGTTGCTGTATGTCGTTTATTATATTATCATAATATTGTCGTTTTTTTCCTTCTCAGTAGAGCTCTTGTGTCTTTTCTTACTTCAGTATAATCTTGTTCGTATTGTTCTTCCGTTTATTTATTCGTCTTGTTTTAATTTCCTTTTTGTATTCTGTCTATACATTTTCGTCAATTCATAGCTATTTCTTTATCCATTTCGGTTTAGCAATCAGGATTTTTATATTTCGAGGGAGATTTTTCCAGTGAGCTTCAATATTTTCAAAATCCTTGAGAAGATCTAATAGAACCTCAAACCTATTCTACAGTGCTAGTTAACCAAATCTACTTTAAAACCTTCATGTTTATCATCTAATCCCTCGAAATGTTTAATTTTTGATTTTAAAATTGCTATTACTAAATTGTGATCTGTGTTACAGTTTACTCCTCAAAGACGGCACATTTTAGACGGAACTTCTACATTCCCGATCAACTACCACGTGGTCTATTTAATTTTTGCTTACCCCACCTATTGAATTCCACGTTTGTTTATGTATAGTTTTATGTAAAAAGTTAATAATAACTATATTTTTTGATATTGCGAATTTTCTATGTTTTAATCCAATTTCAATAGCGATGGCGTGCAGACTTTTAATGGTAACTAAAAATATACCTTCTTTCCCAAACTTTAGCATTTAGATATCCTAATACTATCTTCAGATCTCATTTGTGCTTCATCATATACGGCTTCTAGTTGTTAATTTTCTTCGTTGTCTTCCGTGGGCGTACTTATTATATAAACTGATTTTTGCATAGTTGGCATTTAATTCTTAAAGCACACAATCGTTCACTGACAGGTACATATGGTATTACTAAATTTTTCATGTTTTTCTTTACTACAAACCCCACATCATATTCATGTTTTCGATTACCTCCACTGTTGCTCCGTTAATATTTATATTGCCACAATCCAACCATCTTACTTCTTATGTTGCATATATATCTACTTGGTTTTCACTCTGTGCTTCTAGTAGATTATTTGCAGCCCTATCAGGTCTATAGAGACCTAATACATTCCATCTGCCAACTGCAGGGGTCGTTGTCTTCTTAAATGTCTTTATCTCGTAGGCTCATTTAACACCTTTTGTAATGTTGTAGATATTAACGATACACGTTTGATTATGAGCATCTTAACGAAACGAGTTTTATTGCCCAAACGAGGCGGTGAGCTGAGTTTTGAGGCAATCAAACGAGTTTTGTAATGTGCCATAAGTAAACGTGTATTATTCAATATTTTATTTTCAGTTCTGGTTCAATGTATTTTTTTATATAAAAAGAGTGCGGTAATATCCATTACCGCACTCAGTGCGGTAATGACGCTCTTAGCGATTCTAAAATTAATTTGGTTAATAGTCTATCTATAACAACACCGATGAAGATAAATAAATTTATGGTATGTATTCCCAATTTGAAATTAATATACTTCACTTTTCTATCATAGGTCGTGTTTCATTGTATGGTTGTCCTGGATTTAAGGCTTATATGTGAATATATCAACTTGAGAACCTTTACTTAGTATACGATAAATATAAGCTTCTTAGAATAATTACAAGTGCGAATAATGTATTCGTTTACATTTTACAGCGTTCGCATATCACAGGCTTACATTTCCGTACGAAAATAAATATTGAAGTAAAATTGCTTCCATCAACATTTATTGGAGATCCCTTAAAAACCGGGGTTGTACAGTAGTGCCCTATAATTCACATTCTAATTGACCTTGGCAGCGCAAACAATTTTTTTGTTTTATTATTTGGATGAATATAGGTTTTGGTTAGCAATATACAATTTTTTGCAGCGCTGAGATATAGCAATGGAAATAAGTCATTTTTGTCGGTTTCTATCGTCAAGTAATATCATAAAGCAGGAAACACTGAGATAAGCATTCCGCCTATGCCTAATGGTATTACCTAACCCAGATATATTCATGAGAGTTTCAGAAACTGGGTTCCATTTAAATATTATGAATATATCAAATAACCCTGTATAGTTAGTAGCCTGCTATTTCATCAAGTTTTAGTTAAACAAATTGCCAATAAGGTATTTAAAATTTAGCAATTTTTACATTTCGATGGTAGAAATCCATGTAATAGTAATTTATTTGAATTAAGTTACTTAAATGTAACCACAATATAGACACAACTGTTTGATGTGATTTTACAGTTTTGCGATAATCGCAAATATTGTTAGAAGAAAATAAGGATACTAAATGAAATTACTTCAACAATATATAATGAAATGATTAGTTAGGGATACATATTCACAATTGAGGAAGGGCGTCATTTATAAATTGCTAGGATGGTCTGTAAAAATGAGCGTTGTATAACAAGTTACCATAAAAATTTAACTCATGTCACAAAATTTTCGTTACGATAATGAATTTTGTTGTTATATTCCACCAATCGGAATCGAATTGGGCCATATTTTATGGCAGTGCAATTTTCACATTTTAATAAAAGACAATAAGCTGATGTAACACTATTTTTGGTTTATCAGAGATATTACTTGCTTGTGAGTTTTCTTTAATACATTACGTTTATACAGAAGGAAATGTTTTTTTATCAAAAGCCGAAGTAATCGATTTGCAAATTGCAAATAATTTTAAACTTCTTATATGACCACTGCCTAGATTTCTCTAAAAATACTCCAAAAACTTAAGAAATGGCTTTTGTATTATTTCATTCTACTAACTTTTAAATATTTTAGTCGTACTTATTCTTCTTCTTCCTGTAGCTCCTAAGGAGTGAAGGGCGCCCAAGGGCGTTTCTAAAGCAAGGTGAATGGCAGAGTTGCTAGGCCTGCGCAAGTCGTACTTATTAATGCCATAAAATTAAACTTATCAAAATTTTAAACTAAACATTACATTAATTTTTTAAAAGTTCTTTCGCTTGATGTTTGATAAATATTGTTAGCAGTTGCAAAGATGGCAGCAAATCAGAAAATGGGTTTCAGAGGGACTAGGTAGCTCAGTGATTAAGTATTTTGACTACTGATATACGGTCGCGAGTTCGATCCCCGAACCCCGGTGAGGTACTAAAAATTAAAGAATGCCTATGAAAGCCAAAGCTGTCGAAGAAAAAACCATTGGGTTACAGGCGGCCAGAAACACAGCAAAAAATTCAAACAAGGTTGGGCTGTAATAATTTACTTAACATTTTATAACGACACCACAACTTCTAACAGTGCAACTCAAATGCTAACCTAGTAAAAATGACATTACTGATATTTTGACAGAAATAGTTCACTGAACGATGCCGTTTCTGAAACAATATGGCCGCCATTGCGGTACTTTGTAAACTAAGGGTCTCTTTGTCTGCTTTGATAAAAGCCTCTTCAAAATGCTATCATTCGGAAGTGATGTAAAGCCTTGGGTACAATGCTACTACTATGTGAAGCATGTAAAAGATACTTGCTAGTGTTATAACTTCTTAGTATCAGCAAAATTCTTCAAATACTTTGACCACATGACCACAGCAGTCAGTGTTTAAGGTACCGGGCACTCTGAATGTCTAGACCATTTCCATAACACACAAACAAACAAACAATCGGTTTCCAGATTAAAATTTTCGTTAAAACATTTTATGTAATGTATTATGTAGATTAGGTGGTTATGAAGTAAATATTATTTTGTATTGCACTAACATCAACGTTTACGGCAAAAAACATTTATTGAGCATGGGAAACGCAACATGGTATGAAGAACTCGCAGGTGAAATGATTAAATATATGCGAGCAGCGGGGAACGAAATGTTACACAAGACAGCTGGATAGCAGCAGTGATTGTGCCAATTCTGAAAAAGGGAAAGAGACGAGGACACAAAAACCAATAAAATTCCGATAAAAAGCGGGGTAAGACAGGGATACACTATGTCTCCCAAACTATTTACCTTGGTGATAGAAAACGTGTTCAAGAAATTAATATGGGATAAAAAAGGAATAAATGTAGACTGAAAATATCTAACACATCTAAGATTTGCAGATGACATTGTTCTCATATCATCTGATGAAAACGAATTAGAGAGAATGATCAAAGAACGTAGAATGCAAAAGAGTGGGCCTCAAAATGATCATGAATAAAACAAAGATAATGACGAACGGTAACAAACAATATATGATAGACGAGCACCCTGTAGAGATAGTAAATGAATACGTATATGTAAGTCATCAAATGAAATTGGGAAAGCCAAACCAGACATTAAAAATAACGCAGAGAACAAGACTAGGCCGGGCAGCTTTCGATAAAATGAAAACAAAGACATTCCAATAAACCTAAGGAAGAAAGTGTTTGATACCTACATCCTTCCTGTACTAACATATGAAATGGAGACAATGACATTAACTAAAAAGACAGCTGAAAATTGAGAGTTGCACAACGTGCTATGAAAAGGAGGATGCTAGGTATCAACTTAAGAGATAAAATTAGAAACATCGAAATAATAAACAAAGCGAAGGTGATAGATGTAATCGAAAGAATCGCCAAGCTAAAATGGAGCTGGGTAGGACACACTGGCAGAAAGTAGTTAGAAGAATGGCAAATTCGCATAGTACAGTGTCATCCTAGAACAACAAAGATGAGCGTGGATAGACCCCAGACAAGGTGGGTAGATGATATAAAACGGATAGCAGGGAACACATGGATACGAACAACAAACGATCGAGTGAAATGGCGAAAACTAGTGGAGGCCTACTATCTGGAGTGGACAAGAGACGGCTGAAGAAGAAGAAGAAGAAGAAGAAGAAGAAGAAGAAGAAGAAGAAGATAGTGCAACGTTGGCTATTCAAACTAGAAAACTCGGAAAACGGAGAACACAAAAGTACGTATAAAAATACTAATACACAAGAATGCTATTACACAAAACGGTTCAGTCCGGTGAAAAGTACTATATGGAAGCGTCGAATAAAAAGAAAAATGTATGACAATCAGTAAACAAGTAAACAGATACAAAATTGAAATAAAAGGAGAATTTATTGAACAAGTAAGTGGATTTAACTATCTAGAAGTCAAAATAGTAAGTGAGGGAGTCGCAAAAGAATAAGTACTAGAACAAGCCACAAAAGCTGCACGTGTGTCTGGATGGATTAACGATTCAGTATGGGATAATAAATACATCAACTGCGATGTAAAAACCAGAATCTATAATACCGTGGTACTACCAATCCTGACCCACGTCTGAAAAAAAAAGCGACACCAGTAAGACATTGCGAATAATGAAAACGACAAAACACTAAAGCTATTAAATAACAGGGTCAAATTGAACCTATAAATGAGTGGATAAGATGACGACGAAGAGAATGGAACGCGCATTTTTCAAGATTGCAAGGAGACAGAATATTAAGGATAGCGCAGAACAAATCGTCAACTGGAAGACGTGACGTAGAACGGCGTCAGAAACATAGGAGAAACTCGTTATAATCTGGATAATAATAATAATAATAATAATCACTTTATTACCATGTAAAAAACAAAATCTAAATACAATAATTTTAAAAAAACTGGTAATCACAAGGCGAGATTCAAGTGGGTATAGGTAAATATCCTATACCCTCTGATCTTCCACCTAACCTTGAATTAAAAGATAATTAACACAAAAACATAATCTTTTGCCTAATTCTACTTGACGTAAATACTAAAAGAAAATAAAAATTAATATCCTGTGACCACGCAGTTGAAAATAGTAAAAAAAATGTAATATTTAAAAAAACACTAACTAAACATATTATATATAAGCAACATTGCCACAATGTTTATAATAAAAAAAAGTAAATATATACATATATATATATATATATATATATATATCTATGTATAGTGTCTATTTCAACAACTGGCGCTACGATAGTTATATATATATGTACCGTGGATTTTGCCTACTTAAAATTTGCTTCTTCTATAAAGTGTTGGGATCTTGGATAAAGTAGTCAAAACTAACAGTACATATAAAATTAACACTGTTGTATATCTAAAGGTCGTTTTGACCACATATTGTCGAAAAGGTTGTTATCTAGGATAAATTTAAATGCAAAATTTGGTTTTTGGTCAGTTTTTCAGGTAAACAATGATAAAAGATATTTTACTAGTTAGATATAACATCACTAGACAATCTGTATTATAATGTATTATACTATTTTAATATAGTTGCTATTGTTAATATGAAAATCTCACTTTTAAACATATTTTTATATTTACCATTTTGTGTAGCCAACATACTACACAAGAGACATTAATTCTGGACACTTATAACTTCTTCATTTCTTATTTATGTTGGCAAAAAATGCTTTTCTGGTATCCTAAATTAACGCTCGTTTTATATTAAATTTATGGTGTCTTAATTCAATATTTAAACATGTTTAAAAATTAAGAAATGTATTAAAACCCACTTTAAAAATTAATGTGGGTAGCCTATAGAATTTCAGAATTAACTTTATGAACAGTGAATCGAGCAAATTCATTAAAAGCGTCCAGAATGAATGCCACTATACTCTATTTTTTAATGCTTATCTTATGACAGTTCGATTAATGTCATCGATTTGTTTAATGTTAATTATAAAATAAGAAAATAAAACAGAATTATAGTCTATTACTGTTGCGACGTGTATATTTCCTTCTAGACATTTTTTATCTATAAATTTATGAGGTGCAAAGAGCAAATGACAAGTTGACACCATCAAACAGAACCTACGTTAGAATCCGACCCCTAAAATTAAATTTAAAAAAAATAGTATTAGTTGACTAGTATAATGGGTTGCATAACTTTTTCCAATGCATTAAAAATTTAGTTTAGTGTACTAGAACTAGTATTACGTAATTACTATGTACTGCAATATTAACTTCTACATCACCACACACTAATTCGTTGTATCTCAAATCATGGTATTAATTTACACTCATATTTATCGAAATACAACAGCGGTATTCAGATAACACATAATAATTTCCAACAAGTTATTTTTATAATTCATTTATTAAATTCTTCGATTTTAGTATTACATACATTTTCGACTTACATAAAACAGAACAATATAACATTTTATTCGGCGTTTTTATAGTTATTTATTATACAAGACGATAGTTAAATTTTATTGAGGAGTGAATCGTTTTAACGTCTAGATGAAGTCGAGACGTTAATGATTCAACAGTGGATAATAATAACTTGATCGTCGTGTATAATATAAAATTTTATTCAATTCTTATAATTTCATTAATCAATAAATACCTAAAAAAAACAAATTTTGTTATTGACAGCCATGAAAAGTCATAGTGACAATTTGGAAAGTGATTCATGTTATACGTTTGGCAGTACTGAAGTGTATTGTCAGTCTATGTCAAATTGGAGGCTAGTAGGTTATGTTTTGTGTGTTGTTTGACACAGACTGACGAAAAACTTAACCTGCAAATCTCGAATTTGACATAGCTTGCCAGTGCTACTAACAATGCAGTGGTGACATGGTTTATAAATAAATAAAATAAATATGTAGATAAAACTCCATTCTATGCTACTGAAATGAATAGTTAAACTACAACTTTAACAGTAATAATTGAATTAAGTATTATTTTAAATAGTAAATAAAATTAACTAAGCTTAATTAATTACCAATCATTAAGAAGCGCTTTAAAAACTAATATATGAAATTATGATAGAGGGTGTAAACATTAATTTTTAATATTATTGGGATCATCAAAATGATAAGATATAGATGGTACGTAGGCAGAAATTGCAGAAATGTGTAAGGGTGTCTGTTATAATACGAATTTTTAAAATTTTTAAGTTTACCTAGGATTTCATAGATTTCAAAAAGTTTTATGTATGGTATTTTCTATATAATATAATATGAAATCCCGTCAAATAAACATCTATCAACTTTCTGTCTGTTCATATTTTCACACACAATAAAACGTACAAAAAAAATGATTTTTTTCACAAATTTCAAACAGCTTGTGGCAGGGTGAAAAATAATCTGATCGAGATGAATTAATGAGCAAAAAACTTCATTTCCTAAATGGAAACAAATAAAAAACTTCCATAAAAATTTGAAAAATCTGTATTATAACGGACACCCTAAAATGTGTGGATAACTAAATATTACTAAACAATTAATTTTTGCACTGCTAGTGAAACAAATAGGAATTTACTGGTTGTGTAGTCGGAATATAAAATAGGAGTAGGGATAGGGATAGTCAAGTTGTTTTCACTTTGGTGCCAAACTGGATGCTTCTCTTTAGCATGAAATTTCGGCTTAGACCGCGTAGTATTTGTATATGAACACCCAGCATTCGAGTAACCGCGAAAGCCTCAAACAATACAAAACTGGATGCTCACAATTTTAAATAGTAGCATTTTTTGTTTTTCAACAATGCACAACAATTCTAGTTTTTCCAAGATAGTCATGAAACCTCTGACAAGGAGTTCTTTTTATGTAGAATTAGATCTCTTATCTCGTCATTATAAAAATTATTTTAAATATGTCACAAATTGTAATTGTGTGTATTATAGTTTTCAGTGGCTACCCACTTGAAATGAAGTGACGACCAAGTGATCTACAACAGCATTAGATCAAGGAGTAAAAAAAGGAAAAGCAGCAAAAGTAAAATGAAATCGTTTTCCGTGTTTTCATCTATACCTACTCCAAAATATGGCAAACAATGTAACCATCCACGTCAGATTCCTACTTGAAAAGATAGCAGCAATTGTTTCTTAAACAACTTTCAATGAAAAGTGTTTTCAATTATTTTATAGTATTGTACCTACTTACATCAATAACCAAATTATAAAAGCTGTTTAAAATATGACCATTCAATATTGCGGTCATAAGAAATAAAGTTTGTTGTCGGCGTTTAATGGCCTATTAATTTTTCGAAACTATTCAAAATAGTAATGACAAACTGCATGCATTCATTCATTCAAAAAACGAAGGGTGAATAACTAAACAAATTTTTACAGCAGATTACCAATTACGACAGCTACATTATAAAAACGATTTTTATAATTCTGGAGCTGAGTGCAGGTACTATAAGACAATATTTTCATGAGATAGTAATGATTGTAGAGTGATTGTAGGAGTATATTCTGAATGTGGCTGGTTTACACACCAGATTGTGAAAGTTATTCACCCTTCGTATAGAAGTACCTAATCATACTCGTTTTGTTAAATTAATGTAATATACGTCAAGTCGATCAATTACAATCAATGCACACAAATAACAAACCTAAAAATCAATGGAACAAAAATACAAAATCAGCATAAGTTTATCTAAGAACAATATTTTATATTATGTCTTCTTCTCGAACGACAATGCGTTGAAATTTCTACTGTGGGCGCTGGGCGGTGTACTTTGAAGATGCAGCAGTGAAGTATTATTTTCTTAGCTAACTTGGACGTCTTACGTAATTCCTGTAGTATATTTAACTTCAATTTGTCTATGGAATGATCATATGCTGGTGATGGTTGGTAGGTAACTGAAAAAATAAGACAAATATGAATACTTTCACTTATAATACCATGAGTAGTCAAAGTTATGCCGACTATTTTTGCAGTGGTGTCACGAATGTCCATTGCGCTTTTGTACGATTAGGACGAGTGCGATAGCACGAGTCCTAATCCCAAGCGCAATGGACATGAGTAGTGATACTACCGCAAAAATAATCTACTTAACTGTGACTAAGAATGGCATTCGAGGGACTATTCAATGAACCAAACTACTTTTTCAAATTAGTTTTCAGTAAATCTAGCAACAAACTACGCAAATTCTATAGTAACAGAACACTAATATTGACTTTTTCTAATAAAAATCGCATTTGTTTAAAATAGTCACTTGACTACCTTCTAAGAAGATATATCCACTGATATTTTTTTTATTGGTCAAGAAACTTCAGAATTCTGGATTTTCATTGGTCACTTTTTGACAGGTGACAGGTGAATTGAATAGTCAACATAATTTACACTATTGAAGAATCCGTTTATTGGATTCTTACTGTTTACTGATCTATTTTGTGGTACCTAATTGCGTACTACTTTTAGGAACAGGTATTAACCCTACTTGCGCAAATAAAATTTGTATATATGCCGCAAGGTTAATAACAAGTAATCACCATTTTGTCGCTAGCTAACGATAAAGTTAAAACATTTTTTTCTAAGAAATTAATATAACCGAAGAGAGAAACTGAAAGTATTTTCTATATTCTTAAACGTATTGCTTATTCCGATTGAGTGAACTAGGACAATTTACGTAGAGAGAGGTAATTACTTGATAAGAAACAAAGTGCGACAGTTCTTTTTTTTTTTGGAGCGAAATGAATAATTATAATCCCAGTTTTTTTCACAATGTCTAATAAAAATATATTTTTAAATTTCTATAGCTTTTAACACATGTAAACTATAAATAACTAAATATTTCTGTACCAAATTAATTTAATGAGCTGTCTGATAAACGTTTTAAAACCAGGTAAAATATAAAGAAACATTTTACTACCAGAATAATATTTAGAAAATACCTACGGGAAAATCATTTTTTAAACCATTTGCTCAAGATTGTTCATTCGGTTTTTTGGTATTCTGCCATTATTTCCAAACTACATCAGTATTATTTCATGGGCAATAACTTTATCTCTCTATTGAGACCATTACCTTTCCTGTAAGTTGTATTGGCGATCAGGGCCCCATTTCATAAAATAACTTGGCAACTTTTCACTTTGCACTTTGCAAATTTCAATCAATGTCTGCTACATAAAAATATTTTAAAAAGTTGAAAACTAAAACCTCATCAAAATAATGCAAAGTGCAAGTAAACAGTTGAAAATTAGCAAAGTTATATGTTATGAAAAGCAATTTTTTCAATTTTAAAAATTTAAAAAGTGTAAAGTGACAAGTTGCAAAGTAGTTTTCTGAAATAGGCCCCAGGAATCAGCAAAAACGTTAAACTTAAAAAACAATTTTAACAAAACACGAGCATGAAAAAAAGTTGCACTTCTAACACTTGTAGTGTAAAAGTACTTTTACTTAACAAGAACTAAAAGTAAGTTCTAACTGGTCACCTATGGATGCAGTTGTCATAACAATTCTTTAAATAAAAAACGTCAAAAGCAATCAATTATCTAAAATTTTGAATATTTTGTCCTTTCTAGGTTGCAGAAAAAATAATATGTACTGTTAGGATTAAAAGTGGCTTTGTTTCACTTGCAATTTTTGCATTCGCTTGGCTGGGCTACGCTTTGTCTCGCAATTGTAAACATAATTGCTTGTCAAACAGAATGACTTTTAATCTTAATCTATATCTATATTATTATACTAGCGTTCTGCAACCAAATTGGGCGCGAAATAATTCATTTAATGCAATTTGTACAAGAGTGATCCATTTTGTGTGTGTCGAGTTAAAATGTGAGGTTAGAAAATCCACATAAAAAAAGTCACTTATAAAAATTTGAAAACCCTACTACTGGCTTACTTGCGTCGCCCTGAGTCGATTGACCCCAAAATCAGCCAATTCGGCCCACGGGTTCGCTCTCAAAGTGGCGTCAAGCAATCTAGCAATGAAAATTATTGTCGGATGCAAGGGGAACAACAATTATATACCTACGCATTTCCAGGGGGTACGTGAAGCATAAAAGAGCTATTGAGAAATACGGTTTCCTTTTTACCTACAATATTGTTTTGCAGCGTTTGTTAGTTTAGCGTATTGAGTAGGGATGTCGGCGGGTACCCGGGTATATTTTCAAGACCCGGATACCCGACTAGTAAATTATATGTAATTTCTAGAAAACCAGCCTCTTTCGGAGAAAATGATAAAAAATTAAAAACAATAGGAATAAGCTCTAGAAAAACATAACCCTACAGAAATAACCAGAATTACCCCATCCCATACCACATAATGTTCCTTGTTTCATATAATAAATCCACGGAAATATTCAACCCGTCAATAGTACCATTAAATCGCATCAGTATGGGATAAAGTAACATAAATATCCTCTGGGCGATTTTGATGCTGCTACGCTACAAATTTAGAATAAAAAGTTACGTACTTGAATTTGATAGCACTTGGAAGTGTGAAAATATTTACAAATAACAGACGACTTGCAGTTACAATTAGGGAGTAGGTAGTATTTCAATTTAGTTCAGTTTAAAACTCGAGGCATAAAGAAAGAAATGGTAGCTACCTCATATGTTCCGATATACGCTAACATTTTTGTTATATATTTCGGGTACCCGAGGGTACCCGGGTTTGATTTTAGACCGGGTACGACATCCCTAGTATTGAGTGAGGGGAGGGGGGGGGGGGGCACTCTAGAGTTGATTTCAGATTTAGAAGAAAAAACAAACATTTATAGTCCGTACGAAGAACGGGAATCTTGCTAGTAAAACAATATACCTACTATTTTCTACAACCATAAAAAAGGTGACATTCACGCATCACTGTCGATACTGGAGGTTGGTCTTTTTTATTATGGCAAAAAATAGCTACTTACAATTTTTTCACGTAAAAAAACTAATTTTTTATTTCGAATTTTTGTCTAGAATTTACTCTAATAAATCGATAGTAACAATATTGATATTCTTTTTTTGGCGGTTGTAGAAAAAATGTTTGTATTTGGTCGGTGAAATCAGTATAATGTTGGGGTATTAGAATAATTGTTTTGTCTCGACCTGACGGTCTCTGCTAAAAGTGACATTCTCATGTACTGCAAAAAACACTAATTTCATGCACTTAATACAAAGATAACTAATTTTTATTTCCACAACCTTAGCCATATTTTGTTAGCTGTAATTAACAAATTTTTCTGAAGCAAAGCATAGGTTTGAGATACATTTCGTGTTCTACAATATGTTGTGAATGAAGATATAATAAGCAAAAGATGTTTGGAGTGTAACAATGCAAAATTTACCCTTGAAAAACGGTATTCAGTATTACTACATTAAGCAAGTTTTTTGCTCATTGAGAAATCCAAAATTTTTTCATAAATGTCGCGAACAAAATTAATTTATTACACGCTGTAGAAAGATTAAAGTAGAAATTTAGTAAAGTAACTTATGAGGAGCAGCACCTAGTTACAAGTGGTAACAAATATTCACTTAGAATACGGTATCATTGGACTACTTGTAAGTTTCGTACATTTCTACTTTTTATGAAAATAATATCTGCTTGTTGCTCACCTCTATACACATCGCAATGTTCAATGCACTCCATCCACACAACACCTACGATCTGCATTCCACGATGTTCTAATAGGATTTAGTGGACTACCAAGTTGGAGTGCTGACAGGAGAAGTTGGCTAAGAAGCTGACTGTGTAATATTTTGAGGCACCATTGTTCCTAGAACCTCCTCGATTATAGCAATAATGGTATCAGGATCGGTGCAACTGTAGCATTGCTGGGTTTAAATACTGCAGCACGGTTAGTCTTAGTAAGAGAATGTGGCAACTGTCTAACAGCAGTTGAATGCAAACTGGACTTAGGCACTGCAGCAAGTGGTTGTAGTATCACATAACGCTAACTAGCTAATTTTTTTGCTGGCAAAGTGTAACACATCTTGCGAATCTGTAACAGAGAAGATTCAATTGCCAAAATATTTCAATAAATAGGAATTTGATGTTAATCGTGCCTTATCAAACAAAAATAGACATTTCCCTTTACATTAACTACACTTACCATCTGCAGGAAGAAGACGGGCTTTATTCTATCTTCCATCTTTCTATCTTGCTTTCACGGCACACCTTGCTAAATATCATTTAGTATTGCTAGTTGGACATACGTGGTATATGCCATCATGAACTGGACCAATGAATACATAATGTTAGTTGCGAAGTTTGGCAGCGTTCCTTTGGGTCGCTATCACATGCAGGTATGATTTCCCAATACTGATAGTCCAACAGCACAATCGAAATCGATAAACAAACCTCTCTACGAGCTTCGGGCTTGTTCTACACGTTTTAAGGTGTATTATGATACTGGTACCGGTACTGGTACTGCACACACTGTCCTAAAACAAGCACCAATCCATTAATAGTAATAGTAATAATAATAGCCTTAGGTATACCATCCCGTGATCTACAACTACAAAAAACACACGTATCATCATGCCAGTACCGTGATTTTGGTAGCTATAAATAGGCTTGTAAATGAAAAGATTTGTTTTCATACAAAATTAGTTTTGTTATACAGGGTGTCATGGAAATGAGTGCAAATATTTTAACCAGTGATAGAGCTTACCAAAATCAACAACTTTTCTATTTATCGTTTTTCATTTAATCGCATATTTTTTCAATCAGTTATCTCCGATAAATTTGACGAGCCGCTTGGTAAGCAAATTTAAGTTAAAGGTGAACGACACAAGTATATTAAAACTGCAAAGTTCTTGCACAAAAATATTCGGTCAATAACTTATCTACTTCAGTTGATAAAAGTACGCTAGTGACCATACATGAACTAAAGGTTTATGAGTACCTATGCAGTTTTTGTTGGTTTGTATATCAAAGAAATGTTATCTGCGTTTTGCGCATTAAATTAAAATATTATTCCATAGGCGGGGATGCATTTCTAGATTAAAATTGTTTTGAATTTTAACTCAGTTTTGAGAGCGTTTTTGAAAAAATGATAAATGGAGAAGTTGTTCAGTTTAACGAGTTCTATTACGGGTTAAAATATTTGCACTCATTTCCACAACACCCTGTATAAAAACCATACAAAGCTGTTGGTTTTTAATCACTTTTTTGGATTTTTCAGTTCTGAGAAAGCCTTTTTTCAAATAACAGTAAAAACACAGCAGATGAATATACTAATGAAAAATGACAATGACGTTTATGCAAAGACGAGAGCCCCAAATACAACTAAATAGTGTCATTTATCTGTCGAAATTACTTGAAATCTAATACTGAAACAAACAATATATAGTTGACAAAATACTATGCTGAAAAAATCGTTCTTTTACAACTCGAACTAATTTATAGTTATTTAAACTTATTTTCCCTAAAGCAAACGAAATAGATACGTTTCATATTTTAACCCTTTAACGGGAAAAATTAGTTTACAAAAAAAATCGAAATTTTAATTGATTGATATGCTTTCTTTGAGATGCCAGGAAACCGAAAAACAATGTTTTTATCAAAAATCTATTTTCAGTTTCACAAAAGATACTGGTAAACGGTAAAGCATTCAGGACAAAATATGTTGTGAATATTCACTGGTATAGCACTTCGTAATATTGTCGAGTTATTTATTTAGATGCTCACTAAATTACTGAATAACATATAGCATTTCCTACTCGCGATGAAATACTATTTTTTCGTTCGTGAAATCAAAATTTTCTATTCATGAAAAAACGGTACTTTGATCTCTTGTAAAATATACTATTTTCTGTTATTTCTTTCGTCTCAGCAACGCATACATTTGCGTACTGTTAGTTCTTGTTATCTAGGAACCACGTAAGCATACCCAAATCATGCATTTTTCGGCCTGGAAACACGACTGAAAAGTTTTTTTTTTGTTGTTCAATCGGAGAGCAAATATGTATCTTTTGAAAAAAGCATGAAAACTTCCTATAAATAAAAATAATTTTTGAAGTAGTCTCCTGGTAAAATTTCTATCCAAGAATTCAATTACATTGTCATACTTTTTATTAGTATAGTTAGTAGCGACTATTTGATCACTTACAAAAAAACCTGTCTTGAACAGAAATAACATACACTTTTCAAGAGGTTGCAAATAACATAAGTTACTCAAATGGGCAAAGTAAAATAGTTTTTGAAATTTGAACTAAATATATATACACACTTGCGAGTGGAACACTAACGTTCTGTTGAAAATTTATGACTACTCCATCGTAAACAATACGGGCTGCCGCGACCTGCCCCAAAAACATCTGCTAAAATGCGACCAGGATTGGTTTGAACGTAAATATTTTCCTAGCGCAACATAATGGCAAAACTAATTCGATTATATCTTCAGTAGATAACTTCAAATATAAATACTCGAAACACAAAAATAAATTGTATAAAACGTACGTTATTACTAAAAAATTGGACATATATATTGTGATGGTATTAAGCCCACGACTCGACTCTGCTAGCAATGCAACATAATGAGCAATTCAATAAGCACAGAGTTAAATGTTAAACTGAAAATTCAAACTATAAATGCATTGATAATGAGATGCGAGGAGTAATAAAGTAGTAAGGAACGCAAAAGGCAAAGCCTGTTTTTCACAGGGGTCGAAGTTGATTTTTAAATGAAATAATAGGTTTCTGCATAGTGAACAGCCGAACCGAAAGAAAGTAATAGACACAAAAAGGTTTGCTATGTATGTGCATGTAAAAGAAGCGTAGATATCAATAAAGCTAGTCAGTGAAATTTGTGAGGAATCTAAAAGGTAAAGAAAGCTAAAATAAAATAACAGTACATTGCAAAAGAGCAATTTGAGAAAGCAGGCAGCAGGACATGAAAGAGCAATTTGAGAAAGCAGACAGCAGGACAAGAAAGAAGTAAGTGAGAAGGAATGAACTCTAATTAATCGGTGCATTTAAAGTTAGTGAAAAAGCAGAGTAATTAATAAAATGTGTTAGTGTGTGTGGCGCAAAGAAACGATTTTAAATATAAGAAAAAGACAATATTTTAGTTTGTAAGAAATTTGGAAATTTAAATTTATGTAATCAAACTTATTTCTATTATGTACTAAAATTCATCAAAACTTATTTCTGTTAGCTTTGTAACTTAGCAACCAGATTCGTCTTTGCTTTAACAGAGAGAACAATTGAAAAATAAATTACCTCAGGGTTGTTGAAATTTGTGCTCCATATTATATATATTTTTATTAATAAAAGTGTTTTTCAAACGATAAAAAGTATACCAGTTTATTGCATATGTGTCAGAGTACAAGTGGGTGTGTTTTCATCGAGTTACGCAGCAAAAATTTTACAAATTCCATCATCGCAATTACGAGAAGATCGGGGCCGATTCAACTACATTTTACGATCTTCGCATGCGGCCAAGAAAAGTATCCGAGGCTTCAGATTAGCAGTCTACGGCAGAGAACAGGTCTGCAAGAGCGTCCCCGGCGGATTTGGCAGCAGCAGGAGCAAGATTAGCGGTGATATTAAATCGGCGTCATCTCAGCAAGGAACCCGAGGCAGTCCAACGAGTTTACAAGGTACAAAATTAACCCTAAAAATAAGTGGGTGCGTCCGGAAATCGAGTTTCATACGAGTCCAAACCTTGAGCAAGAAAACCAGAGCATTTCCAAGGCTGCAGTTAAGCAGGATTTCGAGTAATTAGCAAGGCGTCCCTAAAATTTGTGGTTATGCGGAGGTTTCGAAGCTGCCCAGAAACAATTGCCAAAATTTAGCCAGCGTCGGTCTGACGTCACAAAATACGTAACTGCTGAAACGAAAGTTGTTATTTGTCGCCAAAGCGCGAAGATTTGAATAAATACCATGCGAATTTTCATAATCTCACTAGCATTTTAACTTCAAGCACCGCTGACTTGCACGACACAATTCATTTTGTGGGATTTTGACAGATTTGAGAACCTTAAGCTACCGCGTTTGAACTACTGACTGTGTACAGTACCGTTTCAGATCAATTGTAAATTACAGTCGGCTTCTGAACTCACCTGAGATTAAAGAGCTTATGTTGTACTTTGAGCTAGCATTTTCCAATTAGTTGCAGCTAAATAAAATATAAAGAGGGGCATACAACCATTTAATTTCTGCAGTAAATAAGTACATTTCATATTTTAACCAGCCTAATAATTCAAAAAAAGGCAAAATTCAAACGCAGTATTAAAATTTGAAACAGTGAATTGTGCATATTGGATTTGCCCATTATTTTCACTTGTAATTAATTAATTAGAGACCTAGGAGAGGCTATATTCCATCCCAATATAGACTATTTTGCGACATAAATAAAAGGTTTCCAAATAATAATTTATTTTTCAAAATCACGACAAAATAATTTCTTTTACTTATCAATATTACAAAACGCTTACCAGCTCAAAACTTTTAAAGTAACATCCACAAAATAGTGAGAGAGAAAACTTTACTAATTTGCGTACACACTTCAAAGTGGAATACACGCTGGTAATACTGTCATACCAGCTATACATTTACACCAAGGTTTATTGGGGTAGTTTTATAATTATAATAATTCTAGAAAATATATAATTAGACAAAGAAACTGCAATGTCTGTAGAACGAAAGCAAGACGTTTCAGAGCAGTATTAAGTTTCAAAACCAGTATTATTGACAATTATGCACAGTGGTATAACAGCCATACCAGAGAGCGTTAAAGGGTTAAAAGTGTGGAACCCAATATACAGTGCGAGTGTAAAGTCTGGAACTACCGAAATAACACTTTTATCAAATGTTTTTGCAAGAAATCCTCGAACACGTCAATTTTCATTTAAAAAAACACATATTTTACTGTAATTGTCACTTTTAGATTGTCTTTTGTTTTAGAGTTATGACGTTTGCGATAATTTTTTTAAATAGAAACCGAAATTTTTATGATGAATTTGGACAGAGCATGAAATTCTAAGACCAAATACGCCAAAAAGAAGCATGATACTGTATTTTGAAATTTTCGAGAAAATCGTACGATTACCACATCCCCTCAATACTAGAATTTCAATTCGTCCATTTTCACACAAATATCGCACCATTATTTATTTAATTAAGAGCACACAACAAAAACAGATAAACAAACTATGAAAAACTGTTATAATTTTAGGGCTAACTCATTGTTTCATGGCTACTTGATTTTTATTCGATTTCTGTTTTAATACTTTAAAAGCGATTTTCTCGAAAATGTCAAAATACAGTATCATACTTTTTTAGCGTATTTGGTCTTAGAATTTCATGCTCTGTCCAAATTTATCATAAAGATTTAGGGTTTCCATTTAAAAAAATTATCGCAAACGTCATAACTCAAAAACAAAAGATAATCTAAAGGTAACAATTACAGTAAAATACGTCTTATTTAAAATAAAAATTGACGTGTTTCGGGATTTCTTTCAAAAACATTTGATAAAAGTTCTATTTAGATGGTTCCATACTTTACACTCCCACTGTATATCCAACATGTGTTTCCACTACCTATACGTTCAACATCTTATTTTCACTACTTATATACCTCCAAAGGTATTTCAACTACCAATTGAATTTTTTGTAACTCAATAAAAATAGCTTGCTTTCACTTCTAAGGTTGGCTATATTTTAGTAGCTATAAATAGGGTTCTAAATGAAAAGATTTGTTTTCATACAAAATTTGTTTTTGTTATATAAAAACCATACGAAGCTGTTGGTTTTCCAGTCACTTTATTATTTTTTTTTCAGTTCTGAGAAAGCCTTTTTTAAATAACAGTAAAAACACAGCAGATGAATATATTAATGGAAAATGACACAACGACGATTATTCAAAGATGAGACCACTCAAATATAAAAACAATAGTGTCGTCCTCTAACTGCAGCAATTATTGGAATTCCAATGATGAAAAAAAAACAATAATTTAGGTAAAAAACCATACGAAGCTGTTGGTTTTTAATCACTTTTTTTGATTTTTCAGTTTGAGAAAGTCTTTTTTCAAATAATAGTAAAAACACAGTTTTGTATAGCTGCAATGTTAAACTGAAAATTCAAACAATAAATGCATTGATAATGAGATGCGAGGAGTAATAAAGTAGTAAGGAACGCAAAAAGCAAAGCTTGTTTTTCACAGGGGTCGAAGTTGATTTTTAAATGAAATAATAGGTTTCTGCATAGTGAACAGCCGAACCGAAAGAAAGTAATAGAAACAAAAAGGTGTGCTATGTGCATGTAAAAGAAGCGTAGATTTCAATAAAGCTAGTCAGTGAAATTTGTGAGGAATCTAAAAGGTAAAGAAAGATAAAATAAAATAACGGTACATTGCAAAAGAGCAATTTGAGAAAGCAGGCAGCAGGACATGAAAGAGCAATTTGAGAAAGCAGACAGCAGGACAAGAAAGAAGCAAGTGAGAAGGAATGAACTCTAATTAATCAGTGCATTTAAAGTTAGTGAAAAAGCAGAGTAATTAATAAAATGTGTTAGTGTGTGTGGCGCAAATATCCAAATGTTAATTTATTTTTCAAAATCACGACAAAATAATTTCTGTTACTTATCAATATTACAATCCTTACGTATTACACGAAAACGCTTACCAGCTCAAAACTTGAAAGTTACACCCACAAAATAGTGAGAGAGAAAACTTTACTAATTTGCGTACACACTTCAAAGTGGAATACACGCTGGTAATACTGTCATACCAGCTATACATTTACACCAAGGTTTATTGGGGTAGTTTTATAATTATAATAATTGTAGAAAATATAAAATTAGACAAAGAAACTGCAATGTCTGTAGAACGAAAGCAAGACGTTTCAGAGCAGTGTTAAGTTTCAAAACCAGTATTATTGACAATTATGCACAGTGGTATAACAGCCATACCAGAGAGCGTTTAAAGGGTTAAAAGTGTGGAACCCAATATACAGTGGGAGTGTAAAGTCTGGAACTACCGAAATAACACTTTTATCAAATGTTTTTTGCAAGAAATCCTCGAACACGTTAATTTTTTATGTAAAAAAAACACATATTTTACTGTAATTGTCACTTTTAGATTGTCTTTTGTTTTTGAGTTATGACGATTGCGTTAATTTTTTTAAATGGAAACCCAAATTTTTTATGATGAATTTGGACAGAGCATGAAATTCTAAGACCAAATACGCCAAAAAGAAGCAGGATACTGTATTTTTGAAATTTTCGAGAAAATCGTACGATTACCACATCCCCTCAATACTAAAATTTCAATTCGTCCATTTTCACTCAAATATCGCACCATTATTTACTTAATTAAGAGCACACAACAAAAAACAGATAAACAAACTATGAAAAACTGTTATAATTTTAGGGCTAACTCATTGTTTCATGGCTACTTGATTTTATTCTAAATGAAAAGATGTTTTCATACAAAATTGTTTTTGTTATATAAAAACCATACGAAGCTGTTTGTTTTTCAATCACTTTGTTTTTTTTCAGTTCTGAGAAAGCCTTTTTTTAAGACAGTAGAAAACACAGCATATGAATACATATACTAATGAACAATGACGTTTATGAAAAGTTGAAAGCCCTCAAATAGAAAAAAGATAGTTGTTATTTATCTGTAGTAATTACTTGAATGCCAATAATGGAACAAAACGATGATATGGCTTGTTCATGGAAAAAGCTGGTTCTTTAGTTGACAATAGTATATTACTCTGCAAGTTCAGAAAAAACCACTTTTTCTAACGTGTTGAGTATACTATTTGATCGCATCACATAAGAAATGTAAAATATAAAATTTTTACATACAAGTAACACTAACGCCCGTATTCATAGTCGTTCGCCAGCGGATTCCCGGCGACTCGCCAGAGTTTCGTTATGAATAGTATGTTGGCGGCACTGTACGTCCTATGTCAAATTCGAGGTTAGCAGGTTAGATTTTGTGTCAGTTTCTGTCAAAACTGACTGAAAACCTAACCTGATCACCTCGAATTTGGCATAGACTTACAGTGTCACCAACAACACACTTCAGTATTGCCACACCGACCCATTAATCCAACAAACACAAAAGCTAGTAACCTCCGTCACTCGGTCAAGAAATAAACTAGTATTCATGTGGGTGCCTTCACACACAGGTATACCCGGAATTGAAAAAAGCAGATAAGTACGCAAAAGAAGCGATATCATCCGCAGATGTTACTCACCTAAACAACGTGACCCCCTACGACATCAAAAACCATCACAAGGAATCATCAAGTCCAGAACTTACTGATAGAAGACACCAGGTTATACTCTCCAGGCTTAAAATTGGATGCCCCGCTTAAAATCAAATCAGCGAACGGCGAGGTCTGACTGTATGTCCAACATATAAAGTCTGTTTCAATTTCACATGACACCGAGTAGGCATTGAAATTAAGAACGTTTTTTAAAACAGTGTAGAAATAGTGGCAGTTTAAAATGTTAGGTTATAAATGTTTGACACATCAGCTTTAGCTTTAAGTATTGAAAATGCAATATATATATTTTTGAGATTAATTATTAATAAGTATATACTTAAGCTTGCTAACCCCATTTTTTCAACAATACTTTAATGTTGATCCAGAAGATACATTAATTACAAACATGTGAACCATTATCTAATAAACTAACACCAGAATGTTATTACAGCACACAGAGGCAAGATACCAAGGAACTTATATTTGTAAAATGTTCTAAAAACTTATTCAACTACTTATCTACTTGCATTTGTATTTGGGCGAGATTTCGAGATGCGGAAGGTCCTTCAAATCTCTTGACACCGACTGCTAGGGTCATATGGCCAAACCCCACTAGAATTTTGCCGAAAAATACAAAATGCAAAATATAACAATACAAAATGTAAAATATAACATTCTAAATTGAAGCGAAAAACGAACAATAAGTAAAAAATCATTGAAGAAACAAAAAACCCAACTGCGGAAATGTTAATTGTAATCAACAAGAACCAAACAAGATTAACTAAATCATTATAAAAACAAAATTATTAAAATTACTAAATTATTATACATACTATATACAGTGCTCATTACTCGGAATCTGAGTCAGAGTCGTTTTCATCAGAATCATGTGGCGTTTCTGATTGTCCTACAGTTGGGGATGATAGAAGTTGTACCTAGTATTTAACATTCGTTTTTACTCAGATTCAGAGCCCGCAATTTCGGATTCACTGTCCGAATCTCCAAGAGAAATTATAATAGGAGGAAAGTTTTCAATACTGCTGCATCCCATGTATCTGGTCCAATCGTCGCGAATTAGTTTTTCACAGTGTTGTATGCTTTTGGTCCAAAAGTCAGCGAAACACATAGAAATTGATTCGCGCCATAATTTCTCTGCTTCTCCTTTTGATGATGCGCGAGAAGTTACATGCTTGTTGAAATAATTCTTACATAATCCCCATGCCAGCTCAATGGGATTGTATTGGCAGTGATACGGGGGCAATCTAATAACTCTATAACCACTGTAAAATGTCGTCTACCACATAGTTTTTTTTGTTCGGCAGTCGAGGTCGTATTAATTTCCACAGTTGTTTTTTCGTCAGTTTGTTGTCAAAAGTTACGTCGTGCTGTATCAACCAATCCTGTAATTGTTTTTTCTTACTTGAAATAGTAGGTTTCTTATCTAAAAGAACTGAGTGGTAAGGAGTAAGGAGCGTTATCCATAATGATAACAAAATTTTTGTTTAATTTAGACAATACGGAAATTAGCTGATTCTGTACCCATTTTGTAAAAATGTCAGAATTCATGGTTTTATGATAGTCCCGGTCGTTATTGCTAGAATCCAGTAGTAATTCACAACCTTCTAAAAATCCATTAGACCATCCCGCATGCAAAATTGTGTACCGTTTTCCTTCTTGGCGAGTTTGACTTGGATTTCCTTTTCTGCAATCATCATTTACCCAACGTTTTCTAGAACTCCCGTTTTTATATATCCACGTCTCATCTAAGTACACAAAACATACGTTATCACTAGAATCTATCATTTGAAGGTACTGCCTCAAGAAGGAAATCTTTTTAGCGACAACGTGTTGCTGTTCACATATTTTTCGTGAATTCACGATTTTAAATTTATAGCCCATGCTTTTGATTATCCTCCACAATGTAGTACGAGATCCATTGTACTGTAGTTCCTCTTTCGCATAATTTAATAGATCTTGCACAGTAAAGTACTCATTTTTTTCATGAAAATTCCAAATTTTTGATTGTAGGTCTTCTTTAAACGTGAAATTCCAAAATGTTGTGTTTTTTGAATTATTTCCCGTCTTAGTTGTAGCCAAATTGGGTTCATCTTGCATAATTTTGCACACCTCTGCTCTGGATACCTATCAGCAAAATAATAAAAATCTCCGTAGAATTGTTATGAATACTTACTGAAAAAATCTCTGCTACAGCGTTTATTATTTCACTTTTTGTAAGTGTACGGCCATTTTTTTCGGTCGATGTATGAAAGCATTTGTAAACTGCTACTTTGGTGTCTTTATAAATCTTTTTTGGCATTTTGACAAAAGGCAAATTGTCAGAATGACTTTAAGGTGTCAGTCGCTCAGTACACTCTAAAAAATTTCAATTCAAGATTTACTCGATGTCATGTGAAATTAAAACGGACTTTATTTCCACTGCCTGTATGTCCCAACATCTATTTTTACTGCGTGTATGTCCAACATGTACTTCAACTACCTATCTATATATGTATATCCAACGGCTATTACGACTACCCACCTATCTCCCAACAGTATTTCAACTAACATTTGAATTTTTTAAAACTCAATAAAATAGCTTGTTTTTACTTCTAAGGTTGGTCATATTTTAGTAGCTATAAATAGGGTTCTAAATGAAAAGATTTGTTTTCATGCAAAATTGTTTTTGTTATATAAAAACCATACGAAGTTGTTGGTTTCTTAATCACTTTTTTTTCAGTTCTGAAAGCCTTTTTTTAAGCAGCAGTAAAAACACAGCATATGAATATACTAATAAACAATGACGTCAAACAGAAAGAAGATAGTGTCATTTATCTATAGTAATTACTTGAATGCCAATAATGAAACAAAACAATGATATGTCTTGTTCATGGAAAAAGCTGGTTCTTTAGTTGACAATAGTATATTACTCTACAAGTTGAGAAAAGTGGTGTTTTTCTGAACAGGTATGGTGTGTTTGAGTACGAGCGTTAGCAAGTACTTAAACGGTCATACAAGTTTAGAAAAACAACTTTTATAACGTGTTGTGTATACTATTTTATCGCATTTCATAAGAAATGTAAAATATTAAACTTTTACATACAAGTGACACTAACTGTCAAAACATAACCAAGATGGGCATAACTCATTCCTATATACTAAAGCACAATAAGCAGCTCCAGTTGATGTTATGCGTTTGGCAGTACTGAAGTGTGTTGTTGGTGACACTGTAAGTCTATGTCAAACTCGAGGTTAGCAGGTTAGGTTTTGCGTCAATCTGTGTCAAAACTGACGCAAAACATAACCTATTAACCTCGAATTTGACATAGACTTACAGTGTCACCAACAACACACTTCAGTATTGCCAAACTGTCAGGCCATTTTTAATTACAATAGTTCCGTGACCATTTGGAGCCGTTTGGGTACCGAGTTGACGAGTTTGCCTGTATATAGGTTCCTTTTCAGTCATATTTTACAGTATAACCCCTCAGCTAATTGCATCTAAAATTCTAAAGTTGTCACGCACGCAACTCCGTACCGCTCTAATCTCTACGCCGTTGCAATTACAGCGGCAGTTTGTTTCTTCCCGTTTACTTCATTTTAAAACGAGGCCCTGCGAGTGCGATAGAGAGGTATTCGCCCCATCGCATTCTTTCCTATTCAGGCTGTCTCGCCTGCCATCGCCACGCGTGGTTTACTGCGTTCTCGCGCGTTTTACGCGGAAGTTGGCTTCGCTTCGCTTGGGAGTGAGTTGATTTCCGGCTGGGGTTTGAGGCGCTTGATCTGCGAGCCTTGGCTCTTGGTGGCCGCCGTGCCTTCGTGCAAGGCGTCTTATGTTTGTGCTTTTACAGCTTGCCGCTGTTTGTTAATTGTTAGAGACTTCTGATCGGGCTGTCAAAGCGAGAGGTGGTTTTGCTAGTGGAGTGAGCTGTGGTGCCTTGTGTCAGGATAACCGCCAGTTTTGCATAATTTCGTCGGGCCGTGAAGAGGCCATTCTCCCAAACTGGGGATTAATATCGCAGAGCTGTACAAGTCTTCGCCACGCTGGTGGAATATCTGCAGGTGCCGTTCGACTCCCACGCCTTCGCCTGTACGTCCGTTGCATTGGACAAGCCGCTAGCCGCCGTGACGCCATAGCTCGGCGGGCCCAATCAGGTAGCATGTGTAATTTAGCATTAATAATTAACCTGTGTAATTTAGCATTAATAATTAAACTCTTGTAACAGTAATTGCTATAAACGCAGTATCGCTTGACCGACGACATTAATATCCAAATTCAATAATCTGCCTACCAAGGCCTGTTGTATAACTACATTCATTCATCTGCCTACCAAGGCCTGTTCTATAACAAAATTCATAACTGCCCACCAGAGCCTGTTGTATAACTAAATTCATTCAGTCGATCGCGCTTAATTGTGCGTTATTTGTGAGAGCATTCAAGAATCGCTAAGGTCGCGGTGAACTGAGTTCATGTGATCATTTAATTATAGTTAACACACGTCACAGGTAAGTTGGCGACGCTTGCCGCTGCTGAAGGTCATGAGGCTACTACTATGTTCCTTTCCAGTTGAGTTCTGGATTTTGGCCAAGGTGCAAAGTTAGAAGGTAGGCGTATTTGATTTCCCGGTTTTCTCTGGGTCTATCCTTGTATCTTCGTTTATGTCAATGAAACCGGGTGGCGCGCTATTAAATTTGATCGATGTTTACCGCCCCTTTGGCCGTTGCTCGTAGGTAATCTCGTGAAGGACCCTCCCTCGCTCCACTGATGTTTAGTCGGCATATCTTGTTGCGGGTTGGGCAGCGGCCCTAGGTGAGTGTTCGTCCCGATTATGTGAAATATCGTCCGCGCCGGCCGTTTAGTTTTTGTATGAGCCGGAGCGGTGTCGTAAAAATCGTTTTAGACCGTAACAAAACGTAAAACGAATCGCCGTTGCTAGGCAGAATAGTGTTGCTAACGATAAAAGTACCACATTTCTTATCTTATTTTGAATGAAGAAATGTAGTACACTTTCCAATGAAATACGATCAAATACTTTTCTGAAAATACCGTTGTTTTACAACTCGAACTAATTTATAGTTATCTATTTAAACTTATTTTCCTAAAGCAAAATAAGTAGATACATTTCATATTTTAGAAGTGTGGAAACCAATATACAGTCAGACCTCGTCGTTAGCGGAAGTTACGTTCCAGAAGAATGCCGCGAAGCGCAAAACCGCGATGCGCAAGTAAACACATAAATGATAAAAAAGGGGTAAGGTTCCATAAACTAATTTATTTACACTATGCAACTTCAAAAAATTCAAAAATACATAAACGTGCGTATACAAACATGCAAATACGTACATTTTCAAAACATATGCAAATACGTACATTTTCAAAACATAAAATATAAAGCAAAAAACACTAAAACAAAACACATTAAAAAAGTATAAAACTGCAACAAACAAATCAAGTTATAATTTTACAATTTATTTCAGGTCCGATTTCGTAATAAGAGATTCAAAGAAATGGGCTCGATAAGTGTGTTTACAAGTTCGTGATAAATAATGTTATTTACGTGTTCATGACAAACCCCATACGTCTGCTTTATTTACTTACGGCCGGTCTTATAAAGGCCACTAACCTGACGTTAACTTTAAATCGCTGTTAAAATAAACAAAAGCTCATCAAAACGTTGGCGCCTATGACATATTATTCATTAGTAAACAAATTTTTATGCGCTTGTTTATTTTAACAGCGAATTAAAGTTAACGTCAGATTAGTGGCCTTCATAAGACCGGCCGTTAGTGTGTGAAAGTTGAAACAATTAACGTTGGCAATTCCATCCGCAAACGGCAAAGCAAATATCCGCGAACGGCAAATAAAAGGAAGCACAAAGATGCCCCGCTTAAAATCAAATTAGCGAAACGGTAAAGCCGCGAACGGCGAGGTCTGACTGTATGTCCAACATGTATTTCTACTGCCTGTATGACCCAACATCTATTTTCACTGCGTGTATGTCCAACATGTACTTCAACTACCTATCTATATTTGTATATCCAACGGCTATTACGACTACCCACCTACCTCCAACGGTATTTCAACTACCAATTGAATTTTTTAAAACTCAATAAAGATTGCTTGTTTTTACTTCTAAGGTTGGTCATATTTTAGTAGCTATAAATAGGGTTCTAAATGAAAAGATGGTTTCATACAAAATTGTTTGTTATATAAAAACCATACGAAGCTGTTTGTTTTTTAATCACTTTGTTTTTTTCAGTTCTGAGAAAGCCTTTTTTAAGACAGTAGAAACACAGCATATGAATACATATACTAATGAACAATGACGTTTATGAAAAGTTGAAAGCCCTCAAATAGAAAAAATATAGTTATCATTTATCTGTAGTAATTACTTAAATGCCAATAATGGAACAAAACGATGATATGGCTTGCTCATGGAAAAAGCTGGTTCTTTAGTTGACAATAGTATATTACTCTACAAGTTCAGAAAAACCACTTTTCTAACGTGTTGAGTATACTATTTGGTCGCATCTCATAAGAAATGTAAAATATACAATTTTTACATACAAGTAACACTAACTGTCAAAACATAACCAAGATGAGCATAGTTCTTTCCTATGTACGAAAGCACAATAAGCAGCTCCAGTTGATGTGCGTTTGGCAGTACTAAAGTGTGTTGTTGGTCACACTGTAAGTCTATGTCAAATTCGAGGTTAGTAGGTTAGGTTTTGCGTCAATCTGTGTCAAAACTGAAGTAAAACCTAACCTACTAACCTCGAATTTGGCATAGACTTACAGTGTCACCAACAACACACTTCAGTATTGCCACACCGACCCATTAATCCAACAAACACAAAAGCTAGTAACCTCAGTCACTCGGTCAAGAAAGAAACTAGTATTCATGTGGGTGCCTTCACACACAGGTATACCCGGAATTGAAAAAGCAGATAAGTACGCAAAAGAAGCGATATCATCCGCAGATGTTACTCACCTAAACAACGTGACCCCCTACGACATCAAAAACCATCACAAGGAATCATCAAGTCCAGAACTTACTGATAGAGGACACCAGGTTATACTCTCCACGCTTAAAATTGGATGCCCCGCTTAAAATCAAATCAGCGAACCGCAAAGCCGCGAACGGCGAGGTCTGACTGTATGTCCAACATGTATTTCCACTGCCTGTATGTCCCAACATCTATTTTCACTGCGTGTATGTCCAACATGTACTTCAACTACATATCTATATATGTATATCCAACGGCTATTACGACTACCCACCTATCTCCCAACAGTATTTCAACTACCAATTGAATTTTTTTAAACTCAATAAAAATAGCTTGTTTTTACTTCTAAGGTTGGCCATATTTTAGTAGCTATAAATAGGGTTCGAGATGAAAAGATTTGTTTTTATGCAAAATTGTTTTTGTTATATAAAAACCATACGAAGCTGTTGGTTTTTTAATCACTTTTTTCAGTTCTGAAAGCCTTTTTTTAAGTAACAGTAAAAACACAGCATATGAATATACTAATAAACAATGACGTCAAACAGAAAGAAGATAGTGTCATTTATCTGTAGTAATTACTTGAATGCCAATAATGAAACAAACAATGATATGGCTTGTTCATGGAAAAAGCTGGTTCTTTAGTTGACAATAGTATATTATTCTACAAGTTGAGAAAAGTGGTGTTTTTCTGAACAGGTATGGTGTGTTTGAGTACGAGCGTTAGCAAGTACTTAAGCAGCCATACAAGTTTAGAAAAACAACTTTCATAACGTGTTGGGTATACTATTTTATCGCATTTCATAAGAAATGTAAAATATTAAACTTTTAGATACAAGTGACACTAACTGTCAAAACATAACCAAGATGGGCATAACTCATTCCTATGTACTAAAGCACAATAAGCAGCTCCAGTTGATGTTATGCGTTTGGCAGTACTGAAGTGTGTTGTTGGTGACACTGTAAGTCTATGTCAAATTCGAGGTTAGCAGGTTAGGTTTTGCGTCAATCTGTGTCAAAACTGACGCAAAACATAACCTATTAACCTCGAATTTGACATAGACATAAATTTTATCGATGTTTACCGCCCCTTTGGCCGTTGCTCGTAGGTAATCTCGTGAAGGACCCTCCCTCGCCCCACTGATGTTTAGTCGGCATATCTTGTTGCGGGTTGGGCAGCGGCCCTAGGTGAATGTTCGTCCCGATTATGTAAAATATCGTCCGCGCCGGCCGCTTAGTTTTTGTATGAGCCGGAGCGGTGTCGTAAAAATCGTTTTAGACCGTAACAACACGTAAAACGAATCGCCGTTGCTAGGCAGAATAGTGTTGCTAACGATAAAAGTACCACATTTCTTATCTTATTTTGAATGAAGAAATGTAGTACACTTTCCAATGAAATACGATAAAATACTTTTCTGAAAATACCGTTGTTTTACAACTCGAACTAATTTATAGTTATTTAAACTTATTTTCCTAAAGCAAAATAAGTAGATACATTTCATATTTTAGAAGTGTGGAAACCAATATACAGTCAGACCTAGCCGTTAGCGAGGGTTACGTTCCAGAAGAATGCCGCGAAGTGCAAAACCGCGATGCGCAAGTAAACACATAAATGATAAATAAAGGTTCCATAAACAACTGTAAGTCTATGTCAAATTCGAGGTTAGAAGGTTAGGGTTTGCGTCAATCTGTGTCAAAACTGAAGCAAAACCTAACCTACTAACCTCGAATTTGGCATAGACTTACAGTGTCACCAACAACACACTTCAGTATTGCCAAACGTAAAACAAATCGCCGTTGCTAGGCAGAAAAGTGTTGCTAATTATAAAAGTACCACATTTCTTATCGATTTTGAATAAAGAAATGTAGTACAGCGTTTCGTTCCGATCTTCGTTCGAGACGGTCGATTTTCTGTGTGTGCCGAGTGAAAACAATAGTCATCTATATATAGTGCGAGAGTTAACCGAGATATCAGGACAGCTGTCCAGCCAGTCCCAGGTAATCCTTATCGGACCACTTTACACTTCCAAAATAATAAATCCAGACAACATAAATAAAAACCAACTAAACCTAACCCCAACTCAAAGCGAAAAACCAAACAATCAAGCTACCTTCTCATCAGTCACCAAATCACAACACTCCATGTTGCAAAAGACCAAGCCATAATTATAGATACAATTGACGGAATACCGCAAACAGATTACATTAAAGCCATATTCTGGTTGTTATCTACTAATTTAGTGAACAGGTCCTTGAAAGTGGCCCATTCCTCATAATTTCCCTCGTATATGGGGATTTTGACTTGAGGAAGCGAGATGGCTGCTGCTTGCTCGTTCCTTGTCGGTGCTTGCAATAAAATAATTAAATTTCTATACCTGTCTTCCAACGTAGTATATTCAGGACTGAAGTGCATTTGTTCTGAAGCCATGTCGTTTGACATAACTTCTTCGTCCATCTCGACCACACGATCCCATTTTTCTCTTAATTCCCTTGTCGTGATGGCGGGCCTCCCTAATTCTTGTGTTAGTTCGGCGTCGTCCATCGCTTGCTTAAAATTCTGAATCCGAATCTGCAGTTTTCGGATACGAACCTTTTGCTCGGGGTTGGCCACCTTTCCTCTTGATTCCTGCTTACGGAGGGGTTGGAAATTTCCGTTGATTTTGAACAGCTCTGCAAGTAACTTTTTGCTTCGCCGTATATGGCTTTAATTTGATCGTAATACCCTGTTGTAAAATAATTATGAGTTGAAATACTTAGCTGCCCCATTTCTGCATGATTTTTAGTTGCAGTGTTCCAAAGTTCGTCCAGCGTTTTGTTGCGACTGGCGATGTAGGCTTCGTTTTTTCGGCTGGCAGGGTCCTTTTTGCCGTTAGATAATACTTGTTTTATCTTCTGCTCGAGCTCTTCTTGGGCGACAGCTAATTTGTTGAATTCCTCCATGTTGTTAGCCATTTTTTGGGACCTGGGTGGTTGGCAGATGTTGTCTTCTTCTCGGGATGCTGGTGACCCTTGGGATGTGTTTGTTCTTTAGTTGGAGACAGATCCGGCTCGAAGGACCATGAACAGAATTGCCTGGAGGCTGGATCAGGATTCCGTTGCTTTGCGCTGGTTCTATTCCTTAAGCACATAAACGAGACTGCGTTTATGTTTTAAACCAATGTAGTCAATGGTACTTAAAAGGGACGACAGTAAACTACCCTCGGAGACGCAGCCTCACGTCTCGATAATATTATGGCTTGGCATCAGGGTAGCGACGTAGTGAATGAATCAGACATTAAATGCAGATTGTTTTATTACGAAAATAAACGTTCTATTTATACAAAACAAGAATGCTTAACTAAGTAACATATCAAAGTTCAGAATAGTGTAGTTTACTGGAACGCGTTTAAAGGTACGAAAACAGCAATTCAGCACAGTAAGCTTTTTATAGTTTCGTATGTGTTACTACGATAGCAGCAGTGGACTGTAATTTTGATTTAATCGAGAGCTACCAAATTATTTATGGCGAGGGTACGCGCAACAATTAGGAAGTGTATTGCCACCTACCTTTAACTACGGCTCCTTCTCTCGTGTCCAGCCTGCAGTCGCGGCAAGCGTTACTTGTAGATGGACTTCTCGAAGATCCTTTGCACATACATTCTTTATTTAGCGGACAGTTTTACATACACAAGAATAACATTAAGAACGCGATATTGGGCAGGCAGCTCAACTTTCCTATCTTTAACGCGACCCTCGCTCTTACCAAAAAACTAATTGCAACGTCTGGAGGCCTAAACATCCTCCCCCACCTTGGAGCGACCAGGTCCAACAAACAACAACACAACTAATCTAATTAACAACAATACAACAAGAAGACGTTTCTCCAAGCTCAATACCAATCCTATCGAAACAAGGAGGAAACGCAACAACAATAAATTCTACTCAATCGGCAACGGAGATAACTTTACCACTGCACGCGTAAAGATGCCACGAGCCGTTTTTACTTCCGCTACGCGGACTACACCATCCGGTCCAGGAAACGTTCTCGTAACTCGGCCTAATCGCCATTGCAAAGGAGGGATATTGTCCTCCCGAATGAGAACCAACGTGCCCTCTTTCATATTCGGACACCCTTTCGTCCATTGGTGACGCTGTTGCAGTGTACACAAGTAGTTCTTGTGCCACTGATTCCAAAAGGAGCGGTAAATTTGTTGAACGAGCTTCCATCGACGAAGGCAAGTAATGTTCTCTATAGGACTGTCTGGCTCTATCATGGTTACAGAGGGTTCCAGTAGACGAAAATGGCCAGGTGTCAGCGCCTCCAAATCATTCGGGTCGCTACTCATCGGTGTCAAAGGCCGAGAATTCAACACTGCCTCCACTTGCACCAGAATAGTGTAGAACTCTTCGTAGGTCAGAATTTGGTTACCCATGACCCGGGCTAGCAAGTTCTTTACACTCTTAATTCCTGCCTCCCAAATTCCACCGAAATGGGGGCTGGAGGGGGGATTTAAGTGCCAAGCAATGCCTTTGTCTGCTAACTCTTGCGACATGGTCTGATTGTACGCATCAGACGTGACTATCTGCTTCCACTCGGCCAACTTGCGTTTAGCGCCGACAAAGTTGGTGCCGCAATCACTATAAACTTTCTTGACGGTTCCACGGCGAGCCATGAATCTTCGAAAGGCACCTAGAAAAGCTTCTGTCGTCAAATCCGACACCAGTTCCACATGAACAGCGCGAGTCGAGAAGCAGACAAACAGACAAACGTAGGCCTTTAAGATCCTTGCCTTTCTCAATCGTCCCATCGTTATCTCGAAAGGTCCTCCATAATCCACGTCTGTTACCAAGAACGCTTTGACTGCCTGGAGCCGAGCAGCCGGTAAATCTCCCATCATTGGTTGGATGGGCGGTGGTTGAGTTCGAAAATAAGTCAAGCATTTTGCGAGACGCTTGCGAATGGCGTCCCGACCAGCCAAAATCCAAAACTGGGCCTGTATAATGCAGTGCAAGTTTTGAGGACCAGCATGCATGTAACTGTGGTGATAGTAGTCTATTACCAAGTTTGTAAAGGGGTGTGATTTTGGTAAAATCTTGGGGTGTTTCCTTTCAAAATTAATGGAGGAGTGACGAAGCCGCCCTCCAACACGTATAATTCCTTCAGAGTCAAGGAACGGGTTCAACCTCCGCAAACGATGTGAAGGGTGACGACCAGCTTGTAGCCGGTTAATATACTCCGAGAACTCATCCCATTGCACCTTCTTTACGCAAATCTGAAGTGAACGACTAAGTTCTTCAGCAGTTAAAGGTCCAGTAGTTCGGTTACCACGGGACCTTAAATTACCAATATACCGTAGCATCCATGCGACGATGCGTTTTAATTCAAATAAAGACGAAACCCTTGAAATAGCCCTATCGATTATGCTATTCTTTTCGAGCTCCTGGCTAGCGTCACAAAGCAACGTCAATATTCGAGCTTCGGGTTCGGATTCTGGGTGCTTCTGCCTCAGTTCGGGAAGAGAAGGCCAATTGTCCCTGGATTGTTTCAGCCAGTCTGGACCATAAATCCACAGTGGATGCGCTAATAGCTCTTGAGGAAATAAACCACGGGAAGCACAATCGGCTGGATTTAGAGCAGAAGGCACATAGTAAAAATGAGATGGAGCAACGATCGAATGAATTTGACTCACGCGATTCGCCACATAAGTCTTCCAACGGTTGGGTTGTGATTGAATCCATCGCAATGCCACGAGCGAGTCAGTCCAAATATTCACGTTCGATATGGTACACTGCCCCTCCAAAAGTGACCTTACATAATTCAAAAGTTTGGCTGCCAACAGTGCCCCACAAAGTTCGAGCCTAGGTAACGTTACCTTCTTGAGAGGGGCAACTTTGGATTTGGCTATGACCAGAGATAAATATACAACCCCATTTGGCTGTGTTGCTCGTAGAAAAACAACAGCGGCGAAACCTTTCTCCGAGCTGTCTGAAAAGGTATGTAGTTGGAGGTCAATAGCCTTATCCACTCGCAGATTACGTGACAACTTGAAACCAACTAATAGTGGAAGCTCAGTTCGAAATCTGGACCACTGGTGGCAAACATTCTCCGGCGGCTGATCATCCCATTTTAAGCCCAACTGCCATAAGTATTGCATTAACCATTTTCCAAAAAATGTAATTGGGCTCAGAAATCCCATAGGGTCGTACAACCGTGCAATGTCCGCAAGAATTGATCTCTTGGTGATTGGCTGATGAAGAGAATCCACCTGGTACGAAAAACTATCCGTCATTGGCATCCACACTAAACCAAGAATTTTGGCTGATGAAGAGAATCCACCTGGTACGAAAAACTATCCGTCATTGGCATCCACACTAAACCAAGAATTTTTGCGGCTGGTTCCTCGGTGCTACCGAACGACAATGATTCTAAGGGCATAGCACAATCTTCCGGAACCAACAGATCCAACAGTGGTTTTACATTCGTCATCCATTTTTTGAGCACAAACCCCCCATTTCGCAACAAAGTGACCAATTCCTTCTGCAAGTTCAAGGCATCATCAATGGACTGCACAGAAGCAGCTATATCATCCATATAGGTGTTAAATCGTATGGCATGCGCAGCCTTGGGAAACTCAGCTCCTTCTTCCTCCACGAGTTGATGCAAAGTTCTGATGGCTAAGAATGGTGACGAAGACACTCCATACGTCACGGTAGTTAGGCAAAACTCCCGCAACGACAACTCAGGTGACGATCTCCAAAATATTCGCTGAAAATCCCAATGCTTCTTTGCAACTTGAATATTACGATACATCTGCTTGATGTCAGCGACTACAACGAATTCATGAAGTCGAAAACGAAACAAGATGTCAACAATGTTTGATTGTAATTTAGGTCCAATATGTAGGATTTGATTTAGGGATGACCCACCTTTACCTTTCATCGAGGCATCCAACACCACACGAAATTTACTCACTAATGAATCCCTTCGAAAAATACAATGATGTGGGATGTGATAAGCAGAGCCACCTTCCGACTGAAGAGGATTTGCTTCAACCATATGCCCCTGCAGCAAGTAATCCTCCATAAATGCCGTGTACTGATCCTTGAGACCACTATTTTCTGCAATTCGCTTTTCTAGCATTTGGAATCGCTTGAGTGCTAAGGCCCTACTATCACCAATGTTGGCGGGCGAAGCTCGAAATGGTAGTTCTACAATAAATCGACCATCAAGCTGTCGAGACACTGTTTTACGAAAATGATCCTCACATTCTTTCTCCTCTTCACTGAGATCCGACGATACTGAAGGAGGCTCTTCCAATTCCCAAAAACGCTGCACCATATTATCCAAAGGCGCTGCACCATATTATCCAAAGGCTCATCGAAATCTATCTTAGTGCATAGGGATAGCGATGCTGTAGCAGTTTGAGCCTACCTAGCAATTAAGCAATATCCCCATACGGTACCTACAGCACTGGGTGACCCTGGTGGCCCTGCGATGACAGGCCCGACTACTACCGAGCTATACCATTCCGCTCCGAGAAATATGTCGACCGGTTTTGACATAAAATATTCAGGATCAGCTAGCTGAATGCCTTCTATCTGGGACCAAACATGTTCTTCAAGGTTCATGGATGGACACCTAGCAATCGCTTCAATTACCAGCGCCTCTACGTTCAGGGAATCCTGTTCGGGACGTTTCAGTGCGCAACAAATAATTTCTTTGGCCACCGTGGATGCCGTTTGAGCGATACCAGAGTGGGCCGAGCCGGGAGATTCAAGCGCTGAGCAAACGATTTACTGATGAAGGTGCCCTCACTGCCGCAATCAATTACTACTCTGGCCAACTGTTCCGTACCATTGCTATCGAGGACATATACTTGAGCTGTGGCGAGAAGCACTGTACATCGAGGCTTTGTGAATGCCCGAAGAGACGAAACGGATGGTCTTGCGACCTGAGGTTCTAGCTGTGAACTACTATTCGATTGAAGGCGAGGTTTACTACCTTCCAATGTTTTAGAAATCGACTGATGAACCTTTTGGTCGGTACGAGTGTTCATATGCAGTAAGTTGTGATGTTTCGAATTACACTGCTCACAAGCTCTTGGCATAGGACATTGCCTGAGAAAGTGCCCTGGTTCTAAACAATTTAGGCACAACTTTAACGATTTGACTACTTCGAAACGATCACGATCAGTCTTTTGGCAAAATTGTGTACATTTTTGCAAGTTATGACGATTCTTGCACAATAGACATTGCCCTTGGGGTTGCGAGGCAACTAACAAAGAGGTACTACTTCCACGAAGTGACTTTGACCATTGAAAAGAACTCGATGAACTAGTGTTTGGCTTGGCCATCGATCTGCCTGTGCTAATAATTGAACTACTTGCCTCAACAATACGCGCTTCTTCATTTAACATGTTCACAAAATATGAAACTGTAGAATCGGCTGTAGCGATAATCAGTTTCTCCCATGTCTCCCTCAAGTGCTTGTTTAACTTCTTCGCTAGAATAAATAGTACTGGAACCGACCAACGATCAGTATCATGACCAATTGTTGTAAGTGCACCAATGCATTCGGTGACCGTGGTAGCTAAGGCTCGAATCGACTTTGCATCCCCTGTAGTGACCGAAGGTGCACCGAATAAAGTCTCTAAATAAGCATTTGAGAGCAGAGAACTGTCATTATAGCGCGCGTTTAATTGATCCCATGCAGTGGTATAAGCAGCTGCAGTTAACGGCAACGACGAAATAAGTTGAAGTGGCTCACCACCTAAACATCTCCGCAACTGCATGTGCTTGTAAACGTCAGGATACTGCGAATTCTGATGCACTGCTGCCGTAAATACTTCGTTAAAGTTTTGCCAGTCTTTAATATTACCGGAAAATATCGGTAAATCGAGTTTCGGAAGATTTATACTTGTCCCGGCGTGCGCTACTGGTGCCGCTGCGTTTAAAGAATTATCAGCGGGCCCTGGAAACGCGGCCAAAACAATTGCCTGGGCATTGTAATAAGCGCTTTCGAACTTCTGTATATCCTCTTGCAGATCCTGAGCTATACCTTGCTTGGCATTATAAGATGCTATTTTTAACATCGTCTCTTGATAAGTTTTAAGCAAAATATCCATTTCCTTATCCATAACTTGTAAACGGTTCTTTAACTTAACGTTCGTGATGTCCTTTTCTAAATCCACGGCAACCTTTTCGAGGCGAATCACACGTTGCATCGTGGTTTCCGCAACGAATTTTAATTCATCAATTACCCCCATGATTGATTAGGCAAACGACAGTTACAAAGTGGCGAAAACAAATTGAAAAACCAATCCAAATTACCTATTTGAATTCCACTTAAAAATGACTCTAAGCGATTAATTTTATCTACGAGTCCGAATGCGCGGCCGAAATTTCGAAATGCCTGGCGTTACTCGATAAAACGGTCGCAAGAAATTGTTCTTGCAGCAATTTATTTGTGGACTTCGGCGACCAGTTTCAAATCGACAAATTATTAACGTTAATTACAAATAACACAGCTTCAACGCCTATCAAACAACCTTACAAATTCTTATCTCTAGTATCAACGAAAATTGTCTCGAAATTTGGAATACACCAAACGACAAAGATACTTTTTGACACAATCGTCGGCGAACATATGCGCTGAACACTGCCCGCGATAACGAAGCGGGCGTACCTACGCCAACTAAAACTTGAATCTAGCTTATACAACAAACTTTTCAAACAACAAATCCGACGATCGAAAGGACCAATGTTACTACGATAGCAGCAGTGGACTGTAATTTTGATTTAATCGAGAGCTACCAAATTATTTATGGCGAGGGTACGCGCAACAATTAGGAAGTGTATTGCCACCTACCTTTAACTACGGCTCCTTCTCTCGTGTCCAGCCTGCAGTCGCGGCAAGCGTTACTTGTAGATGGACTTCTCGAAGATCTTTTATACATACATTCTTTATTTAGCGGACAGTTTTACATACACAAGAATAACATTAAGAACGCGACAGCGCCGACAATATTTCACGCGACGCGCTAGAGCTCAGGATCACGCTACGGTCGCGATTGTTTTTCGACTTCTAACGCTGCCTTCGATATTGGGCAGGCAGCTCAACTTTCCTATCTTTAACGCGACCCTCGCTCTTACCAAAAAACTAATTGCAACGCCTGGAGGCCTAAACAGTATGTGTTTGCCAGACAGAGCGGTAAACTTGGGTTCACTAGGTTGCGTACTGCGTGAAATGCCAAGTTGCAGTTTGCTGCGGTTTTTAAACTCAATGCTTGCGAAACAAGATTAGTTTGTTAATATTTCGTAAATAGGAACTGAAATTTGCCTGTTTTAATTCAAGATTAAAACAGATCTAAATTAAATATAAACTGGCGAAATTATGAAGTAAAACTGGAGGTTAAAACTGCTTGTTTATGGAATCAGAATTACATTTAGAACTTCTGACTGGATTTCGTAAATTTTGTTATTAAAATGTATGTGTGTTTAAATCAAGTTTAAACAACAAGACCACTACCCGATTCACACAGCAAATATTGTTAATAGCTGGTTTACAAATAATAACATAGAAGTTTTACCTTGGCCAGCTAATAACCCGGATTTAAATCCTATCGAAAACCTTTGGGGTTTAATCGTTAAGAAAATATATCGTGCTAACTTTCAACCTCAAAATTCTGCGAACTGTGGAACATCATTCAAGAAACATGGGAAGAAATAAGCCGTAAGGAAGATTTCATAAATTCACTTGTAAACTCAATGCCACGTAGACTCCAACAAGTAATTGTTAAAAACGGTTCTACAATAAAATATTAAATATTCGTAATTGTGTTGCTTTTTCTTATGCTTATATTTTTAATAATAAATTATGTAGTCACCTATGGAAATTAATTTAGAGCCAGTTTCACACGTTATTAAAACGCAAAAAGTAGTCGCAAGACGTGTCCCAGTTTTATTCCCCACCGCGCGGACGACGCCGACGCGCTTGCGCACAGCTCACCATATACATTGAAGAGTTGGTTGTCTGTCTCACTTCCTTCATAACCCCCCAACTCATAGCCGCTAGCAATATAGTAAGTAATATATATATGCCCATAACTCCCAAGGGACTTGTCAAATTATTCCTTCCTCAAACTCATGGTAACCATGCAACTACAAATACCGTCTTGGCAACCATACAATGAGACAATCATTGATGTTATATACAGATTGTCCGGATTGTATTCGGGACATGGGAAATTAATGAGTGCGACAGGGATAAACAGATAAAATAAGTAGGTATGACAGAGATAAAACATACCAAAATTTATCAATATACCAATGAACACTTTCAAAACTTTTCGTAGATGCTCATATTTTAAATATATAAATCCCTTAACTGGTAACGTGCCGTCTGTGAGACTGCAAGTAAATTTTAATCTCAAGGTTTCAGCAAAAGAGTACCGCTTTTCGGCGAATAATCTCACCTAATCTTTCTCCTCATGATGCCCCACCTATCGCACAATTATTGGTAAATTTGGGTAACTGACGCTGGAGATGTGTCTTATTTTTAGTTCAGTGCAGTCTGTGAGACGGAACGTTACGGTTTACGTGAGAATTTTTTGCCACTCGTAGGCATGGCAGGCCCTGTGAATTACAATATTTCTTTAAGTTTTTTTTTACAAATGCATTGTTTTACTTATTATTAATCGTAAAATAAATAAAATTACTTTTGATCAAATGTTTAAATTTTTTTTATCTTGGTCTGGTAAAAAGTACTTTGCCAATTTGTGTTCAAGTTGAAAATTATCTTATAATTTTTTCTTTACATTAAGTTTTCGGTTATTATTACTAAAAAATATGTGCCTAACAAACCTCTATATATATATTTAAAAAAATAATTAAAACAGTTTAATTTTTTTCGCTTAAAAGGTGTGCCAGTCTCACAGACTGCACGTTACCAGTTGTGCTCGAAACTTACACGTTACCAGTTAAGTGAGTTAAGGGTTTTAAGCTCAGCTGTCATTACGGCCGGTTTCATAATATCGACTTGAAGTCCACTTTAGCTAATGTCAACTTTAACTTTAAGCCAACTTTAAGTGCGTTTTAAGGCCGTGGTGTTTCATAAAAGTACATAATTAGACTTTAGATAAAGTGAGATTTGTTGAATGTAAAGGTTGTTGGCTAGAATGAAACAGGTTTGCAGCAAATTTCATAACTGTTTTGAAGTCATTTCCGTTGAGGTTAGGCTAACGTTTTTATACGATTTCAAATTTTTACGTTGTGCTGCACGGTTGTAGTTTGAATAATTATGGCTGAAAAACCACAGGCTACGAAAAATGCTCGCGGCAACAATTTCACAATTAGGCGGGCTACATTTGACCCCGACAATACTAATTTTTAAAAACGTGGAAAATAAAACCACAAATCTAATTCTACCAGCAGAGAAAGTTATTACACGTAAAATAATGAGAATCTTTTACTCTAATAATTCCTTGTTTGCTTTTTTTTTGTAGGAAGTGGCCTGGGAAAAAATAGCCAACCAGTTCAACTGTGTCCATCGTAGAGGTGGGGCGATTCATGAACGAATCGTTCATTTGAACGACTCCGACCAAAGAATCGTATGAATCGGTTCTTTCCTGTCTCGATTCGTCGTTCAATTGATTCGAAGTTACGTGTTGTACGACGCTGCGCAGCGTGATTTAAATCTGAATAAAGAATCGCGAATCCTATGAATCGGTTTCTTCTTGTCTCGGTTCGTCGTTTGTGTTAGATTTTGCTCGTACGAGGTACGATGCAATGTGCGATTCAAAAATTGAAACCCGAACGCGAACGGGACGAACTAAACGAAACTGAATCTTAAACTTGGTTGGTGCCACTGTTTTATCTTTTATAAGTAATACCTGCAACTGCAATGCAATTAAACTGATAACTGACCAAGCGGCAAGCGCATTTCAGCAAGGACAGCAAAGATAGTATGGAAGGTTCTTGATTCATAGCGTCTGGTTTCAAGAATACAAATGCGCTCGGTGCAAAATCTAAAATTCAGCGGGACCCAACCGAACGAAACTGAATCGTTCAAATGAACGAATCGAATGAATCGGTTCATGTTGATTGATTGAATTCGGTTCATGTTGATTGATTGAATCGTAAGAATCGACTCCTAAAAATTAATCGGATTGCCCACCTCTAGTCCATCGTATTCGAACTGTGGCACAGTTGAAGTCCAAGTACGATAACTTGAAAACGGCAGCTAGAAAGTACTATGCTGCCCACAAATCGTATTTGCATCGTACAGGAGGCGGTGCTGCAAAAGTCCCCGACAAAAAAGTATCATATATGACGTTATTCTAGAAATATTGTATATGAAAACTGTTGGGGCTGTAGAACTTCCTGTATCGCAGACTTGGAGGTGGTTTTTGAAGACGATAAAGATATACAAATGGGTGACGACATGGTATGTGGTGGTAGCCGATGTGCAGTTGAAAATGGGAACGATACTGCAAACGCTGTTTGCAAATAGAGGTGTGCAGAAAGTTCCTCAAAATGAAAAGTGGGAAACACACTCCGATGTTAAAAAGAAAAGAAATTGGAAAATTAAATAAAAGCATGTGAACTTTGAAAGAGGATTATTTAAAAAAGAAAATTTCTTTTTTGGAAAACGAAAGAAAGGCAATTAAAGTGGTTGCAGATGGACGAGGAGTAGGTGCCACGAAAAAAAGATGGAACTAATTTGCATAGAAATTGTCATTAAGAAGAGACAATTACAATTAGAATAGTTTAGCTATTTATTAGTTATTAATTTATGTAGTTTAATCAATTTATTACTGTTGTTTTTAATTAGGTTTAGTTTTATAAGTGTAAATAAATACTCAAGAAAACTTTGAATAATTAATTTTTTTCTATAGCACTTGTTAAAGTGTCCTTTTATCAACTCAAAACAAGAAGTCAAGTTTTACTTTAACAGCAAGGGTAGATAAAGTAGCACTTTAACATCAACGATAGATAATAGTTATTTACTATACAAGTGGGATAACAGTATCATTAATATACGTGTGTGTAAGTTACAAACGAGTGCGTAGCACGAGTTATGTAAGCACACAAGTTTATTAATGATGCATTATCACACATGTATTGTACAAAATTTTATCTACGACTGCCTAAAATTGAGAAAAGTGCATTAAGAGAAATGTCAGATCTGTCATTTTCAAAACTATTTTAGTAGGCAAATGTCATTATGTCATTCATTTGACACTATTTCAGTTACGTAATGAAGTCATTACACAACTCAGTTGCGTAATGAAACCATTACATAACTGAGTGGTGTAATGAGCTTCATTACGTAACTGAAATAGTGTCAAATGAGTGACGTAATGCGTTACTTATCCCACTGGAGTAGATAAAGTAATTTAATTTTCTAACTTGTTAAAATTAAATATGACACCTTTGTTTTATCGTAGCAACCCAATCTAGCTACTAACATTTTGAAATGTGATTGACTGCCCTTATTTTCTTTTGAAATTGTTCAAGTTCTTGCTATAGAAAAAAAATTGTATTATACACTCTTGAACCATTAACGTCTCGATATCTGGATATCGTAAATTTTTCAAGAACAAAATTCATTATCGGTACTCTTTATAATCCTAATCAAAAAGAATACAAATTATTTCTTGACGAATTTGAAAATTCTATTATTTCATGCATGTCTTATTCTGAACATATAATCTGTTTAGGTTATTTTAATATAGATTTTTTAAAACCGCACCACACCTCTACAGCATACATGCAAAATTTGCTTGAATATCTTGGTTTTTATCAAATTATTAATCAACCTACAAGGGTATCAAACATTTAAATATTCTCGGCCTTAGCAGAGAAAAACATACCGTTATACCAGAAAATCTGAAGGATCTTAACATGATTAATGATTACTTTGTAAATGGTATTCCCACTGTTAACAATAATGGACAGACAGTCCCTCTCGACATTTATAAAGAGACCACTTACAAAAATTTAAAATTTACCTTTTCTCCGGTTGATACCACAACTGTATTCCAATATTATGAATAAAATCAAATCAAATGCATTTGGTAATGATAATATTAATATAACATGTTAAAGCTGTGTTGTCCAGTTATAATTCCCTACGTCCCCATATTATTAACTCTTGTATTGTTAGTAATATTTTCCCCCAGAGTTGGAAACATGCAATCGTCATGCCACTTCCTAAAAATAAACAACTGAGCAAAATTAATGACCTACGTCCCATTAGTCTTCTTCCGACGTTGTCCAAACTATTTGAAAAAGTTATTCACTTTCAACTTAATCCTTTCATTAATAATAATAATAATGTTTTGCCTCCGATGCAATCTGGTTTTCGATCTGGCTATAGCTGTACTACAGCTTTGCTAAAAGTAACTGACGATATTTTAGGTGCCACTGACAAGGCAAGGTCACTGCACTTGTGTTGTTAGATTATAGCAAGGCATTTGACACAGTGATGAGTGAATCATGACACTCTTATCATGATTCTAAAATTCCTGGGGGTTGCTCATGTTGCTACCTCTTTAATCGCAAGCTATCTTTGTAATCGAACACAATCTGTCAGTTTGGACAATAATATGTCTAGATCACTATCAGTGAGTCAAGGAGTTCCACAGGGATCAATTCTGGGCCTCTTGTTGTTTTCAATATATACATCTGTGTTTATGCAACATGTTAAATTCTCAAAAATTCATGCAGATGATACTCAATTATACCCTTCATTTACCGCAGCAAACTGGAGGAATGCTGTTGATGAAATAAATTTGGATCTGCAGTATATCTATGATGTTTCCGTTAAACACTCACTTAAGATAAACCCCGACAAATCTGCCGCGTTACTGTTCGGCAATAAAAAAATCTGCCATAATTTAGTTAATATTGCTAACATTAATATTAATAATGTTAAAATTCCTTTCGTGACTAAAGCCAAAAGTCTAGGTTTAACGCTACACAATACTTTCCGTTATAGAGATCAAATATCCAAATATATTCTTCAGAGTTACCAACATCTTAGAAAGCTCTATCCTCATAGGTCATATTTAAACTGCGAAACTAAAAAGAAATTGTGCGAAGCTTTTGTTCTATCGCAATTTAATTATTGTGTTCCTGTTTATTACTTAACATTATCCGCCATTACCGCCCATAGAATTCAAAATATTCAAAATGCTTGCTTGAGATTTATATACGGCATTAGCAAATATGAGCGTATATCTTAGAAGCTAGTTGTTGCAGGTTGACTGACAATGCAAAATCGTAGAATACTGCAGGCCCAATGTCTTTTTCATCAAATTTTATCAAACAAGAAACCTCCTTATTTATACAATAAGATTACCTTTAGAACTGATGCTCATAATATTTCTACTAGATTTAGGGGCCAAATTTCACCACCTCTCCATAAAACAATCTTCTTCGAGCGGTCATTCTCGTTTCAGATATATGCAATGTATAACAGTTTACCTTCGAATCTTAAAGACTACAGTTCTAAATTATTTAAATCAAAATTGCATTTAGACCTTTTGCAAAATCCCAATATTGAACTTGTCTGGAGCCAGTTAAAACATAAAGTTCGAGCATTAAATACTTCACCAAATTTGAGCAATACGGTTTTAGATCATATTAGGCTAGCAGTAAACCAGTAAATCAAATTGATACTTACTTTTGGAATAAATGTGTACAACACGTTATTGATATTGAAAATTGTTATTCTTGCAACGTAGAAGTTTCCCCATTAATAATAAATATTACTGACGAAAGCGATATTTCTGATTTTGCCGAATACAGTGACGACTAAAACCCGGATTTTTGGCAAAATGCCTCTTTCTTCTTTATAAAGGCACATGTATTATAATTAAATATAATTGTTTCATACAATTTCCAACCTTTTAAGCTATGGTTTATTTTGCCTATTTTGTCTAATTTAATAAATTTCATTAATGATGCCAATTTTACTACTTATTTGCTTACAGTTTTGTTTTAGAGCCTAATTTATACTTGTCTTAAATAAAATTTGCTTCTAGTGTAAATCCAACTTTATTTGCTGCTGCATGGTGTAAAATCAACTTTTAATTTTCTAACCTAAAACATAAACAAAGCCGTAAAATTCGACGCTTAAAACACAGTGTGGGTTTACCGATTATTTGAGTTTTTTATTTATTTTATTTGTTCCTCACTTGTAAACATCAATTTATCAAGTCACTGTATTCACCTTGAAAATGTTTCTTAACTGGCTAGCCAGTTATATTTTACAAGCGTGCTCATAGATAAATGATAGCGTGCAAAGCCAGAGTTGTCTTCCTTAGTATGTGTCATATTGATAAATTTAGTTGCTTGTCAGTTTGACATTTTGAATTAATGGTAAATTTCTAGTTATTTACAAGTGAGAAACAAATAAAATATTCAACAAAACACACCAGGTAACCATTTTTACTGGCTCAAGGATATGACAGGCTCGCCAGTCATCCCAATCCTATCGCCAGTAAAAACTGTTTTACCTGGCTTGTAATGTTAAATACTATAAAATGCCTAAAGTGGGTAAAACATATTTGTCAGAATTGTTAAGAAAATGGACTTACGGTATATCTTTTTATACAACTGATGGAAGTGTGGTGTTTTGCAAAGATTGTGAACATAAGGTAAAATTTAAATTACCCTAACCTGCAAATAATATAAGTGTAATTTAGAATTGTCTTTTATGTATTTTTAGATTAATTGCACTAAAAAGTGTCATTTGGATCAACATACAAAAACCACAAAGCATAAAGAAAACTCTTATAAAAGGAAACAAGCGGCTCAAACTCTTCTTACAAATATAAAATGTACACCAAACAGCAGTTAAGCAGGATTTCGAGTAATTAGCAAGGCGTCCCTAAAATTTGTGGTTATGCGGAGGTTTCGAAGCTGCCCAGAAACAATTGCCAAAATTTAGCCAGCGTCGGTCTGACGTCACAAAATACGTAACTGCTGAAACGAAAGTTGTTATTTGTCGCCAAAGCGCGCAGATTTGAATAAATACCTTGCGTATTTTCATAATCTCCCTAGCATTTTAACTTCAAGCACCGCTGACTTGCACGACACAATCCATTTTGTGGAATTTTGACAGATTTGAGAACCTTGAGCTACCGCGTTTGAACTACTGACTGTGTACAGTACCGTTTCAGATCAATTGTAAATTACAGTCGGCTTCTGAACTCACATGAGATTAAAGAGCTTATGTTCTACTTTGAGCTAGCATTTTCCAATTAGTTGCAGCTAAATAAAATATAAAGAGGGGCATACAACCATTTAATTTCTGCAGTAAATAAGTACATTTCATATTTTAACCAGCCTAATAATTCAATAAAAGGCAAAATTCAAACGCAGTATTAAAATTAGAAACAGTGAATTGTGCATATTGGATTTGCCCATTGTTTTCACTTGTAATTAATTAATTAGAGACCTAGGAGAGGCTATATTCCATCCCAATATAGACTATTTTGCGACATAAATAAAAGGTTTCCAAATAATAATTTATTTTTCAAAATCACCACAAAATAATTTCTTTTACTTACCAATATTACAATCCTTACAAAACGCTTACCAGCTCAAAACTTGAAAGTAACACCCACAAAATGGTGAGAGAGAGAAAACTTTACTAATTTGCGTACACACTTCAAAGTGGAATACACGCTGGTAATACTGTCATACCAGCTATACATTTACACCAAGGTTTATTGGGGTAGTTTTATAATTATAATAATTCTAGAAAATATAAAATTAGACAAAGAAACTGCAATGTCTGTAGAACGAAAGCAAGACGTTTCAGAGCAGTGTTAAGTTTCAAAACCAGTATTATTGACAATTATGCACAGTGGTATAACAGCCATACCAGAGAGCGTTAAAGGGTTAAAAGTGTGGAACCTAATATACAGTGCGAGTGTAAAATCTGGAACTACCGAAATAACACTTTTATCAAATGTTTTTGCAAGAAACCCTCGAACACGTCAATTTTCATTAAAAAAAAACACATATTTTACTGTAATTGTCACTTTTAGATTGTCTTTTGTTTTTGAGTTATGACGTTTGCGATAATTTTTTTAAATAGAAACCCAAATTTTTATGATGAATTTGGACAGAGCATGAAATTCTAAGACCAAATACGCCAAAAAGAAGCATGATACTGTATTTTGAAATTTTCGAGAAAATCGTACGATTACCACATCCCCTCAATACTAAAATTTCAATTCGTCTATTTTCACTCAAATATCGCACCATTATTTATTTAATTAAGAGCACACAACAAAAACAGATAAACTATGAAAAACTGTTATAATTTTAGGGCTAACTCATTGTTTCATGGCTACTTGATTTTTATTCGATTTCTGTTTTAATACTTTAAAAGCGATTTTCTCGAAAATTTCAAAATACAGTATCATACTTTTTTAGCGTATTTGGTCTTAAAATTTCATGCTCTGTCCAAATTTATCATAAAAATTTAAGGTTTCCATTTAAAAAAATTATCGTAAACGTCATAACTCAAAAACAAAAAATAATCTAAAAGTGACAATTACAGTAAAATACGTCTTATTTAAAATAAAAATTGACGTGTTTCGAAATTTCTTTCAAAAACATTTGATAAAAGTTCTATTTAGATGGTTCCAGACTTTACACTCCCACTGTATATCCAACATGTGTTTCCACTACCTATACGTTCAACATCTTATTTTCACTACTTATATACCTCCAAAGGTATTTCAACTACCAATTGAATTTTTTATAACTCAATAAAAATAGCTTGCTTTCACTTCTAAGGTTGGCTATATTTTAGTAGCTATAAATAGGGTTCTAAATGAAAAGATTTGTTTTCATACAAAATTTGTTTTTGTTATATAAAAACCATACGAAGCTGTTGGTTTTCCAGTCACTTTTTTGTTTTTTTTTTCAGTTCTGAGAAAACCTTTTTTTAAATAACAGTAAAAACCCAGCAGATGAATATATTAATGAAAAATGACACAACGACGATTATTCAAAGATGAGAGCACTCAAATATAAAAACAATAGTGTCGTCCTTTTACTGCAGCAATTATTGGAATTCCAATGATGAAAAAAAAAACAATAATTTAGGTAAAAAACCATACGAAGCTGTTGGTTTTTAATAACTTTTTTGGATTTTTCAGTTTGAGAAAGCCTTTTTTCAAATAATAGTAAAAACACAGCAGATGAATATACTAATGAAAAATGACAATGACGTTTATGCAAAGACGAGAGCCCTCAAATACAACGAAATAGTGTCATTTATCTGTCGAAATTACTTGAAATCTAATAATGAAACAATGATATGGCTTGTTCATGGAAAAAACTGGTTGTTTAGTTGACAAAATACTATGCTGAAAAAACCGTTCTTTTACAACTCGAACTAATTTATAGCTATTTAAACTTATTTTCCCTAAAAGAAACGAAATAGATACATTTCATATTTTAACCCTTTAACGGACAAAATTCGTTTACAAGAAAAATCGAGATTTTAATTGATAGTCTTCCTTTCAGATGCCAGGAAACCGAAAAACAATGTTTTTATCAAACATCTATTTTCGGTTTCTCAAAAGATGCTGGTAAACCGTTCTACCAATGAGAATTCAGGACAAAATATGTTGTGAATGTTCACTGGTATACCACTTCATAATATTGTCAAGTTATTTATTTAGATGCTCACTAAATTACTAAATAACATAAAATTTCCTACTCGAGATGAAATACTTTTTTTTTCGTTCGTAAAATCAAAATTTTCAATTCATGAAAAAACGGTATTTTGATCTCTTGTAAAATATACTATTTTCTACTGTTATTTCGTTCGTCTTAGCAACGCCTACATTTGCGTACTGTTAGTTCTTGTTATCTAGCAACCACGTAAACATACCGAAATCATGCATTTTTCGGCCTGGAAACACGACTGAAAAGTTTTTTTTTGTTCAATCGGAGACCAAATATGTATTTTTTGTAAAAAGCATGAAATCTACCTATAAATAAAAATAATTTTTTGAAGTGGTCTCCTGGTAAAATTTCTATCCAAAGATTCAATTACATTGTCATATTTTTTATTAGTATAGTTAGTAGCGACTATTTGATCACTTACAAAAAAAACCTGCCTTGAACAGAAATAACATACACTTTTCAAGAGGTTGCAAATAACATAAGTTACTCGAATGGCCAAAGTAAAATAGTTTTTAAAATTTGAACTAAATATATATACACACTTGCGAGTGGACACTAACGTTCTGTTGAAAATTTATGACTACCCCATCGTAAACAATCCGGGCTGCCCCGACCTGCCTCAAAAACATCAGCTAAAATGCGACCAAGATTGGTTTGAACGTAAATATTTTCCTAGCGCAACATAATAGCAAAACCAATTCGATTATATCTTCAGTAGATATGTTTATAAATACTCGAAACACAAAAATAAATTGTATAAAACGTACGTTATTACTAAAAAAATTGGACGTATATATTGTGATGGTATTAAGCCCACGACTCGACTCTGCTAGCAATGCAACAAAATGAGCAATTCAATAAGCACAGAGTTGCGGTGTTTTGTATAGCTGCAATGTTAAACTGAAAATTCAAACAATAAATGCATTGATAATGAGATGCGAGGAGTAATAAAGTAGTAAGGAACGCAAAAAGCAAAGCTTGTTTTTCACAGGGGTCGAAGTTGATTTTTAAATGAAATAATAGGTTTCTGCACAGTGAACAGCCGAACCGAAAGAAAGTAATAGACACAAAAAGGTTTGCTATGTGCATGTAAAAGAAGCGTAGATTTCAATAAAGCTAGTCAGTGAAATTTGTGAGGAATCTAAAAGGCAAAGAAAGCTAAAATAACGGTACATTGCAAAAGAGCAATTTGAGAAAGCAGGCAGCAGGACATGAAAGAGCAATTTGAGAAAGCAGACAGCAGGACAAGAAAGAAGCAAGTGAGAAGGAATGAACTCTAATTAATCAGTGCATTTCAAGTTAGTGAAAAAGCAGAGTAATTAATAAAATGTGTTAGTGTGTGTGGCGCAACGAAACGATTTTAAATATAAGAAAAAGACAATATTTTAGTTTGTAAGAAATTTGGAAATTTAAATTTATGTAATCAAACTTAATTAATATATTGTGTACTAAAATTCATCAAAACTTATTTTTGTTAGCTTTGTAACTTAGCAACCAGATTCGTTTTTGTTTTAACAGAGAGAACAATTGAAAAATAAATTACCTGAGAGTTGTTGCAATTTGTGCTCCATATTTTGATATATTTTTATTAATAAACGTGTTTTTTAAACGATAAAAAGTATACCAGTTTATTGCATATGTGTCAGAGTACAAGTGGGTGTGTTTTCATCGAGTTACGCAGCAAAAATTTTACAAATTCCATCATCGCAACTACGAGAAGATCGGGGCCGATTCAACTCCATTTTACGATCTTCGCATGCGGCCAAGAAAAGTATCCGAGGCTTCAGATTAGCAGTCTACGGCAGAGAACAGGTCTGCAAGAGCGTCCCCGGCGGATTTGGCAGCATCAGGAGCAGGATTAGCGGAGATATTACAACGGCGTCATCTCAGCAAGGAACCCGAGGCAGTGCAACGAGTTTACAAGGTACAAAATTAACCCTAAAAATAAGTGGGTGCGTCCGGAAATCGAGTTTCATACGAGTCCAAACCTTGAGCCAGAAAACCAGAGCATTTCCAAGGCTGCAGTTAAGCAGGATTTCGAGTAATTAGCAAGGCGTCCCTAAAATTTGTGGTTATGCGGAGGTTTCGAAGCTGCCCAGAAACAATTGCCAAAATTTAGCCAGCGTCGGTCTGACGTCACAAAATACGTAACTGCTGAAACGAAAGTTGTTATTTGTCGCCAAAGCGCGAAGATTTGAATAAATACCTTGCGAATTTTCATAATCTCCCTGAGCATTTTAACTTCAAGCACCGCTGACTTGCACGACACAATCCATTTTGTGGGATTTTGACAGATTTGAGAACCTTGAGCTACCGCGTTTGAACTACTGACTGTGTACAGTACCGTTTCAGATCAATTGTAAATTACAGTCGGCTTCTGAACTCACCTGAGATTAAAGAGCTTATGTTCTACTTTGAGCTAGCATTTTCCAATTAGTTGCAGCTAAATAAAATATAAAGAGGGGCATACAACCATTTAATTTCTGCAGTAAATAAGTACATTTCATATTTTAAAACCAGCCTAATAATTCAATAAAAGGCAAAATTCAAACGCAGTATTAAAATTAAAAACAGTGAATTGTGCATATTGGATTTGCCCATTATTTTCACTTGTAATTAATTAATTAGAGACCTAGGAGAGGCTATATTCCATCCCAATATAGACTATTTTGCGACATAAATAAAAGGTTTCCAAATATTAATTTATTTTTCAAAATACGACAGAATAATTTCTTTTACTTATCAATATTACAATCCTTACGGTTTACACTAAAATGCTTACCAGCTCAAAACTTGAAAGTTACACCCACAAAATAGTGAGAGAGAGAAAACTTTACTAATTTGCGTACACACTTCAAAGTGGAATCCACGCTGGTAATACTGTCATACCAGCTATACATCTACACCAAGGTTTATTGGGGTAGTTTTATAATTATAATAATTCTAGAAAATATAAAATTAGACAAAGAAACTGCAATGTCTGTAGAACGAAAGCAAGACGTTTCAGAGCAGTGTTAAGTTTCAAAACCAGTATTATTAACAATTATGCACAGTGGTATAACAGCCATACCAGAGAGCGTTAAAGGGTTAAAAGTGTGGAACCCAATATACAGTGCGAGTGTCAAGTCTGGAACTACCGAAATAACACTTTTATCAAATGTTTTTGCAAGAAACACTCGAACACGTCAATTTTCATTTAAAAAAACACATATTTTACTGTAATTGTCACTTTTATATTGTTTTTTGTTTTTGAGTTATAACGTTCGCGATAATTTTTTTAAATAGAAACCCAAATTTTTTATGATGAATTTGAACAGAGCATGAAATTCTAAGACCAAATACGCCAAAAAGAAGCATGATACTGTATTTTGAAATTTTCGAGAAAATCGTACGATTACCACATCCCCTCAATACTAAAATTTCAATTCGTCCATTTTCACTCAAATATCGCACCATTATTTACTTAAGAGCACACAACAAAAACAGATAAACAAACTATGAAAAACTGTTATAATTTTAGGGCTAACTCATTGTTTCATGGCTACTTGATTTTATTCTAAATGAAAAGATGTTTTCATACAAAATCTGTCAGGTCATTTTGTATTTTAATTAGCCACCTAGGCTTTAGGGCAGCGTGCCCGTATGTTAAACCCTTTTAGTTACTTATTTGGCTTCATCGCCTAATTCCATAATAATGATTTTGCACATAGTTGGCCTCAAGCGCAGTATTTCTCGTCATCCGGGGCACCCCTTTGTTGGTACTTTGACAATCGGGTGTTAACGCTCGCAGGATTTCCGAACCTTCTAGAATTTACGCTGTTGGTGTGACTGCGAGGCCTCGCGCTGTCTTTGTCACCGGCACTTATTTGTTTTATTGGGCGCCTCGCCATTGGCTGTCTTTGTTACCGGAACTTATTTGTTTTATTGGGCGCATCGCCATTGGCTGTCGAGGGTCACGTGGTAACGCCGTTTTGGCTCACGCCACTTCAAGCGTCGTAACGCTCCTTCCGGGACATTCAGCCGAGAGCCGTCGATCTAATAAGAGGTCGGATAGTGTGTGTGTTCCTGCGGCGCTCCCGCCCTTGGCGGGGGCGTCAGCCTTTTCCCGTCTCGTGCTGCTTCAGCAAGTATGTGATAAACTGTTTCGCCTTAAGTGGCAGTTCTACTCAGGCGATCGAACAAGGGAGGTGTGTGTGTGTTGTTAGCGGCGAACTTATTACGCCAAGGCGTAGGTGTGATGGAATTCCATGCCCGGTTCTACGTCGTCACGTAAGGGAGTGTTCCCTTTAGCTCGTTGTGCGAGGATTCCGTTGAGGTAGGACATCACTTGGGCTAGTTTGGCCGTCGTAGCGGCGTTTGTTGAAGCGCCAGCCTTTGTCGCCATTTTAATACCGTAACAAATTGTTTTTGTTATATAAAAACCATACGAAGCTGTTTGTTTTTCAATCACTTTGTTTTTTTCAGTTCTGAGAAAGCCTTTTTTAAGACAGTAGAAACACAGCATATGAATACATATACTAATGAACAATGACGTTTATGAAAAGTTGAAAGCCCTCAAATAGAAAAAAGATAGTTGTCATTTATCTGTAGTAATTACTTGAATGCCAATAATGGAACAAAACGATGATATGGCTTGTTCATGGAAAAAGCTGGTTCTTTAGTTGACAATAGTATATTACTCTGCAAGTTCAGAAAAACCACTTTTCTAACGTGTTGAGTATACTATTTGATCGCATCTCATAAGAAATGTAAAATATAAAATTTTTACATACAAGTAACACTAACGCCCGTATTCATAGTCGTTCGCCAGCGGATTGCCGGCGACTCGCCAGAGTTTCGTTATGAATAGTATGTTGGCGGCACTGTACGTCTATGTCAAATTCGAGGTTAGCAGGTTAGATTTTGTGTCAGTTTCTGTCAAAACTGACTGAAAACCTAACCTGATCACCTCGAATTTGGCATAGACTTACAGTGTCGCCAACAACACACTTCAGTATTGCCACACCGACCCATTAATCCAACAAACACAAAAGCTAGTAACCTCCGTCACTCGGTCAAGAAATAAACTAGTATTCATGTGGGTGCCTTCACACACAGGTATACCCGGAATTGAAAAAGCAGATAAGTACGCAAAAGAAGCGATATCATCCGCAGATCTTACTCACCTAAACAACGTGACCCCCTACGACATCAAAAACCATCACAAGGAATCATCAAGTCCAGAACTTACTGATAGAAGACACCAGGTTATACTCTCCAGGCTTAAAATTGGATGCCCCGCTTAAAATCAAATCAGCGAACCGCAAAGCCGCGAACGGCGAGGTCTGACTGTATGTTCAACATATAAAGTCTGTTTCAATTTCACATGACACCGAGTAGGCATTGAAATTAAGAACGTTTTTTAAAACAGTGTAGAAATAGTGGCAGTTTAAATGTTAGGTTATAAATGTTTGACACATCAGCTTTAGCTTTAAGTATTGAAAATGCAATATATATATTTTTGAGATTAATTATTAATAAGTATATACTTAAGCTTGCTAACCCATTTTTTCAACAATACTTTAATGTTGATCCAGAAGATACATTAATTACAAACATGTGAACCATTATCTAATAAACTAACACCAGAATGTTATTACAGCACACAGAGGCAAGATACCAATGAACTTATATTTGTAAAATGTTCTAAAAACTTATTCAACTACTTATCTACTTGCATTTGTATTTGGGCGAGATTTCGAGATGCGGAAGGTCCTTCAAATCTCTTGACACCGACTGCTAGGGTCATATGGCCAAACCCCACTAGAATTTTGCCGAAAAATACAAAATGCAAAATATAACAATACAAAATGTAAAATATAACATTCTAAATTGAAGCGAAAACGAACGATAAGTAAAAAATCATTGAAGAAACAAAAAACCCAACTGCGGAAATGTTAATAGTAATCAACAAGAACCAAACAAGATTAACTAAATCATTATAAAAACAAAATTATTAAAATTACTAAATTATTATACATACTATATACAGTGCTCATTACTCGGAATCTGAGTCAGAGTCGTTTTCATCAGAATCATGTGGCGTTTCTGATTGTCCTACAGTTGGGGATGATAGAAGTTGTACCTAGTATTTAACATTCGTTTTTACTCAGATTCAGAGCCCGCAATTTCGGATTCACTGTCCGAATCTCCAAGAGAAATTATAATAGAAGGAAAGTTTTGAATACTGCTGCATCCCATGTATCTGGTCCAATCGTCGCGAATTAGTTTTTCACAGTGTTGTATGCTTTTGGTCCAAAAGTCAGCGGAACACATAGAAATTGATTCGCGCCATAATTTCTCTGCTTCTCCTTTTGATGATGCGCGAGAAGTTACATGCTTGTTGTAATAATTCTTACATAATCCCCCTGCCAGCTCAATGGGATTGTATTGGCAGTGATACGGGGGCAATCTAATAACTCTATAACCACTGTAAAATGTCGTCTACTACATAGTTTTTTTTGTTCGGCAGTCGAGGTCGTATTAATTTCCACAGTTGTTTTTTCGTCAGTTTGTTGTCAAAAGTTACGTCGTGCTGTATCAACCAATCCTGTAATTGTTTTTTCTTACTTGAAATAGTAGGTTTCTTATCTAAAAGAACTGAGTGGTAAGGAGTAAGGAGCGTTATCCATAATGATAACAAAATTTTTGTTTAATTTAGACAATACGGGAATTAGCTGATTCTGTACCCATTTTGTAAAAATGTCAGAATTCATGGTTTTATGATAGTCCCGGTCGTTATTGCTAGAATCCAGTAGTAATTCACAACCTTCTAAAAATCCATTAGACCATCCCGCATGCAAAATTGTGTACCGTTTTCCTTCTTGGCGAGTTTGACTTGGATTTCCTTTTCTGCAATCATCATTTACCCAACGTTTTCTAGAACTCCCGTTTTTATATATCCACGTCTCATCTAAGTACACAAAACATACGTTATCACTAGAATCTATCATTTGAAGGTACTGCCTCAAGAAGGAAATCTTTTTAGCGACAACGTGTTGCTGTTCACATATTTTTCGTGAATTCACGATTTTAAATTTATAGCCCATGCTTTTGATTATCCTCCACAATGTAGTACGAGATCCATTGTACTGTAGTTCCTCTTTCGCATAATTTAATAGATCTTGCACAGTAAAGTACTCATTTTTTTCATGAAAATTCCAAATTTTTGATTGTAGGTCTTCTTTAAACGTGAAATTCCAAAATGTTGTGTTTTTTGAATTATTTCCCGTCTTAGTTGTAGCCAAATTGGGTTCATCTTGCATAATTTTGCACACCTCTGCTCTGGATACCTATCAGCAAAATAATAAAAATCTCCGTAGAATTGTTATGAATACTTACTGAAAAAATCTCTGCTACAGCGTTCATTATTTCACTTTTTGTAAGTGTACGGCCATTTTTTTCGGTCAATGTATGAAAGCATTTGTAAACTGCTACTTTGGTGTCTTTATAAATCTTTTTTGGCATTTTGACAAAAGGCAAATTGTCAGAATGACTTTAAGGTGTCAGTCGCTCAGTACACTCTAAAAAATTTCAATTCAAGATTTACTCGATGTCATGTGAAATTAAAACGGACTTTATTTCCACTGCCTGTATGTCCCAACATCTATTTTTACTGCGTGTATGTCCAACATGTACTTCAACTACCTATCTATATATGTATATCCAACGGCTATTACGACTACCCACCTATCTCCCAACAGTATTTCAACTAACAATTGAATTTTTTAAAACTCAATAAAAATAGCTTGTTTTTACTTCTAAGGTTGGTCATATTTTAGTAGCTATAAATAGGGTTCTAAATGAAAAGATTTGTTTTCATGCAAAATTGTTTTTGTTATATAAAAACCATACGAAGTTGTTGGTTTCTTAATCACTTTTTTTCAGTTCTGAAAGCCTTTTTTAAGCAGCAGTAAAAACACAGCATATGAATATACTAATAAACAATGACGTCAAACAGAAAGAAGATAGTGTCATTTATCTATAGTAATTACTTGAATGCCAATAATGAAACAAAACAATGATATGTCTTGTTCATGGAAAAAGCTGGTTCTTTAGTTGACAATAGTATATTACTCTACAAGTTGAGAAAAGTGGTGTGTTTCTGAACAGGTATGGTGTGTTTGAGTACGAGCGTTAGCAAGTACTTAAAAGGTCATACAAGTTTAGAAAAACAACTTTTATAACGTGTTGAGTATACTATTTTATCGCATTTCATAAGAAATGTAAAATATTAAACTCTTACATACAAGTGACACCAACTGTCAAAACATAACAAAGATGGGCATAACTCAATCCTATGTACTAAAGCACAATAAGCAGCTCCAGTTGATGTTATGCGTTTGGCAGTACTGAAGTGTGTTGTTGGTGACACTGTAAGTCTATGTCAAATTCGAGGTTAGCAGGTTAGGTTTTGCGTCAATCTGTGTCAAAACTGACGCAAAACATAACCTATTAACCTCGAATTTGACATAGACTTACAGTGTCACCAACAACACACTTCAGTATTGCCAAACAGTCAGGCCATTTTTAATTACAATAGTTCCGTGACCATTTGGAGCCGTTTGGATACCGAGTTGACGAGTTTGCCTGTATATAGGTTCCTTTTCAGTCATATTTTACAGTATAACCCCTCAGCTAATTGCATCTAAAATTCTAAAGTTGTCACGCACGCAACTCCGTACCGCTCTAATCTCTACGCCGCGGCGCCGTTGCAATTACAGCGGCAGTTTGTTTCTTCCCGTTTACTTCAATTTAAAACGAGGCCCTGCGAGTGGGATAGAGAGGTATTCGCCCCATCACATTTTTTCGTATTCAGGCTGTCTCGCCTGCCATCGCCACGCGTGGTTTACTGCGTTCTCATTGGTTACATCTGTTGGCGTGATCGCGCGTTTTACGCGGAAGTTGGCTTCGCTTCGCTTGGGAGTGAGTTGATTTCCCGCTGGGGTTTGAGGCGCTTGATCTGCGAGCCTTGGCTCTTGGTGGCCGCCGTGCCTTCGGGCAAGGCGTCTTATGTTGTGCTTTTACAGCTTGCCGCTGTTTTTTAATTGTTAGAGACTTCTGATCGGGCTGTCAAAGCGAGAGGTGGTTTTGCTAGTGGAGTGAGCTGTGGTGCCTTGTGTCAGGATAACCGCCAGTTTTGAATAATTTCGTCGGGCCGTGAAGAGGCCATTCTCCCAAACTGGGGATTAATATCGCAGAGCTGTACAAGTCTTCGCCACGCTGGTGGAATATCTGCAGGTGCCGTTCGACTCCCACGCCTTCGCCTGTACGTCCGTTGCATTGGACAAGCCGCTAGCCGCCGTGACGCCATAGCTCGGCGGGCCCAATCAGGTAGCATGTGTAATTTAGCATTAATAGTTAACCTGTGTAATTTAGCACTAATAATTAAACTCTTGTAACAGTAATTGCTATAAACGCAGTATCGCTTGACCGATCTGACATTAATATCCAAATTCAATAATCTGCCTACCAAGGCCTGTTGTATAACTACATTCATTCATCTGCCTACCAAGGCCTGTTCTATAGCAAAATTCATAACTGCCTACCAGAGCCTGTTGTATAACTAAATTCATTCAGTCGATCGCGCTTAATTGTGCGTTATTTGTGAGAGCATTCAAGAATCGCTAAGGTCGCGGTGAACTGAGTTCATGTGATCATTTAATTATAGTTAACACACGTCACAGGTAAGTTGGCGACGCTTGCCGCTGCTGAAGGTCATGAGGCTACTACTATGTTCCTTTCCAGTTGAGTTCTGGATTTTGGCCAAGGTGCAAAGTTAGAAGGTAGGCGCATTTGATTTCCCGGTTTTCTCGGGGTCTATCCTTGTATCTTCGTTTATGTCAATGAAACCGGGTGGCGCGCTATTAAATTTGATCGATGTTTACCGCCCCTTTGGCCGTTGCTCGTAGGTAATCTCGTGAAGGACCCTCCCTCGCTCCACTGATGTTTAGTCGGCATATCTTGTTGCGGGTTGGGCAGCGGCCCTAGGTGAGTGTTCGTCCCGATTATGTGAAATATCGTCCACGCCGGCCGTTTAGTTTTTGTATGAGCCGGAGCGGTGTCGTAAAACTCGTTTAGACCGTAACAAAACGTAAAACGAATCGCCGTTGCTAGGCAGAATAGTGTTGCTAACGATAAAAGTACCACATTTCTTATCTTATTTTGAATGAAGAAATGTACATTTTCCAATGAAATACGATAAAATACTTTTCTGAAAATACCGTTGTTTTACAACTCGAACTAATTTATAGTTATTTAAACTTATTTTCCTAAAGCAAAGTAAGTAGATACATTTCATATTTTAGAAGTGTGGAAACCAATATACAGTCAGACCTAGCCGTTAGCGGGGGTTACGTTCCAGAAGAATGCCGCGAAGTGCAAAACCGCGATGCGCAAGTAAACACATAAATGATAAAAACGGGGTAAGGTTCCATAAACAACTGTAAGTCTATGTCAAATTCGAGGTTAGAAGGTTAGGGTTTGCGTCAATCTGTGTCAAAACTGAAGCAAAACCTAACCTACTAACCTCGAATTTGGCATAGACTTACAGTGTCACCAACAACACACTTCAGTATTGCCAAATGTAAAACAAATCGCCGTTGCTAGGCAGAAAAGTGTTGCTAATTATAAAAGTACCACATTTCTTATCGATTTTGAATAAAGAAATGTAGTACAGCGTTTCGTTCCGATCTTCGTTCGAGACGGTCGATTTGCTGTGTGTGCCGAGTGAAAACAATAGTCATCTATTTATAGTGCGAGAGTTAACCGAGATATCAGGACAGCTGTCCAGCCAGTCCCAGGTAATCCTTATCGGACCACTTTACACTTCCAAAATGATAAATCCAGACAACATAAATAAAAACCAACTAAACCTAACCCCAACTCAAAGCGAAAAACCAAACAATCAAGCTACCTTCTCATCAGTCACCAAATCACAACACTCCATGTTCCCTAAAAAAGACCAAGCCATAATTATAGATACAATTGACGGAATACCGCAAACAGATTACATTAAAGCCATATTCTGGTTGTTATCTACTAATTTAGTGAACAGGTCCTTGAAAGTGGCCCATTCCTCATAATTTCCCTCGTATATGGGGATTTTGACTTGAGGAAGCGAGATGGCTGCTGCTTGCTCGTTCCTTGTCGGTGCTTGCAATAAAATAATTAAATTTCTATACCTGTCTTCCAACGTAGTATATTCAGGACTGAAGTGCATTTGTTCTGAAGCCATGTCGTTCGACATAACTTCTTCGTCCATCTCGACCACACGATCCCATTTTTCTCTTAATTCCCTTGTCGTGATGGCGGGCCTCCCTAATTCTTGTGTTAGTTCGGCGTCGTCCATCGCTTGCTTAAAATTCTGAATCCGAATCTGCAGTTTTCGGATACGAACCTTTTGCTCGGGGTTTGCCACCATTTCCTCTTGATTCCTGCTTACGGAGGGGTTGGAAATTTCCGTTGATTTTGAACAGCTCTGCAAGTAGCTTTTTGCTTCGCCGTATATGGCTTTAATTTGATCGTAATACCCTGTTGTAAAATAATTATGAGTTGAAATACTTAGCTGCCCCATTTCTGCATGATTTTTAGTTGCAGTGTTCCAAAGTTCGTCCAGCGTTTTGTTGCGACTGGCGATGTAGGCTTCGTTTTTTCGGCTGGCAGGGTCCTTTTTGCCGTTAGATAATACTTGTTTTATCTTCTGCTCGAGCTCTTCTTGGGCGACAGCTAATTTGTTGAATTCCTCCATGTTGTTAGCCATTTTTTGGGACCTGGGTGGTTGGCAGATGTTGTCTTCTTCTCGGGATGCTGGTGACCCTTGGGATGTGTTTGTTCTTTAGTTGGAGACAGATCCGGCTCGAAGGACCATGAACAGAATTGCCTGGAGGCTGGATCAGGATTCCGTTGCTTTTCGCTGGTTCTATTCCTTAAGCACATAAACGAGACTGCGTTTATGTTTTAAACCAATGTAGTCAATGGTACTTAAAAGGGACGACAGTAAACTACCCTCGGAGACGCAGCCTCACGTCTCGATAATATTATGGCTTGGTATCAGGGTAGCGACGTAGTGAATGAATCAGACATTAAATGCAGATTGTTTTATTACGAAAATAAACGTTCTATTTATACAAAACAAGAATGCTGAACTAAGTAACATATCAAAGTTCAGAATAGTGTAGTTTACTGGAACGCGTTTAAAGGTACGAAAACAGCAATTCAGCACAGTAAGCTTTTTATAGTTCCGTATGTGTTACTACGATAGCAGCAGTGGACTGTAATTTTGATTTAATCGAGAGCTACCAAATTATTTATGGCGAGGGTACGCGCAACAATTAGGAAATGTATTGCCACCTACCTTTAACTACGGCTCCTTCTCTCGTGTCCAGCCTGCAGTCGCGGCAAGCGTTACTTGTAGATGGACTTCTCGAAGATCTTTTGCACATACATTCTTTATTTAGCGGACAGTTTTACATACACAAGAATAACATTAAGAACGCGACAGCGCCGACAATATTTCACGCGACGCGCTAGAGCTCAGGATCACGCTACGGTCGCGATTGTTTTTCCACTTCTAACGCTGCCTTCGATATTGGGCAGGCAGCTCAACTTTCCTATCTTTAACGCGACCCTCGCTCTTACCAAAAAACTAATTGCAACATCTGGAGGCCTAAACATCCTCCCCCACCTTGGAGCGACCAGGTCCAACAAACAACAACACAACTAATCTAATTAACAACAATACAACAAGAAGACGTTTCTCCAAGCTCAATACCAATCCTATCGAAACAAGGAGGAAACGCAACAACAATACATTCTACTCAATCGGCAACGGAGACAACTTTACCACTGCACGCGTAAAGATGCCACGAGCCGTTTTTACTTCCGCTACGCGGACTACACCATCCGGTCCAGGAAACGTTCTCGTAACTCGGCCTAATCGCCATTGCAAAGGAGGGATATTGTCCTCCCGAATGAGAACCAACGTGCCCTCTTTCATATTCGGACACCCTTTCGTCCATTGGTGACGCTGTTGCAGTGTACACAAGTAGTTCTTGTGCCACTGATTCCAAAAGGAGCGGTAAATTTGTTGAACGAGCTTCCATCGACGAAGGCAAGTAATGTTCTCTATAAGACTGTCTGGCTCTATCATGGTTACAGGGGGTTCCAGTAGAAGAAAATGGCCAGGTGTCAGCGCCTCCAAATCATTCGGGTCGCTACTCATCGGTGTCAAAGGCCGAGAATTCAACACTGCCTCCACTTGCACCAGAATAGTGTAGAACTCTTCGTAGGTCAGAATTTGGTTACCCATGACCCGGGCTAGCAAGTTCTTTATACTCTTAATTCCTGCCTCCCAAATTCCACCGAAATGGGGGCTGGAAAGGGGATTTAAGTGCCAAGCAATGCCTTTGTCTGCCAACTCTTGCGACACGGTCTGATTGTACGCATCAGACGTCACTATCTGCTTCCACTCGGCCAACTTGCGTTTAGCGCCGACAAAGTTGGTGCCGCAATCACTATAAACTTTCTTGACGGTTCCACGGCGAGCCATGAATCTTCGAAAGGCACCTAGAAAAGCTTCTGTCGTCAAATCCGACACCAGTTCCACATGAACAGCGCGAGTCGAGAAGCAGACAAACAGACAAACGTAGGCCTTTAAGATCCTTGCCTTTCTCAATCGTCCCATCGTTATCTCGAAAGATCCTCCATAATCCACGCCTGTTACCAAGAACGCTTTGACTGCCTGGAGCCGAGCAGCCGGTAAATCTCCCATCATTGGTTGGATGGGCGGTGGTTGAGTTCGAAAACAAGTCAAGCATTTTGCGAGACGCTTGCGAATGGCGTCCCGACCAGCCAAAATCCAAAACTGGGCCTGTATAATGCAGTGCAAGTTTTGAGGACCAGCATGCATGTAACTGTGGTGATAGTAGTCCATTACCAAGTTTGTAAAGGGGTGTGGTTTTGGTAAAATCTTGGGGTGTTTCCTTTCAAAATTAATGGAGGGGTGACGAAGCCGCCCTCCAACACGTATAATTCCTTCAGAGTCAAGGAACGGGTTCAACCTCCGCAAACGATGTGAAGGGTGACGACCAGCTTATAGCCGGTTAATATCCTCCGAGAACTCATCCCATTGCACCTTCTTTACGCAAATCTGAAGTGAACGACTAAGTTCTTCAGCAGTTAAAGGTCCAATAGTTCGGTTACCACGGGACCTTAAATTACCAATATACCGTAGCATCCATGCGACGATGCGTTTTAATTCAAATAAAGACGAAACCCTTGAAATAGCCTTATCGATTATGCTATTCTTTTCGAGCTCCTGGCTAGCGTCACAAAGCAACGTCAATATTCGAGCTTCGGGTTCGGATTCTGGGTGCTCCTGCCTCAGTTCGGGAAGAGAAGGCCAATTGTCCCTGGATTGTTTCAGCCAGTCTGGACCATAAATCCACAGTGGATGCGCTAATAGCTCTTGAGGAAATAAACCACGGGAAGCACAATCGGCTGGATTAAGAGCAGAAGGCACATAGCAAAAATGAGATGGAGCAACGATCGAATGAATTTGACTCACGCGATTCGCCACATAAGTCTTCCAACGGTTGGGTTGTGATTGAATCCATCGCAATGCCACGAGCGAGTCAGTCCAAATATTCACGTTCGATATGGTACACTGCCCCTCCAAAAGTGACCTTACATAATTCAAAAGTTTGGCTGCCAACAGTGCCCCACAAAGTTCGAGCCTAGGTAACGTTACCTTCTTGAGAGGGGCAACTTTGGATTTGGCTATGACCAGAGATAAATATACAACCCCATTTGGTTGTGTTGCTCGTAGATAAACAACAGCGGCGAAACCTTTCTCCGAGCTGTCTGAAAAGGTATGTAGTTGGAGGTCAATAGCCTTATCCACTCGAAGATTGCGTGACAACTTGAAACCAACTAATAGTGGAAGCTCAGTTCGAAATCTGGACCACTGGTGGCAAACATTCTCCGGCGGCTGATCATCCCATTTTAAGCCCAACTGCCATAAGAATTGCATTAACCATTTTCCAAAAAATGTAATTGGGCTCAGAAATCCCATAGGGTCGTACAACCGTGCAATGTCCGCAAGAATTGATCTCTTGGTGATTGGCTGATGAAGAGAATCCACCTGGTACGAAAAACTATCCGTCATTGGCATCCACACTAAACCAAGAATTTTTGCGGCTGGTTTCTCGGTGCTACCGAACGACAATGATTCTAAGGGCATAGCACAATCTTCCGGAACCAACAGATCCAACAGTGGTTTTACATTCGTCATCCTTTTTTTGAGCACAAACCCCCCATTTCGCAACAAAGTGACCAATTCCTTCTGCAAGTTCAAGGCATCATCAATGGACTGCACAGAAGCAGCTATATCATCCATATAGGTGTTAAATCGTATGGCATGCGCAGCCCTGGGAAACTCAGCTCCTTCTTCCTCCACGAGTTGATGCAAAGTTCTGATGGCTAAGAATGGTGACGAAGACACTCCATACGTCACTGTAGTTAGGCAAAACTCCCGCAACGACAACTCAGGTGACGATCTCCAAAATATTCGCTGAAAATCCCAATGCTTCTTTGCAACTTGAATATTACGATACATCTGCTTGATATCAGCGACTACAACGAATTCATGAAGTCGAAAACGAAACAAGATGTCAACAATGTTTGATTGTAATTTAGGTCCAATATGTAGGATTGGATTTAGGGATGACCCACCTTTACCTTTCATCGAGGCATCCAACACCACACGAAATTTGCTCACTAATGAATCCCTTCGAAAAATACAATGATGTGGGATGTAATAAGCAGAGCCACATTCCGACTGAAGAGGATTTGCTTCAACCATATGCCCCTGCAGCAAGTAATCCTCCATAAATGCCGTGTACTGATCCTTGAGACCACTATTTTCTGCAATTCGCTTTTCTAGCATTTGGAATCGCTTGAATGCTAAGGCCCTACTATCACCAATGTTGGCGGGCGAAGCTCGAAATGGTAGTTCTACAATAAATCGACCATCAAGCTGTCGAGACACTGTTTTACGAAAATGATCCTCACATTCTTTCTCCTCTTCACTGAGATCCGACGATACTGAAGGAGGCTCTTCCAATTCCCAAAAACGCTGCACCATATTATCCAAAGGCTCATCGAAATCTATCTTAGTGCATAGGGATAGCGATGCTGTAGCAGTTTGAGCCAACCTAGCAATTAAGCAATATCCCCATACGGTACCTACAGCACTGGGTGACCCTGGTGGCCCTGCGATGACAGGCCCGACTACTACCGAGCTATACCATTCCGCTCCGAGAAGTATGTCGACCGGTTTTCACATAAAATATTCAGGATCAGCTAGAAGGCATTCATCTATCTGGGGCCAACCATGTTCTTCAAGGTTCATGGATGGACACCTAGCAATCGCTTCAATTACCAGCGCCTCTACGTTCAGGGAATCCTGTTCGGGACGTTTCAGTGCGCAACAAATAATTTCTTTGGCCACCGTTGATGCCGTTTGAGCGATACCAAACACTGGAACCAGAGTGGGCCGAGCCGGGAGATTCAAGCGCTGAGCAAACGATTTACTGATGAAGGTGCCCTCACTGCCGCAATCAATTACTACTCTGGCCAACTGTTCCGTACCATTGCTATCGAGGACATATACTTGAGCTGTGGCGAGAAGCACTGTACATCGAGGCTTTGTGAATGCCCGAAGAGACGAAACGGATGGTCCTGCGACCTGAGGTTCTAGCTGTGAACTACTATTCGATTGAAGGCGAGGTTTACTACCTTCCAATGTTTTAGAAATCGACTGATGAACCTTTTGGTCGGTACGAGTGTTCATATGCAGTAAGTTGTGATGTTTCGAATTACACTGCTCACAAGCTCTTGGCATAGGACATTGCCTGAGAAAGTGCCCTGGTTCTAAACAATTTAGGCACAACTTTAACGATTTGACTACTTCGAAACGATCACGATCAGTCTTTTGGCAAAATTGTGTACATTTTTGCAAGTTATGACGATTCTTGCACAATAGACATTGCCCTTGGGGTTGCGAGGCAACTAACAAAGAGGTACTACTTCCACGAAGTGACTTTGACCATTGAAAAGAACTCGATGAACTAGTGTTTGGCTTGGCCATCGATCTGCCTGTGCTAATAATTGAACTACTTGCCTCAACAATACGCGCTTCTTCATTTAACATGTTCACAAAATATGAAACTGTAGAATCGGCTGTAGCGATAATCAGTTTCTCCCATGTCTCCCTCAAGTGCTTGTTTAACTTCTTCGCTAGAATAAATAGTACTGGAACCGACCAACGATCAGTATCATGACCAATTGTTGTAAGTGCACCAATGCATTCGGTGACCGTGGTAGCTAAGGCTCGAATCGACTTTGCATACCCTGTAGTGACCGAAGGTGCACCGAATAAAGTCTCTAAATAAGCATTTGAGAGCAGAGAACTGTCATTATAGCGCGCGTTTAATTGATCCCATGCAGTGGTATAAGCAGCTGCAGTTAACGGCAACGACGAAATAAGTTGAAGTGGCTCACCACCTAAACATATCCGCAACTGCATGTGCTTGTAAACGTCAGGATACTGCGAATTCTGATGCACTGCTGCCGTAAATACTTCGTTAAAGTTTTGCCAGTCTTTAATATTACCGGAAAATATCGGTAAATCGAGTTTCGGAAGATTTATACTTGTCCCGGCGTGCGCTACTGGTGCCGCTGCGTTTGAAGAATTATCAGCGGGCCCTGGAAACGCGGCCAAAACAATTGCCTGGGCATTGTAATAAGCGCTTTCGAACTTCTGTATATCCTCTTGCAGCTCCTGAGCTATACCTTGCTTGGCATTATAAGATGCTATTTTTAACATCGTCTCTTGATAAGTTTTAAGCAAAATATCCATTTCCTTATCCATAACTTGTCAACGGTTCTTTAACTTAACGTTCGTGATGTCCTTTTCTAAATCCACGGCAACCTTTTCGAGGCGAATCACGCGTTGCATCGTGCTTTCCGCAACGAATTTTAATTCATCAATTACCCCCATGATTGATTAGGCAAACGACAGTTACAAAGTAGCGAAAACAAATTGAAAAACCAATCCAAATTACCTATTTGAATTCCACTTAAAAATGACCCTAAGCGATTAATTTTATCTACGAGTCCGAATGCGCGGCCTAAATTTCGAAATGCCTGGCGTTACTCGATAAAACGGTCGCAAGAAATTGTTCTTGCAGCAATTTATTTGTGGACTTCGGCGACCAGTTTCAAATCGACAAATTATTAACGTTAATTACAAATAACACAGCTTCAACGCCTATCAAACAACCTTACAAATTCTTATCTCTAGTATCAACGAAAATTGTCTCGAAATTTGGAATACACCAAACGACAAAGATACTTTTTGAAACAATCGCCGGCGAACATATGCGCTGAACACTGCCCGCGATAACGAAGCGGGCGTACCTACGCCAACTAAAACTTGAATCTAGCTTATACAACAAACTTTTCAAACAACAAATCCGACGATCGAAAGGACCAATGTTACTACGATAGCAGCAGTGGACTGTAATTTTGATTTAATCGAGAGCTACCAAATTATTTATGGCGAGGGTACGCGCAACAATTAGGAAGTGTATTGCCACCTACCTTTAACTACGGCCCCTTCTCTCGTGTCCAGCCTGCAGTCGCGGCAAGAGTTACTTGTAGATGGACTTCTCGAAGATCTTTTGCACATACATTCTTTATTTAGCGGACAGTTTTACATACACAAGAATAACATTAAGAACGCGACAGCGCCGACAATATTTCACGCGACGCGCTAGAGCTCAGGATCACGCTACGGTCGCGATTGTTTTTCGACTTCTAACGCTGCCTTCGATATTGGGCAGGCAGCTCAACTTTCCTATCTTTAACGCGACCCTCGCTCTTACCAAAAAACTAATTGCAACACCTGGAGGCCTAAACAGTATGTGTTTGCCAGACAGAGCGGTGAACTTGGGTTCACTAGGTTGCGTACTGCGTGAAATGCCAAGTTGCAGTTTGCTGCGGTTTTTAAACTCAATGCTTGCGAAACAAGATTAGTTTGTTAATATTTCGTAAATAGGAACTGAAATTTGCCTGTTTTAATTCAAGATTAAAACAGATCTAAATTAAATATAAACTGGCGAAATTATGAAGTAAAACTGGAGGTTAAAACTGCTTGTTTATGGAATCAGAATTACAATTAGAACTTCTGACTGGATTTCGTAAATTTTGTTATTAAAATGTATGTGTGTTTAAATCAAGTTTAAACAACAAGACGACTGCCCGATTCACACAGCAAATATTGTTAATAGCTGGTTTACAAATAATAACATAGAAGTTTTACCTTGGCCAGCTAATAACCCGGATTTAAATCCTATCGAAAACCTTTGGGGTTTAATCGTTAAGAAAATATATCGTGCTAACTTTCAACCTCAAAGTTCTGCGAACTGTGGAACATCATTCAAGAAACATGGGAAGAAATAATCCGTAAGGAAGATTTCATAAATTCACTTGTAAACTCAATGCCACGTAGACTCCAACAAGTAATTGTTAAAAACGGTTCTACAATAAAATATTAAATATTCGTAATTGTGTTGCTTTTTCTTATGCTTATATTTTTAATAATAAATTATGTAGTCACCTATGGAAATTAATTTAGAGCCAGTTTCACACGTTATTAAAACGCAAAAAGTAGTCGCAAGACGTGTCCCAGTTTTATTTGCAATCAGCTGTACATTTTCTTCACAGAAACAAAATATGAAAAGCTACTCATAACCATATATGTATTATACATATATTGCTACTAGGACCTGGAAACGGCCGAAAACATTACGGCGCCGACATAGTCTCACTCTGAGTATAAATCGTCTAGTGCGCATGCGTGAGAATTCGAACTCTGCCTTTAGAAGCGAATTTTAAACTTCACCACTTCCCCACCGCGCGGACGACGCCGACGCGCTTGCGCACAGCTCACCATATACATTGAAGAGTTGGTTGTCTGTCTCACTTCCTTCATCACCCCCCAACTCATAGCCGCTACCAATATAGTAAGTAATATATATATGCCCATAACTCCCAAGGGACTTGTCAAATTATTCCTTCCTCAAACTCATGGTAACCATGCAACTACAAATACCGTCTTGGCAACCATACAATGAGACAATCATTGATGTTATATACAGATTGTCCGGATTGTATTCGGGACATGGGAAATTAATGAGTGCGACAGGGATAAACAGATAAAATAAGTAGGTATGACAGAGATAAAACATACCAAAATTTATCAATATACCAATGAACACTTTCAAAACTTTTCATAGATGCTCATATTTTAAATATATAAATCCCTTAACTGGTAACGTGCCGTCTGTGAGACTGCAAGTAAATTTTAATCTCAAGGTTTCAGCAAAAGAGTACCGCTTTTCGGCGAATAATCTCACCTAATCTTTCTCCTCATGATGCCCCACCTATCGCACAATTATTGGTAAATTTGGGTAACTGACGCTGGAGATGTGTCTTATTTTTAGTTCAGTGCAGTCTGTGAGACGGAACGTTACGGTTTACGTGAGAATTTTTTGCCACTCGTAGGCATGGCAGGCCCTGTGAATTACAATATTTCTTTAAGTTTTTTTTTACAAATGCATTGTTTTACTTATTATTAATCGTAAAATAAATAAAATTACTTTTGATCAAATGTTTTAATTTTTACTTCCTTTTACTATAAAGGAAGTATTGGATTCACCCCGAAAATTCGAAATTGAGTTTTCAACAGATCTTCACGTTTTAGAGTCCCCTGATCCCAAAAAACATATTTTTTTTCATTGGTCTGTGTGTCTGTCTGTCTGTCTGTCTGTCTGTCTGTCTGTGAACAGAATATCTCAAAAACGAAAAGAGGTATGGCGTTGAAACTTCATATATAAGTTTTGTGTACTATGTAGATGAGACAGCAAGCTTTTGAAGAAAAACGCATAACCGGAAGTAGGTGTTTACTCTTGTGATTTTTCAGTTTTTTTCGATTTTTTCAAAAACGGCTCTAACGATTTTTTTTAAACTTTACATTTTTCTTACATTTTTAATGTGTATTGATGTGAAATAGGTGATTTTCCAGTTGAATACTTCTAAAGTGGGTTTCTTTTGTTTTTTTTCTATTTTTTTTATTAACTCCTATTTTAAATAAAACACCCAGTATATTATTACATTTTTGAATTTACCTTAAAATTCTAGAGAAAATTTGTCTCTTCAACTAACACTCGATTTTGTACCGTTTTTGTAGAATTTGTAATTTTTGAAAATTTTTAACAAATGGTTAAAAATTAAAAATGAAATGTTTGACTAATTATAAGATCACTGTAAAAGGAAGTTGTGTGAGTGTATCACACCAGATTTTTTTTATCTTGGTCTGGTAAAAAGTACTTTGCCAATTTGTGTTCAAGTTGAAAATTATCTTATAATTTTTTCTTTACATCAAGTTTTCGGTTATTATTACTAAAAAATATGTGCCTAACAAACCTCTATATATATATTTAAAAAAATAATTAAAACAGTTTAATTTTTTTCGCTTAAAAGGTGTGCCAGTCTCACAGACTGCACGTTACCAGTTGTGCTCGAAACTTACACGTTACCAGTTAAGTGAGTTAAGGGTTTTAAGCTCAGCTGTCATTACGGCCGGTTTCATAATATCGACTTGAAGTCTACTTTAGCTAATGTCAACTTTAACTTTAAGCCAACTTTAAGTGCGTTTTAAGGCCGTGGTGTTTCATAAAAGTACATAATTAGACTTTAGATAAAGTGAGATTTGTTGAATGTAAAGGTTGTTGGCTAGAATGAAACAGGTTTGCAGCAAATTTCATAACTGTTTTGAAGTCATTTCCGTTGAGGTTAGGCTAACGTTTTTATACGATTTCAAATTTTTACGTTGTGCTGCACGGTTGTAGTTTGAATAATTATGGCTGAAAAACCACAGGCTACGAAAAATGCTCGCGGCAACAATTTCACAATTAGGCGGGCTACATTTGACCCAGACAATACTAATTTTTAAAAACGTGGAAAATAAAACCACAAATCTAATTTCACCAGCAGAGAAAGTTATTACACGTAAAATAATGAGAATCTTTTACTCTAATAATTCCTTGTTTGCTTTTTTTTTGTAGGAAGTGGCCTGGGAAAAAATAGCCAACCAGTTCAACTGTGTCCATCGTAGAGGTGGGGCGATTCATGAACGAATCGTTCATTTGAACGACTCCGACCAAAGAATCGTATGAATCGGTTCTTTCCTGTCTCGATTCGTCGTTCAATTGATTCGAAGTTACGTGTTGTACGACGCTGCGCAGCGTGATTTAAATCTGAATAAAGAATCGCGAATCCTATGAATCGGTTTCTTCTTGTCTCGGTTCGTCGTTTGTGTTAGATTTTGCTCGTACGACCAGTGCCGTCTTTTATATGATTAAGGCCCCGGGCCCAAGGTAATGAAGGGGCCCTTCTAGAAAGGAAGTAACTCAATACAATACAATATATATTTTTATCTACGACCACTACTAAAAGTAGGCCTTTTAACGCTAGCTTGTTTCACTAAAAGTGACGTTTTATAGTTTAGCGTGGTTATAGAACTCAGCTGTTTACTTTTAACCCATGTGCTAAAAGTGAAGTGAGGTTACAAAACTACAATTTCGAACTGGAGGTGAAGTTGTAAAGTTATTCTAGTTACTTCTTGCTTTACAGGTAAAGTGTTTTTGAAATAATTAACGCGTTATGTAATAAATACAGTCAGACGTGGAGTATTAATAATTACATTCTGTAACTGACCTTGCAGTACTGGCTTCGCAAACATTCGCCCGCGCGGCATGGGCTACTGTTTATTATGACATAAATTAGAAGTGTCGTAGATGCAAACCTCTGTTAAATCGATATTATGGATTAATAACGGTAAAATTAAGGTCGTAGATAAAATATTGTATGCAACGCATGCTAAAAGTAGTTTATGCACGAGACATGTTATGAAACTCAGCCTTCGGCTTCGTTTCATGATTTTCATGTCTCGCGCATAAACGTTGACTTTTAGCACTTGTTGCATAAATAGCTATTAATATACCTGCTTTTATTTTTATACAACTATGTACTGAAACGAAATTAAAATTCTAATAAAATGTATATAAACACAATAGAACATAAGAATCCTAAAAATTAAGAAATATGTCATAATTATTGCTACACAATAATAAAAGATTTTTTTCTCGATTTGATATGGGCAAAGTCCTGTATTATATCTTCAAAATTTAAATTCAACAATATGTCGCTTTCTATGCACATTAATGATAAAAGAGTTTAGCCTCTCTTGTAGCACAGTACTGCAAAGTTCGTTTTTTATCCTGCTTAACTTCGAAAATGAACGTTCTCCACTGCAATTAGTGATGATTGATGAATAATGACATGAAAATTCTAAGTGATAACGCAACGTTAGAAAATGTTTCTTCTAATTTATCAGTTCTTAAAATGTTAAACAGTAGCGAGTTATCAATTTGTTTAGTTTTATATACATCGTTAGTTCCTAAATACAGCGCTAAATGAATACATTCCGTTTCTAATTCTTCTCCATTTATAGCAAGGTGATAATATTCAGCAAACTTTTTACAGCTATCGTGCAATACATTTGGACTAATGGTTCTTAATTGATAAACAGCCACACCGATTGTTTACTTTGATATATGCAGCAGATCTCTGCTGTAGTTAAGTTATCGATGAGTCGATAATTGGGATAAACACTTCCACTTTAAATTTATCAAATGAATACACAACTTTAATTTTTATTTTTTTACAAAATATTTAATGAATTACAGAATTATTAGTTGATCAATGCGCCTGTCGGGGGCCCCAAAAAATTGGGGGCCCCGGGCCCGGGCCCGCCTGGCCCGTGCCTAAAGACTGCACTGCGTACGATGCAATGTGCGATTCAAAAATTGAAACCCGAACGCGAACGGGACGAACTAAACAAACTGAATCTTAAACTTGGTTGGTGCCACTGTTTTATCTTTTATAAGTAATACCTGCAACTGCAATGCAATTAAACTGATAACTGACCAAGCGGCAAGCGCATTTCAGCAAGGACAGCAAAGATAGTATGGAAGGTTCTTGATTCATAGCGTCTGGTTTCAAGAATACAAATGCGCTCGGTGCAAAATCTAAAATTCAGCGGGACCCAACCGAACGAAACTGAATCGTTCAAATGAACGAATCGAATGAATCGGTTCATGTTGATTGATTGAATTCGGTTCATGTTGATTGATTGAATCTTAAGAATCGACTCCTAAAAATTAATCGGATTGCCCACCTCTAGTCCATCGTATTCGAACTGTGGCACAGTTGAAGTCCAAGTACGATAACTTGAAAACGGCAGCTAGAAAGTACTATGCTGCCCACAAATCGTATTTGCATCGTACAGGAGGCGGTGCTGCAAAAGTCCCCGACAAAAAAGTATCATATATGACGTTATTCTAGAAATATTGTATATGAAAACTGTTGGGGCTGTAGAACTTCCTGTATCGCAGACTTGGAGGTGGTTTTTGAAGACGATAAAGATATACAAATGGGTGACGACATGGTATGTGGTGGTAGCCGATGTGCAGTTGAAAATGGGAACGATACTGCAAACGCTGTTTGCAAATAGAGGTGTGCAGAAAGTTCCTCAAAATGAAAAGTGGGAAACACACTCCGATGTTAAAAAGAAAAGAAATTGGAAAATTAAATAAAAGCATGTGAACTTTGAAAGAGGATTATTTAAAAAAGAAAATTTCTTTTTTGGAAAACGAAAGAAAGGCAATTAAAGTGGTTGCAGATGGACGAGGAGTAGGTGCCACGAAAAAAAGATGGAACTAATTTGCATAGAAATTGAAATTAAGAAGAGACAATTACAATTAGAATAGTTTAGCTATTTATTAGTTATTAATTTATGTAGTTTAATCAATTTATTACTGTTGTTTTTAATTAGGTTTAGTTTTATAAGTGTAAATAAATACCCAAGAAAACTTGGAATAATTTATTTTTTTCTATAGCACTTGTTCAAGTGTCCTTTTATCAACTCAAAACAAGAAGTCAAGTTTTACTTTAACAGCAAGGGTAGATAAAGTAGCACTTTAACATCAACGATAGATAATAGTTATTTACTATACAAGTGGGATAACAGTATCATTAATATACGTGTGTGTAAGTTACAAACGAGTGCGTAGCAGGAGTTATGTAAGCACACAAGTATATTAATGATGCATTATCACACATGTATTGTACAAAATTTTATCTACGACTGCCTAAAATTGAGAAAAGTGCATTAAGAGAAATGTCAGATCTGTCATTTTCAAAACTATTTTAGTAGGCAAATGTCATTATGTCATTCATTTGACACTATTTCAGTTACGTAATGAAGTCATTACACAACTCAGTTGCGTAATGAAACCATTACATAACTGAGTGGTGTAATGAGCTTCATTACGTAACTGAAATAGTGTCAAATGAGTGACGTAATGCGTTACTTATCCCACTGGAGTAGATAAAGTAATTTAATTTTCTAACTTGTTAAAATTAAAAATGACACCTTTGTTTTATCGTAGCAACCCAATCTAGCTACTAACATTTTGAAATGTGATTGACTGCCCTTATTTTCTTTTGAAATTGTTCAAGTTCTTGCTATAGAAAAAAAAATGTATTATACACTCTTGAACCATTAACGTCTCGATATCTGGATATCGTAAATTTTTCAAGAACAAAATTCATTATCGGTACTCTTTATAATCCTAATCAAAAAGAATACAAATTATTTCTTGACGAATTTGAAAATTCTATTATTTCATGCATGTCTTATTCTGAACATATAATCTGTTTAGGTGATTTTAATATAGATTTTTTAAAACCGCACCACACCTCTACAGCATACATGCAAAATTTGCTTGAATATCTTGGTTTTTATCAAATTATTAATCAACCTACAAGGGTATCAAACATTTAAATATTCTCGGCCTTAGCAGAGAAAAACATACCGTTATACCAGAAAATCTGAAGGATCTTAACATGATTAATGATTACTTTGTAAATGGTATTCCCACTGTTAACAATAATGGACAGACAGTCCCTCTCGACATTTATAAAGAGACCACTTACAAAAATTTAAAATTTACCTTTTCTCCGGTTGATACCACAACTGTATTCCAATATTATGAATAAAATCAAATCAAATGCATTTGGTAATGATAATATTAATATAACATGTTAAAGCTGTGTTGTCCAGTTATAATTCCCTACGTCCCCATATTATTAACTCTTATTGTTAGTAATATTTTCCCCCAGAGTTGGAAACATGCAATCGTCATGCCACTTCCTAAAAATAAACAACTGAGCAAAATTAATTACCTACGTCCCATTAGTCTTCTTCCGACGTTGTCCAAACTATTTGAAAAAGTTATTCACTTTCAACTTAATCCTTTCATTAATAATAATAATGTTTTGCCTCCGATGCAATCTGGTTTTCGATCTGGCTATAGCTGTACTACTGCTTTGCTAAAAGTAACTGACGATATTTTAGGTGCCACTGACAAGGCAAGGCCACTGCACTTGTGTTGTTAGATTATAGCAAGGCATTTGACACAGTGATGAGTGAATCATGACACTCTTATCATGATTCTAAAATTCCTGGGGGTTGCTCATGTTGCTACCTCTTTAATCGCAAGCTATCTTTGTAATCGAACACAATCTGTCAGTTTGGACAATAATATGTCTAGATCACTATCAGTGAGTCAAGGAGTTCCACAGGGATCAAATCTGGGCCTCTTGTTGTTTTCAATATATACATCTGTGTTTATGCAACATGTTAAATTCTCAAAAATTCATGCAGATGATACTCAATTATACCATTCATTTACCGCAGCAAACTGGAGGAATGCTGTTGATGAAATAAATTTGGATCTGCAGTATATCTATGATGTTTCCGTTAAACACTCACTTAAGATAAACCCCGACAAATCTGCCGCGTTACTGTTCGGCAATAAAAAAATCTGCCATAATTTAGTTAATATTGCTAACATTAATATTAATAATGTTAAAATTCCTTTCGTGACTAAAGCCAAAAGTCTAGGTTTAACGCTACACAATACTTTCCGTTATAGAGATCAAATATCCAAATATATTCTTCAGAGTTACCAACATCTTAGAAAGCTCTATCCTCATAGGTCATATTTAAACTGCGAAACTAAAAAGAAATTGTGCGAAGCTTTTGTTCTATCGCAATTTAATTATTGTGTTCCTGTTTATTACTTAACATTATCCGCCATTACCGCCCATAGAATTCAAAATATTCAAAATGCTTGCTTGAGATTTATATACGGCATTAGCAAATATGAGCGTATATCTTAGAATCTAGTTGATGCAGGTTGACTGACAATGCAAAATCGTAGAATACTGCAGGCCCAATGTCTTTTTCATCAAATTTTATCAAACAAGAAACCTTATTTATACAATAAGATTACCTTTAGAACTGATGCTCATAATATTTCTACTAGATTTAGGGGCCAAATTTCACCACCTCTCCATAAAACAATCTTCTTCGAGCGGTCATTCTCGTTTCAGATATATGCAATGTATAACAGTTTACCTTCGAATCTTAAAGACTACAGTTCTAAATTATTTAAATCAAAATTGCATTTAGACCTTTTGCAAAATCCCAATATTGAACTTGTCTGGAGCCAGTTAAAACATAAAATTCGAGCATTAAATACTTCACCAAATTTGAGCAATACGGTTTTAGATCATATTAGGCTAGCAGTAAACCAGTAAATCAAATTGATACTTACTTTTGGAATAAATGTGTACAACACGTTATTGATATTGAAAATTGTTATTCTTGCAACGTAGAAGTTTCCCCATTAATAATAAATATTACTGACGAAAGCGATATTTCAGATTTTGCCGAATACAGTGACGACTAAAACCCGGATTTTTGGCAAAATGCCTCTTTCTTCTTTATAAAGGCACATGTATTATAATTAAATATAATTGTTTCATACAATTTCTAACCTTTTAAGCTATGGTTTATTTTGCCTATTTTGTCTAATTTAATAAATTTCATTAATGATGCCAATTTTACTACTTATTTGCTTACAGTTTTGTTTTAGAGCCTAATTTATACTTGTCTTAAATAAAATTTGCTTCTAGTGTAAATCCAACTTTATTTGCTGCTGCATGGTGTAAAATCAACTTTTAATTTTCTAACCTAAAACATAAACAAAGCCGTAAAATTCGACGCTTAAAACACAGTGTGGGTTTACCGATTATTTGAGTTTTGTTATTTATTTTATTTGTTCCTCACTTGTAAACATCAATTTATCAAGTCACTGTATTCACCTTGAAAATGTTTCTTAACTGGCTAGCCAGTAAAAAATTTACTGGCTAGCCAGTTATATTTTACAAGCGTGCTCATAGATAAATGATAGCGTGCAAAGCCAGAGTTGTCTTCCTTAGTATGTGTCATATTGATAAATTTAGTTGCTTGTCAGTTTGACATTTTGAATTAATGGTAAATTTCTAGTTATTTACAAGTGAGAAACAAATAAAATATTCAACAAAACACACCAGGTAACCATTTTTACTGGCTCAAGGATATGACAGGCTCGCCTAACGGCTCGCCAGTCATCCCAATCCTATCGCCAGTAAAAACTGTTTTACCTGGCTTGTAATGTTAAATACTATAAAATGCCTAAAGTGGGTAAAACATATTTGTCAGAATTGTTAAGAAAATGGACTTACGGTATATCTTTTTATACAACTGATGGAAGTGTGGTGTTTTGCAAAGATTGTGAACATAAGGTAAAATTTAAATTACCCTAACCTGCAAATAATATAAGTGTAATTTAGAATTGTCTTTTATGTATTTTTAGATTAATTGCACTAAAAAGTGTCATTTGGATCAACATACAAAAACCACAAAGCATAAAGAAAACTCTTATAAAAGGAAACAAGCGGCTCAAACTCTTCTTACAAATATAAAATGTACACCAAACAGTTTTAATACAGATTTGTGCCAAGCATTGCTTGCGGCAGGTATACCATGGAACAAGCTTGAATGTGAAGAATTTAGGAACTTTTTAAAAAAGTATTGTATTAATCAAAACACTCCAAACGAATGCACATTGCGAAAAAACTACTTAAGCATTTGCTACGACAATGTAAGTAAGGTTACATTTACTGAAATTATGGCTAATATAATTTTATGATGTTTTGGGTCGGTAAGTGGCAAATATTATAGTAGAAAAAATGTTTGACGAAAAACCTGCAATTTCTCATCTACTTGCTTGTAAGATACTAGATAAAACTAACTCAAATACAATTGCTCGATTTGTAAATGAAACTTTACGTAAGTCATGTAGATGTCTGTATTATTTACTGTAGTATTTCTAATAGATTAGTCGCATTTTCAGAAATACTGTGGCCTACAGGAATAAAACATGAAAATGTCAGATTAATGGTTACAGATGCTGCAGCATATATGCTAAAAGCTGCAGTGAATCTTCGAGTGTTTTATCAAAATCTCATGCATATTACTTGTTTTGCCCATCCATGGTCTAAACAGGGTCTGTGAAAAACTTCGTGAGCAGTACCCCGATGTTATTGGGTTCATTTCGAATGTTAAAAAAGTTTTCGTAAAAGCCCCTTTAAGAGTTGCTCGATTTAAGGATTTATTGCCAAATACACAACTGCCACCAGAGCCTGTGATTACTCGTTGGGCAACTTGGTTAAATGCAGTGTTTTACTACCAAGAAATTTTTTAAGCAATTAAGGAGGTATTTGCTACTATGTACTTATATTTTTGTGTAAAAGTCTTACTGGTTTCTAATTTTTAATAGATAATTTCAACATTCCAAGACGATAGTAGTATTACTATAAAAAATGCCAAGAATTATCTAGCAAGTAATACAGTGCAAGCAGCTATTGCATATATTAAGAGTAATTTTAAAGTATTGGCTGATGGTATTAAGCAGCTTGAAACAATAGGCTTACATTTAACTAATTCAATAAAAATTATTGAAGAGACAAAGATAAGCCTATCACATGCACCACAAAAAATAGCTGCAATGTTGTTAACTAAATTAAAAGAAGTCCTGAATAGAAACCCTGATTATTTAGTTTTAAGAAAACTTGCAGATGTTCTAGGTGGCAAAATGGACCCCATTCCGAACCAATTTGGTATTAATTCTGAAAATGTGGTTAATTTTAAATTTGTGCATTGTTCATCATGTGATGTCGAAAGATCTTTTTCGAATTATAAGTTTTTATTGTCTGACAAAAAACAGAGCTTAAAACCAGAGCAAATGGAAAAAAATCTAGTATGCTATCGTACAAAACTACAGAATGAAACAAAATTATAGACATAAATACCTATGTTAATTTCAAGTTCTCATAAAAATGTATTTGTTTTTGTTGTTGCTATTATGGCTGTAAAGTAGAAACGTTTAGTTTTATATAAAGTCTACACATTACCCTTTTGCCGTGACGTCAGAAATAACAAAACATGGCGTTAAAAACGTACGTCTTATATTACAGTAAATTCAAAAAGATCATTTAGATTAGATCACAGGTAGTAGACTTCAGAAAGAATTTGACTTATACCTAACCTTTAATGCAAGGGATGCTCCAAATAGCACATTATTCAAACCAATACATTCTTGCCCTATGTAATCCGACGTTTCTCCTCTTCGAAGAAGTCCCTAACGCTTAAAATAATATTTTAGGCTTGCTCGCTTGCTTGTTATTGCGCGTTATTTTACTGTCATTTTGTACAAATGTCACATTGACAGTATTATAGAGCAAACCATACTTAAAGCGGACCTGACCAAAATCTGCAGATTTGTTGTTTCGTCCAATTCCTTATAGTGAAATAAAGAGAGAAAATTGTGACGTCACAGAAAAAAGGTAATGTGTACCTACACCTTAGTAAGAGTTTTTTATGTTCCTGAATAAATAAATATCTTATATTATAAGAGCCGATGCCGCCAGTCGCCGGCCGCCGGCCGTCCAAACGTAAGCAGGCGCGCGCACACGCAGCATGAACGGCCTGCCTACTAGCAAGTGGCGCGCGCGCACAAATGGCGAGACCGCATTTGTATTGTTAACGCTGGCAAGGCCGGACGTCGGCTGGCCACCAGCCTAATCAAGCATTTTTATTGTTAACCGTTTCTTTACGCTGGCAGGGCCAGACGTAGGCTGGCCACGAGTTCTAGTTTATTTTATAATGCCTAAATTTATTTTATAATGTCTATTTTTTGCCTATTTTAATGTCTTTTGCTGCTTAATTGCCTGCTTATTTGGGTTTTTTTAGTGCCTAAAATCTGGGCTTTAGTGACGACTAACCTATTTTTATAGTTATTAATGATACGAGTGCGAAAACACAAGCTTAAAGTTCGAGGGTGTTGTTATGCAACGAGACGCAGTCGAGTTCAGTGTTGCCAGATCTAGTGAAATTTCATTAGATCTAGTGATTTTTAGTCGATCTAGTGATTTAGTGATAACTTTTGCCAAAAGAGAATTATCTAGTGATTTTTTCCAGTCTATTTTATTAAAAAAACAAATAATAAAGCAAAAATTCCCCTTTCGCCGTTGTTGCAAATTACTACCTACTATTATTATTCCAATCTTAGAAATTAGTTTTCGCTGTGACGGACAGATGGCAGCCTGAGATTTGAAATGCGAAGGTAAGTAAATTCCATGAATTACTCAACAGAAAATAGGCATTTCCCTAGTTCAAACTAAGTGCCCGAGGCTATAAACAGAACTCCGAAAGGGAATTGTTCACATTTGCATTTTTACTTTCGGTAGAACGCAAAAAATTATCAACGTTCGAAGTGTGCTGTGAGTACTGTGACCACTGGAACTCAAGTGGATTTTCCGGTAATTTAATGATATAAATTTAGAATTACAAGCTGAAGCTCCAAAGATTCACTTACTTTATCCAAGAATGGCAACTGCTTTTAAATTAGCGTTGAGTTATTACACCTAACCAGAGTATTTAAAAACACGGATTTAAGCAAATTACAGTATAAAAATCCGGAATATTATGTTTTAATTGAGCACTTGTACTTAGGTCCAAATATCGCAGTAGCGCTAGCAAATAATAGTTTAACAGATAGTGCAAAACATTATTTCCGTTTGATAACATTTTTACACCGAAGCAGCGCATCAAATTTTCAAAAGATTTCTCTCCCGTGAAGCTGTTATTCTTAAATCATTAAATTTTCCTAACCTAATAACGGATGTCAATGCTTTAGATCGAGAAATTCGATCGCTAAAATATTCTGCCATTAATTTTGAAATGGAAAATTTAGAATTTTGGAAAGAAATTTTTAATTGTAAAAAAGCCCACGGTAATTTGTTATATCCCGAACTTTCTCAGTTTATGAGTATTTTTTTGTTCTTCCCCATAGTAGCGCCTGCGTTGAAAAGGTTTTGAGTTCAGTTAATTTAAATAAAACAAAACCAAGAAATAGATTAAGTACTAACACTTTGACTGGAATTCTTCATTCTAAAAACTTAATTTTGCCAGAAAACTTACAGATGCAATAATAAAAAATCATAATAACAAAATGTATGATTAAATTACATATTGTATTAATTATTGTAGGTGTAGTGTGTTATTCATTTATACTTTTTATTATATTTTTAAACACTTTATCTTGTTCGTGTTTTTGTTTATTTTTTATAATTGTGAAATCTATAATTTTGTTTTTTAATTTCCACCTTTCTTCACGTTTAAATTAATCTAGTGAAATTTTTGTCAATCTAGTGATTTTTTCCACCGCATGCTAGTGACTTTTAGAATTTTGACCTGGCAACACTGGTCGAGTTGCATAGACACCCGAGATACGAGAAGCGTTTTAGCAAGAGCGCCATTCAAAATGTTTTCTGTTGATCAACCACGTTGGTCACGAGTTGCTATGGATATGTTGTTTATTTTATAAAGAAAAATGTCAAAGTCAAATCAAATTCCTGAAAATATTTTAAAGAAAGGGAATCTATTGCGAGAAAATCTGTTGCCCGTGAAGTCTAAAGCTGCTTACGAGAAGGTTTATTAAAATTTCTGCCATTGGTGAGAAAATAACAAAGCCTTCTCGGTAACAGAAGAGGTAATTTCTTGCCTATTTAGACGAGAAGGTAAGTCTACGATTATTTTCATTTCCATTTATATTTAATTCATTTGATTTGCAGCAAGAAACGTCACATTCTTCACTTTGGCCTCATTATTCGATGCTGAAGTCATCCTTAAATGTGAAAGAAAACCTGCGCATTGAGCAGTTTGGGAATGTAATTGCTTGCCTTAAACCAAAGAATATAGATATTCTTTGCTTAAACAAATAAATGTAACACTTCAAGATACCAAAACGCATTTAATAAACCATTATTGTTGCTATATTTGTTTCGTATTTTAAAATTTTTAAAACACGTTCCGGGAAACGTGTTTTAAGCTGCTGTTTTTATTCTAGGATTTAGATATTAAAAAGATGACTGAAAATATTACCAACAGAAAAATATAATTTCGTTTTCTTCAGTGTTTGTTGCTGCTTTACTATGCACTAGTTTTATTCAGTTATCTGTTACATAAATATTATATACTACCAAGTTCCATTGTAGTGTTTTCTCGTATGTTTTGTATTTATGCAGTTTTTAATAATAAAAAAAATGTTTATAATTACAAAGGCAAAATAACAGACCAAATATTTAAGGTTAGGTTCTATTTGTCATTAGTCAAGTTATAATATTTTGGTTCTCCGATTTAATAATACACATGCCTCCTAAAATTTCATAGATAACTATCAAAATATTTATTTCACTATTTTCATAGCACTATACTTACATATTCTAATTTTAAATGTCATTATGACATTTTGAAATTTCATACTATTCTTACTAATGTGCTAGTAAATTAGTAATTTGTTTCATTAGTATAAAAAATGCATGATTTCGGGACAAGTCTTACGCGTCCCGAAAACGCATTTTTTGTGCGAATGAAACAACTATTTTTTCTTCAACTAGGTACTCATAAATTCGTTAATATGACTTATTATTTAGAATCCAACATTGTAGAACATTTATGGCGCAAATAAACAATCACTATACGGGTAAAATAAACAACAACGACGACCATTGCCGAATATTGACGAAGCGTTTGTTTTTTATTTCAAATTTACCATCTAAAACCCTATCTTGCGTCCATTTTTGTACTAGTGCAAATATGAATCGAAAAGTGTACAGTTGCCAAGGTAATTTGTGAACATCCCGAAATGGCTTACTTTTTATACAAAATTATTCGACAATATGGCGTCTTATTCGTGTGGTTGGAGAAAAATAAAATATTGTATGCACCACGGGAGATATTCATCTTTTTTAACTTCGGTTGACTTACAGACCTCGCTAAAACATAATTCAGATCGCCCTTAATGCATAAATATCTATTGTGATCCAGGTTTTTCAAATAAAATCGGTAATGACACTTACAATTTGTCTTCAAAATACGGGTCGTTGATCGTGGGAGCCACAATTAACTGATGTAAATCAGGATCTACACGTAAGAATGTACATCGAAAAACGCAATATTCACGGCAGGAATTGCATAGGTACTGCGCAAAACTGATTAGTTGGGGGCGGGCACCACACGTAGACGGGTCTTTAAAGTTTAAAAACAAGTGAGGCCTTGGGTTTGCAGATAGGTTTCCGTGACGTCATTATGTAAGCTGAATGGCTTTGCTTTGTTTAGATCCCTTTATTGCTTTGTTTAGATCCCTTTAAAGTTTAAACGCACGTTTTCAGTTCGAGCAAGAAAGCTATTCTTGCAGAATTTATTTCGTATTTTGACTAGGCCATTTTTTAACAAGGGCGTAGCCAGGCGCTTAGAAGCCGCGGGGGCGACGGGGGCCAACGGTACTCTCAAATAATTTTCAGAGAGGCCTGCCCCCCTCGAAAATATCTTTCTCTAGTTTCATCATAATTTATAATTTTACGTATTTCTTATAACCACTAACATAAATATATAAGAACTTGCGTCTTATTTTTTTATCGGCGCCGAGTGAGCGATATTAAATTTCACTATTCCAGAAAGTAATCGGTGTTGTCGGATACCTTTTACAACATATAAATAATTGAATCACGAAAAATCTCCTTATTTAGCCAACTGTAAAAGAACCTTTACAGGATTTTTGTAACAGTAATTCATTAACAGGGCTAGATTAGTGTTTCTAGAAACCATTTAAATAGATATTAATTAGAGTTGAGAAATATTTCTCCTAAAAAGCACCTTGCAACACTACTTTTTGGCAAATAATAACAAATCTAAGAAGTAGTAAACATTTTATATTATTTTTGCCAATTATAAATCTTGAAAAGTCTTCATATAAAAAAAATTGAATTTTAATATTAAGTCTTGGTACCTGAAATTTTGAAAAAAATATTTTAAAGATTGAAAAATTAATTTCTAGCTAAAGTTTACAAAATTAGGTGTTTTCTAGCCTTGAGATTGTTCAGTTTGTTCAGTTAACTAAGAATAACAAATTCTAAAAAAATCTCATTGAAATCTTACTTAATTTCTGAAAAATATCACTTTTTGGATTTTGACAATTTCGAAAAAATCCATTTTCTAAATAAGTAAAAGTCGCTCGGTATATATGATAGGGGCTAAATAGGTTTTTAGACAAGCACAAATTATTGACGTAAGAAGTTTTTCGAAAAATCAAAAATAAAAATGTTTCCCATATTATGCCGACTTTTTGGCGGACACTGTAGAGAAGGTAGCCCATGCAGATCTAGACCAGTGGTTCCCAAACTTATTTGGCCTAACGCCCCCTTTTCTGAAAAAAAATACTCAGCGCCTCCTGAAAATCTACATTCTTTAAGCGAACAAACAGAAAGATATTGTAGTGGTAGCTTCTTGAGACTGATAATTATCTATAAGAGTATTTCTAGGTAGGAAATTATTTTGAAAGAATAAATTAATTAGCAATTAAAAAGTACAAGGGGGATTTATACATTACAAGTGCAACATAAATATTTGAGAATTGTTTAAAGAATGATACATTAGATACAGTTACTGTTAAATTGTGAATAGTTTATTAAAAAGGTTCGAGCATATAAGTTGATTTAGTTGGGATAGTTGTTTGGTAACACAGAGCTTATATTTTAATTTGTAGGTATTAACTGACAATCGGAATAACTAAAGTGAAAGTCTAAATGATTACCTGAAAAAGTTAATTATGAAATGTTATAATAAAATATACCATATAGAAATTTTGTATAAATTATTATTGATAGATAAAATGATATTTTTAAAATAAACAAATCTTTTCTGAATTTGTAACCTGTATTTTGAGTAAAAGTATATTTGAATAATAAAAACCCTTTATTATAATGGTATTTACTTTCTGGATGGTGCATTAAAGGGTGTGATAAAGTAAAAATAAAGAAACGGAGAATAAACAGACTGAATAAATAAAGTAACAAATGGTATGAAGAAGAATAAGAACATTTAATAATGGTAAATAGTCTTCATGGAGTAAATAAATCTGTAACTTGCATTTTGTGTGTTTCTGTGGAAAATAATGTTACACAACAGATGAAATATGTACGAATGGTTTCTCTAAATCTTCTTATCTTCTCTTCCTTCTTTAAGCTTTCACCGCCCCCTTATTTTTATTCACCGCCCCCCAAATGTACCCGAGGCTACTATCGCACCCCTGGATCGTTCCAGCGCCCCCCACGGGGCGATATCGCCCACTTTGGGAATCACTGACCTAGACGATCTTGTAACTGATTTCGTGGGTGCTTTACCAACTAGAATTTCTGTTTTTGGTACAGGTTCCTAAATGATAGTTTCTTAATTGCATTTATTTTTGTATTTGTGTTTTATATACATTTATGATATTTCTAATCTTTATTTACACCCTTTTTATTTTTTGAAAACTAGTTGTATACTCATTTAAGTTTGCTTATTCATGTGTATTCTTTGTTTATGTGAAAATCTGATAATAAACATTGTTCATTGTTTTAATGAATTTTTTATGGTAGTGTTTTTTAAATAAAATAGTACTTATTAAGTAACCAGTGACTAAAATATACTATTATAGTATTAAACTAATAATTGATAATCAGTAATCGGTGTTGTCGGATATCTTTTACAACATATAAATAATTGAATCACGAAACATCTCCTTATTTAGCCAACTGTAAAAGAACCTTTATAGGATTTTTGTAACAGTAATTCACTAACAGGGCTAGATTAGAGTTTCTAGAAGCCATTTAAATAGATATTAATTAGAATTGAAAAATATTTCGCCTAAAAAGCGCCTCGTATAGAAAACGTAAAAATTATGCAAACTAAGTACTTTTCTGTAAATAGTAAAAAATCTAAAGAAATAATTAGATATTATGTATATTATTTTTCCAATTATAAATCGTTAAAATTTTTCACATAAAAAAATTTGAATTTTAATATTAAGTCTTGGCATGTGAAATTTTGAAAAATATTTAAAAAATTAAAATTTTACATCAGCTAAAGTTAAAAAAATTAAGTGTTTTCTGGCCTTGAGATTGTTCAGTTAGCTAAAGATAACAAACTCTAACAAAATCTCACTGAAATCTTACTTAAATTTCCGAAAAATAGCACTTTTTGGTTTTTGACAATTTCGAAAAACTCCATTTTCAAAATAAGTAACAATCACTCGGTATATATGATAGGGGCTAAATAGGTTTTAGACAAGCACAAATTATTGAAGTGGTTTTTTTGAAAAATAAAAAAAAATCCCATATTATGCCGATCTTTTCGCGGACAGTGTATATGATTTTTTTATTTCAAACGCATATTCAATAGCGTAAAATTTCAAAAATTTTGCTTTATTTAGATTTAGTGATGAGCTTCTCCACTTTACTAACCACCTCAGCCCATGCATTTGCTCCAAAAACAATTGCAGTATCATCAGCAAATGATATTATATTACATATACCGTCTACATACATAATTTATTAGCTTTTAGAACACTTTTAAAACGGAGTCTGGTAATTTTAAATCAAACAATGAAGACAAAATATCTACGTACTCACTGACCCAACATCACCAGAACACCATACACAAAAAACATATCAGCATAATCCTGCACGGTGTATATTTTTACTACATAAGTCAAACACGCAATTATTTATTACATTGACATTAATTGACAAAAAAAAACATCAAAAACACAAAAATGCAGTAGGTACCATACAGCGGTTCACAAAATTTGCGGTACCAATTTCAACAGTGAATTCTGAAGAAATTATGCTTCAAGCCAAAAATGGATTAGGACTTTTCGACTCCATATGGCGTCACCTAGCATCTCCAGTAGTGACACGGTTGACTTTCCTGACACCCTGTATATTATATTTTTATATAAAATATACCTAGACAAAATTAACGCATCACAAAAAAAATATTCTGAAAACTAAATTTTTCATATTATTATAAATGTTAGAACTCTGTAAAAAGGAGTATTATAAAGCAGAAGCGGAAATTTATTGTGTATTTGAGGAAACACAGGAAAACTTGACAAAGTATAATTGAAAAATTTAGTTTTCAGAATATTTCTTTTGTCATGCATTAATTTTGTCCAGGAGTATATTTATAACAAGCTAAGTTTCAACTTACAAATATTTTTCAGTAAATGGTCCTATATTTTTGTCGTATAGCCTCATTTCGTATAGTATTTTATATAGATGATCCAACAATAATTATCCGGTCTATAATAACTCATAAACTGTATGATAGTGGCATGGTTTAATTCTATTTTTTTCAATTTTATTTTAAAATACAATAATTAGCTTTGATACTGGCAACCCAATGTACGTAATTTAAGTGTGTTTTTATTCCTATGTACTGTAGATAATCTTGCACATATTTCTACGTAATAATTTATTTATTGTTTCTCTGTATTGAATATTCTTATATAAAATATGGTATAACATGCTGTAAATTTGTTTCATTCATTTTTTGTCAGTAAATATGATTTATATTGCCACGAATTTCATTTTCCCACCATTTATACTTCTTTCCCACAACCGTTGGATGGCGCTAGCATTTCTGTCCTTCCCGGTAATACAGGAATTTCCCATCTAAAGTGCTTTATTTATGAACAAGAATGAATTATAATTTTGTGGTGTTATAATACACATGACTTCAGAACTCCAAAGGTATCTTTGATGGACTTTTTTTATATAGTACTATAGTATAATAATATACTCTTCACCGTGGTAACTAATAAATTGCTAAGTTACCAGTTACTATTTTAATTTAGACGTTTTAAAAAGCTGTATTGTCAGGGTGACAGTTAAATTTTCAAAATTTTTGGGAATTTTAGGTAGTAAGCCATTTAGGTAGTGCAAACAATAGTATCTACACCACGGTAGGGAATCCTCTAATAACCTTCGCGCTTTATATACTTTGCGCACAGTATCTACTATGTGCTCAGGTTATAATACTGGGCTTCGCTACCTTGATGTATGATATCATAGTAATTTACGTTACGAGACCGGAAAGAAGTGTTTTGCAGGTTGAACCAAGTAGATTCCAGGGCGAGCCGTAGGCGAGACCTGGAAACTTGGAGAGACCTGCAAAACACTTTCCGGTCGTGTATCGTACAATATTTATTTTACGACATCCGAGTCCATACTTTCAAACTTGCGAATTCACTTTCAAAAACTCAAAAAAATTATGACATTATATTGTTTGACTTATCCAAACAATAACACAAACTTGTTTCCATAGTAACGGAAACATCAGGGACCGGCAAAAGCTTTTATTTGTTCCTCACTTGTAAACATCAATTTATCAAGTCACTGTATTCACCTTGAAAATGTTTCTTAACTGGCTAGCCAGTAAAAAATTTACTGGCTAGCCAGTTATATTTTACAAGCGTGCTCATAGATAAATGATAGCGTGCAAAGCCAGAGTTGTCTTCCTTAGTATGTGTCATATTGATAAATTTAGTTGCTTGTCAGTTTGACATTTTGAATTAATGGTAAATTTCTAGTTATTTACAAGTGAGAAACAAATAAAATATTCAACAAAACACACCAGGTAACCATTTTTACTGGCTCAAGGATATGACAGGCTCGCCTAACGGCTCGCCAGTCATCCCAATCCTATCGCCAGTAAAAACTGTTTTACCTGGCTTGTAATGTTAAATACTATTTTAGGCCTCCGTCCAGAAACACTGATTTTGCATTCGTCTAAATCGGCTAGAAACACCCTCTTTGCATGTCTAGGCATGAAAATGACAGCTAGTGTAATTTAAATTTTGAAATTTGAAAATCGGTTGGTAACACTGAATCCTGAATCTGCTGTCATAATGATGTCAGTCTCATCAGTTATACGACTTTTCAGGTAATAAGTTTTGAATAGCATTTTCAACTGCTTGTTTAATATGTTCTGGTATATTATCATCCATTTTCTTGTACTTATTGTGCACCGATTACTTATGGCATCAAAATTCATAAATATAAATGTCAAAAAACAATACCTACTAGATACTTGATTTTCAATTTTAAATTCGAATCCTTGCATCGTTCGATAAGTATGTATTGCCAACAGAAGAAAAATAAATTATCTAGCCCCGAGATTTGGACAACAAATTACCGATTTTTTAATTTATATATTTTTTGTCGGCCTAAAAAATTTTGTCTTTCACATGTCCAGAAACTGTTTTGCGAGTGCTCGTACTTGAAGGCAGAGGCCTCTGCTTTCAAACCGTACTCGCATTCGCAAAAATTCAGTTTCTGGCCTTGTGAAACAAATTACTATTACCGGTCCCTGATGCCCGTTTTCTGATCTTGACCGGCAAAACGTTACTTTCTGTCGAAAAAATTCTCCAGAAAGTGCATATTTTCTGGTCGGTCGTAAAAAAAAATAATATACTAATTATTTACTAGCAACATGATCTCAGAGCTGGGCAGTAATTAATTACTTTTTAATTAAATTACTAATTAAATTCCATTTTGTTTATTTGCCTCGAAATTGAATTACTTTTCAAAATGCGGTAATTGTAATTGGGAATTGCCATTCTTGTTAAAAAGTACTTGAAAAATTACTTTTTGAAAGTAATTAATTACTACATTCAATTACTCAATTACTTTTATGTAATTAAATTACTCTAAAGTATTTAAATTACTTTACATGTATTTGAATTACCTGTGGTAATTGAAATTACTCGAAGTAATTTAATTACTTTGTGGTATTTCAATTACTGAATTACTGACCTTGATTGGGTGCCAAATCTCAAGAACGCAAAAAAATAAGATAAGGTCTTATTAAGTTACATATTAAGCAAATGGCAATAGGGCATTCCGCGACCAATATAAACCTAAATTATTATTTCCTCTGACGAGTCGAATAACAGCAACTTTTGCATGTTGTACGACGCGTCACGAGCATTGGTGCGTGTATGTAGATGTGATCTGTAGCTTCCAATAGTGACACTAACATTTATTGTGAGAGACGCTAAGTGTAAGACGCTAAAACTATATTTGTGGTAAGTACATTACAGATTACAATACCTACTGTAAAAATATAATTTAAAATAGTTTCATTAGACGATATTGGTTCATAATACTTACATAATTATTTATTCCTTTCAATTTGCTTGTTTTAAAAGATGTACTGACATAGGGTTATACTGCCGTGCAAGTGTAACAGGCGTTAAGTCCAGAAATATACGTTTTTGAGTGAGGAACTGAACTAAACGGCCAAAATCCGATAACAACATTTAAACAGCGTAAAACACAAATAAAATACCTAATTGCAAAATTCCATGCCTGGTTGACTCAAAAATGCAGTATGGGGTATGGCACTAATTCAATTGAAAAACGCCGTATAAGTTTACCGCATTCTTGAATTGAACATTTTGTAAATTATCCATTCTTTGTCGCTTTCTTGCCTTGTAATGCTCATATGCTGCTTTGTATACTGGCACATAGTGCATAATTTTTACGGACTGCTGCAATTTGTAGTTTCGATTATTACTACAAATTTGGAATAGTGTCTTATAAAAATCACGGCTTTCTTATAATTCCGCTCACCTCATCCAACATTACTTCTTTACGTTATACAGGGTGCTGCGTTGACGGACGAAACATACAAAACCCTCAACCCTCGTACTAATTACAAGGCATTCAAATATTGGCTTCTTAATGATTTTACACAAAATTCCATTTAGTTTTTTAAAAGAACAGTGCATAGTGACCAAATTTACATAATTTCAGATATTTTACTGCCCTAAACTAAAATCAATAGGTATTATTAAAGATGTTGAAATTTGAAGTAAAAATATGAAAGCATCCTGAGTAATTTAATTGTCGACCGTTGACTGTAATTTTATGAAATACGAATTTTCTCCCGTTTCTTATACGGAATACGGAATATAAAAGTAATGTCAACAGCAAGCTTTAGAATTCATTAACTGTCATCACTTTTGTTGATGTCATAAGTTTATGTTTTTATATTATACGCTGATATCGTAATTGAAAATTCTAAAAATTGCGGTCTCTAAAGCTTGCTGTCGACATTAGTTTTATTTACAATGGCCAACCCTTATGTAATTTCTTTTTGACCGCATGGTATAAAGGTCTCTTGAATGTAAAAATGACTTCATTGTTACGTGCTTGAGCAAATGTATTTTGTCTTTGTATCTGCTGTACAAGTTCTTATTTCAGCGGTTTTCAACTAGGTTTATCAGTCATCTGTCAACTTTCAACAGTCCCTGATCAACACCAAATTGATATTTTGTTTTAAAATTTCAAAAGTTACCTAACACATTTTTATAGCTATTTTTATAGCTATTTGTATTACTAGGGAGGAAAATGTATGATTCCCTCTCGCGGATGTAGTTTAATTCTTCAGCGTTAGCGAGAACGGTACCTAATCAATTGTAATCATGCAAGGGAGGAAATTACGTTTTAGTCCAGAGTTATACCAAATACTATCTAATAGTAGATAGTCTTTGGTTATACATACAACACTTCTACATTTTATGATGAGACTATCTCTTGTATTCAGCTGCATTCAAAAATATTTAAATATGAAAACCAGGAGGTTAGCTGATTTATTATGACATTGCCTCCCGTATCTAATGTCAACGGCAGTCAATGTATTATATTCACTCCTACTGCCATTGGAAACCGACCAGGGAACCAAACGTATATTTTCGGGAAACCCCTAACAGGCGACAAAAATGTTACTTTCATATATAGCGGTAAAAAATATTTTCTCAGCCAACAAAAAATGCTCAAGTTGCGCCAATTGAAACAGCACGTAGCGTTCTTCTACAAAATCTAAATAGAAATTTGTTGTCAAACAATTAAAAAATCCAATGCTCTACCCTGTATAGTTAGGTAAGTTACATATGTTCGTCATTCAGCCTCATGTTAGGCGTATTTAATAGTAAATTGTTCTACAAGTTAAAAAAGTGAAAGTTTAATTTACTAGCGAGCGAAACAAAGCGAGTGGATTAATTCATCACGAACAGGGAAAAATTACTTGTATAACATATTCAGCCTGCTATTTTTTCTAATATAATCTAGACAAAATTAAATTCGACATTTCTTCATACTAAATTATTTTTTTAAATCGGCAGTGAAGAACGTCGGAATCGTCAAATAAAATACGAGAAATGGGCAGTGAAGTAATCCATTGTTTTACGACCTTTTGTAGGCGGCTGGGCGATAGGTAAACGTCAACATAACCTACAAAAGTTGGTTCAAATGTTGTAATTTCGCGATTTCTCGATTTAAAAAAACAATGTACACCTCGACACCGGAAGTTCCTTTTTATCCCTCATGTGGTTTATTTGCTTTGGCCCTACGGGCCTCGGCAACTAAATCCGCAATCGTGATAAAAAGCTCAACTTCAGTGATAACTTATGTGGAAACTAATACAGGGTGATTCAAATTAAGTGCACACCATTGCTATCTTTGTTATTATTAATTTTAAAAAGTAGGTTAAATTAGCAAACTAGTAGTGTTTTTGGCGCTGATTAATATGCAATTAATAAAAAAACAATCGAATAACGAGTTTGCGACAAAATTAAAAACTTTTAGTTTTTTTTAAATAGAACACCCTGTATATATGTATTTCAAAAACTTGAAATAAAAATTTTATTTGTGATATAAAAGTCTTAATACACTATTGTCTTAAAATGAATATTAAAGAAGTTAGGGGAAATTTTAGTTTACCTATATCAGCAATACACCGTACTTACGAAAAATTCATAGTAGACTGCTACTAAAAACAAAAACAATAGCGTAACCATCAGAACTGTCAAAATCAATTTATCGTACGTTTGGTTGTCAAAAGTAATTAGTGTTGTTTATTTATTTCTTATTGTTTTTTGCTGTTTCTGGTTATCAGACTTAAAACAAGCCTGCAATGAATTTTTACAGTAGAATAATGTATGTATTTATCTATAAACTGAAACTTGCGATAACTTCTTTAGTATTCATTTTAAGACAATAGTGTATTAAGAGTTTTATATCACAAATTCATTTTTATTTCAAGTTTTTGAAAAATATACAGGGCGTTTCATTTAAAAAAAATATTTTTTTAAAATTTTGTCGCCGAGTTATTCCATTGCATATTAATCAGCACCGAAAACACTACTAGATTGCTAATTTAACCTACTTTGTAAAATCAATAATAACAAAGATAGCAATGGTGCGCACTTAATTTCAATCACCCTGTATAAAAAAAATATAAATTTGAACTTTCAAGTCCCTATACCTTCTTACTGAAGGGACTTTGTACTAAGGTATATTAGGTTTAATCGGTTTATTGTAACCTAATGAAATTATGCCAAATCGGTATCCCATTTTTTTGGAACACCCTGTGTAATTGTTATCCTTGAATTTATTTATTTACTTACATCTTACATCAAAACAAACTCAAACTTTTGGTTTTGGTAAACGGTGCATGTAGCTACAAGATTTAATTACCAAAAAACCTTCAAAAGTGAAAGAGTATGTATATGTACGTTACTATAGTTAACAAAACATAAAAATTAAACATTTTTAGATTACGAATCGGCACGACACTAATGATAGTTGCAACTTGCAAGAAAGTTCTACTAAATACAACTACATATATGACAATCATTTTTATTGAAAGTAATTGAAAAAGTAATTAATGTTGTACAATTACAATTACTAAGTAATTGGTAATTAAATTACTATTTCCTGTGAGTAATTGAATCTTTAGTAATTAAATTACTGCATTGGGCGGTAATTGGTAATTAGTAATTAATTACTTTTTAAAAGTAATTTGCCCAGCTCTGCATGATCTTGTACAGCTGATTGAAAATAAAACTGGAACAGCTAATATGTTCTAATGTAAATATTGTTTTAGAGCCGGGGTCGGTAGCTCAGTGGTAAGCATCCTGACTACTGATTTAAGGGTCGCGAGTTCGATTCCCGGTTCCGGTGAGGTTTTCAAAAATAAAAAAATGCAGATGAAAGCCTCTACAGAATGTCATCATTCGGAAGTGATGTAAAGCCGTGGGTCCCATGTTACTACGATGTGTAGCATGTAAAAGATCCCTTGCTAGGGTTGGAACTCCTTAGTCTCGGCAAAATTCTAAGTAGGACTTTGACCATATGACCAAAGCAGTCGGTGTCTAAGGTACCTGGTACTCTGCATGCCTAGACCTTGTCCATTAACAAACAAAGAAACATTGTTTTAAAACAAATAATCGCAATATCATGCCTATGTCACTGTCAATAAATTTATCTTGTGACATTTAATAAATTTGTTGATATTTTTCAAAAACTTCATGCCTCAATTAAACGAAGTTGTAAAGGCTCGTATTGTGACCAAAATTGAAGATGAGTGGTAAATAAGAGCTGTTGCTGCTCAATTTAATATTTCTAAAAATACAGTTTTAGTAGTAAAAAACGGTGGGAAGAAGACGGAACATTAACCAGGAAGGCAGGTACTGGCAGACCAAGAATTTCAACAGTAGCCCAAGATCATTATAGTTTATGGAGATAAATAATGTCAAAAATTTGGAAGTATGTGTTGTATTAATAATGCATGATTTCAATTATTAGAATACAAAAAAATCAGTAAGTCGCAACATGTTTAATATTTTAAAAAGTTTACAAGACGTTTCGCAATTTATGATTGCTTCATCAGTTGTTAATAAAAATTTAAAATTTGGTTTACATTTATAAAATTATTATAAAGTTGAAAATTGACAGTGTTGAAATTATTACGACCATTTTTCTTAAATTATGAACTTGCCATTTTATTGTAATGTTACGCTTTACCGTTTTGGGCTATTAAAAATTATACGCCGCTTCTTGTTTTCAGCATTTATTTACCACAATTTATCTTTACTATTTACAAAACACATGACTATTAAGGCGGAACACAAATTATCTATAAACTAATCAAGAACTATTTCTAACAACAAATACACTCCATTTATTTTCGCGCGACTTAAACATTAATGATTTATCTCGCTAGATTTATTTACACACACGCGTTATTTATATGGCAGCTTCCGCATACTTCAAAGCTGAATTCGGGACTGTCTGAACTCCCACCGCGCCGGCCTATATATATCGCCGGGTGACTCATCCCGGAAGCGTCGAAACCCTCTCTACCACTCCAGCAAACGCTGACGTGTCGCGCGCCTAATCACCGAGGCCGCTCTCGATCGATCTGGAAAATGGTGACGCACCGCGTGCATTAACCCCAAGGTCGTTCTAGAACGCTGACTCACGGGACGCGGCTTCAAGGTCGTTACACTGCCCCCGCCTTAGGTCGTTCTGTCCCAGAACGAGTTGCGTCGGGTGCCTGTCTCTCGCTCTTTTGGGGGTTGATGGTGGTATTTGCAGGCGGTGCCCTTCTTGCACACGGACTGGCTGAAGAAGTAGCAGTCCACCGTGGGCTCAATGCTTCGCAACGGGCTGTAACAGCAGACCTCGATCTGGATGCCGGTCCGGTCGAAGATTATTTCCAGCATGCTGAGTACAACCCTCCAGTCCAACGAATCCAAGCCGCATCCTAATTTCGGCACCACTAGCTGGGTTTCGCCGTTCTTCACTATCTGCTCCTTAAGGTCCAGAAGAGCAGACCAGAGCTCCTGGTGACTAGGTTTTTCGTACGACAACCTTTTCGTCACCAGGTAAGGTGACTAGGTTTTTCGTACGACAACCTTTTCGTCACCAGGTAATAAATGGAGCTATTGCCTTCCTTCAGCTGCAAAGTTCTGCCCACCTGAGGTGTCTGCTTTCGCAGCTGGTCTAACCGGCCAAACTTCTCCCGGAAGGCAGCGGCGATCCCCCTAGACATCCAGAGGTCCTGGGCGACCCAGTGTGCCAGGGAATACCGCCGCAGCGTGTCAAACAGGTTACGATGCACCTCTATAGTGACCCCAAATCGCGTAGTCTTCGTACCCCCATAAGTGGCCATAAACTCCTGGAAGGAGGTACCTCCGGTCTAGTTGTCTCAGGGGTTGCTCCGTGACAGCCTCCACTTCCTCATTGGTTCCGGAATATGGGGCCAACCGATTGAAGTGCACCACCCTGCACTTTCCTCGAGGAGGTTTCTGGATTCGGTATACCACGTCATTCAGTAGAGCAACTACAGTGTATGGGCCTTCCCAGTTCCTTTGGAGCTTGGGGGAGAGACCACGACGCCTCTGGGGGTTATGAAGCCATACCAAATCGCCAGGCTGGAAACCACCGGCCTCAGCGCGGGCATCATATCAGTCCTTCATTCGGTTGCTGGCACCCTGAGTGTTTCGGCGTACGGCGTCATGGATCTCTTCCATCCTCTTCTTCAGGTTTCCCACGTAGTCCTCGCCGGCCGTTTCTTCGCCAGGCTTTCTTCCAAATTTGAGGTCACATGGCAATCGCAGCTCGCGCCCAAAGAGTACCGCGGCTGGGGTGTGATTGGTTGTCTCTTGTACTGCCGATTGGTAGGCCATCAGGAACAGGTGAATGTACTGGTCACAGTCACGCTGATGCTCGGAAACCACCTTGAACAGATGCTTCCCTATGGTTCGGTTCATCCTTTCCACCATACCGCCCGATTGAGGATGGAGGGCAGTGGTCCGGGTCTTGTGTATCCCAGTAGCTTGCAAACGTTCTGGAACAGTCCAGACTCGAAATTCCGGCCCTGGTCGGAATGTAACTTCAGGGGGACTCCAAAACGGCTGAAGCGCTCCTTCACCAGAACATCAGCGACAGTACCGGCCTCTTGATTCGGAAGGGCGTACGCTTCGGGCCACTTGGTGAAGTAGTCCATGCACACCAGGATGTATTTATTTCCCCATTCGGTTTCGGGGAATGGTCCAGCGATGTCGATGGCTATCCTCTCGAACGGACTACCGACGTTGTACTGCCGCATCGGAGCTCTACGTCCTCCAACCGGTCCGTTTCCTGCAGCGCAGGCTTCGCACCTCCGGCACCCCTCTCCGACATCATCTTTACAGCTCGCCCAGTAGAACCTGTCTCGGACCTTCTGCAAGGTCTTCAATCCAAAGTGTCCCCCAGAGGAGCCATCATGCAGGTGGCGCAGAACCTCGGCCACTCTACTCCTTGGAACCATCAATTGTGATCTCGTTGCCCTACCGTCCTCATCTTCCAAGCTTCTGGTCAGGACGTTGTTGTCCAGCTGCAAGGAGTCCCATTGCGCCCAATAGGTCTTCACCGTTGGGTTGGCGGCGGAGACCTCCTGCCAGGTAGATTGACGCCATCTCGCTTCCAGGCTATAACCGTGCCTAAGTCGGGGTCGTTCTCCTGGCTGTTCTGCAACTCGTCTAGCTCCCACGAGTCGTTGACTACAGTGGTACGATTGATGGGTACCGCACGACTCTCCAGTTTCGAACAGTGGCCGCAGTCCGCAGGGCAGGGCCTCCTGGACAACGCATCGGCATTGCGGTGGGCTGTGCCAGGTCGATGATTTATTTCAAAGTCGTACTCTTGTAGGCGCTCGATCCACCTAGCCACCTGCCCTTCAGGGTTCTTGAACTGCAGTAGCCATCTTAGAGCAGCATGGTCGGTCCTCAGCAAGAATCTTCTGCTATACAGATATTTATAAAAATGCTCCACGGACTTGACGACTGCCAGAAGCTCCTTCCTGGTTACGCAATAATTCCGCTCTGGCTTGGAGAGGACGTTGCTGAAATATGCCAGGACTTTCTCTTGTCCATCTTGGACCTGGGACAGAACACCACCTATTCCGACATTGCTAGCGTCAGTATCGAGGATAAACTGGTCTTTCTAACGTGGATAGCAAAGCACAGGTGAACTGGTTAAGGCAGTCTTGAGCGTCTCGAAGGCCTCCGCGCACTCAGCACTCCATTCGAACTGTCGTCCCTCTTCCGTTAGACGGATCTACTGCTACTCCCTGGCGGGATACGACGTGCCCCAAGTACTGTATCTCCTTTTGGAAGATGTGGCACTTCTTCGGACTTAATCGCAGCTTGGCACCTCGCAGTCTACCGAACACTTCCTCCAGGTTTTTCAGATGCTCGTTGAAGGATCTACCCACCACTATGATGTCGTCCAAGTATATCAGGCAGGTCTGCCAAGATAGACCCTTCAGGACGGTGTCCATCAGCCTCTCAAACGTGGCGGGGCATTGCACAAACCGAACGGCATGACGGAGAACTGCCAGAGACCAGTTCCGATGGTAAATGCAGTCTTCTCCCTGTCCGCAGGTTCCATTCCGACTTGCCAATAACCGCTCTTCAAGTCTATCGTCGAGAACCAATGAGAACCGGAGAGCGTGTCCAGGGTATCATCGATTCGTGGCAGAAGGCAGCTGTCTTTCTTGGTCACGATTCAGCTGCCGGTAGTCAACACAGAACCTCGTTGAGCCATCCTTCTTCTTGACAAGAACCACAGGGGAGGCCCTTGGGCTGCTGGACGGTTCGATGATCCCTTGGTTTCGCATGTCCTGGACAATCTTCTCAGCTTCTTCCCGTTTGGCGAGGGGCAACCTTCCTGGATGTTGGCGAATCGGTTGAGCATCCCTAGTATTGATTTTATGTTAAACTACGTCGGTACGGCCGCTGCACAGTGGGTCAAAATAAACAAATTTTGGCCAAAACTCTGAAACTTATGAAACTGGTCCAAAATTAGGTGGCGATTTCAGAAAAAATAATGAGAAAAATCCCATTGAAAAATTGGGGTAACTTTCAGGGGGTTGATTTCTAAAAAAATTTGTAAAATTTTGAAAAAAATTATTCGCAGAGAACTCAGCCTGATAACGTAAAAATAGTGAAAAAATTGCCTGGATGCCGTAGGGTGGTTTTATGGGGGTTGAAATCAAACGAAATGATTTAAAATCTGAAATTTGGGGTTCGTTTTAAATGCAACCTTACAGTTAATGTAAAATCAGTGGAAACATTGCTTTTGTAAAATAGAGTGGTTTTAAGGGGGTTGAAATCAAAATATTAGAATTAAAATCTCAAATTTAGTATTCATATTGTATTCAGTCTGACAATTAACGTAAAAATAGTGAAAACATTGTCTTGATGAATAGGGTGGTTTTAAGGGGGTTGAGAGTAAATAAAAAGTACAAAAAATTCAGAAACCACAAAATTCTGTTTGTAAACTTATGGATTTATTCGAAATGTTTTTTGCAAAAATGAATAAATATATGGTACCAAAAACTTAAAAACAATACAACTTAATAACAAAATTAAAATTAACAAAAAATATGTTATTTACAAAATCTAAACCAAAATGATATTATTTTAGAAAGTAAATTTTTTATTGTTAATCAATAATCACTTTCAAGGTCATTTTGTGCCTCACTAGAATCACTTTCAAACATGGATGTACTAAATTCATCAACATCAGATGAAATTGGGGTTTCCATTGATGTTTGTGTACCTAATGGTACTTCTGTCCTATATCAGTCCTATATCAATATTTATTAACAAATAAAATCGGCATTTGCCTAAACTTCCGCAGTCTAGCTTATAAGTATAAATTACACTTTTAAATAGTAAAAAGCAAATCACTTTATAAATTAAAAATTGGATCAATCGTTAGAGTATCAATTATATTTTTCACTGCACCATTATGTTTAAAAGGTCATGGTTTAAAAACGCGCAGCTAAGCGCAGCTAAAAGTTGTGGAACATTAAAGTCCACACTTTAATATACACAGATATTATTTTAACAAAGTCGGAGTTGGCCAAAGTAAAATTTAAATCAAAAAATAAAGTTAAATTTAGCTGTTTTTACCGGCGCGGCGCCCAATGCCCCTTTTTTATGATATGCTTTAAGTCACAAGCCAAATATCGCCAAACTGGCCAACAGGGAGACAGAAGGCTGTATATGGATATTCGAAATTACCTGCGCTTTGCTATAAAACAGGAAAAGCGGGCATATATAAACAGACAACTGTTCCTGTATAAAAATAATCCGAAACTGCTATGGAAATATTTTTCCAGTTGGAACGTTCACAAGAAGGGCCGTAACGAAATTTCAGTGGATTTGTTAGACCCTGATAAATTAAACAAGCATTTTGCAGGAGCTATAAAAACCACTCCAGTTAACCCTGATTACATTGAGAGCTTTTTAAGTAATGTTAAACCTGGCATTGACATCCATACTGATCTCGAAACTGTCACTACTAGTGATGTGGATAAGGCGCTAAACCAGTGCAAGTCTTTTGCGTTCGGTGCTGACGATATCAACCTTAAAATGTTGATTATAGCATTTCCATTCTGCAAAAATGCGCTTACTCATATTATCAATGCTTCTTTATCATCTGGTAATGTTCCGACATTATGGAAAAAATCCTTCATTATTCCTTTGGCTAAAGTGCCGCTAGCTACCGATATGAAGCAGTTACGTCCGATCAGTATTTTATCCTGCGCGTCGAAAATCATAGAAAAAATTGTCTACAATAAATTAAATGAGCATTTAGAGAGATTTAATATCCTGCCGTCCATCCAATCAGGTTTTCGCAAACATCACAGTACATGCACAGCGCTTACAAAAATTACTAACGACCTAGGAAGTGCCATCGATCGGTCTCAAGTAGCACTACTTGTTCTTCTGGATTATACCAAAGCATTCGATTCCATTGACCACGAACTTCTCGTCGTTAAAATAAAATACTATGGCTTTGGAGACAAGATGTGTGCATGGATATCGAATTATCTTGATCAGCGTAAACAACTAGTTAAAATCCTTAACGTAACCTCCGAAGAATTAACTGTGGCTCTAGGTGTACCACAAGGGAGCATACTTGGCCCCATACTGTTTTCGATCTTCACGACCGACTTACCCGAACTGTTATCCAATTCCTGTAGTATACACCTATATGCGGATGATACGCAACTCTATGTTTGCGATGAACCCGGAAGAATTAATATTGCTGCCAAGTGCCTTAATAGAGACTTGTCCATCATTTCTAATTGGTCAGATAATAATGGTTTACAAATTAATCCCTCTAAATCGCTGTGCATGTGTGTTGGTTCACCGATCCTCCGGAGAAAAGCTCTATCTAATCTTTCCGTCAATATTGTGATAGTGAAATTCAGTTTACCGAGTGCGTCAAAAACCTTGGTGTCCTTCTCGATTGCCATTTAAATTTTGAATCTCATGTTATGAAGAAATGCAGACTTTGTTACATGAAGCTTTCATCCATTTATAAGTTTAAAGTTTTGTTACCGAATGAAACCAAATGGTACATAGCGAACTCTCTTATTCTTAGCCAGGTGGACTACTGCAGTCAAGTGTATTACCCCTTCTTAACCGAGCAGTTCAAGCGCAAATTGCAGCTTCTTCAAAATTGTTGTACGCATATGCTATTAATCGCTCGGAACATGTAACTCCTTACTACAACAATTTACATATTCTTAAAATAAAACATCGTTTTACTTTGTATCAGTGTACTCTTATATTTAATATTTTAATAAGTTACCTACATATTTATTCGCTGTACTTAACCAAAGGATGGCACTGCATAATCTCAACTTGAGAAACAATGAACAGTTCGCTATACCTCAACATTCCTCATCTAAATTTGAAAAATGCTTCGAAATTACTGCTCCAGCGTTACTAAACAAATTTAGCGAATTGTTCTTTGCTAACTATTGTCTTAACACTTTCAAAGTTAAATTTAAATTATTGTCTTATCAGCTACAGTTAGGTGATTAATACTTGTTTATTATTTATATATGCTCTAGTCTCTTTTTTAGTCTCTTTTTTATTTATCTTGTGTACTTTGTGGTTGAATGTATTTATACAAATTGTTTATCTTTTATATCACACCCGTTCATATCGATTGTTTGTGATATTTGTTTTCAGGCGAAGTATAAAAACGGTTACACCGACACTTCGCCTTTTGAGATTGTCTTCTTTTTTATTGTAAACGAATGTCAATGTAATCTCAATAAACATTATTATTATTATTATTATTATTATTATTATATTACTATATAAAGTGAAATATTTATCTAAAACATAACCCTTACCGTGTTCTCTGTCAGACATGGCTAATTTTTAACTTAAAGTTTAAAAAATCACAATCACAAGAACACTAAAATTTCACTGTACAACTACAGACTTACACACGTCTTCGTTCTAAGGGTTGCAGAGTGAAAATTGGCCAGGTAGGTATAGGGTTTATGATTATTTCTCTCTTCAATAATGACCTTTATTCTTACTAATTACGCAGTAATTTAGATATTTACTGCAAGTCGTTAAAATTCAATCCTTCCTACTTTTGGCCAGAAATTTCTAAAAGCGGCCCACTGTGCGCTGGGATGATCTCCGCACTCGAAGATGTCTTGGTACCGGGCCACCAGATTTTCGGTCTTCTTCCGTTCTTGTTGGCTCATGCCCTTGCAAGTAGACATCACGGTGTTAATTAATGCCTTTGGGCAGCCCTTCGCCTTGCTGCCGCTGTCACTAGTAATCGTTCTGACAACGGCGGAGACCGGTGTGCACCTTCCCAGGATTGTGCTTCTCCTGACGGTTGCTGGTTCCCTGTTGACGTTAATCATCCTTACTGGGACCTTAAGCCCAGTCTTTACCAACGTCTTTCCAACCAGGATACCATGAGTGAGCTCCTTGTCATAATCGGGTTCAATCATGCGCACTACGTTGCCCCGGAGATCGCCATCCAGGTATGCATCCACGGCCCTCTCGGTTTGTCCCGGCAGAGTAACATCTTCCGCCAATACCACTCGCACTGCGATCTCTTCTCTTGGGTGTAGGGAAAGCTCCTCCCCACCCACGTGCAACACGCCGCGTCCCAGGTCCAAAGTGAACCCACACTTATTCATAACATCCATTCCCAGGATGAACTCGTCCGCAATGTCAGCAATCAGGACCCGATGCTTGAGGGTTTGATTCCAAATCATCAACGTCAAATCCATTTCCCAATGTGTGGTCACTGCGCCTCCCGTGGTAGTGCGAAGGCGTGTCCTGGTGGGTAGCAGCTGACCCTCGTCCCGTATTACGTCAGACCTGGCGATGGACTTCGTCGCTCCAGTATCCAACAGCAGAGACCGAACTCTTGCATTTATTCTCCCATCAATGAAGAGGCTATCAGGCTGGCGTTGCACGGATTGCATTTATTCTCCCATCAATGAAGAGGCTATCAGGCTGGCGTTGCACGGACGACACATGGATGGGAATCTCCGAGGCATGGCAATCACGAGTCGACTCTCACCCCTTCTTGTCGAACCGTATTGGTTTTCCGACGGCTCGTCAGACACTCAGGCTCCTTTCTTCGGACAAGGAGCCCTAAGATGACCCATCTCTCCGCAGCTCCAGGAACGGGGTCCCTTCTCTCTCGTCTCCTGCTTTATGAGTCGTCGCACCATCTCCTCCATGGATTCAGGCGCCATTTCTGTCGTGGCGACACCGCGGACACGACCATGTCCTCTGGAGGCACTCCTTGCTGCTTCGACTTCCAACGCATGGGCTAAGACCTCTCCCAGTGTCCTATGGCGCCCCAGACGTACCGCTTGCTGAGTATCGGCGTCTTTCATTCCATCTATGAATGTTTGGACGGCTAGCTGCTCCAGGAAGTCCTCCAGCGCCGATGGGTACGCGAGCCGAACCAATCGAGCAACGTCGGCCTCAAGTTCTTGCAGAGTCTGCCCCGACTTCTGAATTCGGTTCTTCAACTGGGCACAGTTCACATGCTGAAGATGACCATTGCCATAACGCCGTTCCAGACGATTCACCAATTGCTGGAAGTCCCTCTGCTGATTTTCTGGAACCATTTGCAAAACATTCAGGGCATCCCCTCGCAACGTCAGAATCAATGCGGTCGCTTTGTCTGCCATTCCCCAACCATTAGCGACGGCTGCGGCTTCAAATTACTTCAGGTATGTTGACCATGGCGTTTTCCCATCGTAAGAGGGCAGTTTCATATGCAAGCCGGATGTTGCGGGCCTCACTGGAGCAGTATCTTGGGAAGGAGCAACCTGAGGGGTAGCAACTCGCGATAAGGTAGACTGATTTACCGCAAGAGGAGGAGAGAAACCAGCAGATTCAGAGGGAGTTGGTTGGCCTTGGCCACTCAGTAACTTGGTAACTTGTTCCTGCAGCTCCAGTACGTCACCTTGAAATCTGGTTACCTTTCTCTCCATTTCCTTCTGAATATCTCTGATCTCCTCTGCCAACTCGTCATGGCTCGCTTTCAGTTCTTCTTTAAAGTTCATCTTTAAGATCCTCTTGGGCGGCTTTAGCTCTTCCTTAAGTACTTCTTTAAGATCCTCTTGCGCGGCTTTCAGCTCTTCCTTAAGTACTTCCTGCGCCTTTTCTGCCTGCTTTTGGCCGGCTTTCAATTCTTCCTTAAGACCCTCTTGTGCTTTTTCTTGCGCGGCTTTCGATTCTTCTTGCGCCTTTTCTGCCTTCTCTTGGCCAACTTGCATCAGCTGGAAAAGTTGGCTTAATTGAGCCTCCATCTTGCCGCTCTGGGATCTCGTCACCGGCATCCACAATACACACTTGAATTTATTATCTGACTGTCGTTTATCGGTACTCGTTAATCAATTAGTTTATTTACTGTATGTCCAATAATTTTTTTTATAGCCCTTGGTACAAAACCCGACAACTGACGCCATTGTTACGCTTTGCCGTTTTGGGCTACTAAAAATTATACGCCGCTTCTTGTTTTCAGCATTTATTTACCACAATTTATCTTTACTATTTACAAAACACAAGACTATTAAGGCGGAACACAAATTATCTATAAACTAATCAGAAACTATTTCTAACAACAAATACACTCCATTTATTTTCACGCGACTTAAACAGTAATGATTTATCTCGCTAGATTTATTTACACACACGCGTTATTTATATGGCAACTTCCGCATACTTCAAAGCTGAATTCGGGACTGTCTGAACTCCCGCCGCGCCGGCCTATATATATCGCCGGGTGACTCATCCCGGAAGCGTCGAGACCCTCTCGACCACTCCAGCAAACGCTCTCGATCGGTCCGGAAAATGGTGACGCACCGCGTGCATTAACCCCAAGGTCGTTCTGGAACGCTGAGTCACGCGTCGCACGGGACGCGGCTTCAAGGTCGTTACAGTAATGTTAAAAATTGGATATTAATGAGGGTAATATTAATGACAAATTTAACATATTAAAACAATAGACAGAAAATGCACCCCTGAAAAGGTGAACACGGTGTTTGGAAAATTACTTTCTGCTTTCCATGATGCTCAAACCGAGTGCTAAGTTATATTTTAAAATTTTCCAAACACAGTGTTCACTCCTTCAGGAGTGCATTTTCTGTCTATTGTTTTAATATGTTAAATTTGTCATCATGTTACCCTCATTAATATTAAATTTTTAACATTACAATAAAATGGTAAGTTCATAATTTAAGAAAAATGGTCGTAATAATTTCAACACTATGTCAATTTTCAACTATATAATAATTTTATAAATGTAAACCAAATATTACATTTTTATTAACAAGTGATGAAGCAATCATAAATTGCGAAACGTCTTGTAAACTTTTTAAAATATTAAACATGTTCCGACTTATTGATTTTTTTTAATTATTCTAATAATTTAAATCATGCAATATTAATACAACACATATTTCCAAATTTTTGACATTATTTATCTCCATAAACAATCACTTTAAATTTCTAAATGTCATTTCACAATTTAAAGCCCAAGATAGTGATTTGCTGCATAATTTAAGAGTAAATCCGCTTACGACAGCAAAAGAAGCCCGTATAGCTACACTTTTCCCTGGATCACGATCAACAATTTGTAGAAGGGTTAAAGAATACGAATTAAGATAGGGAGCAGCTGCGAATAAGCCTTACCATTCTGAAGAGCACATGCAGGCTAGGCTTTTCTTTTCACTAAATTTTAGTTACCGTAACGGGGACTATTAGGACAAGGTAATTTTCACGGATGAGAAAATTTTGCAATCATCTAAGAAATAAAAAAATTAGAGTGTATAGGCCTAACAGCACAAAATTTAATCAAAAATATACAAATTATGTAAAAACGTCTGGACATTTTTCAGTAAATGTATGGGGATGAATGAGTTCGTGTGGGTTGTGTTGGAGAATTGATAGACGATTTGTTTCGCAAAATTATATTAATATTCTAGAAAATGTTATGCTACCTTCGGTCAGCCACCTGCATGTATCCTGGAAATGAATTTATATATCAACCAGACCACAGCCCGATTCACACAGCAAATATTGTTAATAGCTGGTATACAAATAATCACATCTAGGTTTTACCTTGGCCAGCCAATAGGCCGGATATAAATCCTATCGAAAACCTTTGGGGTTTAATCGTTAAGAAAATATATCGTGCTAACTTTCAACCTCAAAATTCTGACGAACTGTGGAACATCATCCAAGAAACATAGGAAGAAATAAGCCGTAAGAAAGATTTAATAAATTCACTTGTAAACTCAATGCCACGTAGACTCCAACAAGTAATGGTTAAAAACGGCTCTACAATAAAATATTAAATATTCGTAATTACGTTGCCTTTTCTTATGCTTATATTTTTAATAATATATTATGTAGTCACCTATGGAAATTAATTTAGAGCCAGTTTCACACGTTATAGACTCGATCCACACTATCGGGCTGCTCTCGGTTCGATCTCGCTCCGCTCAATGTTTTATACATTGTTAGCAATGGGCGCGACCTGAGCTTGAGCGTTACCTATAGTGTGAATGTGCCCATTGCTAACAATGTATAAATATTTGAGCGGAGCGAGATCGAACCGAGAGCAGCCCGGTAATGTGGATCGAGCCTCAAAACGCAAAAAGTAGTCGCAAGACGTGTCCCAGTTTTATTTGCAATCAGCTGTACATTTTCGTCATAGAAACAAAATATGAAAAGGTACTCATAAATTGTCAAATTATTCCTTCCTAAAACTCATGGTAACTAGGGGTCGCAAACCGGGATCCCGACTTTCAAAAATACTGGGATACCGGACTAAAACGGATGCTTCAAAATACCGGGATTGGATTTATGGAAACCGGGATTTTCGAAATTCGCGGTTTTTTCAAAAAATATACATCGCTTGCGAACCGACGGAGGACGGATTAGAATGAGCGGATTCCTCGTTGGGAATGTAAATATCATAACATTGAACATCTTGGATCTGAGCATGACGAACCTGAAGACACACTGCCGTTTAAGTGACAATTAGAAATTAAAATACAAAAGAAACTTCAGGCTCAGGATAATACTTTCAGACCAACTGGTGCAACATTGACACATTAGTAAAAATAAAGATGGCTTTATTTGAAAATGGCGGTTCAAGAAGAAAATATCTAGAAATTGCGTATGATAGGTTAAGGTCTGTTCCTCCTACCAGTGTTGAGTCTGAGCGGGTGTTCTCGTCAGCAGGTTCCTTTGTAACCATTTCCGCTCAAAATTAAGCGATCAAATATTAGACACGTCATTTTTACGTTCTCATTATTTAAATTTGACCAAACACTAACAACACAAATTATTTTAATATTTGATTAATAACGCTATTTAATTTAAAAAGTTGAGAACATTATTTTTGTTCGTTTGATTAAAGTCTGTAGTTAGACATTTGTGTTATTGGTAAAAGCTTATTAAAAATTGAAATGTGATTTTTTCTGAATGTTCTTATTTCTATAATAAATCGTCACCTCTAATTTAGAGGCTCTAATCTCGAATATAGACGAAAGCTTTTCTAAATATCGAAAATATCGAAAATATCGGGATTCCGGTATTCGTAAAACTTCAATATCGAAAATACCGGTTTTGGTAAAAGGTAGCCGTATTGCGACCCCTAATGGTAACCATGCAACTACAAATAACGTCTTGGCAGCCATACAATGAGGCAATCCTTGATGTTATAGTTCTCCTATGAAAATAGTGAAATAAATATTTTGATAGTTAGCTATGAAATTTTAGGAGGCCTGTGTGTTATTAAATCAGAAAACCAAATAGTTATTAACGACATAAGGCCGTTAGTAAGCATCTAACAAGGATGAATTTGTGGCCGAGGCCGTCAGGCCGAGGCTAATGAATTTATCCGAGTTAGATGCGATAACGGCCGTATGTTGTTCAATACTTTTCATAACACCTACAAAAATTTAAATTGAGCTCAAATTAAATGAAAAAGTTAAATAGTATTAGACTGTAAGTCTATGTCAAATTCTATGTTAGTAGGTTAGGTTTTGCATCAGTTTTGACACAGACTGACGTAAAACCTAACCTGCTAACCTCGAATTTGACTTAGACTTACAGTGTCACCAACTATACATTTCAGTATTGCCAATGTTAAAATGTTACTGTTCTGTTATTTCTTAACGGCCTAGGCTGTTAAGTGTATAAAAGCCTAGGCCGTTATGGGGAACTTTTCAGTCAGGTTGACAGTTCTGTTATTGACAAATAACAAGTAGGTGTTATGAAATAGTATATTGTCTAACTAGCGCTGAAAGTTGGATATTTCACACGAATGCGATAGTTGAGCCACGAGTCGAAGGCAAGTGGCTCATTCGCAGAAGTGTGAAATATCCAATCAGCACGTGTTATACACTATACTTTTCGGACGACCACCTATTCTTTATAATATAAACCAAATTTACCACTTTTAACCGCAAAATGAAACAATTATTATTGTTTAAACATCAACTTAAATTGTCATACTATTTCTGTGACATTAGCTTACTAGATTTTTGAACCGGCTTGTTTCGCGACTTGCGCGCTGTTTTATGCCGAATTGGCCGTGACGCTCTCGCGCATTTTAGTTGCTACGGGAGACCATGTTGCACTAGTGTTTCAAGACAGAAAACGCACGCTCCACGTGACCTTTTCAGGTGACCTGTGCAATGTGTCACTTTCAGTAACACCAAGCCATGCCATTTTTGGCATTTTTCGTAGTGGTCGTCGGAAAATATTATAACCTGACAAGACACTAATGACGGTGACATTTGCTAAATTATAATTACTATTAACCAATTCTTTTGCACATGGAAAAAATTTAATTTGTCAGCAAAACGAATTCATCTTTCGGAAGATGCAAAGTTAATAGTGAAAAATGTGTATGATTCTCTTATAGACAAAAAAATGTAAGAATCCTTTAACGTTAACTGCAGAACTAACAAAAGTTCCTACGTCTACTGTTGCCAATATAGTTTCCAAACGAAGGTTTAAACGAAAAGTTCAACAGCCAAAAAATGGTCGTACCTACTCTAAACAAGATTCAAACCAAATTAGTGGATTTCGGTATTGATTTTTTATATAAAACTGATACTTTACGATGTATTCTTAAGGATATGGGTTTTAATTATAAAAAAATCAATAAAAGACTCAAGATAATGAGATCTCTTAAGACTTACTACTCACAGAATTAAATTTATTGCAGACAATCTAAAATTATTATAATGCATTTTAATGTTGGAGTAGAATGACAAGTTTGGTTATTTTGTGTTCGTTTGTTGGTCTTATACTTATTTTTACTACTAGTTACACTCGCGTAATTGGAGCTCTAGTGAGTTAATTAGCAATTAAGATTTAAGTATTATTGTTTTTTTTGTGTGATGTGCTGCTATCTACACAAATACATTTTTTAGTTGCTTATTATCTTTCTGTGAAGTTAAAGAAACTTGCAAATATCAATGGTTTATAAAAATATTAGAATTGCACATGTTAATGTCAGGTCTTGGTTGCCTAAAATAACAGAGGTAAAAACTGTTATACTGCAAAATAAAATAGACATTCTAACTATTTCTCAAAACATGGTTAAACGCAAATATTTCTAATTTAGATACAAATATTGACGGTTATGTTTTTATTCGAAATGATCGTTGTGGACGTGGAGGAGGTGTTGCTATTTACATACAAAAGTGCATTAATTTTTCGCGTATCGATGTTGGTCGTGTAACTTCTGAGCAAATTTGAATATCTGTAAATTTTTCAAGAACAAAATTCATTATCGGTACTTGTTATAATCCTAATCAAAAAGAATACAAATTATTTCTTGACGAATTTGAAAGTTCTATTATTTCATGCATGTCTTATTCTGAACATATAATCTGTTTAGATGATTTTAATATAATTTTTTTAAACCGCACCCCATCTCTACAGCATACATACAAAATTTGCTTGAATCTCGTGGTTTTTATCAAATTATTAATCAACCCACAAGGGTATCAAACAATTCTGTTTCGCTTATCGATCTAATAATTCTATCTGATAATTCATTAGTTGCTGATAGCGTTGTAATTGATTGTCATCTGGCTGACCATCATCTTGTGTTTTGTGATATTAAAATCGATGTACCTGCCCAAATTGCATCAAAAACAACGTTTCGAAATTTCAAAACAATTGATCTTGACTTATTTCAGGCTGACCTTAACGCTATGCCTTTTCATTACATATTTCGATCCCCTGACGTCAACGAAAAATTGCGATTATTCAATTAAATGATTTTGCAGTTGTTTGATAAATATGCTGCTCTTAAAACATGTAACTTCGCGAAATCATATGCCCCCTGGATAACTGACAACTTAAATACCTGTGATGCCGTTAAAAGATAAGGCTAAAGCCAGATTTCGAAAAACTAAATTACTTCAGCACTGGGAGTACTAGAAATCTTTGCGCCATTTATCCACTCTCTCATTAAAGAATGAAAAGAAAGCATATTTTAATTTTGTATCATCTAATCGTGATAGCACCGCTTTATGGAAACATTTAAATATTCTCGGCCTTAGCAGAGAAAAACACCGTTATACCAGAAAATCTGAAGGATCTTAACATGATTAATGATTATGTACAGTTTGAGGCTTTCGCGGTTACTCGAATTATTCTCCTTAGCATAGAATTTCGGCTTAGACCGCGTAGTATTTGTATATGAACGCCCAGCATTTTCTGGCTTAATGTGCCTTGCACCTTGTGAAGTCGAGCAAAAACCCGCGCGATGGCCATGCTCTCTGGTGGCTCGTGTTGTTTGAGTATCTTGAGAACGAGGATACTTAAGCAGATTTGGCCGTTTTGTTGTTTGTGCATCCATATTCACTAACGTTTCGCAAGACCTTGCAGCTTGCATCATCAGAGTTGGTCATTACGCCACTCCGCGCGCCTGGCACAGAGGACTATAAATAGCTCCACACCGACCTTCGGTTCTTAGTGCGACTTTCACTCTGATGATGCAAGCTGCAAGGTCTTGCGAAACGTTAGTGAATATGGATGCACAAACAGCAAAACGGCCAAATCTGCCTAAGTATCCTCGTTCTCAAGATACTCAAACAACACGAGCCACCAGAGAGCATGGCCATCGCGCGGGTTTTTGCTCGACTTCACAAGGTGCAAGGCACATTAATCCAGAAAATGCTGGGCGTTCATATACAAATACTACGCGGTCTAAGCCGAAATTCTATGCTAAGGAGAATAATGATTAATGATTACTTTGTAAATGGTATTCCCACTGTTAATAATAATGGACCGACATCCCCTCTAGACATTTATAAAGAGACCACTTACAAAAATTTAAATTATACCTTTTCTCCGGTTGGTACCACAACTGTATTCCAAATTATGAATAAAATCAAATCAAATGCATTTGGTAATGATAATAATAATATAACTATGTTAAAGCTGTGTTGTCCAATTATAATTCCCTACGTCACCCATATTATTAACTATTGTATTATTAGTAATATTTTTCCGCAGTGTTGGAAACATGCAATCGTCATGCCACTTCTTAAAAATATACAACCGACCAAAATTAATGACCTACCATTAGTCTTCTTCCGACGGTGTCCAAATTATTTGAAAAAGTTATTCACTTTCATTAATAATAATAATGTTTTGCCTCCGGTGCGATCTGGTTTTTGATCTGGCTATAGCTGTACTACTGCTTTGCTAAAAGTAACTGACGATATTTTAGGTGCCACTGACGAGGGCACGGTCACTGCACTTTTGTTAGATTATAACAAGGCATTTGACACAGTGAATCACAACACTCTTATCATGATTCTAAAATACCTGGGGGTTGCTCATGCTGCTATCTCTTTAATCGCAAGCTATCTTTGTAATCGAATATAATCTGTCAGTTTGGAGAATAATATGTCTAGATCACTATCAGTGAGTCAAGGAGTTCCACAGGGATCAATTCTGGGTCCCTTGTTGTTTTCAAGATATACATCTGTGTTTATGCAACATGTTAAATTCTCAAAAATTCATATCTATGCAGATGATACTCAACTATACCATTCATTTACGGCAGCAAACTGGAGGAATGCTGTTGATGAAATAAATTTGGATCTGCAGTATATCTATGATGTTTCCGTTAAACACTCACTTAAGATAAACCCCGACAAATCTGCCGCGTTACTGTTCGGTAATAAAAAAATCTGACATAATTTAGTTAATATTGCTAACATTGATATTAATAATGTTAAAATTCCTTTCGTGACTAAAGCCAAAAGTCTAGGTTTAACGCTAGACAATACTTTCCGTTATAGAGATCAAATATCCAAATATATTCTTCCGAGTTACCAACATCTTAGAAAGCTCTATCCTCATAGGTCATATTGAAACTGCGAAACTAAAAAGAAATTGTGCGAAGCCTTTGTTCTATCGCAATTTAATTATTGTGTTCCTGTTTATCACTCAGCATTAGCCGCCATTACCGCCCATAGAATTCAAAAAATTCAAAATGCTTGCTTGAGATTTATATACGGCAGTAGAAAATATGAGCGTATATCTTACAAGCTAGTTGATGCAGGTTGGCTGACAATGCAAAATCGTAGAATACTGCAGTCCCAATGTCTCTTTCATCAAATTTTATCAAACAAGAAACCTCCTTATTTATACAATAAGATTACATTTAGAACTGATGTTCATAATATTTCTACTAGATTTAGGGGCCAAATTTCACCACCTCTCCATAAAACAACCTTATTCGAGCGGTCATTCTTGTTTCAGATATATGCAATGTATAACAATTTACTTTCTAATATTAAAGTCTACAGTTCTAAATTATTTAAATCAAAATTGCATTTAGACCTTTTGCAAAAACAATAACTTGTTTCGAACTGTCCACAAGATAATGCCATATTATTTTTTTATTTGGATAGCAGTACATCTTTTCAGCGTTAAATATTTTCATCATACATCTTTCACAGTCACAGGATATCTTTAGTTTTTATAAAGTTTGCTTTAGGGTTAGGAATTCACTTTGTGTCATTTTGTTCTTTTTTCTCTTAAGGTTTAGGTTTAGATGGTAGAGCAGGAGTAGGGTTAACCAAAACTGAATCTCGCCTTGTGGTTGATGTGCTTTTGCAATCAATTCGTTTTTTTTGTACACATGTGTATTTGCTTCTTGTATGAGCGCATCGATAAAGTTTATTATTATTGCTTCTATAAGAAAATTTAGATTAAAAGGGACAAAGATTTTTTATTTAGACGAAACGTGGTACGATACTCATTATATTACATAGAGGATGGGTGCGGATTCATAAAAAAAAATTTGTTTGGATACTGCGGTTTCTCGTGGCAAACGTGTTATAATTTTGCATGCTAAAAATATTAAAAATAATTCTGCAGATTACCACTGCTATATGATTGCAAAATTGTTTGAAGGACGGTTTAACAATACATTGATACCAAAATTACCAAAAGATTCAGTAATAATTATAGATAATGCTTCGTACCACAGCCGTCAAGAGGAGAAGATTCCAAATTCAAATAGGTAGTAAAAAATGTGAAATTATAGAATTGTTTAGAAGTGCCTGTAAAATCTACAAAATTATTGTGTTTAAAAACTATTATTCGAAATCTTACGCTATAGATAATTTTGCTCAAAAACATGGACATACGGTATTAAGATTGCCACCGTATTACTGCATACTAAATCCCATTGAACTTGTCTGGAGCCGGTTAAAACATAAAAGTTCGAGCATTAAATACTTCACCAAATTTGAGCAATACGGTTTTAGATCATATTAGGCTAGCAGTAAATCAAATTGATACTTACTTTTGGAATAAATGTGTACAACACGTTATTGATATTGAAAATTGTTATTCTTGCAACGTAAAGTTTCCCCATTAATAATAAATGTTAATGACCAAAGCCATATTTCAGATTTTGCCGAATCCAGTGACGCGCTGACGACTAACCTATTTTTAATATAACTTCGTTTTCTTCAGTGTTTGTTGCTGTTTTACTATGCATTAGTTTTACTCAGTTATCTGTTACATAAATATTATATACTGCCAAGTGCCATTGTAGTGGTTTCTCGTATGTTTTGTATTTATTCAATTTTTAATAATAAAAAAATGTTTATAATTACAAAGGCAAAATAACAGACCAAATATTTAAGGTTAGGTTCTATTTGTCATTAGTGTCTTGTCTGGTTATAATATTTTGGTTTTCTGATTTAATAATACACATGCCTCCTAAAATTTCATAGATAACTATCAAAATATTTATTTCACTATTTTTATAGGAGCACTATACTTACATATTCTAATTTTAAATGTCATTATGACATTTTGAAATTTCATACTATTCTTACTAATGTGCTAGTAAATTAGTTATTTGTTACATTAGTACAAAAAAAGCATGATTTTGGGACGACGACACGCACCGGAGTACGGCGAGTCTTATACGCGTCCCGAAAACGCATTTTTTGTGCGAATGAAACATACTATTTTTTCCTCAATTGCTCATAAATTCGTTAATATGACTTATTATTTAGAATCATCAAACATTTATGGCAAAAATAAACAACAACGACGATTGCCGAATATTGACGAAGCCTTTGTTTTTTATTTCAAATTTACCATGTAAAACCCTATCTTGCGTCCATTTTTGTACTAGTGCAAATATGAATCGAAAAGTGTACAGTTGCCAAGGTACTTGGTGGACATCCCGAAATGAATTACTTTTTATACAAAATTATTCGACAATATGGCGTCTTATTCGTGTGGTTGGAGAAAAAAAAAATATTGTATGCACCACGGGACATATTCCTGTTTTTTACCTTCGGTTGCCTTACAGATTCGGGGAAAAACATAATTCATATCTCCCTTAATGCATAAATATCTATTGTGACACAGGTTTATCAAATAAAATCGATAATGACACTTACACATACAGTCGCTGATAGTGGAAGTCACAAACACAATTAACTGTTAAATGTAAGTCTTTTACGTACATCCAAACAAGGAAACATTTACGGCGTGAATTGTGTGTGTACTGCGTAATGTTTAGCTCGGAAGCATCACACGCAGTTGGCTCTTTAAATTTTAAAATCAATGTGACCTTGTGTTTGCATATTAGTTTACGGGCCGTCATTATGTGTAATCTGAATACTAATACAAGAAACGTTGCTTTGTTTAACTTCCCTTTAAACTTTAAACGCACGTTCAGTTCGCACAGAAAGAAAGCTATTCTTGCAGAATTTATTTGGTATTTCGACCAGGCCATTTTTTAACCAGGGGTGTAGTCGAGGGGGAACGGCGTTCCCACACTGGTTTTTTGCAGAATTTACTTGGTATTTTGACCAGGCCATTTTTTAACCAGGGGTGTAGTCGAGGGGGAACGGCGTTCCACCACTGGTTTTTTGTTAAGTTAAAAAAAATTAAGAAGGAATTTATGGCATTTACTTATTAGCACAAACGATTTGATAATTATTCATTCCAGTGTCTCGAAAGCATTCGGCGCCTTAAATAATGAGATATTAAAATTTATTGGCCTGGGGCAACTGTTGTGAAATTTTTTGATAATTTTTTATCCAATTTACATATTCTAAAAAATCTCATTTAGACAACTGTAAAAGAACATTTACAGGATTTTTGTAACAGTAATTCACTAACAGGGCTAGATTAGAGTTTCTAGAAGCCATTTAAATAGATATTAAGTAGAATTGAAAAATATTTGGCCTAAAAAGGGCTTTGCATAGAAAACGTAACAATTATGCAAACATACTACTTTTCTATAAATAGTAAAAAATCTAAAGAAGTAATTAACATTTATATTATTTTTTTTCAATTATAAATCGTTAAAAGTTTTCACAGAAAAAAAATTGACTTTAATATTAAGTCTTGGGACGTGAAATTTTGAAATATATTTAAAAAATTTAAATTTTACTTAAACTAAAGTTAAAAAAATTAAGTGTTTTCTGGCCTTGAGATTGTTCAGTTAGCTGAAAATAACAAACTCTAAAAAAATCTCACTGAAATCTTACTTAAATTTCCGAAAAATAGCACTTTTTCTAAATAAGTAACAATCACTTGGTAAATAGGTTTTAGACAAGCACAAATTATTGACGTGGTTTTTTTGAAAAATTTTAAAAAATTCCCATATTATGGCGACTTTTTGTCTGGCAGTGTATGTGATATTTAATTTCAAACGCATGTTCTATAGCGTGAAATTTCCAAAATTTTGCTTTAGGAAATCATTATAGTGACTCTAGATTTCTGTAGTAACATTTTGTCTAATTTCCAAATTGGCTCCCGCTGCGCTGGTTGGAAATTGACAGTTTTGCTTCCTAAAACTAGGGCGCAAACGCCGACTTTCTATTCAGTGAAGAGAAAAAAATATTTATTATTATTACAGCACGTTTGTGTTGTCCTGCATCTTAAAAATTACACAGACTGCCTGCATTATATTTACCTGTTTAAAGTTGGCCAATCTACCTATATAACCTTTTTTACAAACCAGACATTTCATACGAAATATGAAGCTATTTGAAATGTTGAGGAACAATTAATTACTGAATATTAATTTTATTTTAATATTTATTGTTGAATAAAATTAGTACATGCTGTATAGGTTTGTAATCACTAGAGAGCGGATTTTTAAGCATTAAGCTTATCCTGAATATTAAAAGCAGGAAAATAATTTCTAAAAATGTTTACGAATTGCAGGAAATTCAAGTATTTGACACAAACTTTTTTATGCTTTTTTGATTTTTTTGCCTTTTTATGCATATTAGTACTTATTTTTAAGTTTTCAGTTTGGATTTATTTTCCGCCTAATTCATTTCGTAATAGAATATTTCAATCTGGTGTGTTTGCGAGCATATCTTTTGTTTGCATGCCGTTTGCCCTGGTACGGTGACGGGCTTAAAAACGCAGTCAGTACAGTGGTTTTCCAAAATTCCTAAAAAACTCGGGTATTACCTTTAATTATTTTAGTTAACACACACGCAGAATACTCGGTTATTCCTCAATTTGTATGATTTTAATTTAAAATACAGACAAGTGCGATACGGCCGATCTGGCGATACGATCTGGGGAACGCCCATCATCCTTTGTGTCAGAGGTAGGGTTTCCAGTCCCGGGATCCGGTCCTGGGACAGTCCCGGGATTCTACCACAAAAATCGAGTCCCGGGACCACAGCCAGCCCAGGCGATGTCCCGGGACCATGTCAACATGCGTGCGTATACTCGATATCAGAGAATTAGGACGGGTATTCACCGGCGTCCGGCGTATTACTCATGCCTCTTGTACATTCTGCATTCTTTACGTTTTGCGTAACGCAGGAGAGGTATTGTTTTCGGTAGGTTAGAATTAAACCTGTGTGTTGTTTCAGCCACATTTGCATATCTTCTTCTATTTATGCATTTGTCTGTTTTTTTTGTTGGATTTAGATATGTGCGAAGAAGCTGAATAATTTATATTTTCGGGTTTTAAGTGTGTTCGTTATTTGTCTGCTAACGAGTTACAATTAGAATGAATTCCGATTCGCAACCTACCTTCATTCTACATTTTAAAAAATAACGATTTGAAGGCACTATGGCAACAGTTTTATATATTGAAGATAAACAATTGGCGAAATGTAAAGTGGGTTCCTACAAAATTATCATAATCAGAGGCAGCTTGACGAAAGGATTACACACGCACTTTGCAGTTCAAACAAAAGCAAAAGCGACAGACATTTTTACTACCAGAAGAAAGCAATGAAGTTGTAGACGAGCCCCAACGCAAATTATCAGCACAGAAATACTTTTATTTCACTTAAAACACTTGTTTTTCTTTGGAAATTTCATTCGGAAATCTCACCTGAACACTCTTTCTCTTTCGGGACCATTTTCGAGATCTTCGGGACTAGTCCCGGGACCTGAAATTTAGCTCGTAAGTCCCGAAAACACTTTTGGTCCCGGGACTTGAAAACCCTAGTCAGAGGCCATAATGAATTAAAATATATAAATTATTTTGCAAAGCTTGTATTAAGACGCCAAGAGTTTATAAAGTTCTTTAAAATTATTTAAGTATCTAGTAAAATTTTCAATTCAGTGCCACAAAGAAATACGTCATTCCACATATAAAAACCACTTTGCATCAAGAACAATATTAAAGAAGTACAAAAATTAGACCAAATAACAGACAATTGTAACTTCGTTTACATCTACTTCGGGTAACAGGGAACAAGCACAGTTTAATTTCGATCTTTGCAAAACCTAACCTACCACTGAAAAAATAACAAAATAGTTTCTTCAAAATGTTCCTGGATAAATATAGTCACATGCACGTTCCCGATGAAAATACCTTGCGAACAATTTTTTTGTTTGTGTAGCACCTGGGCGAATTGGTCAAATAGTTCTTTTTAAATGTAAGGAGGTTTTTCCAAAAAAAGGCTATACAATTTTAGATAAAATTGTCACAATTTTGGCAGGCGAAATTGCAGAAGATTTTGAGATTAGCCGGCCATACACACAGCAACTTCTCTGCGGACTTGATCCGCCGCAGTCAAAGTCTGCAGACAAATCTGTGCGCTAGTGCGTGAGTACACGGGAGACTTTACCATGCACAGACTTGTCTAAAAACTTAAACCGCATGCTAAAAGTCTGCTGATGCCCAAAAGCGCACAGTCTTCTCACACAGGTTAAATCCGTCGAAGTGTGTACTTTTATAAGCTTCCCCAAAACAATGGCCGAAACCAGTAATATTATTGATACCCGTTTTATGGGCAGAGATTTTCTGACCAGATTTATAGATATTTATAAAAATCATCCGGCTTGATGGAAAACTAAATCCAGAGATTACGCCAACAAAAATTAGTTAGAGTTTCCTTTTGAAGTAACCTTTTTTACGTTTTTGCTTCGGTGATTTGCCATAAGACGTATGTTAAACATAGCCAAACACAATGCAACTTTTTTCTTATTTCTTCTGGGCATTTTCTCAATAACACAACAAAACAGAACACTAAAAACGTTACAGACTTCCACTAAAAACTTTTATCGAAACCAAAGTCCACAGATTTGACAGTCTGCAGAGAAGTCAAAAGATTTCACCCATTAACCCAGTTTTGTCTGCGAAAGTTTAAGTACGTCAGATTTTTCTGCAGACATGTCTTTACGTTCGTGGGGTAACAAAGACTTAGTTTGACAAACACCAAGTCCGCAAAAGAGCGCGGACTTAAACTGCGACGGATAAAATCCGCGGAGAAGTCTCTACGTGTATGGCTGGCTATGGATGCAACTATTGTAGCAAATTTAAAATATGCTTCAATAACTAGTGTTGACTTAAAATGAAGTTTTCATATAAGAACATTTATATGAAAGGCGACAAAATTAACAATGGAGCATTTAGAACAATATTTAATAAGTGATAGTTTTCTGAAAGTCTAATTTTTTAATGCCCAAGTTTTCTATTTTATTTTTTGTGTTACATATAAAGTTTTTCTATGAATTGTGTTTGCATTTGATTTTTTTAGTGTCACATTACATACTTTTTTCTGAGAATGTGGATTTAGTTGCCGAGGCCCCGTAGGACCAAGGCAAATAAACCACATGAGGAATAAAAAGGAACTTCAGTGCCGAGGAGTATTATGTTTTATTTGAAATCGAAAAATCGTGAAATTACAACATTTTAACCAACATTTGTAGGTTATGTTAACGTCGGTTGACGTTTATCGCCTCGCCACCTACAAAAAAAGTTGTAAAACAATGGATTACTTTAATGCCGATTTCTCGTATTTTAATAACGATTTCGAGGTACTTTAATGCCTATTTCAAATAAAATAGTTTTTTTCACGTCTGGGAGCAAAACACGGTTTCTACGATACCACAATCGTGAGAGAAATAATGAATTACTCCCTAGAGGAGAGAAATTTCCCTAGGGAGTTTTCATTATGACTGAGCAACAAGAGCTCACAATTATATCAAATTTGAGGTTATCAGGTTAGGTTTTCCGTCAGTTTTGACACAAACTGACGCAAAACCTAACCTGCTAACCTCGAATTTGACATAACTGTGAGCTCTTGTCATAATGACTTACACATAATGACGATTTCGAGGTACTTTAATGCCGATTTGAAATAATAGTAGTTTGTATACCAAGGCACTAAAGTATAACTTTTTATCACGAATGTGGAATGGAGGTTATGTTCGCTCCATTGACGTTTATCTATCGCCTCGCCACCTACAAAAAAGTCGTAAAACAATGGATTACTTCACTGCCGATTTCTCGTATTTTAATGACGATTTCGGCGTACTTCACTGCCGATTTCAAATAATAGTAGATTATGTTATTAGGAGTAAAAGTGATACTTTATGTGGCGAAGCTGAAGTTTATTTAGCCGAACGTTAGTGAGGCAAATAATTCAGCTAAGCCACATAAAGTCACTTTTACTCCGAATAACATATACTATTTTATCCGCAAACGTATTCAGGTAAATTTCAGGCTAGCACTGTACCCCTGCGCCAACCTCTGTTGTTCAGATAACGCGCAACTGTAATGATATATGAACATACTGAATCACCCGTGCTAATAGCACACGGCCACAGCAGCTGTCACACCATAACCCACGGCGACAGATGCTCCGATCCGCTGCTTAAAGGTTTATTTAAATTAAAACTTTTTCGTACTTTTTTGAAAATAAAAACCGGCCTACGAACTAATTCTAAAAATTAGCAAAATTTTAAGCCATCATACAATTTAATCGGTCCAGTATCTTTGGAGGAGATGGCGAACAAACATAGAAAGAAAGAAAGAGAGCAATCATTTTGTGTGCTTAGGCAGATAAAGTACACAAAAGTCGCTATTTTGTCTGCTTAGGCAGATAAAGTGACACTTTTACCTTGTCAATAAAGACAAATAAGTTGTCACTTTTGTGACGTTTGCGGATAAAATAGTTTTTATCTTACAGTAGCGCCTATTACCATACATTATACAACTGTTTTCAGTGACTAAAATGAAGTTTTATTCACAAGTGAGTTTTCATTATTTATACTACTGCATTGTTGGTAGCACTGTCAAGCTATGTCAAATTCGTAATTTTCAGGTTAAGTTTTGCGTCAGTCTGTGTCAAATAACAAACAGAACCTAACCTAGCAACCTCGAATTTGACATAGACTGACAATACACTTCAGTACTGCCAATACACTTCAGTACTGTCAAACGTACATCACAAATCATAGGCGACTAATTATAAATTTATTTCGCGACATATTCTGACTCCGCAAACTATTTAGGCGCAAGAATTGCTACTGTAAGATAAAACGTCGTATATCACACGTGAGCGAAATGCCATTATAAGCTTGTGAGAAATTATATCGCTCGTGCTGGGGCACTCGCGATTCAAAATTCTCACTCGCAAATAATGATGCATTTCTCTCACTTATAATATAATCTACTATTTTTTACGTTTGGGAGCAAAACACGGTTTCTACGATATCACAATCGTGAGAGAAATAATGAATTACTTCCTAGAGGAGAGAAATTTCCCTAGGGAGTTTTCATTATGACTGAGCAACAAGAGCTCACAATTATATCAAATTTGAGGTTATCAGGTTAGGTTTTGCGTCAGTTTTAACACAAACTGACGCAAAACCTAATCTGCTAACCTCGAATTTGACATAACTGTGAGCTCTTGTCATAATGACTTACAGTCCGTGACAACTAGCTGAAGCCCTGAGAATTGGATGCGCAGTAGTCTTAAGCCGAGTTGGCAGGGACAATTCAGTTCTGACAAATTTTGTTTCGAGTGAAGATCGGTACAACAACTGATCTTCACTCGAACCCAATTTTGTCAGAACTGAATTCTCCCCGCCAACTCGGCTTAATAGTACTGCGCATCCAATTCTCAGAGCTTCAGCTAGTTGTCACGTGCTGTACACATAATGACGATTTCGAGGTACTTTAATGCCGATTTCAAATAAAATAGTTTTTTTACGTCTGGGAGCAAAACACGGTTTCTACGATATCACAATCGTGAGAGAAATAATGAATTACTTCCTAGAGGAGAGAAATTTCCCTAGGGAGTTTTCATTATGACTGAGCAACAAGAGCTCACAATTATATCAAAATCGAGATTATCAGGTTAGGTTTTGCGTCAGTTTTGACACAAACTGACGCAAAACCTAACCTGCTAACCTCGAATTTGACATAACTGTGAGCTCTTGTCATAATGACTTACAGTGCACCAACTTTAATATTTACCATAGGCTACTAATTTTAAAATAATTGTAACTAAAATGTCAATGACGTTTAAAAAAACAGGTTTTTCGTTTTAAATCTTCCTGCAACGTAAAAAAATAGTATATGCAACTCGGAGAGAATGCTATTTTGCTGCAGTGCAATTTCTCTCCCTCATAGCATAATCTACTATTTTTTCATTTGACGTTTTTTATGATAAAGCTTTTTTGTAAAAGTTAACGCTTTTTTTAAACATTTTTGAGACTTTTTTAATTTTTTTCTGCTTATAATTCCGCTCTCTAGTAATCACATAATTAGTATTCATTTTAGAGCAACGATCGATTTATTCTCTGCTCTGTAACCTATCTAGTAATTATTATCATTATTATGTTGATTATTTGTACAGGTTGTACAGGAATTATAGAAACATTCTATTAAACAGGAAGACATAATACACGACTTTACAAATTTCGAGTAATCTACTTGTACAGTTGGCGCCATTGAAACGTGAACGGATTTACTATAATAAAAATCAGAAAAAAATGCCTTGGTAGCGAGAATTCGTTCACATTTCGATGGCGCCAACTGTACATGTACCTATATTTCAATTTTTCGAAGGTGACAATAATTCAAAAGAGGAATAATAAAGCAACGTTACGAAATGAATGCAATTTGGTAATAAAAAATAAAGACGAATTAGAAAATAATAAATTACTAGTGGACCCGTTGCAAAATATTTTGCAAGTTAGAAAACTTCATTGTAACGTGTGGCAGGATCCATTAGGTAAAATTTAAATTTTTAAGATTTTAAAACTACTCCCACGTGATATTGCTACATATACTTGACCATGGCTAAATACTGGTTGTGGCAAATACGATATATTCCCACTTTATCTATAGTTTGTTCTTGTGATTTATTAATTGTTATCGCAAATGATAGGCGTACAGGACAATTTCTTTTCCGAAGGCAAAAAGGTAGTGCAATATTAGAATGTGTTGATGTATACACAGTAATAATACTCTTCTACCTGGCTTGTGGCTTGCCCATTTAATACCAAATCTAAGCAGTTATAAATAAATTGCGTACCATTAATCTTATCTCATCTATTAAACCAGTAGACACATTTAAACTTTTCAAAGGAATATCTATTGATCATATTTTTATTGTTAAGCAATGTGGATATATTCCACTGAAATTTAACAAATCTATTAATTCCATAGGAAATTATAAAATCTTGTCATTATGTGATACAATTGTATTTACACTCAAATATTGCTTTTCATATTCAGGTAAGAGAGCGGACAAAACTTCAAATTAACTCGCCCCAAGAATATGGACCTTGTGCATTTTCAGAAGCTTGTTTGCAACTAAGTCCGACAATCGGCGCGGACTTAAATGTCCAAATATTCGCTTGTACCCCAAAACTTCGCCAAACGGCATGGGGCACACAAAGAATCAAAAGCAGACTAACTCCCCATCGGATTATAGAATGCGAAAAACCGTGCAAGCTGCAAGCCTCGCTGTAAAAATGAGAGGAAGGCCGAAGTGCCATGAGTTTGCAAAATCCGAGCACCACAAAAAAAAACAAAAAAATTGCCAACCTAAAAAATTTCGATGGGCGCGAACCGAATATCGGCACTAAAGGTTTTTTCACACAGTATCAACCGCTAAGAGATCATTCACCCCGTAGCACCCTTTGGAGGTGAATTCGAAAAATCCCAGGAAATGATTTGCTCTATTTGTAAAACGATCTGATATGCAAAAATCAACTTCTTATCTGTAGTAGTTCGCTCGTTAAGCTAATATTTAAAATACAAATCTATCTCATTTAACTCTTTTGAGGAGATGCATTCTGCAAAACCCTGAAAATAGTTTGACATGATTTGCAAAACGAATTAATATGCCGAATTTCGACTTCCTACTTGTATCTATCTCGTGACGATCTTTAAAAAAACATATCTACCCCATTTAATCCCTTTGAGAGGATACATTTCGAAAAACCCTGAAAATGGCTTGAATCGATGTGTAAAACGAACTACTGTGCCAAATCAACTTTCTACTTGCAACAGTTACCATATTATGGCGATCTTTAGAGAAACACATCTACCCCATTTAATCCTTTCGGGAGTTAATTTCGAAAAGCCTGAAATTGGTTTGACCTAATTTGTAAAACGATTTAATATGCCAAATTTCAATTTCCTGCCTGTAATAATGACTTTGTGGCTATGTTTAGAAAAACACTTCTGGTCTATTTAACCAGCTTGAAGGGATGTATTTCGAAAAACTCTGAAAATTATTTTCGATTAGTAAAACGCCGAATTTCAACTTAGTGCCTGTAGTAGTTTTCCCGTGGCAATATTTTGACAAACAGATTTGTTTCATTTAACCCCTTTCGAGAATGAATTCTCCAAAACCCTAAAACTGATTTGACCCGATTTGAAAAATGTTCTAATATGCTCAATGTTAACTTCCTATACTTCCTATTTTGCAAAACCTTGACATTTACTTGATCTGATTTGTAAAACAAACTAACATATCGAATTTCAGCTTCCCGCCTGTAGTAGTTTCCTCGTTGTAGAGCTTTACAAAAACAGGTCTACCACATTTAGCTCCTTTGGAGGAATGAATTTCGAAAAGCCCTGAAAATGGTTTGACCCTACTTGTAAAAAGAATTAATATGGCGAATTACAACTTCTTACCTTCCCCAGATTCTATTATGTAACGATCTGTGAAGTAGAAGTCAATCCCGTCGAATAGAGGGTAACAGCACTTCTTTGTAGACAATATTGGATGTTTTACCTTCTGGTTTGAGCACCACTAAGTTGTTTGGAAAACTGACCCCTAAACAGTCTATATAAAGTTGATCGAGAGAAAACAGTCTTCCCTCAAGTCGACCACAGCCTGATTCAGCCACTGTCCCTGCATCTTATTGATCGTCAAAGCCAGACGATTTGGAAGAAGTTCGGGAGGGTAGAGAGTGTGGAGAAAGTCAACGTGGTAGTGCACTGTGTCATCTGCCCCCACCACAGTGTTAATCGATTGATAGATCTTTTCCTCTAAATGAAAGGCTCCGAAGTGTGTGTTGCTGATTTTTAGTGCCTTATCATTCTTCAGAGTGACACTCGCCCTTCTTCAAAGCCAGGACACAGGTTTTACTGTTATGTTCTTGATGTCAGAATATATTATGTTAGTGAGACTGACGATATCTGTCACGGCTTGACATAGGTTTTCGTTGCCGAGTTTCAAGAGAAGTTTGGAAAACTATTCGGCATTGGAAGATTCTCTCAGGTGAGCCCTTATGTAAATTCAAAACAATATGTCCTTATTGTACTGATGCTGCATTTTTAAATATCACTATTATAACACGTATTTGTCTTGAGAGCATTTGCCATTTAAATATCATCGTCGAGCTGATAAAACCACAGTAAATAAAAAACCACTAATGGAACCCATTGAAAAATATTTTGCCATTTACAAAACTTCTTTATAGACAATGTTTAACGTATGGCACTATCCATCATGTAAAATTAGAATTTTTAAGTTTTCAAAACTACTTGCATGTGACATTGCTACAGTTGACCATAGCTAAATACTGGTTGTGACGAATATTATACATAGATTCCTACTTTATCCAGAGTTTGTCTTTGTGGTTTATTAGTTGTCATTGCACATGCTAGGCGCACAGCGAAAATGGGAAGGGTACCACAAAGAAGAGCTAGGAGAAGGCCAAATAAAACTTTGAAATAATAGATTACAAAAGCTATGACTGAATACAACTGAAAAGAAAGAAACTGTGAAGATGGAAGAGTATGAAGAACAGGTGTTGGATAACGTCGAAAGACGTTTTAACAATATATGTACGTATGCTTGTACCAACAGAGAAAGCAATGAACCAGTGAGTAAATAAGCACATCCACATAATTATAATAAGCAGAAAAACACCTTACAGCATCTGAGCAATACCGATTTTCTTTAACTGTCATTTTACATGTATTTTGACGTTTGTCTCACGAATCATCAGACCGTTGATTTCAAATAAACATTTAGTAGCTGCAGTAGTCCAGTGCAATAATCGGGAGGCCGGCTGCAACCACTTGAGAGCTAAAGTATAATGGTTTTTCTCTAAAAATTATCAATTTACTTTCAATTTAGGACTTTTGTGCACATCTACACGGTAAAGGCTTTCATTTAAAAAAAAATTATCAAAATCGGCCCGGTAGAAGTCTCAAAATAGATGTCGAAAGAAAACGCTTCACGTTTTAAATATATAGATACCAATAGTGCAATTACAACAGATAGTAAATATTAAGATACATATATCAACTGAAATTTGTCCTCATCAAACACAAAAACTTACGCAGTAGAAGCTCGATAACGTGAACATTCGAAGATATGAAAATCTCGGTCCTCTGGACGCTAAATGTTTTCCCGTACTACTCAGTAACGTGAACGGAGATAAAATTCGATAACATGTACAACAATCGAGACTTGATGTCATTGGCATATTAAAGCTGGTTGCCGCTAGAAGCCCCTTAATAAATAAACTGCAGTTGCAAATTCAGTTTCAAAACAAAAACCATGTAAAAACACATATTTTCCTAAAAATTGTTTTTAAATTTCTTACAAATACATACAAATACAGTACTATGTAACTACAAATAAAATATATATACAGTATGTCCCCGGATTGAGTTTACAATAGGTATGATTGACCAAAAATTTTCGAATTGGAATTTCATATTTAGGGATTCCGCCCTGCTTAGTGTGAAACTTATTTTTAGTTTACTTTCGATTTTTTAAAGTCAAGTAGGCCTTGACAGGAAAGCGAAAACGATTTTATTTTCAGGTAAACTACCCGTTTTGTTCATGATACGGCAAAATGTAATTAATAAAAGTTGTTGATAATGATAAATTATGGCCTTATACCAAATTTCAGAAAGATCTGTCGACTTATAAAAAACTTATTTTTTAGAAAATTGTATTTTATTGTCAGTAGAAATATAACAAGTGCTTGAAAAATTTCCGGAAATATTTGGAAATATGTTCTTCAGCTATTTTTTCAATAAGAGCATGAGTGCATGCCAACTGAAAAAATCCCGACTCCGAAGGAGGAGGGATTTTTTCTTGGAGGCATGCACGAATGCTTTTGTTGAAAAAAAAATAGCTGCATAACATATTTCCAAATATTTCCATAGGGAAATTTGTTGAGCACGCGTTATATTTTGATAGAGAATATCACGAATGAAAAGCACAGTAGCAACAATCAGTATCGGCCTACTGACTTTGTTCAGAGCTTCATTGTTTCTAAATACTTTGATGACAGTGACAGAAGTGGAAATTTCCCGGTAAATTTCCGATTATCAATTTTCGCCGTTACCATGGTAACTTTCCAACTAAATTTGCATAAGGGATATTCTCAGGTAAACTACCCTTTTTGTTTATGATACGGCAAAATTGTATTAAGACAAGTTGTTTACAATGAGAAATTATGATCCTATACAAAATTTCAGAAATATCTTGCGACTTAGATTAAACCGTTATTTTTTAGATTAAACAAATTGCATTTATTAAAAATGACGGTTTAATCTAAGTCGACAGAGCTTTCTGAAATTTGTTATAGGGCCATAATTTATCATTATAAACAACTTTTCTTAATACAATTTTTCCGTATCATAAACAAAAAGGGTAGTTTACCTGACAATAAAATACAATTTTTAAAAAAATAACAGTTTTTTATAAGTCGGCAGATCTTTCTGAAATTTGATATACGGCCATAATTTATCATTATCAACAACTTTTCTTAATTAAATTTTGCCGTATCATGAACAAAAAGGGTAGTTTACCTGAAAATAAAATAGTTTTCGCTTCCCTGTCAAGGCCTACTTGTTTTTCAAACACTGAAAATATTCTTAAAATTCGTTTCACACCAAGCAGGGCGGAATCCCAAAATATGAAATTCCAATTCTAAAATTTTTGGTCAATCATACCTATTGTAAACTCAATCCGGGACATACTGTATATACATTTTGCACTATAGAACTGCAATTTTTTGCACCCCCTGCAGTGTAAGCACTAGCACTAATTTGAACATGCTTGGGATTTTTGTGTTCACACTAACGAGCTTCTACTGTATTATTATTCAAAATAATCAGGCAGTGCTCGACGTGTACAATCGTGTACCACTGCTTTATTGTTCATTGATCTTCCAATCAATCTACTGGAACTATTTGTTACCATGCTTTATTAGCAGAGAGTGGATTCTAGACAAAATGCCTTTTTGTTCTATATTTAGGCAACTCAAAAATATGTAAATATAAAAAATGCGTTTTGAGAGAGACTAAACATTTCGTGCCCTATTCGATTTTGCCTAAATGCCTAAAACATATATGTCGAGCCTAAAGCCAAAGTTAGTGTGCCTAAAATAGGCACGTGTAGTAATTAAAATTTTAACCGAGGTTAAATTTTGACATTTGAATTTGTATCATTATTAAACTGACAGAAACCATGGTAATTACGAATTATTATAGATATATATAAAGGAAATAATGAATAGTATTATCCCAAGTGCATTAAAATAGCCGTCTTAATTTTGACGTTTTCTGTCAGAAGGTTTTGCTAAGAAATTTGCAAAGTAAATTTGCCGCTCAACGAGAACAAGATTTTGGTGTGGAAAATTTAGGAGAAAATCGTACGACACTCATTAATGACCAATAGAAAAATTAGTTCAAGAGCCGTAACCAAGACAACAACAAAAATATCTTGGAAATTTTTTGTAGGTAAACATTACTTCTTTTTAAGGTTTGTGTCGTTACGATTTTCTTACCGAATCTGCATTCGAGCATTAATTCATGTCCGGAAATTATTATTCGTGCATTCCAACAACGTCCTAATTGGCGTTATTGGAACGCACTCAAAAAAATTTCCGGAAAGAATTAATGCTCTTATGATATTATTTGTGATAATTTCTTCAGAGCAAAACATTTTGACAGAAATTTATTCAGGCTAGTTCACTGAAATTTGGCAAGACTATTATATATGTAATTTGACTCGTAGATTCCGAAAAACATAAAATATACAGGGTGTTCCATTTAAAAAATTAAAGTTGGTATCATTTCCAGTAAAATCAGAATCAGAAATTATGTCTAGTATCTTGGTATAAAATTTTATCCAAATCGATTCATAAATAACGAAGATGTAAGAATGGCCCTGGTCTCACTGTCACCCGAAATAGCTGACTAATCAATCAATTTTTATGTATTGGGCCATGAGCGTAACTTGGGGTATCGCTTGGGGGGGGGGCGGCAAAATGAAGACTTCACGAAAGTGTTAAACCTAAATTGCAAAAAAATGCTGCACTTGCACTTTAAAATAAAAATTTTGGCGGGGCCGCTGCCCCCCATTGCCCCTCCCAAGTTACGCCTATGTATTGGGCACTTTGACTGCACAGCATAGCATTAGGAGTTCGAATTTCATCATTTTTTGCATCTATCTGAATAAATTTTGTCATAATTAAAAACTGATAAAATAAAGCTAGCGCAGGTCGCACGCATCCATGCACTAAACATTTCAACGTTGCACAATGCATGCGAATCGTGATAATGCGTAATAAATGAGTTAGTAAGTAATAAAAATCCATGCCAAACAAATCATTTAAAAGCATCCTACCGAACCACGTATAATTACTATCGTAATGTTTCTATTTCACTAACAGTGTATATTTTAGTAGAAAATGTTTGTTACCTTCACACGGGTCGCTGAATCTCCATACATCCAGAAGAGTAGCAACAAATTCATCCATTTCCTCAAGTTTTTATTTATTAATTCACTCTTAACCCCAAATATTACACTGGTCACTAACCACCATCAACCGCGAAATGTGCGCGCCACTTCGGTCGACGCGGTGTTATCGCGTAGGTAATTTTGTCGATTTGCAATTTGCGTTTATAAAAACAGAGATGATATCATCAGACCCGTCTGGAGTTGATGCACGGTTTTATATTAATTTCTCGGCGTTACATTAATTTTGGTCTAAAATTAACTTAACCATCAATGAAAATAAAATCTGTAACCTCTTATACCGTTTACACAGTGTCAGGGTGTCTTGAATAATAGACGATTTTATTTCGAATGCAACCCTTTAATCAGTGCAGTCTTTAGGCACGGGCCAGGCGGGCCCGGGCCCGGGGCCCCCAATTTTTTGGGGCCCCCGACAGGCGCATTGATCAACTAATAATTCTGTAATTCATTAAATATTTTGTAAAAAAATAAAAATTAAAGTTGTGTATTCATTTGATAAATTTAAAGTGGAAGTGTTTATCCCAATTATCGACTCATCGATAACTTAACTACAGCAGAGATCTGCTGCATATATCAAAGTAAACAATCGGTGTGGCTGTTTATCAATTAAGAACCATTAGTCCAAATGTATTGCACGATAGCTGTAAAAAGTTTGCTGAATATTATCACCTTGCTATAAATGGAGAAGAATTAGAAACGGAATGTATTCATTTAGCGCTGTATTTAGGAACTAACGATGTATATAAAACTAAACAAATTGATAACTCGCTACTGTTTAACATTTTAAGAACTGATAAATTAGAAGAAACATTTTCTAACGTTGCGTTATCACTTAGAATTTTCATGTCATTATTCATCAATGATCACTAATTGCAGTGGAGAACGTTCATTTTCGAAGTTAAGCAGGATAAAAAACGAACTTTGCAGTACTGTGCTACAAGAGAGGCTAAACTCTTTTATCGTTAATGTGTATAGAAAGCGACATATTGTTGAATTTAAATTTTGAAGATATAATACAGGACTTTGCCCATACCAAATCGAGAAAAAAATCTTTTATTATTGTGTAGCAATAATTATGACATATTTCTTAATTTTTAGGATTCTTATGTTCTATTGTGTTTATATACATTTTATTAGAATTTTAATTTCGTTTCAGTACATAGTTGTATAAAAATAAAAGCAGGTATATTAATAGCTATTTATGCAACAAGTGCTAAAAGTCAACGTTTATGCGCGAGACATGAAAATCATGAAACGAAGCCGAAGGCTGAGTTTCATAACATGTCTCGTGCATAAACTACTTTTAGCATGCGTTGCATACAATATTTTATCTACGACCTTAATTTTACCGTTATTAATCCATAATATCGATTTAACAGAGGTTTGCATCTACGACACTTCTAATTTATGTCATAATAAACAGTAGCCCATGCCGCGAGGGCGAATGTTTGCGAAGCCAGTACTGCAAGGTCAGTTACAGAATGTAATTATTAATACTCCACGTCTGACTGTATTTATTACATAACGCGTTAATTATTTCAAAAACACTTTACCTGTAAAGCAAGAAGTAACTAGAATAACTTTACAACTTCACCTCCAGTTCGAAATTGTAGTTTTGTAACCTCACTTCACTTTTAGCACATGGGTTAAAAGTAAACAGCTGATTTCTATAACCACGCTAAACTATAAAACGTCACTTTTAGTGAAACAAGCTAGCGTTAAAAGGCCTACTTTTAGTAGTGGTCGTAGATAAAAATATATATTGTATTGTATTGAGTTACTTCCTTTCTAGAAGGGCCCCTTCATTACCTTGGGCCCGGGGCCTTAATCATATAAAAGACGGCACTGCCTTTAATAGTTACAAAGCAAAACTGCTAATTTAGATTCTTTCTAGGTTCGTATTCTAATTCGAAGGTAACCATGACGATCTCAGTTATTATAAATGATAAAGGATAAGTTTAAATTTGGCAAAGTTGAGCTTTTTTAAGTTGAACAAGATGCTGTTGAGAAATTAAAAAAATCTTATTTCGTTTTTAAGATTTTTGAAAAAAACTGAATTCTTAAATTTTCGTTTTTATTTTTTATTGTTCTTATTTGGCAAGCTAGGAAAAAACTGAAACCACTTTTCCACAACCATTTTTTCTTCACCATATGACGACGATCATAAATTTAAATACGACGTTTCGCTTCTTTTGATGGTTCATCATCAACTTTTATAGTTCTTATGGGCATCATTTTGGATTTTTAGACCAATAGATGGGAAATGTTCTCCTGATTTCAAAAATGTACAACATGAATATGTTTCACTCATTAATAAAGGTGGAATTTTCAATTCAAGGTTTTTTTTACAATCAACACACTATTGGAAAAATCAAAATGTAAAAACAAACAAACCGTCAGTTTTTTATTTATAAACTATTTTACTAAACGAAAACAACAACAAGAAACAAAAATATTACAAAATACAGGGCTACATATAAATTATAGTAAATGCTCAAATAAGGATCCGTTATGATCGACACATACACGAGCCCTTTTTGTTAAAGTATTTATGGCCCGATTAATACTTCTATCGGGAATTTGTGCGCAAGCAGCTTTTAATGTATTTTGTAGCTCATCAACATTTGCATATTGGTCCTTATAAATTAATTTCAATTTTAAGCGTCTTCCACAGAAAATAGTCAAATGGACTTAAATCGGGCGAGCGAGCAGGCCATTCAACTACACCACGATTTTCAATCCATTTATTTGGAAAAATCTGGTTGAGATATTCTCTCACTATTATAGAGTTGTGTGGTGGAGCGCCATCTTGTTGCCATCACAAATCTTGTAACTCGTTTAATGGAATACCACCAAGATAGTCTAGCAATGGACCTCTTAGAAATTGAAGATGTCTCTGTGCATTTAGTGTTTCCCGGTAAATGTAGGGTCCAAAAATTGTATTATTCCATAAAGCAATCCACACGTTAAATCCAAATCCGTGTTGCTTTCTGATTTGTCTGTTCTCTCTAGAATAATTAACTGACCAAAGATTTTCATTATTTCCGTTAAACGTTCCCAAATTTGAGAAATGACATTCATCGGTCCAGATTATTTGATTTAAAAAAATTCTGTTCTGATTGGTCCTTTTTAATAACCAATTGCAGAAATGTAAACGTCTCTCAGTATCACCAGCATGTAACGTTTGGCTGATATGTATTTTATAGGGTTTCATATTAGCGCTTTTTAATATTTTCCCAACTGTACTTCCGGGCATATTTAAATTTTCAGAAATTTCTCTAGTTGAAGTAGTTGGATTATTGATAATCTAAAATAAACATTAATTAAGGAAATATTCAGCTTAAAGTAAAAAAAAATACCTCTCGAATAACCTCATCTCTGTTTTCTAGTAAAATTCTTGTTCCATAAGTCTGTCTAGGTTTTTCGAAACTCCCATATTTGGATAAATTCCGGTGTAATTTTAAAAAATAAGTTTCACTTGGCTGATGCCTTTCAGGATAATTTTCCGAATAAACAACAGAAGTGTTTTTAACATTCCTATTGCAAGCGTAGTAAATCTGCATAATATCACGCTTCTCTGCATGAGAAAAAAGCATTTTACAGCAACACTTCGAAACAATTTATTACCTGATGGAACAAAAATTTTTTTGACAGTTTAAAACGATTCGCTTGTTGATTTTCCAATGGTATCTTGAGTGTAAAAAAAAACTTGAATTGAAAATTCCACCTTTATTAATGAGTGAAACATAGTCAGATTATACATTTTTGAAATCAGGAGAATATATCCCTCCTATTGGTGTAAAAATCCAAAATGGCGCCCATAAAAACTATACAACTTGATGATAGTTGAAGAGAAATGAAACTTCGTAGTTAAAATTTATGATCGTCGTCATATGGTGAAGAAAAAATAACTGTGTAAAAGTGGTTTCAGTTTTTTCCTAGCTTGCTAAATAAGAGCAATAAAAAATAAAGAATTGACTTCTTTACAAAAATCTCAAAAACGAAATAATATTTTGTTGATTTCTTAACGGCATCTTGTTCAGCTTAAAAAAGCTCAACATTGCCAAACTTAAACTTACCCTCTATCATTTATGATAACTGAGATCCCCATGGTTGCTTTCGAATTAGAAGCACCCTTATATCATTAACGCCCAAAATCACTATTTCTCACTCGTATAGTCATTCACAAAAAACATAATTTTTAAGAGTCTTTTTAATCAAATCGTTATCTCCAAAACCGTTAACTTTGGAACAGCGGTTTTCAACCCTTTTTCTTGACGCACCCCTTAGCATGTTAGCTGTTATTACAAAATAAAAAATCTTTATTAATGATTGAGGGAATATTTTACAAAAATGACAAAAAGGTACAAAGAGTGCCTATACTATTTATATTTTTAGTAATTTAAATCACAAAAATTCTAACAATACTCGTATTTAAACAAAAAAAAACACAACAGAAAAGTATTCATAAAATAAATAAATCTATACCTCAAACATAACAATTTATTTATTTATATATTAGCAGGTCTCTTTGAAATTTACGAGTGAGAAATAGTGCCTCTGAGCATTAATGCTGTACAGTGCTTAAAATTTTCAAATTTAATCATTTCGGATTTCCCCCATTACACCTAACGGTAGAGGCGGAAGCGAGACTAGGGGCATACAGGCTGAAAACACAAGGGTATGATCGCTATCCTGGACATCGGGGATACCATACTGAAATCTTTAATCGATTACGCGAAAATCTCATCTTCCAGATGAGTCGGACAAAATAAAGATATCTTACCATTTCCAAAAACCGTTCGAAGTATATCTTCTAACACTGAAAGAGTGGAACGAAGACGAAGTCTTAACCAAACTGAAGGGAGAAGTCTGGTACACAGATGGATCAAGAACAGAAAATGGAACAGGCCTGGGTATTTATGGCGCAGGACCAGGAAATGAAATAAGCATAAACCTGTGGCAATATGCCACTGTATTCCAGACCGAGGTAACAGCAATAATTCTAACCTGTGCCCAATCAGGGCCGTAACTAGTCAAACTTTTATTGTAGGCAAGCCAACATTTTTGCGCTCTTAAGTACACAACCATATATATGTGAAAAAAAATACTAGTGACACTATATGCCTTCTACATTTATCTCCGGATGTATGATGTATTGTATTCACACAAACAGGTAGGTACTCAAAAATAAATCCAACATTTTTTATTCAAGTATTTTAAAAATAAACAACTAAAAGTTGAAATAAGAAAATACAACACAAATAAAATAATTTAAAAAAGCACATATCATTATGTAGTCAGCAGAACATTATACAAATTCTTATATATAAACATAAATATGGTGTACTTTAAATCGGAACGCCACTGCGTCATTTATAGCGCAACGATAAGCATATGCATTTATCAGTGAACACTGATCCCACTGGCTGCAATGTTTTGTTTTTAATTTCCAAATTAATGTTATTCGCTTTACTGTTTCTGTATTATTAGCAGCATTGAGGTCTTTTTTACCTATTTTGTAGAGAATTTTGAAGATTTCAACCATAATTTGATCTAGCAAAAGTTGCTTTTCTTGCAACGCGCTTTTCGTATTAAAGACTTTGAAAACATTTTTTTTGTAACTTTTTTATTTTAAAAATGCAAAAATTATTTTAATTAGTGTAAGACCACCTATGTGGTGCGCGTGGTACAAGTTAGTGAAGACATATACATATGTTAAAATAATGCAATATAAACAAATAATTACATATTATTATGCGTAGTAACATATGAACGTAGAATAAGGTTATGTATTCGCAGCCACACTGTCACACTGTTTTGTAACAACTAATATATTTAAAACAAGCTTTTTCTGTCGGCACGTAGTATAAGCCTTGCATCAGGCCAAATTCGATATATCTTTTTTTTGAAGATTTCAACCATAATTTGATCTAGCAAAAGTTGCTTTTCTTGCAACGCGCTTTTCGTATTAAAGACTTTGAAAACAATTTTTTTGTAACTTTTTTATTTTAAAAATGCAAAAATTATTTTAACACGTTAAGCGCCGCAGCGGCCCGTAGGGACCGCTACCAATATTTCTCGTAGGGCCACGGCGGTCCCTAGGGACCGCTCGTAGTTGAAGCAGTTTTAATTCCGTATAGGCCAGTGGACCGCTGCTTACATTAGTTAAATGTACTGTATGGACCGCTCTGGCCTGTGGAGAACGTTCTGCAGTGCGAGTTTTTTTATTTTTTATTTCGTTCATTTTTTATTGATTAAAAAGGAAAAATTGCTGTTATTGTAAATAAACAATTGTATCATGATATTTATAACTTTTTGCTAGTATACCCATCATAACATACCTAAAAATGCTTAAAATAGTTTTTGGCCCAATAAGAAAATTTCAAAAATTTCTCATGGCGCTCAACGTGTTTTAGTGTAAGACCACCTATGTGGTGCGCGTGGTACAAGTTAGTGAAGACATATACATATGTTAAAATAATGCAATATAAACAAATAATTACATATTATTATGCGTAGTAACATATGAACGTAGAATAAGGTTATGTATTCGCAGCCACACTGTCACACTGTTTTGTAACAACTAATATATTTAAAACAAGCTTTTTCTGTCGGCACGTAGTATAAGCCTTGCATCAGGCCAAATTCGATATATCTTTTTTTAAATAAAAACTATCATCGTATAGGGTCGCAGAAGTGTTTTAAATTGAACAAATTCTACCGGGAAAGTGATTGTAGCGAAAAATACCGTAGTAGTGGAACAAGTGTGCTCTCAAAATCGGTCTGTGGAGTTCTGCTGATTGTTGCAATGGACGACTGTATCAGCGATGAGTCCAAAGCAGTGAATGCATATGTAATATCAGTGGACCCGCTCCAACAGTGGTTAAAAATTTAAGTTAGTTTGTCGCCACTGCTGCATTACATTATTTTAAAAATGGAAACATTTTTATAATTAAAATAAGGCCACCTAGGCGGTGGGCTAACAAGCTAATCATTGCAATGATTTGATTGATATAAGTGAGAACTGTAAAATAAACGCTGTTACCATCTGGTGAACATATAACTTTTCCTTTGTAAATTGCACAAGGCAATGTAATGTATGGACTAAAATTGTTAATATTTATTTGTAAAATTGGCCACTTGTACCATTAGTACGAAAGAAATTCTGTTACGGCCCTGCGCCCAATTAATGGTGCAAAGAACCTTCAAAGGTAGGAAAATACATATCCTGACGGATAGTCAAGCAGCTATGAAAGCGCTGTCATCCAACCAGTTTAAATCAGAACTGGTACATGAATGCCACAGAAAAGTGGTTTAACTGGAAGAACACAACAAACTGAGTGTGTTGTGGATCACAGGTCATGGGGGAATGACAGGCAACGAAAAAACTGATAAATTAGCAAAGTCAGTCAGCGCAATACAGCTGATAGGACCAGAGACTATTTACCTGTAACATAGCTTACAGCATGATCAGGGAGTTAACTAGAAGCTGGTTACAAGTTAATCATCACAAATTCTGGTACGACTACCCTAAACCAAGGCACTTTAGAGACTTCATAGGGGAACCGTCCAAGAAAGCGACATTGGTACTTCTGGAAAATGGAAGGGAGAACATAAAACACATAACAAGGATAACTACTGGACACTGTTATATGAACAAACATATGCACACAATAGAGGTGGCAACAGACACATATTGCAGATTCTGTGAAGAGGAGGGCGAGACTCCAATTCACTGGTTGTCCGAGTGCGAGGAACTCAAAACTACGGCAAAAGCACTTTGAGGAACCACTACTGCTGATAAACACATCATTAAACGCATTAGTAAGCTTTTTTGAGGACATTGGAATACCTCTGTGAGGCAAAGTGAAGCAGTGGGAAGCACAATATGTCTTTTACGAAGCAGTGCAAAAAGGGGGGATAAATCCAACCAGAAGTACAATAATAATAAATGAACTGAATAAGCACTTCTCAAGTGTAGGAAAAAATATTATACAAAATATAGATGCTACAATAGGTAACTTAAACTTAAAAGAGCGCGAAAACCTTAGCTTTAGAGAAATTTCATATGATAAAACTATATTTGTAACTGCATGTGATGAACAAGAAATTAGTAGTATTGTAATAATTCTGAAAAAATAATCTGCCCCTGGTCATGACCAGGTATCAATTTGTGATATACTGAATATTAAGACTGTCCTAGAAATGCCTTGAGAGTGATATTTTTCAAAATGAACTGAAAATGAATAGAACAAGTCCTATCCTTAAGTCTGGTTGTCCAAAGTATATGAATAAGCATCGACCCATAAGTGTAACTACAATATTTTCAAAAGTACTAGAGAGGATGACTTACTTTATTGATAAATATGCACCTGTTGACAAATTTTAGTTTGTCTCTATTGAACACAGTGGCACTCAAAGTGCAACTATCGACCTTCTGAATAACATATCAACTGGACTAGATTTAGAAAAAATGGCCGTAGCTGTATTTATAGACCTACAAAAAGCATTTGATGTAATTCGTTTTGATATGTTACTTGATAAGTTAGAGCGACTTGGTTTCAGAGGTAAGATACATAGTCTTATTAGTCTTATTCAATCATACCTAGCAAGTAGAAGGCAATAAGTATGTTAAATTAGACCATAATGTAAGTGAATTTGAAAATGTTGACTGTGGGGTGCCCCAGGGCTCTGTCCTGGGGCCTTCCCTCTACTCACTGTATGTTCTCAGCATGAAGATTGCAAGGTTAGTTGCTAGATAGATATTACATATTTTCAGATGATACTGTAATGTTATATAGGCTTGATAATGTTGAGGAGATGGAGAATGCGATAATTTCTGATTTGAGTGTGTATAATAATTGGCTGTTAAACAATAAGTTAAAAATTAATGCAGAACAACTAAATTTATGGTATTTAAACAAAAAAAGTGATGATGCAACTACAAGTTCCCTGTGTAAATATCAATGGTAAATAAATTGAATGTGTAGCCTAGATGAAATATTTAGGTCTAGCAATAAATAACAAACTTTTAGCTGGTCAGATCATTTAGATTATATTGAACCAAGATATTGTCAATGATGGGTGTACTGTATGTGAATAGAGATTATCTTAGCTTTGAGAGTAAGCTCAATGTATACAATGCGTTTTTTCTGTCACATTTCTGGTATTTAATTCCCATATGGGGCACATGTGGATCTATTCGCTCTATTGTCAGCATTGTAGACGGTCCTGTTGGCCAATGTTCTAAATTTAAGAGATGATGATTGGCTAACAATTCAAAGAATTATATTCTTAGGGACAAAATAATAAGTAGTACGCTATTATCAATGATTTTTTAATGAATATAACGAAATAATATTTGAAAAAAATAGATTATTAGGCGTACTACGACTTATATTTAGGAAGAGAATATAATGATTTAAAATATATACCAGAGAAAGCGTAATACTATTCTATTATGTGAGTATCAATGCTAACGATCAATGTTTGTCCCAAACACACTCTCTGTTGCTGTTTATGCTTAATACGCACAACCTAACTTTAAAAAATCAACTATATTACAGTATGGTAGAAGGTCCTATTAGTCAATGTCCTAAATTTAAGAGATGATGAATGGCCCAAAGTTAAACAAATTATATTCTCAAATTTATATTTCACAAAAACTGCGGGATTAATAATTCTACTGACAGGTGAGCTATTCCTGTTGTCCATATTTTATTTAGTTCAGAAAAAAATTTCTCCCTGGGAACATTACACGTAGTTTACATATTGTAATAGTTTTTCTTCTGTGGTCATTGTTTCAATAACTTCGAGGCATTTTAAGTGAACTCCAGCACTTTTTAAAATGTTTGACACACTAAAACGTGCCTCTAATGTTTACTTCAGAAGAAAATTCTATAAGAAAAAGTTATTTGTAATGAAATATCTTTGTACTTAATTGTTAGGGATGAAATGTTTGATGGTTTTGGAGCGCATTATTTTTAAGTTTTTATTAGTACGTTTGCCATTTCTGGCATGTTTTGAGCCCTGGAATGTAATATAATCTTGAAGAATGTATTGGGCTCGCAGTCCGTTGTTTCAGGGACCCGGAGAACATGTGCAACCAATGCACCATGTCGAAGGGGGCTCGGTTAGCAATGGAATTAAAAACAGGACAGAACGTTTGGGGTTCTGGTAGAGGTGCGACGTATTAGTTAAAGTGGGCTATTTGCGTAGTTATTTCTTGGCGTAAGCGATTGTATGCGAACCAATAATTAATTATCAGGTGATAAGATGCAACAATGCGAGGCGAAATTGCGAGCACGGCCATGCATATTTTCTAGGTAGTGAATTAATTTAGCTGGAGTAGAATGTACAGTTACGGACACCTCAAAGTGCACGGTTTTTTGTTACTATGGTTATTTTTGCGATTTTTCGGCTTATTAAATGAGGGTTTCTCCAGTAGCGTTGCTTGTGATTGTAAGAATAGGTATTACTTTTTTAATGTTTGTATTTTAGCAAAATTTCACAAGTAAACAAACTATACATGTAATAATATGTATTTAATAAATATGTATCAGTATTCAATTGCTACTACGCTTTGCAGTTTGTTTCGCATAGAGTTGACCAATGTTTCCATATTGTATCCTCCCAGTTCCTTCCAAGCATTTATTATTCTTTCCCATAATTCATTGGCGTTGTTTGGTGCAAACTCCCTGGTATAAATTTTTTTAGTTAAATACCCCCAAACATTTTCGATAGGGTTCAAGTCCGGACTTTTTGCAGGCCATGGTTATAAATTGATATTATTCTCATCAAACCATCAATGAACAATCCCTACTGCATGCACAGGACAGTTATCCTGTGAAAATAATGTTATCAATTACGTTAACATAAACAAAATTAATTAATTAGGTAATATCTTGCCTGTTGAAAAGTAAATTGGTTAGGAAAGACCTCTCTTACAGATGGCAGCATCACATTTTGCAAAATATTGCAATAATTTTCAGCATTCAGTCGACCATTAGTTCTATAGCATGACCCAGATCCGTGAGCATTGATCCATCCCCATACGTTTACAGAGAATCGTCCACTACTTAAGGGTTGAACATAATATTGCTCCTCAAATCTTGAATTTTGTGGTCTATTATACACCCTTAATCCTCAATTGGTAAATGATTGAAATACCTTTTCATCTGAGAAAACAGTCCTGTTCCAAAAATCGTCGATTTCATTCAAAGAGTCGGTTGCAAAGTGTATTCTTCGTTCTTTGTTCTCTGGGGTTAAAAAAACTTTTCTTGCAGAAGTCTCTACTGCCAACGATTTTTAATTTTGAAAATGCAGCTCTTGCCCACATGCAAATCTGCTGCAACTCGACTCAGCGACCAGTTCTCTTCCAGTTTTGTAATAGCTCGCATTTTCTCTGCTTCGGACAAATGTCTGGGAATTTTTCCTGTTTTCAGTTCTATGACAGTTGATGACAAACGTAAACGTCAAAACTCGACGTCTATGATTAGAATATCGTATTACACGCTAAAAATATGCCGTGCACTTTGAGTTAGCCGTAACGGTACGTACTATCGTAGTTAGTTAATAATAATAATAATAATAATAATAATTTATTTCCATTAGACAACTACATGTATCGGAAACGTCAACAGTTTAAACAAAAGAAACACCACAAAAAAAAGTAGCAGGTAACAAAGATGTTTAACTAGGTTAAACTATGCTGGAGAAATTCTTCAACGGAATAAAAAGTAATGCCCAACAACAAACTTTTTAGTTTCTTTTTAAAGAGATTGAATGATTCAGTGCTTTTAATATTTTTAGGGAGATGATTGTATAACTTAATTGGCAATACATAAGAACTATTTGCACTGAGAGCAAGAGCATGCTTAGGCAGAATCAGTACGTTACCGTACCGTAAGTTATAATGACTGTTATCACTAATTTTTGTTAAATTAGACAAGTTATTTTTAACATACATTATGGATTTGTAGATGAATAGTGAAGTAACAGTCAATATTCCCAAGGTACAGAACGCCTGTCGACATGACTCTCGCTGCTTCAGCTTCAAGATAATCCTGATAATACGTTTTTGAATTTTTAGGACTTCCTTTATGTTTCTGGAATTTCCCCAGCAGACAATACCGTACGAAATTATACTGAAAACATACGCATTATAATAGGATAACAATACTGATCTATCTACACAATTCCTAAGTTTCCAAAAAACAAAACACTGCGTCGATAAAGCCTTTAGCACTTTATTTGTATGGCTATTCCATGTCATGTTATAGTCTAATTGCAGCCCCAAGAAGCGTATAGATTTGTTATTTTTTAAGCTTTTGCCATTCAGTTTTATTAGGTGACTGTATGACAATTCTCTAGTTGAAAAAGAAATAACTTCAGTTTTCTCAAAATTTAGAATAAGGTCAGTTCGGTCGCAGTAGTCCTGCATTTTGGTAACACACGTAGTAGCTGAAGTAGTCAATTCCTGTATGCTATCAGCCGACAGGATGATTGAAGTATCATCGGCAAACATGGTAACTAATCCCGTATCTAGAGATTCAACTAAATCATTTAAAAAATATAATGAAGAGCAGAGGCCCAAGGACACTGCCTTGGGGTACTCCTGCTTTAACTTCAAGTAGATTTGAATGGTGCTCTTCATTTTTGTCGTTTTTTAATGCAACTTTTTGAGTGCGCTCTAATAAATACGTAGCTATCCATGTAAGTGCCAAGCCAGTGATACCATACGTATGTAGTTTATCCAATAAAATGGTGTGGGATACCGTGTCAAATGCACGTCTAAGATCGAAATAAATGCCAACAAGTTTTTTATTTTTATCTAGATTTTGAGTTATATAATTATTTGTCGATAACAATGCCAGTTCTGTTGATAGGTGAGGACGGAAACCGTATTGGCGCTCGGATAAGACTTTATTATCGTTAACATGCTTAAGCAGTCTGGTATGGAATGCTTTTTCATAAACTTTGGAGAAGACAGATAAAAGCGAGATTGCTCTATAGTTTTCAATTTTCGTGTTTAGTTGAATGGTATTTGGTAGACTTTTTGGCAATTACAGCGACCGGCATACGTCAGAGGTTCTTGCGTTGCTAGTCGACTATGTGATAGTCAAAGAGTTGAATCCCGCGAAAGCACGACGTTTCGCACAGTGATTCGCGGAAGCATGTGTTTCCGCACCGGAAGCATGGAGTTCCGAATTATAAGCCCCGTGAGCGCAATAGCAAGATTTACGGTAATTACTCTACTGTGAAAAACCAGTATACTACGGTAGTTATTACCGACTCTGTACGGATTGTAACAATAGTTAATCTAGTGGATTACTATTGGGCAGTACTAGCGAAAGGTACCGACAGCTAACCCAGCCAACGAAGGCAGCGATGAGAGGCCAAAGGGTTGATGCCGCCTGATGCAAGGCCAAGCATTGTAGCGTCTCTGCCAGCAGTACGGAGGGGCCAGGGGGAGGCCACCCCCGGTGAGTACAATTATTGTTATCGATGAGATTTACAGGTCAGTAAGTTTATGTTCCTTTACATTTAACTGCCTGCCTCCACCACTGGGTCAAGGAATGCTCGAACCTGCACTGTTTGCGCCCCGTTGCCGCCTTGTGGTCATGGGTGAGTTGCATCCACCACGTTGACACATTTCAAAAGTATCGGAAATTGAATTTTAATATAACACAAATAAACTCGCGTCTAACATAATATTATTACCAGGGCCGTAACTAAGCAAAATGTTACTGTAAGCAAGCCAACATTTTTGCGCCCCTCAGTACACTAACGATAGCGGTGACAAAATACTAATTTTAGTGTATAACGTCTGCATTTATTTCAGTATATATTATATATATTGAAAACAAATAGGCAGGTATTTAAAACGAAATCCAACTAACTGGTAAAATAATATATGCTAAGTTTAAAATATTTGGTAGTTTGTGAAAGTGCATTATTTTTAGGTTTTGGTTACTACGCTTACCATGTCTGGAAAATTTTTAACCCTAAAGTATAATACAATCTTGGTAAATAGAACCAAAGTGGAAGTGCAACTAATGTATGGCGTTGAAGAATGTGTGCTGGTCAGGGATAGAATTCCAATCGGGGCAGAATGTTTGAAGTTCTTGCACTGGCGTGATGGATGTTTGTCTAAGCGTCATATTTTTCGGAGTTGTTGGCGTATACGATTGCTCTAAGCAATAATTAATTATAATAGGATGAGTTGCAACAATGCTGTGCTATGCGTATTCTTAGTTAATGCGTCAGATGATAGCTACTGTAGAATGCACGTATTAGTTGGTTTCGTCATGTTGGTAGCTTTTTTTGGAAACAACAGGAAACGATAGATGCCAGAGGTTCTTGCTCGTGATGGATGATTACCTGGTAATTAAGGAGAGTGAAGACATGTTGTTCCGGCGAGGGATGCCGCGAAGACATGTTGCCCCGCCTAGCAGCCGATCGGATTTAACGATTTAAAGTAAGTGCTGTAATGTGTAAAATCAATAGGCACCAGATACTTACTAATTCTATACGAGTTGCAACAATAGTTGAAGTTGAAGGTGCCAGGGGGCGGTCACCACCGGTCAGCACAATTATTGTTATCATTATGCACGTTAGTAGTGTTTTCTTCTTTTTACATTTAACTGCCTGCCACCGTCACTGGGCCAAGTAAGAGGCATTGTTTGCACCCCACCGCCGCATTGTGGTGAGTCGCGTCCGCCACTTTGATACATTTTAAAAGCATCAGCATTTGAATTTTAACATAACACAAAAACGCATCTAACGCAAAATAATAGATAAATAAAATTAGATAAAACGACAAAAACAGAAAACAATAATTCTAATAACGGGAATACATATTATATTATGCATACGATAGAACATATATCATTTCCTTATATATAAACTATCTGTAGCCTGCTGCGCCCGCCGAATTTAAAATTTCGTGCGTTAGTGTGAGGTGCCCGCAGATCTTCCTGCCACGAATGCCACTCGAACTAGCATCGGGCGGCAAAGACGGAAAATCGATTTGTAAGGGTAAGCCAGTAATAAACCTTCTTTATTATTAAATGAAATATACTTCTGCTCGTAGTTTTAAAAAACACAACCAATAGGCATAATAAATAACTGTTTTTTGCGATAATATCCCTATTAAAAGTAATGAAAAGTTTGTTTACAAAAACCCGAAAATAGTAAACCGTTGAATAAAACCTTGGTACTTTTACCGGTTTAACATGGCATGTAGTGTTGTGCTTTATTTTAAAGGTATGATGCGTGTTGGGCCTGTGTGTCTGCCTGTCTGCGTCTGTCACGTATTTATTGTTGCCGGTCGGGCGCAATTTGTTCGCATTCCTTGTCCGCGCATAACGCGTCTGTCTACAAATCATATTCCCTCTAGGAACACGGGTTCGTATCCCACCGAAAGCAATTTTTCGTTTTCTTTGTGAATCCATGTAATTCGCATTACTAAGCGTTTTCTTTTACTATTTCAGTGTTATTAAAAACAAACAAAATAATGGGAATTCGAATAGAAAACATAAAACGCAATTATAAATAATAAGTTCACATGATTATGCTTAGTATCATATGAACACAAAACATAAATAATAATAATACTTAAAGGTACTTCTCGTACCTGTCACCTCACTTTAAAAGTTTAATTTATTGCTATTTATTGTAGCTATAAGTTTTTCTTTTTTTTGTTACAAATTTTGAAATACGTATATAAGTAGTTCAAATGAAATAGTTTGTAAGAGGTCTCTCTGTTGATATTAAGCCTGTGTAAGACACTCTGTCTTGACATATAATTGACCTTAGAAACTTCGTAGTTTGTTATAATTTAGAAAATGATCGTTAGCATGGAATGTAATGTGTCGACCAGATTGGCAGCAATTCCCATGATCATAATTCGCATTATTTAGGATAAAATCCTTAATATTACAAATTAATTTGTCCGTAACATTGCCCACTCAGTGATTTGTTTTTGTTTCATTAGTATGAAAGAAATAATTTTGCCCACTGCCATTTTGGCGCCCTGGTCGCTTGCGCCTGTAGGCGGGGGCCTACTCTGCCTATACCTAGTTACGGCCCTGATTATTACAAACTAAAAAACTAATGACTATTCAAATGGCATTTGTCCGACTTTTACCCATATCTTCGTTCTCTTTTCAAACTCCTTATAACTGTTTTTTATCTCGTCTTGAGGAATAATGGCAACACATTCTCTGATTTCATTTGGTAGTTGTTCGACATCCATCATTTCCGTTATAAACTTTTAACGTTATGTGTACCCTAAAATAAAAATCTCCAATAATTAAATCGGGTCTCGGAGGTGGCCAAGGATTAGGCAATATCTGCCTATTGATCTATCACCAAAAGTATCTGGCAAACACTACAAAAGAGAAGTGGCGTTTCACCCATATTTAAATACGGGCCTCTCAATATTTACAATGCCGGGCACATTTTATCGGTCTGGCTGATTAATAATGCGTACACATTGAAATAGTATGAGCTTGTCCCCACAGTAGTATGCATTTTAGGCATCTTCATTATTCTCGCTCAATTATTTACTTTTATTCTAGCTGTGTATTTTGTAGCAAAATATTGGTCTTACGAGGGTCAAACTACAATTATTGAGAATAAAGAAAACGGTTAACATTTTTTAGGATTTCATTTTAAATGTGCTCAAAGTAATTCCCTTCAGAAATAATTCACTTAACCATTCTTTCATTTTACTGCTTAAAAACTGCCAATCATCTTCTTTGGGAACACCTTCCAAATAATCTCTTCCTCAGACAATAACCTTCTACTCTGCAAATGCCTTTTAAGCCCACAAAATAGCCAAAAATAGCACATTGCTAAACGAGGGGAGCACGGTGGGTGTTCTATTTATTTTATATTTTTTCCAGTCAAAACTGCGGTGTTACAGCAGCCGTATGGGACGATGCATTTTCATAATGTCGCGTAATTTCCTTCTCTGGAACTCAATTGAACATTTCAGGCAAACATTTTTTAGTGTTCATGCAGCTATAACTATCTTTTGTCCAGTTGTTCTCTGAATGTCACTTTTGGCAGTGGTGTATTATAATGTGTTTTATCGGACTTTTTCCACTGTGGAAAAAGTCCGATAAAACACATCCTGTCTTTTGTCCATCTATCTTAATTGCATTGACTAGACCCGTACTTTTAAAGAATACCGCATACATCACTTTTCCATAGCTCGCTGCTTCTTGGTCATTGCTGCAGGTTCTTCATCTTCTTGAATCCATACACGACCCTCTTGGCGGGTAGGTACGTCGAAAAAGAGAATATACATTTTCGTCACTCATCAGAATATTGGGAAAAAAAATGTTTGTTTGCCATTACTTAGGAGATATAAAGTTTCATGTCCAATTCTGAAACGCTCAGTTTTGTAGGAATCAGAAAGCCAATGCGGCACAAAACGATGGATATTTTTTTAAATGTTGGTGATCGTGTACGCTTGTTTATCAGCCGTGGATCTTGAGTTGACGCATACCACATAAGTGACTTTATCGCCCTCTTCAATTATTTTCTTAACAGCAGCAATGTTTTTTTCGGTAACGGTCGTAGGAGTATGCCCCGCTCCTTTTGATGCTGAACAAAATTCCTTTCGATTTCAAATTTTTTATACCATGGTAAATTGTAACAAAAGAAGATGTGCATTCGCTAAAAGCTGAGTCTAAATTCTCCTTCCACTCATAAGCGCTTAAACATTTTTTAAAGTCACAATAAATCATGAGTCGAAAATGATCTTGCGTTAATTCAATTTTTTGACTTTTAATGCCACTTTAAAAAATTTACAACTCGGGTTCTAACTAACGTAACTTCAACAACTAAACCTTAAATGGCAGATAAAGAAGTACTCTAAATAATACTGTATGTTTTGTTTTTCACGGCCTAGTAGATTGTCTTATTCTCAATTATTATAACCTGGCCCTCGTATTATTAAAACTTAAAATTTGCTTTAAAATTGTACGGCAACTTAAGTTTAAGACAAGATGTAGTTTTTATTTTCCAAATCTCCATAGCGGCATAGCCACAGTTACAAGACGTATATTAAACGAATCGGAATGGTCTATCTACACCTTAAAAGAGCATTTTAAACAATAAATAGCGATAAGTTAATAAACAAGTTAAAAGAATATGGTTTTGGTAGTTGCTTGGATTAGAGATTATTTAATTGTACATAAACAAAGAGTCGAGTGTGCTGGGCCCACAGTTATTTATCTTGTAACTAAATGAATTGATAGTTATAATATCATATAAAATATACGTTTGCAGATGATACCATAATACGAATTTAAGTAAATACGCCCCGGGAAAAAACTTCAGCTGAAAAAATGTATCGATATACAGGGTGGCTGACTTTTCATTGTCCAGCTTGTATTTAGTGAAATATGAAAGATACAAAAAAAATTTACATTAGAAAATTGTCAAACTAAATTCGATCTTCACAATGGTGTGCACAATTTTTTCCATGGCCTACCTGTTTTAAGGTAGAATACCCAACTTTGTTTTTTAATGTAACACCCTGTATTTTTTTTCCAGAATTCAATTCTACATAATTTCCTTTTTACAATGATGTATTACAAGTAACATCTTTTTGTTAAAGAGACCCACAAAATATAGGTACTTAATTGTTATAGTCGGCCGTGATATACAATTGCAAACTCCTGTCGAATTTGCTTGAATCAACAAACAACTTGTCAAATCCCACTAAAGTAAGATTGTTTTTGCACTCCCGGGACTAAACGACCTACTTTAGGCGCCATGTTGAGGGACCAAAGTGCCACTTTTAATCTCTGAGGGATTAAATTTTCATTTAATCCCTCAGGGATCAAAAGTGGAACTTTAGTCCTTCAAAATGACATTATTTACAACATTACCTTAGTTACTCATCTACATTTCCTAAGCCATCCATTTTTCCGAATCGAACGTATAAATTTTAAAACCAGCAACATCAAATTTATTTCATGATTTGTAATCCGGGAGTGCAAAAATAGTGTATATACCTGGGGACCAAAGTACCTTTGATCCCTTGAGTGATTATTGCCTTCGACTTCGTCTCGGGTAATAAACTTCACTCGCGGGATTAAATGATGCACTTTTGTCCCTTGGTATATAATATACTATTATCAGTGTAATAATTGTCCCTAATAAAAGAAAAATTACTATCGTATACACAAATAATAAAATAGTTTATATGCTGTGCTGTTTCCACAGATCAAATAACAATAAACGCGAGGCTGCTGTGTTATATCACAATTTGAACCCCAAGAAGACAACCTCATGTGAATACGTTTCAACATTTGTAAAAATTACTGCGGTCCACCGGTAAATTATCAGAGCGTCTGAATAATGTCGTTCAAGAACGAAGAGATGACGATGATGACGTTGTTATTTTAGCTACCTAACTTTAGAGCTCATCCGAGAATTTCAACAAGACAAGCTGCTGTAGAATTAAATGTCACAAGGTATAAAATTCAAAAGGTTTTAGATAAACACAAGATGAAGCCATTTAAGCTAAATTTGGTCCAATCCCTACAGGGTGTGTGAGTGGCTACTGAATGCTGGGAGACAATATCTTAGTAAAATAATTTGGACGGACGAATCAACTTTTCATAGAAATGTAATCGTAATACACATTATTGGAACGATGAAAATCGTCGCATAATTGTTGAAGCCCGGGCGCAGGTGTGCTTTTCAGTTAACTTGTACGTGTGGTTAGAGGCAATCGTGAATAGAATTTTGGGGCTCTATCTTTACAACGGAACGTTAACTGAGATATTTATTATTTTTACAAAATGAGTTCCGAGATTACCTAGACAGGGGTGGCGAACCTTTATTCATCTACGTGCCATTTTTTCTAAAGATATGTTTAATGAGGCCATGACGTGCCATCAAACAATCTAGACTTAGTGATTAATGGGGAAAAATAAAACTAAACACTATCAACTTAAAACTCTTTATTTGCAACAAAAAATATACATTTTGTACAGCAATAGTGGTGTTATGTTTATTTAAATGAAAGAAAAAATTCGTACGACTTCTGCTGTTGCAAATTAGATGCTAAATAACTTATATTAGCTCCATACTTTGTTACTTTTAGCAGAATGCAAGCTAGACTGGATTCATCTGAGAAACGGCTTCTACACGAGTCTTTAATGTTATTAATTTCTGAAAATAATGACTCACAAGCATAGGTAGCTGAAAATATTGTTAAGAAAGCAAAAGCCAGCTTCTTCAGACTGCTAAATGTGTCTGGAATTGAATTCCACGTTTCCATAATTTTGATATGGGCATTTTTACTTATATTACCTGATACATATAGTCTTTCTATTTCATTTAATTCCAACTCTTTCCTTGTTTCGAAAAATTTTTGAATCCATATTGAACTAGACTGGAAATCAATCAGCTGCATTTCAATTTATTCAATTTCCAACCAATCAAATTTGGCCAAGTTCAGTTTATCAAGTGAAGTTACATCAGGATATATAATAAATTTCAGTGTTTCCGATAATTCTTTGAACTGAGAAAATCTCGTTGAAAGTTCTTTGATTGAAGAATTAATTACCGAATTAAACCTTTCATTGACTTTTGCTTGGTCTGGTTTTTCATGTAAATCCAAATCTCTGGAGATTTTTTTTCAAGTTTGGGAAATACTTGTAGTTTTTGGTAACAATATCGTTACTGAAAACTTGCAGTTTAGCTTCGAAAGCATGAATGAGATCTATCATAACAATAATTGTTTTATTTGCGCCTTGAAGCTTCATGTTCAATTCATTGTTAAATATAAATTGTTTCGATTAGGTACCTAAATTCCTTAATTACTGCCGTGCCTAAATTATTTTGTGGCGTGCCAATGGTTCGCCACCCCTGACCTAGACGATCTTCCATTAGTTAAAAGACGAAACTTGTGGTTTCAACATGATGGTGCTCCTCCTCATAACGGTGTACAAGTTAGTAATTTTTTAAATAATAAATTTGGCAAAATTGGATTGGCAATAGAGGACCAGTTTTATGGCTTGCTAGATCGCCTGACTTGTCAATTTTAGATTTCTTTGTGTGGGGTTTCTTGAAAAACAGCTTTTATAAGGCTCGTTCTCAAAATCTTCAGGAACTCAAAAATAAAATATTTGCTGCGTGTTTATTAATTACACATGAAATGCTGCAAAAAGCAAGGGCAAACTTAATCACGCGGGCTCAAAAATGTTTAGAGTTGAATAATAATAAATTGTATACATAACTACTTATGTTAATCTTTTACTATAGTTTATATACAGGGTGTTAGTAAATAAGTGCGACAAAATTAAGGCAGTGATTCTGCATGGAAAAATAATGATATTTTGTTATATAAATGTATATTCGCAAATGCTTCGTTTCCGAGCCACAGTTAGTTAAAGTTTTTCTTAAAAATTGATAATTTTTTTATTGCTCTGAAACCGGTCAAGATATGCAAATGAAGTTTAGTTTGTTTTAAGAGGTACTTATAGCACATTCTTTGATATGCAATTAAGAATTTTATATTCATCATTGGCGCGCATACGGGTATTAATCCCGATATTTTTATAGAAAAAAATGGTACGCCACTGAGATATTTCAAAATAAAAATTATTTTTGAATTTCTCGTTCAATTTGTGACAAAAAAGCTTTCTTCTCATTTTTTGTAGGTAGCGCCATTTTTATGCAAAAAATAAGACATCGGGATCATTACCCGTATGCGCGCCAATGATGAATATAAAATTCTTAATTGCATATCAAAGAATGCGCTATAAGTACCTCTTAAAACCCACTAAACTTCATTTGCATATCTTGACCGGTTTCAGAGCAATAAAAAAATTATCTATTTTTAAGAAAAACTTTAACTAACTGTGGCTCAGAAACGAAGCATTTGCGAATATACATTTATATAACAAAATATCATTATTTTTTCATGCAGAATCACCCCCTTACTTTTGTCGCACTTATTTACTAACACCCTGTATAAGTTTAATTAGTTAGTTTAGTTATGTAGTTAGTTTAGTAAATATTTAGAGGGAATACATTTTATTTACAATTACTTATATCGTGCTTCTATTTAACAACATAATGGTACTTATATTATTGTAAAGATAAATTGATTTGCAATCCAATTCTGTATAAAAATATAGGGTGTTACATTTAAAAATAGTTGGATATTCTACCTTAAAACCGATAGGCCATAGAAAAAAATTGTGTACGCCATTGTCTAGATCAATTTTGACAGTTTTCTAATTTAATTTTTTTTGTATCATATTTCAGTAAATACAAGCTGGACAATGAAAAGTCAGCCACCTGTATATTCTACAAAATGACATTAACGTAAGCAAAAACGTTGATCCTGATTAATTTCACGTATAAACAACTTAAGTTTTATTTTAACATTATTGCTTTAAACAAACTAAAATCATTGTTCAACTGTAAAAATATTTAAAATTGATAGAATGTCACACCAAGGAAAATATTTCAGTTGCTAATTGTTTCTACCCCAAGCAATAATGATAATTAAAAATAAAAAGGAAAAATCGTTTTAATGTAAAACAAAGATGTAATCATCTTTACAACAGTTCTACACGCCAATAGTGCGAACAATATGGATAGGCTTTGCGTTAATTAGATTACATTCTAAATAACCCAGCATATATAGTATTTTGTATACTAAAGTAGTGTACCTAGGGGTGTTCTAGGACACTTTTGACCTTGAAGTTTTTCAAGGTCACGGGAGAGGTCGTTGACCTAGCCGGGGTCAAGATCATTGGCCTCACCGAGGTCACGTGGCACTTCCGGTTCCCACGATGAATTTTTGGGGTAAAAATGTAATTTTGAAATTTTACAAGATTCTCACGATGAATTTTGGGGCTAAAAGTCTAATTTTGAAATTTTTACAAGATTCCTACGCTTATCAAAATATTTTCCAGGCACTCACATCTGCAGGTCTCAACAAGTCTGCATTCCCAGACAATGACTCACATCCGGTTGAGCCTGGGCACCGGATGTTATTGTCTACCAATTGAACAATGAAGCCATTATTTGAAAAACTGTACGACCGCTAAAAAATAATAATTGAATGAAGTCTTTGTTTGGAAATTTTTAGCTGAATCAGATAAACCGGATGTTATTGTCTGGAACTTCAAACCTGTCCAGACTTGTTTGAAAATGTGCAAGGCTGGTAAAAATTGAACAATGAAGTCATTGTTTGAAAATCTGCACGATCGCTAAATCTAATTGAATGGAGTCTTTGTTTGGAAATTTTTGCTGATGTAGTTAATGACCCTTATTATCAGTTGCGGCGATGAATAAATAGACCGGCTCGGCTGTCTGCAAGAATTAGTATTACAACAGCACGCGCGAACATGTCTGCAGTAGATAGCGTTACCGAATTAAGTTCCAATTCAATAAAAACAATTGGAGACGCGATAGGGATTGTAAAATATAGTGATGAGGCTGAGACATTGCTTAACATGTAAATAAAACCATTTTAATTGTTAACCGATTTATCGGTAAGCATAGTTTTAAAAATGAAAATCCATTCAGGCTAGAAGCAAATTTAAGATTATTAAAAGGTCAACGGCAATTATTAAAAAAATTAAAAGCTAAATTAGTAAAGAAGGGAGCAGGTGTAGGGAGTGGTCAGCAGCAAAAGAACAAGTTAGTGTGGGAAGATGTAGAATCGTGTTTTAATAGTCGAATAAGAACAGGTATGATTGTAAATTTAGGTTACAATGAACCTCAAGAATTTCTTTCAAAAGCATACAGAAGTTTCTCAATAAAAGTAAAACAAATTAATAAAAATAACTTAATGCTTAAAGCTAATGTAATATTTAGCGCATTTTTTATAAAACCTAGTAGTGGCGAGATAGATTTAAAAACGTTTGCTACTAAAAATGAAAAAATTGATTCTGGTACTAATTTAAAACAGTGGTATGAGACTAATGTGGAGAATAAGCTGTTGACAAAATTAGAAGATTTTCAAGAACGTGATTCAGGTTGGAGTTTGCTCGAGATATTACATTTAAAAGTAAATTTAAAACATTACACGCCATTAACAGTAGGTAGATATATTGAGTTGCCTCAAGCTATTAAAAATAAAAAGGCCGTGATTAACGTAAAAAATGATGATGAATATTGTTTTTTGTAGTCGGTAGTGTCAGCACTACATCCTGTAAATGGGAATTCCGCTAGAATATCTTCGTATCCACATTTCAGTAAAGTATTCGGGGCTAGAATTCCAATGAAATTAAAAGATATATCAAAATTTGAAACAATGAATGATTTACGTATAAATGTATATACGCTAAAAAGAAAAAACAAATTCGGTAAAAATGCAGTACTGCCCATATATATTAGTAAAAATACTCAAATTAATAAAGATGCTATACATTCATTAATGATAATTCATATTCTTATATGGGTATTTCGCCACTCTGCAAATTAAAATATTAAATAACGAAAATATTAACAACGAACGTTTCGAGGGACAATCTGCCCTCGTTATCAACGAATAACAATTAAAACTAACAAGAAACTTATCTTTTTTTCACTGGAAGGAAAAACGACCAACCTCCAATGAATTTTTTGACATTGACGTTTGTTGATATCTGCACCTACTTGATCTCATCTTTAAAAATCGGTAGCCAACTATTGTCTAAAAATATTGAGAAAGACGACACGCATTTTTCTTCGTTAAGTAAAATATATGCCGTTTCCTTAATTTTTCGCCTAGTTGACATCGATTGTTTAGACAAGATCTTTGTGTTGTCCCATTGTATTTTATGGTTTTCATCCCAAGCATGTTCTGCCAGCTTAGACTTATTGAATTGATACGTTTTCAACATATTTTTATGTTCTTTAACTCTAACTGCTAAAGGCCTGGATGTTTCACCGATATAATATTTCCCGCATTCACAGGGAATACTATATATACAATTCCTTGAATGTTGTTCTTCGTTGAACGGTTTAGTTTTTGTAAGAACTGACCGCAAAGTATTCATCGTTTGAATACCGTCCTAACATTGAATCTATTTCCAATTCGTCTAATTTTGTCAGATATGCCTGGAATATATGGTATAGTTGGAGTATTATATTTTTGAGTGTCATTCCTTTGTATGTGTGTGGCATTGCTTCGTGTATTGAAAATGTTCCGAACAAGAGTCTCTGGATAGCCATTATCTTGTAAAACATTAATAATAAATTCTTTCTCTTTTTTGAAAATTGTATCATTAGAGCAAACAACTTTGGCTCTGTCGTAAAGACTTTTTACAACGCCTGTCTTTATGTTTTTGTGATGTTAGAATTAAAATCTAAGTACCTATTAGTATTGGTTTTCTTACGGTATACTGATGTTTCAAAAGTATTTATTGTGCGTGTGATTAGTGTATCAAGAAAGGGTAACTGATTGTTTTGCTCTGTTTCTAATGTGAATTTGATGGAGGTTTCTTTACTGTTAATATGTTCAAGAAATTTGTCCACCTCATCCATATCATGAGGCCAAATTGCAAAAACATCATCGACATATCTCCACCAAACTACTGGTTTGTTGGTGTACGTGTAGACATGTTGTTGTTCAAAGTTTCCATAAAAATGTTACTAACAATGGGAGATAAAGGTGAACCCATTGCCATCCCGAAGTCTTGTTGGTAAAATTCATTGTTTAGTTGAAAGTATGTCGTTTTAATGCATAGTGTTAAAAGTTCTATAATGGTACCAACGTTTAATGTTGTTCGTGTATGTAATGTGTTATCGTTTTGTAGCCTATGTTTAATGATGTTGAGTGTTTTGTCTACTGGAACATTAGTGAAGAGACTAACTACATCGAAACTAACCATTAAGTGTTGTGTGTTTATGTTTGCTTCTTTAAGTTTTTCAAGGAAATGGGGCGTGTTCTTTATATACGTGTCTGTATTTCCTGATATAGGAGTCAGTATCTTAAGTAAATATTTAGCTAAACTGTGACAAGGAGAACCTATAGAACTAACTATTGGCCTAAGTGGTACATTTGGTTTGTGTATCTTTGGTAATCCATAAAAATGTGGTGGTTTACTGTAGTGTGGTGTTAGCGCACGTCTTACAAAATCTGTAAATTGTTCTCTGTGTTTGTAAAGTGTTCTGTATATTTTTGTTTCTATTGTATGTGTTGGATCTCTATTTAGTTTAGTGTATTGTCCCTCACTAATTAGTGTTAAAAGTTTTTCGTTGTATGTGGTTGTGTCAAGTACTACTGTGGCGTTGCCTTTGTCTGCAGGTAGAATTTAATTGTGTTATCGGTTTTTAGTGTGTGTAGTGAATGTTTTTCTTGTTTAGATATATTTTGTCTGATTGTGTAAGGTCGTTCTAGTATGATTTTGTTTCTAATTCTGTATTCCTGTCTAATGTCTTCTGGAAGTTTTTGACAAGTCTCTTCTATAGCTGTAACTAAATCAAGTTTATTAATTCGTTTTGGCGCCACTGCGTAGTTGAGTCCTTTGCCAAGAACTAATTTGTCAGTGGCGTTTAGTTCTTTAGAAGACAGATTAACTACAGTTTTATTTAAAAAAGTGTCAATGTTCTTTAGTGTATTTAGTTCAATTGGGTGTTTTTCTTGTATGAGGTGTTGGTACTTTTTTAAAGGTGTACGTTTTTGCTCTGTGTGTGTTTTGATGTAGGTATTACTAATAGAGTTGTACATACGATTGAAATCGTCTTCCCGTACATCCCTTTGCATCACCTGTTCCAGTTTGTTTATGTCAGAAAATAATATCAGTTTGTTATGTCTATGAAATTGTATTCTATCTCTAACTAGAGCTTCACTCGCTCTTTTCATGATATTACTAGAACGAGCACTTACATAAGGTGCTTTGAGTCTAAACCCTTTTGGAATAATACAGCTATTTCTACAACGACATAGGAAAGTTATACTATTTTCAGAGTGTGCCAGCTTCTTGTAGAGGTTTTCCCAACTTCGGAAGTTACTAGTTATGTTAGGCCCATACCTTTGATTAAGATAATCTCTGAAACTTCTTTGTGGCGTGAATTCATAATTCATATTCTTATATGGGTATTTCGCCACTCTGCAAATTAAAATATTAAATAACGAAAATATTAACAACGAACGTTTCGAGGGACAATCTGCCCTCGTTATCAACGAATAACAATTAAAACTAACAAGAAACTTATCTTTTTTTCACTGGAAGGAAAAACGACCAACCTCCAATGAATTTTTTGACATTGACGTTTGTTGATATCTGCACCTACTTGATCTCATCTTTAAGAATCGGTAGCCAACTATTGTCTAAAAATATTGAGAAAGACGACACGCATTTTTCTTCGTTAAGTAAAATATATGCCGTTTCCTTAATTTTTCGCCTGTTGACATCGATTCTTTAGACAAGATCTTTGTGTTGTCCCATTGTATTTTATGGTTTTCATGCCAAGCATGTTCTGCCAGCTTAGACTTATTGAATTGATACGTTTTCGACATATTTTTACGTTCTTTAACTCTAACTGCTAAAGGCCTGGATGTTTCACCGATATAATATTTCCCGCATTCACAGGGAATACTATATATACAATTCCTTGAATGTTGTTCTTCGTTGAACGGTTGAGTTTTTGTAAGAACTGACCGCAAAGTATTCATCGTTTTGAATACCGTCCTAACATTGAATCTATTTCCAATTCGTCTAATTTTGTCAGATATGCCTGGAATATATGGTATAGTTGGAGTATTATATTTTTGAGTGTCATTCCTTTGTATGTGTGTGACATTGCTTCGTGTATTGAAAATGTTCCGAACAAGAGTCTCTGGATAGCCATTATCTTGTAAAACATTAATAATAAATTCTTTCTCTTTTTTGAAAATTGTATCATTAGAGCAAACAACTTTGGTTCTGTCGTAAAGACTTTTTACAACGCCTGTCTTTATGTTTTTGTGATGGTTAGAATTAAAATCTAAGTACCTATTAGTATTGGTTTTCTTACGGTATACTGATGTTTCAAAAGTATTTATTGTGCGTGTGATTAGTGTATCAAGAAAGGGTAACTGATTGTTTTGCTCTGTTTCTAATGTGAATTTGATGGAGGTTTCTTTACTGTTAATATGTTCAAGAAATTTGTCCACCTCATCCATATCATGAGGCCAAATTGCAAAAACATCATCGACATATCTCCACCAAACTACTGGTTTGTTGGTGTACGTGTAGACATGTTGTTGTTCAAAGTTTCCATAAAAATGTTACTAACAATGGGAGATAAAGGTGAACCCATTGCCATCCCGAAGTCTTGTTGGTAAAATTCATTGTTTAGTTGAAAGTATGTCGTTTTAATGCATAGTGTTAAAAGTTCTATAATGGTACCAACGTTTAATGTTGTTCGTGTATGTAATGTGTTATCGTTTTGTAGCCTATGTTTAATGATGTTGAGTGTTTTGTCTACTGGAACATTAGTGAAGAGACTAACTACATCGAAACTAACCATTAAGTGTTGTGTGTTTATGTTTGCTTCTTTAAGTTTTTCAAGGAAATGGGGCGTGTTCTTTATATACGTGTCTGTATTTCCTGATATAGGAGTCAGTATCTTAAGTAAATATTTAGCTAAACTGTGACAAGGAGAACCTATAGAACTAACTATTGGCCTAAGTGGTACATTTGGTTTGTGTATCTTTGGTAATCCATAAAAATGTGGTGGTTTACTGTAGTGTGGTGTTAGCGTACGTCTTACAAAATCTGTAAATTGTTCTCTGTGTTTGTAAAGTGTTCTGTATATTTTTGTTTCTATTGTATGTGTTGGATCTCTATTTAGTTTAGTGTATTGTCCCTCACTAATTAGTGTTAAAAGTTTTTCGTTGTATGTGGTTGTGTCAAGTACTACTGTGGCGTTGCCTTTGTCTGCAGGTAGAATTTTAATTGTGTTATCGGTTTTTAGTGTGTGTAGTGAATGTTTTTCTTGTTTAGATATATTTTGTCTGATTGTGTAAGGTCGTTCTAGTATGATTTTGTTTCTAATTCTGTATTCCTGTCTAATGTCTTCTGGAAGTTTTTGACAAGTCTCTTCTATAGCTGTAACTAAATCAAGTTTATTAATTCGGTTTGGCGCCACTGCGTAGTTGAGTCCTTTGCCAAGAACTAATTTGTCAGTGGCGTTTAGTTCTTTAGAAGACAGATTAACTACAGTTTTATTTAAAAAAGTGTCACTGTTCTTTAGTGTATTTAGTTCAATTGTGTGTTTTTCTTGTATGAGGTATATATACCATATATTCCAGGCATATCTGACAAAATTAGACGAATTGAAAATAGATTCAATGTTAGGACAGTATTCAAAACGATGAATACTTTGCGGTCAGTTCTTACAAAAACTAAACCGTTTAACGAAGAACAACATTCAAGGAATTGTATATATTATTCCCTGTGAATGCGGGAAATATTATATCGGTGAAACATCCAGGCCTTTAGCAGTTAGAGTTAAAGATCATAAAAATATGTTGAAAACGTATCAATTCAATAAGTCTAAGCTGGTAGAACATGCTAGGGATAAAAACCATAAAATACAATGGGACAACACAAAGATCTTGTCTAATGAATCGATGTCAACTAGGCGAAAAATTAAGGAAACGGCATATATTTTACTTAACGAAGAAAATTGCGTGTCGTCTTTCTCAATATTTTTAGACAATAGTTGGCTACCGATTCTTAAAGATGAGATCAAGTAGGTACAGATATCAACAAACGTCAATGTCAAAAAATTCATTGGAGGTTGGTCGTTTTTCCTTCCAGTGAAAAAAAGATAAGTTTCTTGTTAGTTTTAATTGTTATTCGTTGATAACGAGGGCAGATTGTCCCTCGAAACGTTCGTTGTTAATATTTTCGTTATTTAATATTTTAATTTACAGAGTGGCGAAATACCCATATAAGAATATGAATTATGAATTCACGCCACAAAGAAGTTTCAGAGATGATCCAGTACAATCAAGTTTTACAAAGGTACCTTCATTTCACAAACCAGGCACGGCAGCCAATCAAAATACCCATTGAAACAACCAGTAACAGCATATCAAATGCCATTATTTTATCTACACTTCCCAAAACTTTTAAGAAAAAAGCTGAAGTTTTCCTACGCATTTTGAGTGCCTCAAACGATGTGAGCTGGGATCACAAGGGTACCGTTACTATAAAGGGTGAAATTTTACCGGCGTCTAACATAGTCGATTTAGTTCACGACACTCTGCGGCCTCGAAAAACTATTAATCCACCCGGACGCCTACAGTTTGCTGATTACATCAAAGACCTTAACGTTGCTAATGTGCTGCTAGCTAAACCTAAACAGCAAAAGAAGCCAACCCCGACTGGCACTACAGGAAAAACCGAAATGGAAACTGATAACTGCGAGTCCGATTTAGAATATAAATTAAAAACACCAGCTACTCATCCAAGTCCACATCAAAAAGGTTCAGTCAGAAGAACGCCGATAAGGAAACGCCTCCAAAAAAGGGCCGTTAGAAAAACGCCTCTAAGGCAGATGTCATCAACACCAAAAACGAAGGGAATTCTAGATTGGGTGCATCTTAAACTTTAAAATGACACAATGAAATTCTGATTTTATTACTTGCAGCCTTTTTAATTTGAAATGTTGTGCACCTCAAACTACCGTTTTGTAAATTGCTAGGAAATTTTTAGAAAATAAGACATTCAGCAGTACATTTATATTTATATTATTAAGTATTATACGAAATAAGAACAATATATTTGTTTATTACAAAGTGTTTGTGTTTTTTTATTTCTACTCTGCTTTTGTTTTTCAGGAATCTGAAGTAATTACAAAATCTAAAGCTAAAATATTAGTATTTGAAGTTATTTTACAGCTACAAAGTGTAAAATTTCAAAAATCAATCTACGATTTCATAATGGTGTGATATAATTTAAAAATTGTGATTTCTTTTAATTTTGAGCGATACATTTTATAAAAAAGTGTAAAATATTTGCAAATTTTTCAACGAAATTGTGTGTATTTCCATCAAAAGTACAAGAATTTTTGAATTTTGTTTATCGAAATGCTTTTGGTAAAAGATTTTTTCAACGAAATTGCTATTTCTTTTAATTTTGAGCGATGCATTTTATAAAAAGTGTAAAACATTTGCAAAAAGTATGCATAGTTTATGTAACATGATGTCGATTTTTGTAAAAATTTATGTGAGATGGCGTGTAATTGTGTGATTTTTGTTCAATTTTCATCGTGTGTTGAATAAAAATATCGTATTTTGTATAATTTCAAGTGACGTGATGACAGTTTTTGTATAATTTATGTGACATGATGTCGATTTTTGTGAAAATTTATGTGAGATGATGTGGAACAGAACGTTTTTCAGCGAAAGTGCGTGAATTTTGCTTCTAGAAATGCTTGTGGTAGAAGATTTTTCAATGAAAGTTGTATAAAAATATGGTTTTTGTCGTTTTTGGTTAGAACTTTTTTAGCGAAATTGTATTTTTATTCAAGTCTTACTAAAATTGCTGCAGAAATTGCTTTTTTTTATTCAAATCTTGCTAAAATTGCAACAAGTTAGAGAAAAAAAGTGTAAAACATTTGCAAAATTATGCTTAGAAATAACTCTTAAAACTGTTTTTACATAATTTTCTTTATTATAAAGCGTTTTGTAAGACGAAATGTGATAATTTTTAAGTGAAATAATGTGAGATGGTGTATTTTTTATCGCTTATTGGATAAAAATGTCGTTTTTTGTATAATTTCAAGTGACATGATGTCAGTTTTGTAAAATTTTAAGTGAAACAGAACATTTTTTCAACGAAATTGGGTGTTTTTATTCAAAATTATGTTACTTTGTGGTCAATTGCGTTTTTATTTTCGGCCGTTTGCATTTATACTGGAATTTTTAAAACTAAAATACACTTTTGAGCGATATAATGACACAATTTCAGACGCTAACTTATAAATAAAAACTTTTTGCTTTTCGAAATGACTGTAGTATGGGCAATATTTTAAAAAGTTCCACTCATTGCTGTTCGTCACAACATGCTTTTTCCAGGAGCGACAAAATCATATGTTCCCATGATTTTAAGGAGACGGCTTGCAAATTAAATTAAAAACGCGGAGGGGACAACCATTCTTATACAATAAGACGCTGATATCTTCGGACTCAACATCGAAAAGTAGCCGAAATACGGTAGCTGAAAGCAACGCACCACCCTTTCTTACTTATATGAGTAAGAAAAAGATAGCCATACAAAAAATTATATTAGTAGGCATGTTTAGTTGACAAATGTCATAATTAAAATTAGTCAAGCCTTCTCCAATATTTGCTACTATGTTTATCTCTTTCTTACTCAAGCAATACGTATATCTTCTTGTTCATGTTATCTTATTGCTGATATATATAATCGCTGATATATATAATTGTGGCCGACAGGCAACGACCTGTTAGGTCATTTGAGGATGACAAAATAGAAAGTTCGGGGCGATAATGTCTTTTGTAATTACACATAGCACCATAAAATTAACCATATTCTAGCATTTCAAATATGAAAAATGAATAATAGCCGTGGTTTTATAAATAATTTAATAATATTATATGAGACCCTTTCATACTTAGTATTTCAGGAATATATTAAAATCAAATTTGTAACTCGTTTTTATATTTACGATCTACCTTTACCTCTTATCGCCAACCGATCGGAAATTTCCTATAGTAGGTAGGGACAATGAGAATCTCGTGAATCCAGCCATATAGCAGGCACAAATTATAAAATTATTAATTATGGCACATCCAATCGCAAAAATCACTTTTTTAAAATTACTACACGTCATTTAACACCACAAGCCATGCAACTCCATTCTTATAATTTTAATTTTTGAAAAAATAGTTTGTTTACAACAAGGAAGCTCGATGTCGAACCCGCACACAACTGTTGAAGTTTTAATAGCATTCAAGCACGATGTTCTGTAGCTCAGTTGGTTAAGACTTCAGACTCGTAATACTGACTTTGCTGGTTCAGATCCGGCTAAGGGTCGTCGCAGGAAGCTTTTTTTAAATTAAACTAAATGTGAGAAAACCAAGATGGACGACACCCGAGAAGTTAAATTCAAAACTGGGAAAAATTTAAAATTCAAATATTCGCGCGAAATTAAAATGGCCTCCGTGCATGAGAGAGAGAGAGAGCAGCTTCGATGAGGAAGACGGAAGATTTAGCAGTTTGAAATTCAAATATTTCCGCGAAATTCAAAATTAAAAACGACAGCCGTGAGAAGTGCGCGCGCAGAAAATCAAGATGGCCGACACCCCGGGAAGTTTAAAATCAAAAAATTGAACTTGGAAAAAAAAATCTGAAAATTTAAAATTCAAATATTCGCGCCAGAAAACCAAGATGGCCGCCGCGTAATTCCGGAAGCAAATTAAAAATGGCCCCGCGTAATTTAATCGGAAGCTAATGCGTAATTTAATCAGTAGCACATGTGAAAATTAATTAGATCAAACCGCGAAATTAATTAGATCAAACCGCGAAATTAATTAGGTCAATCCGTGAATCAAAACCGCGAAATCCGCGAATTAAACCGCGAATCCGCGAATCAATTAAAAGGAGTGGGGGGAAACTGTCCCCTTTCTACTCACATTTTAACCGCGGTTAAATTTTGACATTTGAATTTTTATCAACATTAAACTGACAGAAACAATGGTGATTGCGCATTATTATGGATATGAAGGAAATAATCAAGCAATAGATATCGATAAAGTCATGTCTCCAATACGATTAGAAGGCAGTTAACATACTAGCATTATAAGACTATACTCTGATAATAAATTTGGACTACCTAATAAATAATTAAAACGTTTTGGAAGCAACATATATAAAAACCAGTAACATAAGTCGATTAATATTTAAATTATGCCCTATATATTCACGACTATAAACAATACTATTGCGAAAATATAGAGAAAAACCTGTTAATGAAAAAGAGATTCAATCAAATAGAATTGATATAAAAATGGGAGCTAATAAACACTTCAAAAAACCCTTATACCGCTTTTTACGTATAAAAACTACATCTACGGGCAAAAAAGAATGATCTAACTCAATAAACAAAGGAGATAGGAAGGGTTCTTTAATTTTCCCCGAATCCATATTTTCATCGTTAGGGGTTGATTAGTGCAAAATCCTGAAATAGGTTTCTAGGTATTTGCATTGAACATCTTTGCAAGCAAATACCAAGTCGATATTTCATCGAGTGTAAGAGATATTGATTAATTCATGAAAACATAGTTTCCCCTACTTCACCCCTTAGGAATGAAAATTCCGAAAAATTCTTACTGCCTCATTTTATTCTAAAATGGAGCCACAGCAAAAAAATCAAAAATATTTAACCCCCTATTTTTTCAGTTTTCTTTTTTATCCTTTTAGGGATGAAATTCTGAAGAACCCTTCTACCACTTTCTACATATTTTAAATTACATCTACAGGTAAAAAAAGAATGATCTAACTCAATAAACAAAGGAGATAGGAAGGGTTCTTTAATTTTCCCCGAATATATATTTTCATCGTTAGGGGTTGATTAGTGGAAAATCCTGAAATAGGTTTCTAGGTATTTGCATTGAAAATCTTTGCAAGCAAATACCAAGTCGATATTTCATCGGGTGTAAGAGATATTCATCAATTCATGAAAACATAGTTTCCCCTATTTCACACCTTAGGACTAAAATTCCGAAAATTCTTACTGCCTCATTTTATTCTAAAATGGAGCCACAGCAAAAGAATCAAAAATATTTAACCCCCTTTTTTTCAGTTTTCTTTTTTTATCGCTTTAGGGGTGAAATTTAAAAAAACCCATATACCACTTTTTACGTATTTTAAAAATACATCTACAGGCAAAAAAAGAATGATCTAACTCAATAAACAAAGGAGATAGGAAGGGTTCTTTAATTTTCCCCGAATCCATATTTTCATCGTTAGGGGTTGATTAGTGCAAAATCCTGAAATAGGTTTCTAGGCATTTGCATTGAAAATCTTTGCAAGCAAATACCAAGTCGATATTTCATCGGGTGTAAGAGATATTCATCAATTCATGAAAACATAGTTTCCCCTATTTCACACCTTAGGACTAAAATTCCGAAAAATTCTTACTGCCTCATTTTATTCTAAAATGGAGCCACAGCAAAAGAATCAAAAATATTTAACCCCCTTTTCTCAGTTTTCTTTTTTATCCCTTTTAGGGGTGAAATTTAAAAAAAACCCTTATACAACCACCTTTTACATATTTTAAAATACATCTACAGGCAAAAACAGAATGATCTAACTCAATAAACAAAGGAGATAGGAAGGGTTCTTTAATTTTCCCCGAATCCATATTTTCATCGTTAGCGGTTGAATAGTGCAAAATCCTGAAATAGGTTTCTAGGTATTTGCATTGAAAATCTTTGCAAGCAAATACCAAGTCGATATTTCATCGGGTGTAAGAGATATTGATTAATTCATGAAAACATAGTTTCCCCTACTTCACCCCTTAGGACTAAAATTCCGAAAAATTCTTACTGCCTCATTTTATTCTAAAATGGAACCACAGCAAAAAAATCAAAAATATTTAACCCCCTTTTTTCAGTTGTCTTTTTTTTATCCCTTTAAAGGTGAAATTAAAAAAAAACCCTTATACCACTTTTTACGTATTTTAAAAACACATCTACAGGCAAAAAAAAGAATGATCTAACTCAATAAACAAAGGAGATAGGAAGGGTTCTTTAATTTTCCCCGAATCCATATTTTCATCGTTAGGGGTTGATTAGTGCAAAATCCTGAAATAGGTTTCTAGGTATTTGCATTGAAAATCTTTGCAAGCAAATACCAAGTGGATATTTCATCGGGTGTAAGAGATATTGATTAATTCATGAAAACATAGTTTCCCCTACTTCACCCCTTAGGACTAAAATTCCGAAAAATTCTTACTGCCTCATTTTATTCTAAAATGGAACCACAGCAAACAAATCAAAAATATTTAACCCCCTTTTTTTCAGTTTTCTTTTTTTATCCCTTTAGGGGTGAAATTTTAAAAAATCCTTATACCAGTTTTTACGTATTTTAAAAATACATCTACAGGCAAAGAAAGAATGATCTAACTCAATAAACAAAGGAGATAGGAAGGGTTCTTTAATTTTCCCCAAATCCATATTTTTATCGTTAGGGGTTGATTAGTGCAAAATCCTGAAATAGGTTTCTAGGTATTTGCATTGATAATCTTTGCAAGCAAATACCAAGTCGATATTTCATCGGGTGTAAGAGATATTGATCAATTCATGAAAACATAGTTTCCCCTACTTCACCCCTTACGACTAAAATTCCGAAAAATTCTTACTGCCTCATTTTATTCTAAAATGGAACCACAGCAAACAAATCAAAAATATTTAACCCCCTTTTTTTCAGTTTTCTTTTTTTATCCCTTTAGGGGTGAAATTTTAAAAAATCCTTATACCAGTTTTTACGTATTTTAAAAATACATCTACAGGCAAAAAAAGAATGATCTAACTCAATAAACAAAGGAGATAGGAAGGGTTCTTTAATTTTCCCCGAATATATATTTTCATCGTTAGGGGTTGATTAGTGCAAAATCCTGAAATAGGTTTCTAGGTATTTGCATTGATAATCTTTGCAAGCAAATACCAAGTCGATATTTCATCGGGTGTAAGAGATATTGATCAATTCATGAAAACATAGTTTCCCCTACTTCACCCCTTACGGCTAAAATTCCGAAAAATCGTTAGGGGTTGATTAGTGCAAAATCCTGAAATAGGTTTCTAGGTATTTGCATTGATAATCTTTGCAAGCAAATACCAAGTCGATATTTCATCGGGTGTAAGAGATATTGATCAATTCATGAAAACATAGTTTCCCCTACTTCACCCCTTAGGACTAAAATTCCGAAAAATTCTTACTGCCTCATTTTATTCTAAAATGGAACCACAGCAAACAAATCAAAAATATTTAACCCCCTTTTTTTCAGTTTTCTTTTTTTATCCCTTTAGGGGTGAAATTTTAAAAAATCCTTATACCAGTTTTTACGTATTTTAAAAATACATCTACAGGCAAAAAAAGAATGATCTCACTCAATAAACAAAGGAGATAGGAAGGGTTCTCTAATTTTCCCTGAATATATATTTTCATCGTTAGGGGTTGATTAGTGGAAAATCCTGAAATAGGTTTCTAGGTATTTGCATTGATAATCTTTGCAAGCAACTACCAAGTCAATATTTCATCGGGTGTAAGAGATATTGATCAATTCATAAAAACATAGTTTCCCCTACTTCACCCCTTACGACTAAAATTCCGAAAAATTCTTACTGCCTCATTTTATTCTAAAATGGAACCACAGCAAACAAATCAAAAATATTTAACCCCCTTTTTTTCAGTTTTCTTTTTTATCCCTTTAGGGGTGAAATTTTAAAAAATCCTTATACCAGTTTTTACGTATTTTAAAAATACATCTACAGGCAAAAAAAGAATGATCTAACTCAATAAACAAAGGAGATAGGAAGGGTTCTTTAATTTTCCCCGAATATATATTTTCATCGTTAGGGGTTGATTAGTGGAAAATCCTGAAATAGGTTTCTAGGTATTTGCATTGATAATCTTTGCAAGCAACTACCAAGTCAATATTTCATCGGGTGTAAGAGATATTGATCAATTCATGAAAACATAGTTTCCCCTACTTCACCCCTTAGGACTAAAATTCCGAAAAATTCTTACTGCCTCATTTTATTCTAAAATGGAACCACAGCAAACAATTCAAAAATATTTAACCCCCTTTTTTCAGTTTTCTTTTTTTACCCCTTTAGGGGTGAAATTTTAAAAAATCCTTATACCAGTTTTTACGTATTTTAAAAATACATCTACAGGCAAAAAAAGAATGATCTAACTCAATAAACAAAGGAGATAGGAAGGGTTCTTTAATTTTTACCGAATCCATATTTTCATCGTTAGGGGTTGATTAGTGCAAAATCCTGAAATAGGTTTCTAGGTATTTGCATTGATAATCTTTGCAAGCAAATACCAAGTCGATATTTCATCGGGTGTAAGAGATATTGATCAATTCATGAAAATATAGTTTCCCCTACTTCACCCCTTAGGACTAAAATTCCGAAAAATTCTTACTGCCTCATTTTATTCTAAAATGGAACCACAGCAAACAAATCAAAAATATTTAACCCCCTTTTTTTCAGTTTTCTTTTTTTATCCCTTTAGGGGTGAAATTTTAAAAAATCCTTATACCAGTTTTTACGTATTTTAAAAATACATCTACAGGCAAAAAAAGAATGATCTAACTCGATAAACAAAGGAGATAGGAAGGGTTCTTTAATTTTCCCCGAATATATATTTTCATCGTTAGGGGTTGATTAGTGCAAAATCCTGAAATAGTTTTCTAGGTATTTGCATTGATAATCTTTGCAAGCAAATACCAAGTCGATATTTCATCGGGTGTAAGAGATATTGATCAATTCATGAAAACATAGTTTCCCTTATTTCACCCCTTAGGACTAAAATTCCGAAAAATTCTTACTGCTGCATTTTATCCTAAAATGGAACCACAGCAAAAAAATCAAAAATATTTAACCCCCTTTTTTCAGTTTTCTTTTTTTTATCCCTTTAAAGGTGAAATTTTAAAAAACCCTTATACCACTTTTTACGTATTTTAAAAATACATCTACAGGCAAAAAAAGCATGATCTAGCTCAATAAACAAAGGAGATAGGAAGGGTTCTTTAATTTTCCCCGAATCCATATTTTCATCGTTAGGGGTTGATTAGTGCAAAATCCTGAAATAGGTTTCTAGGTATTTGCATTGAAAATCTTTGCAAGCAAATACCAAGTCGATATTTCATCGAGTGTAAGAGATATTGATTAATTCATGAAAACATAGTTTCCCCTACTTCACCCCTTAGGACTAAAATTCCTAAAAATTCCTACTGCCTCATTTTATTCTAAAATGGAACCACAGAAAAAAAATCAAAAATATTTAACCCCCTTTTTTCAGTTTTCTTTTTTTTATCGCTTTAGGGGTGAAATTTAAAAAAAACCCATATACCACTTTTTACGTATTTTAAAAATACATCTACAGGCAAAAAAAGAATGATCTAACTCAATAAACAAAGGAGATAGGAAGGGTTCTTTAATTTTCCCCGAATCCATATTTTCATCGTTAGGGGTTGATTAGTGCAAAATCCTGAAATAGGTTTCTAGGTGTTTGCATTGAAAATCTTTGCAAGCAAATACCAAGTCGATATTTCATCGGGTGTAAGAGATATTGATTAATTCATGAAAACATAGTTTCCCCTACTTCACCCCTTAGGACTAAAATTGCGAAAAATTCTTACTGCCTCATTTTATTCTAAAATGGAACCACAGCAAAAAAATCAAAAATATTTAACCCCCTTTTTATCAGTTTTCTTTTTTTATCCCTTTAGGGGTAAAATTTAAGAAAACCCTTATACCACTTTTTACGTATTTTAAAAATACATCTACAGGCAAAAAAAGAATGATCTAACTCAATAAACAAAGGAGATAGGAAGGGTTCTTTAATTTTCCCCGAATCCATATTTTCATCGTTAGGGGTTGATTAGTGCAAAATCCTGAATTAGGTTTCTAGGTATTTGCATTGAAAATCTTTGCAAGCAAATACCAAGTCGATATTTCATCGGATGTAAGAGATATTGATTAACTCATGAAAACATAATCTCCCCTATTTCACCCCTTAGGAATAAAATTCCGAAAAATTCTTTCTATTTCATTTTAATCTAAAATGGAACCACAGCAAAAAAAATAAAAAATATTTAACCCCCTTTTTTCAGTTTTCTTTTTTATCCCTTTAGGGGTGAAATTTAAAAAAACCCTTATACCACTTTTTACGTATTTTAAAAATACATCTACAGAAAAAAAAGAATGATCTAACTCAATAAACAAAGGAGATAGGAAGGGTTCTTTAATTTTCCCAGAATCCATATTTTCATCGTTAGGGGATGATTAGTGCAAAATCCTGAAGTAGGTTTCTAGGTATTTGCATTGAAAATCTTTGCAAGCAAATACCAAGTCGATATTTCATCGGATGTAAGAGATATTGATTAATTCATGAAAACATAGTTTCCCCTACTTCACCCCTTAGGACTAAAATTCCTAAAAATTCCTACTGCCTCATTTTATTCTAAAATGGAACCACAGCAAAAAAATCAAAAATATTTAACCCCCTTTTTTTCAGTTTTCTTTTTTTTATCGCTTTAAAGGTGAAATTTTAAAAAACCCTAATACCACTTTTTACGGATTTTAAAAATACATCTACAGGCAAAAAAAGAATGATCTAGCTCAATAAGCAAAGGAGATAGGTAGGGTTCTTTAATTTTCCCAGAATCCATATTTTCATCGTTAGGGGTTGATTAGTGCAAAATCCTGAATTAGGTTTCTAGGTATTTGCATTGAAAATCTTTGCAAGCAAATACCAAGTCGATATTTCATCGGGTGTAAGAGATATTGATTAATTCACGAAAACATAGTTTCCCCTACTTCACCCCTTAGGACTAAAATTCCGAAAAATTCTTACTGCCGCATTTTATTCTGAATGGAACCACAGCAAAAAAATCAAAAAGATTTAACCCCCTTTTTTCAGTTTTCTTTTTTTTATCCCTTTAAAGGTGAAATTTTAAAAAACCCTAATACCACTTTTTACGGATTTTAAAAATACATCTACAGGCAAAAAAAGAATGATCTAGCTCAATAAGCAAAGGAGATAGGTAGGGTTCTTTAATTTTCCCAGAATCCATATTTTCATCGTTAGGGGTTGATTAGTGCAAAATCCTGAATTAGGTTTCTAGGTATTTGCATTGAAAATCTTTGCAAGCAAATACCAAGTCGATATTTCATCGGGTGTAAGAGATATTGATTAATTCACGAAAACATAGTTTCCCCTACTTCACCCCTTAGGACTAAAATTCCGAAAAATTCTTACTGCCGCATTTTATTCTGAATGGAACCACAGCAAAAAAATCAAAAAGATTTAACCCCCTTTTTTCAGTTTTCTTTTTTTTATCCCTTTAAAGGTGAAATTTTAAAAAACCCTAATACCACTTTTTACGGATTTTAAAAATACATCTACAGGCAAAAAAAGAATGATCTAGCTCAATAAGCAAAGGAGATAGGTAGGGTTCTTTAATTTTCCCAGAATCCATATTTTCATCGTTAGGGGTTGATTAGTGCAAAATCCTGAATTAGGTTTCTAGGTATTTGCATTGAAAATCTTTGCAAGCAAATACCAAGTCGATATTTCATCGGGTGTAAGAGATATTGATTAATTCACGAAAACATAGTTTCCCCTACTTCACCCCTTAGGACTAAAATTCCGAAAAATTCTTACTGCCGCATTTTATTCTAAATGGAACCACAGCAAAAAAATCAAAAATATTTAACCCCCTTTTTTCAGTTTTCTTTTCTTTATCCCTTTAAAGGTGAAATTTTAAAAAACCCTAATACCACTTTTTAAGGATTTTAAAAATACATCTACAGGCAAAAAAAGAATGATCTAGCTCAATAAACAAAGGAGATAGGAAGGGTTCTTTAATTTTCCCCGAATCCATATTTTCATCGTTAGGGGTTGATTAGTGCAAAATCCTGAAATAGGTTTCTAGGTATTTGCATTGAAAATCTTTGCAAGCAAATACCAAGTCGATATTTCATCGAGTGTAAGAGATATTGATTAATTCATGAAAACATAGTTTCCCCTACTTCACCCCTTAGGACTAAAATTCCTAAAAATTCTTACTGCCTCATTTTATTCTAAAATGGAACCACAGCAAAAAAATCAAAAATATTTAACCACCTTTTTTCAGTTTTATTTTTTTTATCCTTTTAGGGGTGAAATTTAAAAAAAACCCATATACCACTTTTTACGTATTTTAAAAATACATCTACAGGCAAAAAAAGAATGATCTAACTCAATAAACACAGGAGATAGGAAGGGTTCTTTAATTTTCCCCGAATCCATATTTTCATCGTTAGGGGTTGACTACTGCAAAATCCTGAAATAGGTTTCTAGGTGTTTGCATTGAAAATCTTTGCAAGCAAATACCAAGTCGATATTTCATCGGATGTAAGAGATATTGATTAACTCATGAAAACATAATCTCCCCTATTTCACCCCTTAGGAATAAAATTCCGAAAAATTCTTTCTACTTCATTTTATTCTAAAATGGAACCACAGCAAAAAAAATAAAAAATATTTAACCCCCTTTTTTTCAGTTTTCTTTTTTATCCCTTTAGGGGTGAAATTTAAAAAAACCCTTATACCACTTTTTACGTATTTTAAAAATACATCTACAGGCAAAAAAGAATGATCTAACTCAATAAACAAAGGAGATAGGAAGGGTTCTTTAATTTTCCCAGAATCCATATTTTCATCGTTAGGGGTTGATTAGTGCAAAATCCTGAATTAGGTTTCTAGGTATTTGCATTGAAAATCTTTGCAAGCAAATACCAAGTCGATATTTCATCGGGTGTAAGAGATATTGATTAATTCACGAAAACATAGTTTCCCCTACTTCACCCCTTAGGACTAAAATTCCGAAAAATTCTTACTGCCGCATTTTATTCTAAATGGAACCACAGCAAAAAAATCAAAAATATTTAACCCCCTTTTTACAGTTTTCTTTTTTTTATCCCTTTAAAGGTGAAATTTTAAAAAACCCTAATACCACTTTTTACGGATTTTAAAAATACATCTACAGGCAAAAAAAGAATGATCTAGCTCAATAAACAAAGGAGATAGGAAGGGTTTTTTAATTTTCCCCGAATCCATATTTTCATCGTTAGGGGTTGATTAGTGCAAAATCCTGAAATAGGTTTCTAGGTATTTGCATTGAAAATCTTTGCAAGCAAATACCAAGTCGATATTTCATCGAGTGTAAGAGATATTGATTAATTCATGAAAACATAGTTTCCCCTACTTCACCCCTTAGGACTAAAATTCCTAAAAATTCTTACTGCCTCATTTTATTCTAAAATGGAACCACAGCAAAAAAATCAAAAATATTTAACCCCCTTTTTTCAGTTTTATTTTTTTTATCCTTTTAGGGGTGAAATTTAAAAAAAAAACCCATATACCACTTTTTACGTATTTTAAAAATACATCTACAGGCAAAAAAAGAATGATCTAACTCAATAAACAAAGGAGATAGGAAGGGTTCTTTAATTTTCCCCGAATCCATATTTTCATCGTTAGGGGTTGACTACTGCAAAATCCTGAAATAGGTTTCTAGGTGTTTGCATTGAAAATCTTTGCAAGCAAATACCAAGTCGATATTTCATCGGATGTAAGAGATATTGATTAACTCATGAAAACATAATCTCCCCTATTTCACCCCTTAGGAATAAAATTCCGAAAAATTCTTTCTACTTCATTTTATTCTAAAATGGAACCACAGCAAAAAAAATAAAAAATATTTAACCCCCTTTTTTTCAGTTTTCTTTTTTATCCCTTTAGGGGTGAAATTTAAAAAAACCCTTATACCACTTTTTACGTATTTTAAAAATACATCTACAGGCAAAAAAGAATGATCTAACTCAATAAACAAAGGAGATAGGAAGGGTTCTTTAATTTTCCCCGAATCCATATTTTCATCGTTAGGGGTTGATTAGTGCAAAATCCTGAAATAGGTTTCTAGGTATTTGCATTGAAAATCTTTGCAAGCAAATACCAAGTCGATATTTCATCGAGTGTAAGAGATATTGATTAATTCATGAAAACATAGTTTCCCCTACTTCACCCCTTAGGACTAAAATTCCTAAAAATTCTTACTGCCTCATTTTATTCTAAAATGGAACCACAGCAAAAAAATCAAAAATATTTAACCCCCTTTTTTCAGTTTTATTTTTTTTATTCTTTTAGGGGTGAAATTTAAAAAAAAACCCATATACCACTTTTTACGTATTTTAAAAATACATCTACAGGCAAAAAAGAATGATCTAACTCAATAAACAAAGGAGATAGGAAGGGTTCTTTAATTTTCCCCGAATCCATATTTTCATCGTTAGGGGTTGACTACTGCAAAATCCTGAAATAGGTTTCTAGGTGTTTGCATTGAAAATCTTTGCAAGCAAATACCAAGTCGATATTTCATCGGATGTAAGAGATATTGATTAACTCATGAAAACATAATCTCCCCTATTTCACCCCTTAGGAATAAAATTCCGAAAAATTCTTTCTACTTCATTTTATTCTAAAATGGAACCACAGCAAAAAAAATAAAAAATATTTAACCCCCTTTTTTTCAGTTTTCTTTTTTATCCCTTTAGGGGTGAAATTTAAAAAAACCCTTATACCACTTTTTACGTATTTTAAAAATACATCTACAGGCAAAAAAGAATGATCTAACTCAATAAACAAAGGAGATAGGAAGGGTTCTTTAATTTTCCCAGAATCCATATTTTCATCGTTAGGGGTTGATTAGTGCAAAATCCTGAATTAGATTTCTAGGTATTTGCATTGATAATCTTTGCAAGCAAATACCAAGTCGATATTTCATCGGGTGTAAGAGATATTGATTAATTCACGAAAACATAGTTTCCCCTACTTCACCCCTTAGGACTAAAATTCCGAAAAATTCTTACTGCCGCATTTTATTCTAAATGGAACCACAGCAAAAAAATCAAAAATATTTAACCCCCTTTTTTCAGTTTTCTTTTTTTTATCCCTTTAGGGGTGAAATTTAAAAAAACTTTTATACCACTTTTTACGTACTCTAAAATACATCTAGAGGCAAAAAAAGAATGATCTAACTCAATAAACAAAGGAGATAGGAAGAGTTCTTTAATTTTCCCCGAATCCATATTTTCATCGTTAGGGGTTGATTAGTGCAAAATCCTGAAACAGGTTTCTAGGTGTTTGCATTGAAAATCTTTGCAAGCAAATACCAAGTCGATATTTCATCGGGTGTAAGAGATATTGATTAATTCATGAAAACATAGTTTCCCCTACTTCACCCCTTAGGACTAAAATTCCGAAAAATTCTTACTGCCTCATTTTATTCTAAAACGGAACCACAGCAAAAAATCTAAAATATTTAACCCCCTTTTTATCAGTTTTATTTTTTTTATCCCTTTAGGGGTAAAATTTAAGAAAACCCTTATACCACTTTTTACGTATTTTAAAAATACATCTACAGGCAAAAAAAGAATGATCTAACTCAATAAACAAAGGAGATAGGAAGGGTTCTTTAATTTTCCCCGAATCCATATTTTCATCGTTAGGGGTTGATCAGTGCAAAATCCTGAAGTAGGTTTCTAGGTATTTGCATTGAAAATCTTTTCAAGCAAATACCAAGTCGATATTTCATCGGGTGTAAGAGATATTGATTAATTCATGAAAACATAGTTTCCCCTATTTCACCCCTTTATGGGACGAATTTCAAAAAATCCCTCCTTAGCACTACCTTACGTATAAAATTAAACCTTCCACCCAATTTTCAAGTTTCTGGTGCCGGTGGTTACTGCTCTGCGTTAATTAGTTGGGGATGTAACTTTCGTTTCATAAAAATTTGCAGGTGTATAAGGGCATAAGATGCCATCTATACAACTTGCACCGTAACATGTTCTTACTAGAATCGTCATCAAAGCAGGTAAAATCATATTACGCAATGATCCGCTTCAATACTAAACGAGAATAACCTACTGCCGAAACCTGGGATGTATGCAGCCCAACATACGTAAAGATTCGATTATTGTTCTATTTTAGCAGTATGATAGACATGCTGCGGCTTCTAGAAGCAGATAGCTTCACTAAAACTCACAGAAAACTTCACTAAAAGTAAAATCATATATGTTTAGTTCCAAAACCCGCCGGTTGTCGATATAGACGTTACGTGAACGAAAAAATTGACTACGTCTTATCAGCTAATTAAGGTCGCCAAAAAAGCCATTAAGTTGTCAATACAGTCAATACATATAATTGGAGTAGTCGAAGTAGACGTAATACAAACATATATATATATATATATATATATATATATATATATATATATCTGTTTTTGTATCAAGTGGAGATCCGGGATAAATGTTGGACTACCCGAGATCCACCACAACAGAACGACTTTGCTGAGTATATTTTCCACAAACGATTGCCTAATCCGTTACTTAATCCCTAACCACGGAGAGGGGAAACAATTTCAGCACTTGACTCATTCGTGATATAATGTAAACAACATGAGATCCGTGATAAATTATATACAAGTAGAAGTCCGGAGGTGTATATGGTGATGTACGTAGCATAAGATGAGATCCTGCAAGGTTGCCATACCTCTTGGATAAGAAAGCAATCATAAAAGAGGAATGCTTGCGAAAAGTTTTGCTTATGCACGTAACAATTTTAGCAGTGGAACGACCATTCATTATGTTGTAGTCTTTTGAAACTCATATTCGAAATAAAATTTCCCATAAAGAACAGAATGCCTGAAAATCATTTAAATGTTTTTAAGTAATAGACCTGGATATAAATTAAAGTATTCGTATACAGCACTTATAAAAACAAGTAGCTGTAAGAACTTTTTCTTATATCAATATGTAGACTACAGTACAGCTGTATTTTCATAGTTTCGGTTCATTAAAGACATAATACTATGTTTGAAGGTCATCCGTGCAAAACCGGCCATATCCATTTGTTTTTCGAGTTTTCGGTTTTTTTTTCTCGATGCATCTTTAGCTTCAGCTCTATCGACAACTAAAGTGATTCTGTCCAAAACCGGCTATATCAATGTTACAATTACATTTGAAAAGCAGGTTTCAGAGCAAAACCGGCCAAATCCACGTTTTTTCAGCAAACCTGGCTATATCCGATTGCCATTATGAAGAGCCTGCCGTATTAATATAAGTTATCTTTTTTATTCTGTTTAATTTTTTTAACTAAGAATGTGCGTTATTTTGTAGTTTATAGATATATTTTATCATTATTTTTGAAAAATAAAGTTTTCTTCCACATTTGTTAACGGATTTTGAAGCAAACCTATTTGAAAATGAAAATATGTCCCATCAATCAAGTACATTAATGCCCACAAGACATAAAATTGCATTTTTTTTATCTGTAAAGGCCAGGAAATGGGAAGTTTTTGCCATTTTCCCAACATTTTACGAAAATGGATATAGCCGGTTTTTGCACGGATGCTCCTCATTTAATTTAATTTTTTATCCACAACCTTGTTTACTGGCCCTCGACAGCCGGCGGAATATGGCTTTTATGGGCCGAAAGTCTATAAAATTGGTAATCAGTAAAACAGATATCAACAATCCAACAATCTAATATAGCAATATCAACAACCTACAAAGAAATCACAGCACACCAAAAATGCACAGCACCAGCCTGTGCCCAAAATACCGAATTCTTAATTTTTGTCCATTTCGATAACCAAACTAAAATAAAACGTTGTATGTACCGTGTCTATAATCTGGTCATTATGCTCTTAATATATAAATAACTATTATTTTTTATTTTGTCCAAATGGAAATGCTAGTTATGAGCAGCCTCGAAAGCTTCACTTTGAAAAATGTTCATTTGGAAGGTTTCCGGTAAAGAAATATTCACTTCCAATAAGAAAGTTTCTTATTATTCTTATTATTTCTTCAAATAGGCCCATTCATTGTTATCTTCTTATATCCTACTTTGATTTGTTTTCCTTTTGCTCTTCTCTTTCTATTTTTCTGATTTACGCTTGCATGTTTCTTTCTACTAACGTCATTTCATGATCAATGTATTCTTCTTTCCCTTGGGATCATTTTTATCTTATATAACCTGTTGTTCTTTGTCTTAAGATTTCATCTCTATACTAATTATTTCCCCCGGTTTTTCTCTTGCCTATGATGTTCACATTTTTTACATTTGTGTGTATTCCTACTTCCCTGCTTAGGAACTGGTTTATTACTGCCTCTAACTTTTCTATCCTCTCTGCTAATTGCAATTTAAATGTTTTCCGTCTCAGCTCCTTTTTCCTGATTTCATCTCTTAATTTTTTATTTGTTTACGTATTTTTTATATTTGTTCCATAATTTCCTTCATCATATTTTTACAACTTCTCAATCGCCCATGTTTACTTCATTTTCCTGGTTTGATTGTCTATTTTGGTCTGGGTACCTGATTATTTTTTTTCTCCTTCCGAAAATTTTCTTTACCGTGTTGCTATCTAGCTCCCTGTCCTTTTTCTTTTTTGTTCATCTCCTAAACATCTTTATGTGGTTACTTCAGATTCTTTAAATTCGATAAGGTCGCCTCTCAGCGTGGCTTACGCTGCAATACACTTACACGTACTCACGTCCATTTATTTCGTATTGTTATAAGTGAGATTTCCGATTTTTTTTGTTGCTTACTTTCTCTTTTACTATGTTATACTACCACTTTGCAAAAATCAGGTGAGATCGTCCCGTTTATGAGATTTTACCGGTACGATTTCACTGCGGGTCCGTTTCGCCTTTATTGTTTGGGAATACCCCAATGCTGCGTTAATGGCTGTTTGCTTGCAAACAATGGGCCTGTGGAATTGCTTCCAAGATCACCTGATCTCATACCTTCGGATTTTTTCTATTTTAATCTAGATTATTTAGAAAATAAAATCAGATGTGCCCAGTTATCATCCCATGAGAAAGGCAAAGAAACCAACCAAGAACTCCGAAAGAAATCAGAGGCGTGTGTTTTACAAAACTGTGAACATGTTGAGCAATTTATTGGATCGACGGTGCTTGCTGTCTGTATAACCGAATAAAATTACCAATCCTTAGACGCGATTTTGGGCAAAACTTTTTATAGAATCCCACTGAAATTCTATACATACAAGAGAAAAAGATGAAGAATTTAAAAATATAACCAATGCATAATGTACATCCGGTTTACCCAAAAGCAAAAAAAATATTTAAAATTGCTACCAAATAGCAATGATGATCTCCAACAGCCAACTATTAATTTTGTTTAAATCGTATAGTAATAAAAAGGTTATCGAGTGTACTCTTTGATTAAAGGCACTCTGGAACAAAATACGCCTCAATGCACATTTTTAAGCTTTCGATTTCAATTGAAAAGTTCCCAAAAATGGTTGAATCTACTAAAAATAATCCGAAATTCAAATTTTCCGTTGTATCTTATATTATAAGAGCCGATGCCGGCCGCCGGCCGTCCAGACCGTAAGCAGGCGCGCGCATATGCCGATCGCGTCGCAACACGCAGCATGAAGGGCCCGCATACTGGGCCGGACGTAGGCTGGCTACCAGGTTAAGCAAGCATTTTTATTGTTAACCGTTTCTTTACGCTGGCAGGGCCAGACGTAGGCTGGCCAACGCCTTTTAGTAGGTACATATAACATAATATTAATAGTAATCGTGCTATTTTTAATATATTTCGCCATACCACAAAATAAATATATCAGAACATGAACGTTTCAGAAGAAAAATCTACTTCCATTTACAACAATTAAGAGCGCTCTATACCCTCTCCAAAGTTTTTACTGCGGGGCAACGGTGTGGGCAGAGGTAATAATTTGAGATGCAGTGGGCGGTCTTAAATCGGTGCTAGACGAGATATAAGTACCTAGGAACAGTCGGTGACGTCATAACCTTTGTAATAAACCAGTGCGGACTGTATTTAGCAATTTTAGAATTTGACGTTTTATGTTGTTCCCTTATATGGGACATCCGAAATTTGCACTTTAAAAATTCCCAAAAAAACTAGATAATTGTGCGTAGCATCGTTAATTTATTAGAAAAAATCGTTTTAATTAATTTTATCTTGAAATTTTGGAATATTGAAAAAAAAATTAGCTTGGCACATTCATATTGCTTCATGGAGAAAATAATGTTAAGATAATTTTGCAAAATTCCTATTAATAATAAAATGAGAAGTAAAATTCTGATAGACCCATGTACAGTGCTCTTAACTGTTAAATTAACTATGAAAGCTTAGCTTATTTTATTGGAAATCTAGCAGAGTGCGACTAACCTCCTCAATAAAACAGTGTGACACTGACAGCCGCCTACTTGATTACTTCTTTAACAATGGATAGGCAACTAGTATTTAAATCAACTAAATGTGTGGACACGCATTCGTCTTTGTTTAGTCAAATATACGCAGCTTCTTTAATTTTACGTCTAGTTAATATCGATTCTATAAATAACATTTTTGTGTTATGCCAATGTATTTCGTGGTTGTTGATCCAAGCATGTTCTGCTATTTTAGATTGGTCAATCTGGTATTTCTTATTTAAATTTTGGTGTTCTTCAACACTAATTTCTAAAGGCCTTGATGTTTCACCGATATAGTTTTTTCCGCATTCACACGGAATACTGAAATTTTCGAGCACATCGCTTTAAATATTAAAACAAAAATCGAATAAAAATCAAGTAGTATGAAACAATGAGTTAGCCCTAATATTATGACAGTTCTTCATAGTTTGTTTATCTGTTTTTGTTGTGTGCTCTTAATAAAACAAATAATTTTGGGATATTTCAGTGAAAAAGAACGAATTCAAATTTTAGTATTGAGGGAATGTGGTGACGGTACGATGTTCTCGAAAATTTCAAAATACAGTATCATACTTTTTTTAGCGTCCTAGAATTTCATGCTTTGTCCATATTCATAATAAAAAGTTAGGGTTTCAATTTAAAAAGGTATCGCTAACGTCATAAGTCAAAAACAAAAGCCAATCTAACAGTGACAATTACAGCAAAATATATCTTATGTAAAATACATGCGTGTTATTGTTTCGTACTTCAAAAATGTTCTGAACAAGAGTCTCGGAATAACCGTTATCATTTAAAACATTTATAATAAATCCTTTCTTTATTTTGAAGATTTCATTATTAGTTCAATTAACCTTGGCTCTATCGTAAATACTTTTTACATCTGTCTTTATGTTTTTGTGATGATTGGAGTTAAAATATTGGCGTTGGTTTTCTTGCGGTATGCTGATGTTTAAAAAGCATTTGTTCTTCGCGTCATTAGTATATCAGAAAAAAGTAATTGAACGTATTGTTATGCTTCTAATGTGAATTTGATATTTTTTTTATTGTTAATATGTTCAAGAAATATATCGTCAATACTATATGGCCAAATTGCAAAAACATCATCAACATACCTCCACCAAACTATTGGTTTGTTTGTGTATATGTAGCCATGTTGTTACTCAAAGTCTCCCATAAAAATAAATTGAAACAACAAACATTAATAAAATGCAACTTATATATTTTAAAAGATCCCGTATTTGCCCATTACTAGGAAATACTCGCTTTGGCTCATATGTGTAAGATCTAATTACCGGCGCGACGTTGCCGAATATGCAGGATCTCAGGTTATGCATAAAATGTCAAACACTGTATAACTTGTGGAGCGCCCTCTTTAGCGCGTTTAGTGTAACTATTTCTGTATAAAAATTAATAAAAATGAACAAAATGGGATCCGGACTAAAATTTAGAGGCGCACTACCCTCACTTGCATTAATTGGAAAAACACGAGATACACATAGAAACAAGGCGAGATCCAATTTGGATCTCGACTTGTTCAAACGGATCTCCACTTGTATACTATTTATCACTAAAAGATCTCGACTTGTGCAGAAAACATATATATATATATATATATATATATATATATATATATATATATTACGCGTTCAAATTGGCATCCAGCAATGTAAAAGTTGCGGTAAAAACGGCATCCGAGGTAAATTAGCATCCGATATACGGATGCCAACTTGTAACCCCATGTTAATTAATTTTTTTGATAGATTCTACCATCACATAGTAGCTGACTGTAAAATTGGCCGGACGCCAATTTTATCGTAAAATGTATATTATTATACATAATAGTTCACGGAATTTACTCAACGTGGTGCTAGTGTCGATTGCATGTATATTTTGTTGGAAGCGATGAATACAAGCAACGTTAACTTTGGCATCCTTTATATTTGGCAACATGGTGAAATATTGCATTAATCACGACCAGCATTTAACATCTGATACTTTAGTTTGTAGCAGTTTTTCGATACTGCACGCGGGATAACATTTATTCATTAAAATTCTCTCTGGTTGTAATTTTTGAACTTCAAAGTGTTAACTAGTTATTGAAATGGCGTTGAGGTCGAGGGGTAAACGGATGCTACAATTAGCATTAGAAAATGAAGAAGACAAGGTAAGCACGTTTGGGCATTTACCCCAGTGTTATGCGTTACTTTTACAGGTGATTATGATAAAATGAATTCAATAAGTTTCTTATTTTTTATGAATAAGCAGCGTAGCAAATAGAAAGTTCATTAGCATATAAGTTTGAACAAATATAGAGCGAATTTATTTTAATAGTTAACATAAGAGTTTCGTTTCTATGCCAGGATTTAATAATACAGGACACTTCCATGGTTACTAATGAAACCAATAGATTAGAGCGTTTACTTTACGAGTTAACACAGGAATTATTACTTGTCAAAAATACAACTAAAAGTTATCCTAAAATATACAACTGAAGAAAAGATACAACTTGGGAGTTGTGCCTAGGTATCTACTTTTTAGTTGCATACCTAAATTCCGGTAACAAAATTAAAGTTTCTTATTAGCAAGTACCTATTTTAAATTCGTATGTTAACTCCTAAAATAAACGCCCTTAATCTATCGATCTCATTTGTAACTATGGAAGTGACCTGTATGATTAAATGCTGCCATATAAACCAAACTGCTATGTTAACCATTAAAATAAATTCATTGTATATAAAGTTGTTTTCGTAATAGTTTCTTCTAATTATTATTATCAAGTTTTCATTTATATTATTTGTATCAAAATCCTATACGTTAATAATAGCTCCTGCACAAAATACTCAGAAGTTAGACAAATATGAAGCTTCGCTGCTTATTTATTATTCAAACAAGAAATAATACGTGTTAATCGTCAATTATTTTTAAAAAAATGCAATTTCGATGGTAACGCTTAAGCACGTATTAATCAATATAAATATGTTCCTATATGACAATCAAAAGTTTGCTACAACACGTCACTTCAGTCAAGATGTAAATGTAATTTGCTTTAGCTGTTTGTCGTTGGTCTTTAATAATTTGTATCTTTAAGGTAAGCTCATCACAGAGTTTGAAAACGGCGGTTTTTATTCGTAAACAGCGGGAAAATGCAACCTCTAACAAAGGAGATGAAAAGGAAAATAGTGATTGCGAAAAAAGTGCAGTTGACGTAAATCCATGTAACAAATATAACGAAAAAAATGCATCCATACCTACTTACGAATCTACGAAAGGAACGACTATGTACGAAAGAAGTTTCGTTAATTTACTTAAATACGATGAAGAAAACCCTGCAGTATCATTAACTTTACAGGAAAATACTTTGGCTAATAAAGGTACCGTTTAGTTGTTCATTTTATTGTCTATTTAACAATAGAAAGTAATGAAATTGCAAAAAATGTTACACTTGATTGCTTTTTATTTCCTTTTACGATAAAGGAAGTATTGGATTCACCCCAAAAATACGAAATTGAGTTTTCAACAGATCTTCACGTTTTAGAGTTCCCTTAAGCCAAAAAACATGTTTTTGTTCATTGGTCTCAAAAACGAAAAGAGGGATGACGTTGAAACTTCATATATAAGTTTTGTGTACTATCTAGATGCGACAGCAAGCTTTTGAAGAAAATCGCATAACTGAAAGTATGTGTTTACTCTTGTGATTTTTCAGTTTTTTCCGATTTTTTCAAAAACGGCTTTAACGATTTTTTTCAAACTTTAAATTTTTATTACATTTTTAATGTATATGAAACAATTTTTTGGCTTTGCCTAATTGTTTCGCCATTTATCCAATTATTTCAGGCTTAACCTGTATATTTTTAGTTAAATTATAATTCCTTTTGCATTTCGAATTCGTAAATTTTCCAAACCAACGCATTTTGTACCTGGATCAAGTTCCTATCGTTTGCAATTTGCTCTTTTGACCTGTGCTATCTCTTATCAGAGTGCGAGCCTTCCTCGAGGAAACGAAATTCTTCGTCCGGGCACTTTGCTGTCTTCGCTTGAGCCCGCCGATACCGGCGCGGCTAAGCCTTGTTTTTAATTATGTCGAATTACGTGCGCTCAACCAATTTCAACGAGCAGTGTATTTTCTAAGGGCTGATTGTAATCAGGTACGATTGCGCTTTTTCTGTTTTATTATCTCCATACTAATTATATCTTTCTTAGCTCTTAATCTTAATTATCCGTTTCAACAACGAGTTTATCTCGGAGGCCAAGTCTTATCGCATTTTCGACACCTGCTGGGTCCGGCGTATTTGCTGCCGTTTGAAGATGCTATTGCAGCAATTTTCGGCGCTTCCCCGGCGACTTCAACAATGATTATTGCCGTTCACGTCCAGCTTACGTTTCGAGGTTAGTTAGTGCTACTCCGAGATTTATATTACTTCGACTTATTTTCAATACCAGAAATTTACATCTGTGTATTTTAAACCCGTCAATATTTAAAATTTAAATTCATACGTTTTGCCATTATTAACCTGTAATGTTCAATTTCATACATCCTGTTATTTTAATATTTAAAGTTTTATGCTCAGTTTTTAAAGTTGCTATTTTGATGTGTATTTTGACCCTCTGTAAAAGGTACAGTCACGCCTATTTATTTTCAATAGCCTAACAGAAGGTTTTATTAGATGACTGTGATAAGCTTATTCCACGAGTGTTTTTTGTAAGGTTTTTAAAATAACCCGAAAGGGGTTCTTAATTTTATGCGTGTCGAAACCTTCAGTTAAGATACACAATTTTGTCATTACATTATTAACATTTTAATTGTCCTGATTATTGATTATTGACATTTCAAAACTTCTTATTGTTGATTAATTAAACGCTAGTCACTTGCAATTTATTTTTCTTCTTGTTATTTGAAATCTTTTGATTTCTGGCGCCCATTTCCATTTTCCTTTCCTTTTTTGAAGACATTCCAGGGTACATAGCTGATGATCTGAACCTACGATCTAAGGCCGCCGATATTTGAGCTAGTCGGCCATCGCGGTGAGTAAGTAAGAGTTTTTCAGAGCTGCCGTGGTGTATAAATGGTAGGGGGGTTGATCTGCGATTTTTACTACCATTGCTTATTTTATTAATTAATCGCAGGTCGGCTTTCTTATTGTTTCACTGGCGCGACCAACGCTATGGGGCTCGATTTTGGTAGTTACATCAGCTGTGTTTACCTGGATGTCTTTATTTATCAATATTTAATTTTGTATTCATTTTTCTATTCACTTTTGTAATTTTCACATCTTGTTGCAGTGCACGTATTTATATTTGACTTTCTTTTCTTTTCCTTTCTTTACGTATCCTTTCGTCGGTTGCTTATTGACTTTTCTTCCCTCATCTTTCTTGACGAATGATTGGTTTAGCGGTATGTTTATAGGTAGTGTGATGGACTTTGTTGAAAGGGTATGCTTTGGTGAATGACGTTTCTGAATGGTTTCTTTGATTGGTTGCGTGTGTGCTTTGGTAGTGTAGTATGTTTGGTTTTTTCCTTATCCTTCCTTTGGTTGCTTATCGGTGGGTCGAAGGCCTGCGTGAATTACTTGTGCGGTTTGTTGTAGTTTACTCCATTTTTTGGGAATTTTTATTTACTTGCCTCACCGTACTTGTGTTTACTCAGGGTCTCGACGGGTTGTTTCCGGGTTGTTTTTTTCTGGCTTTTAATTTTTTCAAATGCGTTGATTATGCATTTCTTTTTGGATGCGATTTTGAATGCGGGGTTTTTGTTGGCTGCGTCCGATGTGAGGCAGTCCTTCCTGTGTCCGATGGGGTGCAGGTTTGTCTTCTGTCAGACGTGACAGAGGATTTGAGCCAGTTTTGGATGCGCAATTGCATCTTGTTGCTCGTTTTATTTTTGCAATTTTTTGCGTCTTTTTTACGCACATATTTTGGGTGCGGATTTTTTTCTTTGCGATTGAAGGCGGTTTGCTTTTTTGTGTTTCCTCTTCTTTAAGCGTGTCCATGTCTCCGTAAACCCGGGTCAAGGCATGGAATGTTAGACCTAGCCAGTCGAAGCTTGGATGAGTGGGTGTGGCAGCGTGAGTTTTTCCGAACTCTGGTTTTTTGGTTCATTTTCCTCTCTTTCCTTTTCTCTTTTCCTTATGTCCTGTTTTTTCTTCTGTTTTTAAAAGTTGCTGTAGGGTATGTTCCCTATGGATTTTGCATTCTAGTGCTTTTCACTTTCCTTTTTCTTGCCATTACTTCCGTCTCATTTGAGGATTTTTTCAAAAGCGCTTCGCTTATTTGAATTTGGACTATGGTATTATAGGATATTGTGACCGTGGAAACACCTACAGTGTCTCTTTTAAAAACTTGTTTTTTGTGCTTTTTGTTTCTTGCTAGGGTGGTAGGTTGGGCATGCAGGGAAGGTCACTGTTTGGGAACGTCATCATCTAGTTCTTCCCTTTTGTAACGTATAGGGTGGTAGGTTGGGCACGCAGGGAAGGTCACGATAGGAAGCACTTTCATCTTGCTTTCCCTTTTAAGCAACGCTAGCAGTTGGGGTCGTTTCTTTCCATATTTTGGGATATTTTTTAAGAGTGCTTTCCCGATTCATGCTTCTGTTCGCTTAGGACCTTGACGGATTTGATTTTCAGATCGTTTTTCATGGCTTTTTAGCTATGTTGTTTTATGTGATTTTTTTTCGAGACGAGTTTATACTTGTTTGGGGTTTTTTATTTTATTGTTATTTGGGTTGGTTTTTTCGGCCTTGTGGAGATTTTTGGGGGTTGGTGGGAGCGATTGTGTTGCCATCCGACTCAGTGAGGGAGCCACATTCAGTCCGTCACCGGCGCGCCTTTTCCATCTAGCTGCGACGACTGGCTGAATGCCCGAGCGGGGTTTGGTGGTTGTGCGGTCGTTCCTTCCGGCTTCTGGGGTCTCTACCTAAATTCGGGGCGGGCATATGGTTTTTACGATCTTTTCCTGGGTTTTCACCCGAATCTTTTGTCGCAGTACTTACTGTGTTTCATTTTTTTCAAGATATTTTTTCCCTTTCATACTTTTTTGATATTGGGTTATCTTAGATTTAGAGTGAGTGATGATGATGCGGTGCGAGCTTTTCGGATTTTTGTGAGTTTTTCGGATGTTTATAGTTTTAGTGGATTGTGTCCTATGTATTGCAGTCGGTTTTTGCTGTGTTTAAGCAGCTTTTTTAGGCTTCTGTCCGGTTTAGACAGAACGTCTATTTTTTTGGCGGTGTCCTATGTGGTGCCCCAGTTATTTTTGAGCCGATTTATAAGGGTTGTTTCCCTTGGCTTATCTTCTCGAAAGAGGATTTTTCGATAGCGTTTCGCTTTGTGTGTTGGCATCATCGATCTCATTCTCGAATTCTTTGGTTTCCTACATTTTTTTTAATGTTTTCATATTTAAACCTTTTTATTTCTTTTGGCCGTGGGGAGTGAAACAATTTTTTGGCTTTGCCTAATTGTTTCGCCATTTATCCAATTATTTCAGGCTTAACCTGTATATTTTTAGTTAAATTATAATTCCTTTTGCATTTCGAATTCGTAAATTTTCCAAACCAACGCATTTTGTACCTGGATCAAGTTCCTATCGTTTGCAATTTGCTCTTTTGACCTGTGCTATCTCTTATCAGAGTGCGAGCCTTCCTCGAGGAAACGAAATTCTTCGTCCGGGCACTTTGCTGTCTTCGCTTGAGCCCGCCGATACCGGCGCGGCTAAGCCTTGTTTTTAATTATGTCGAATTACGTGCGCTCAACCAATTTCAACGAGCAGTGTATTTTCTAAGGGCTGATTGTAATCAGGTACGATTGCGCTTTTTCTGTTTTATTATCTCCATACTAATTATATCTTTCTTAGCTCTTAATCTTAATTATCCGTTTCAACAACGAGTTTATCTCGGAGGCCAAGTCTTATCGCATTTTCGACACCTGCTGGGTCCGGCGTATTTGCTGCCGTTTGAAGATGCTATTGCAGCAATTTTCGGCGCTTCCCCGGCGACTTCAACAATGATTATTGCCGTTCACGTCCAGCTTACGTTTCGAGGTTAGTTAGTGCTACTCCGAGATTTATATTACTTCGACTTATTTTCAATACCAGAAATTTACATCTGTGTATTTTAAACCCGTCAATATTTAAAATTTAAATTCATACGTTTTGCCATTATTAACCTGTAATGTTCAATTTCATACATCCTGTTATTTTAATATTTAAAGTTTTATGCTCAGTTTTTAAAGTTGCTATTTTGATGTGTATTTCGACCCTCTGTAAAAGGTACAGTCACGCCTATTTATTTTCAATAGCCTAACAGAAGGTTTTATTAGATGACTGTGATAAGCTTATCCCACGAGTGTTTTTTGTAAAGTTTTTAAAATAACCCGAAAGGGGTTCTTAATTTTATGCGTGTCGAAACCTTCAGTTAAGATACACAATTTTGTCATTACATTATTTACATTTTAATTGTCCTGATTATTGATTATTGACATTTCAAAACTTCTTATTGTTGATTAATTAAACGCTAGTCACTTGCAATTTATTTTTCTTCTTGTTATTTGAAATCTTTTGATTTCTGGCGCCCATTTCCATTTTCCTTTCCTTTTTTGAAGACATTCCAGGGTACATAGCTGATGATCTGAACCTACGATCTAAGGCCGCCGATATTTGAGCTAGTCGGCCATCGCGGTGAGTAAGTAAGAGTTTTTCAGAGCTGCCGTGGTGTATAAATGGTAGGGGGGTTGATCTGCGATTTTTACTACCATTGCTTATTTTATTAATTAATCGCAGGTCGGCTTTCTTATTGTTTCATATATTTATGTGATTTTCTAGTTGCATACCTCTGAAATGGGCTCTTTTGTTTTCTTTTCGATTTTTTATTAACTCCTATTTTAAATAGAACACTTGGTATATTATTACATTTTTGAATTCAGCTTAAGATTTTAGAAAAAGTTTGTCTCCTCAACTAACGCTTTATTTTGTACGGTTTCCGTAGAATTTGCAATTTTTGAAAATTTTTTACAAATGCTTAAAAATTAAAAATCATATTTATGGCTACTTAGAAGATTTTGTAAAAAGAAGTTGTGTGAGTGTACCACACCAGATTTTTTAAAAAGTATTGGTTTTGGGACCGAAGAGACACAGCAATGTAGTTTAGAAAACTGTCTGTGGGTGAAAGGTTTGGTGGGTGAGTGCATGTGTGCTTGTATATTTTGTGAAGTACCTATTTCTGAAACCGCTGATCTGGTTTGATAAAGTCTACAATATAGAGGTGCAATAAAAAAATCTATAAAACAAAGTTTTTGAAAATTCAAAACGAACACTAAATATTGGACATGGTTTTTAAGTCGATTTTTTCTAGTTAACACAAATGTGTAATTTATGATATGGAAAGCTCATGGGGGACCTGTATCAAAGCCAAAATTAAGGCTTCCGCGGTTTCTTAAATATTTTAATCTTCGGAATTTTGTAAACCTAGTTCTACCATACTTTATAAAAAAAATAAGGGCATATTATAACTTTAGATGTGGAATATTAACGCAAGTGTGTAAATTAAAAATTGCAAACATGACGAGGTCTCAATTTTTCTATAACAAAGAAAAATTAGGGTAAAGACGCATTTTAGTTAAATTTATTTTATTAATAGAGTTACAAGAGAAAGTCTAGTTACCACGTTCAAATTCCACAAATTTATTTGCAAAATGAAGAGATACTAAATACTTAGTATCTAAAGATGGAGAAACTAGTACGAACTAGCTTAAATTTTGCAAAACAAAGACTGCAATAAGTGGTACTATAGAAGCAAATTTTTATTATTTTTACACGTTTATTGCGGCATTTCGCACATAACGATATTGGTTGAAGGAGAAAAGCACATTTTTGTTTTTAAAATTATAAACATTAGTTTGTCATGTATTTCTTTTATAAGTTCAAGTTGGCTAGGTGAGACAAAATTTTACATATTTAAAAAAAATACCTAGCGTACGGTATTAAACCATTTATGAAGATTGAATGCACAAGCGTCTCATGTAGGTATAAGTGACTTGTTGTATGAGTGACAATGACATCAATATCAACACATTAGCTCATTCGGAGAACACTGGACAATCCGGCATGTTTTGGAAAAGTAGTATAAAAACGCAAGTCTATTTAAAGTACACTTGTTTCATGGGTTTCAATAAACTTTTCGAGAATTTTGTTGAAATTATAGAGTAGTTTATGCAAAGTTTAATTACTTTATAGGTCTTTCATGGAACCTCTCAGATGAAGAAGGCTATGTAAGCTCGGGAACAGAATATATCCCTGACAGTAATGAAGAAAGCAGTAGTTCCGAAATATGTCTTACCTCTGATGGAAATGTGTCGGATAAAACATGTCCACAAAGAGCACACATTTCTCCGGTAATCCCCGTATTAGAGCCTATGCTTTGGAATGGTGACGAAGCGATAAATACACCAAGCTCAGCGCAAATACGTCGTGTTAGAAGAAAGCATCGCTGCCTGTTTTGTGATCAAGATATTGGCAACTTTTCTCGCCATTTAGAACGAAATAATACTGATGAGATTGCCGTACAAGAAATAATGAGTCTAAAGAAAAATTCAAATAAACGAAAAAAATTGCTGGATAAATTGCGCCGAGAAGGTGCCTTTTGTACTTCGAATATTGTGCCGGTGATGTCGGTCAAGACAAATGTCAAGGTAAATTACATTGCTTGCAAGTTTTGTCGTGGCTATTATTCGAATAAGAGTTTACGCAGACACGCAAAGAAGTGTTTCTTTAATCCCGATCCATCAAAGCGATTTAAAGCTCAAATGGAAGGGCAAACATTAATGGTTGGACCGTTTGGTCCTAATGATCCTCTTAGGGTGAGTGGCATTTTGAATATGATGCGAGCTGATGACGTGTCAATGGTAGCAAAAAAAGACGCTATCATATGCGAAGTTGGTCGAAGATACATACGAAGCCATAAGGAAAAACATCTTTTACTTGTAGCAAAGCGAAATATGCGTAGCTTGTCTCGTTTGCTAATTAGTGTTAGAAGCTTAGAAAAGAATTCGACATTTGGAATGATAGATATATTAACACCACATGACCACATCACCAGAACATTCCAATCCCCATCTTTGGCGTTACAAATGGGAACGCTGCTTAAAAGTGCGATAAATACTGCATATTCCTTAGAAGTTCAAAAAGTAACCGCCTCTAATGCACGCTTGGACCAATTAAAGGCTTTACTTACCCTCATTGAGACTGAGTGGGCTCATGAAATATCTTGTGAAACCGGTCAAAATTTGGCGATCAACAAGTTTAATAAACCAACGCTAATACCCATAACAGAAGACATAATGGTAAGCATTAAAAATCTAGTATTAATATTTATATAAAATTATTCTGACAATTTAATGCATACACTAAAAATTCCTTAAGCCGTGATTTTTTGTCACTATGACAGCTGCAAAAGTTTGCCCTAACTTTTCCAGCGACAAAACGGAACATAACTTTTAAAACTGTCTAATTCTCGTAAGCCTAGCGGAGTTGTTATGCACCTAATATGTAAATTAAATATGTATTCATTAAATTGTCGTACCGAATTACACTCAAGATTTTTTTTTATATAAGTAAACTTAACATTTATAATTCGAGTTTCCTTGCATTTAGGCAATTAAACTCAAAACACTGCCAGAAAAAGTTACTCGTCCTTTGGACTCGTAATTTTTTCAGAGGCAGTTTTTTTCATTAAATTGCCAAGCAACGAAATTCTCATTAAAATGTCAAGTTTACTTCGACAAAAAAAAGCTCTCGTGTAATTATAAGTGACAATTTTTGCTCTTCAGATTGTCTTGTTTCTGTTGCTTTAGAAAATAGCAAAACACGCTTAGTGGTTGATTCTAAGGATGTGAAAGCCTACCGAGAACTACTAGATGGTATATTTTGCAGTGTCATGATTTTCAACAAACGCAGGGTAGGAGAACTACAAAGAATGAACGTTTCAATTTTTCTTAAAAATTACGAAACAACGTCGTCTTCTGAATTTGAAAAGGCATTGTCAGCCTCCGAAAAAATTTTATACAAATCCCTAAAGCGAGTTGTAATTCGAGGAAAGAGAGGAAGAGGCGTTCCTGTACTTTTCGATAAAATGATTGTGGAAGCAATTAAATTCCTCATTCACTTGCGAAGCAATTTTGATCTCGATAATAACGATTATCTTTTTGGATTACCTGGAACTACGAACCCAATAACAGGTACTGCAATAATGAGAAAACATGCAAAATTAGCACTAGGTGATGGCAATAAAGATTCTTTATTGACATCCACAAAATTAAGAAAGCATTTAGCGACCATTGTGCAGATTGTAAAAATGGAGAAAAACGAACTTGAACAATTAGCAACATTCATGGGGCACACCGAAAAGACGCATGCTGAATTTTATCGTCTGTCAGATGATGTGTATCAAACAGCAAAAGTTAGCAAGCTGTTGCTACTCGCGAAAGGTAATTCACTGGAGAAGTACAAAGGGAAGCGGTTAAAAGATATTGAGATTGATGATGCAATTGTGGAAGATGAAGGAACTGATGAAGAAAACGATGATTGCAATGGTAGTGTTGACAATAATTTAACGGGTCTGACTGAATCAAATCAAGACAAAAATGACGATATGGCAGAAGACAAAGACCCAGCCGCTAAAATGATTAAAATAAAGAGGGGCGGGAAACGTACCTTAGTACCCTGGACAGAAAAACAAAAAAAAATGACCGAAGAGTTCTTTAAAAATCATATAAAGGGCAATATTCCTCGAAAAAAACAAGAGGTGATGAAGTTAATAGAAAAATATCCTAAAGTATTTGACAATAAGAGTTGGCAAGTAATAAAGGTATATGTTTGCAATAAGTACAGCAAAAAGTAAACTGGAATATTTTTCATATTTTACTTTTATCCGGATTTTTCTAATATTTGTATCAGTTAGTAGTATAATTACGGTACTTGCATTTACAAAAACGTTGACTTTTATTTATTTTATTGTATGTCAATAATAATAAAAATATTCTAATTAAATTGTAGTTCCTGCATCCATCTTTTATAATATTAACTTAATATTAACGTTACGGTAACGCAGATTACAGAGACTTATCTTTCCAATGATAAACCAACTTCAACTTAATTAAACCGATTAATTTAAATGACACTCTTCCTTAAAACGTTAAAAATACAAATCAACTTGGAACTAAGCTTAGCTTTATACTTCAACAGTGTTTTGAAATTCTGTAGTTTCAAGCCGGCTCTAATTGAAAAATTTTGTATATTAAAGACTAGTTTCTATTACGTTTACGGTTGTCCCTGGTTCTTGGTAAATCATCTTCGATCAGGTCTTGGGTTTTACTCATTGAGAATTCCAAGGCGAAGGATCTGAGTTTTTGATGAAGTTCCATAGAACAAGTCATCTCCTTTCAAATCAAGTGGCTGTAAGGTTGCGACGATATGAAACATATGAGGATATTTTGGCAACACTGCAAAGGATGCCACTTTACTGAAAAACGCTATAAACGGACGTCAAACTGCTTCAAATCCGGTAGAGTATATTAAAGGATGCTACCTTCCGCGTTAACTATATAGGACGTCAATTGAATATCTTTTTGTATGCATTATATACACCCTGTATATAAACGGATGCCGAACAGTATCAACATTGATCGGATGCCATTTGATTCCGTAGACTAATATATATATATATATATAAGGCGAGGAAATTTTTGACTGGGAAAGGGGTTATAGTCAACACCAATCTCAGTACTTGGGCAACGATTTCAAGAGCTATTAATGGTTTGTTGAAATAAAACCACTTGATGCTAAGGTCGACGTTTCGATATTTATTTGTATCTTTATCAAGACCTAAAGAGAGATTTACAGATAAGAAGCGTTGTACAATGTAATTAGTTAAGATCTTACCTAACAATTTGTGGTACAAGACCAGAAAGGCACATGTAGTTCACAAAACATGTGACCAGATTTCAAATTTTAAATTTACAGGAGCAAAAACTGAACGAAGCAGCATATCACACAACAAAAAGTAATGCTAGATTTCCTGTCACCAGGTTACATGTTAAAAATTTACAAATACATTTAAAATTAATTAATTACTACAATTTTTATTGGTTTTAAGCCATAATGGCCGTCAATTTGATAAAATTGTTTAAACCCGACAAGGAATGCACGAAAGTTATAAACTTTGCAGATGTCAGTTTTGGGCCGCGCATGCGCCTTAGATCGGCGTCAGTAGTATACCAGGGACGTTCAAAATGGAAAGGCACTGTTCGCTAGCACAAGAAGGAAATATATGAAATTTAATTAAATTGTAAATTATTTATTTATGGGAATGAAAGATATATTATAAGGAGATTGAAACAGGTTAGGTTGAGGATTATTGACCCACTGATTCTAACCAGGTTGGGGAAAATCTAAAGAAAAATCGTTATTGGACATGGCCAACAGGAGGTGATATGAAACACTGAGGTTGTCAATGTCTGTTTTTGAATTGAGTGTGTTGTTACTGCCAAAAATGTGGCACATTTCAATAAACAAACGATGGTTACTACTTATTAGATTCTGTTGTAATGATTTTGGCATTATCAAAATCCATCTCATGACCTGTACTGTTGACGTGACTAGCTAAAGCACAAGCTTTGGGTTTTACACGGGAATCACTTTTGTGCTGGGTAATCCTAGCTTTCAACCTCTGTGAAGTTTGCCCAATATAGGTTGACTGGCAACCATTACAATTTATCTGATAGATGACATTTGGGGTTAGCATAATTAGAGTTTTATCTTTCAATTTGAAAAAACAATCTTTTATAATATGGTGATGTTTATCTGCTATTATTATGTGATTAAATTTGTGGAAAACCCTTTTTATTATGTGGGATAGCCCTTTGATGTAAATGAGACTTTTGTACATAGGGGGTTTGTCGTCCCCGTTTACAGACCTATCAAGAGGAGTGGCCCTGTTAATCGTATTGGAGAATAAAATGGAATTTAATAGTGAAATTGGATAATTATTTAATTTAAGAATGTTAATTAATTTATTAAGATTGGTCTTATGAAAATCTGGGTGTGAGATCGTAAGGACTCTGTGTTTAAGACCTCTTACGACATTAAGTTTGTGTCGAATGTTATGTATAGAATGGAAATTCAAATACCGACCAGAACTGGTGGGCTTGACGTACCAGTCAAGTTTGATCACGTTAGATGCAGTTCTGATGACCAAAGTATCCAAGAAGGGAACCGATCTATCCTTCTCTCGCTCTACTGTGAATTGAATATGTTTGTTGAAGCTATTAAAGACACTCAACACATTGTCGACCTCGCCACCCGGTACTGCGCACACTATGTCATCAGCTCGCCTTGTGTAGTAACCACCGAGCTGTGAAAAGTAAAATAGTAAAATAGTAAAATATTTGTCTTTGACTGGGATAGGGGTTGGAATAACTCCAATCTCAGTACTACGCACAGGTACCAAGCTTTAATGGTTAGACTGAAATGAAACCACTTGTATGTATCGCCGACGTTTCGTATTTATTTTTAATACTTTTTCAAGGCTAAGGACAAAAATTTACAAATAAGCAACGTTGTTATAAAAGTTATTTTGAGTGAAGGTCTCACCTAACAACTTGTGGAACCAAAACACATGTTTTTTAAGGACATGTGACGATATTCAAATTTGAACAAAATCATTGGAAAAGGCAGTAGGCCACCAAAATTACAGAGCTAAGCTGCACATAACATAACTACACTTAATCCTGTATCTAGCAGGTTACACATTAAAAGTTCACTGACACATTTAAAATTTGATTTACAATAATTTTATTAGCTTTTTGGCCAAAATGGCCGCCAATTAGATAAAAATCGTGGTATTGAAAATTATTTCTAAGCAGACAGCGACAGGTGTCTGAAAGTTGTTAGAACCGCGCATGCGCGAAAGCGCAAGGCGTCCAAATATTACGAGGGACGTTCAAAATGGAAATGACCAATAATTAGCTTGTGCAATGCAATCTAATAAGAGACCCCGAATAGATCTAAATAAAATTAAATTTACTGTGGAACCGTATTGAGTTTATTAAGAAAATTTATTATTAAAGAAGTAGTAACAGAATTGAGGGAGTCGTTTCATAATTTTCATGTCTTATGCATAAACGTCAACTTTTAGCAAGTTTTATTAAAAGGCCGCCGAAACGACTTTTTAAAAAACGTTAATTTTATTTTACAATGAAATATAACATTGGAAGCACACAGCTAGCCGCCGGACAATTTCTTACATCTAGCTATGATACGAACACAATGGAACTTATCGACTGACTGGAGCTTAACTTAGAGGTGCAAGCTACTAGTATATATACTATGCCTAATCAGCTAAGATAAGCGTTATCTCTAAAAGGGAGCGTGAGACAGGAAGCCACGTGCGTTCAAGGTTGCAGACTTGCAATTCATATAAAGAAGCTATTTATCGTTCAAGGTTGCAAGCTTGCAGTTTTACACAGGAGACCATTGTCTATTCATAATATAACACGTCCGCCGATAAAATGTTCAATGGGTGGTATTCAAATATGCCTCCATTGAACTTACAAAGAGAAAAGAAAATTAAACTTATGCATTTACGTTAACCGGTTCAAAATCTTTATTTAAAAATCTAATAAGTTTAATCTTCATTGTGTTTCTATTATAATACAAATACAATATAAAAATTATTAACATAAGAATAGTACACAGAGTAAATATAATTGCAGACACACTTAAATTATCAGATTTAATATAATTAACAGGTTTTAACAAATTTTCATATTTATTAAGTTTAATTCGCTCCTCAACCAATTTCTGGGTGTCAACTGGTATCAAGTCAATCTTCGAGATTATTAAGCGGTCAATGTTTGACAGAATTTTTTAAATTAACAGTTTCATTTGAGGTTCTTTTTGCTATAACAACATATGTTTTTAATTTAACGAAACAAGACAGTCTGAACTGAGATGTAAAAGGTTGGTGCCAGATATTCTTTTCCGAAAGTTTTGATTTTACATTTGAATAATAAAGTAGCTATATGATTTTCATTAAACCGTTTCTAAGTGCGTCATGACAAATAAAAATAGGGATATAATATATGTTTCTAATAAGCGTCTAATTGCTTTGTTTAAAAACTACATTGCCTAAATATAAAGGATATAGTTCTGGATTATATTTTAAAATATTTACAATACTATATCGTCATGTATAATTGAATGTTTAATCAAGATACAGACGATGAAGGTAATAAGGCTGAATAGGGTAATAATTCATTTGCGTGTCTTCTGATATTGGAAGATCCATTATGCGGTACTAATTCATATGTGTCATGATCGAGAATTTGAGATATTGTATAGGGTCCTATAAATTTTGGTTCGTCTTTGCTTCTGGAATTAGTTTTAACAAATACTTTTTCGTTTAATTGAAATGTTTTATTTTTCCGAGTTGGATTTAATTTTAAATTTCGCTTTTCTTTAGTATCAATTTGCTTGCCTTGCAATATTTCGTAAATTTTTTTCATGCGGATTTTGTGACCAGATAAATAATCATGATAGTAGGTTTTTGTATAGTCTAAATCGAACTGATTTCTACATTCAGTATGACCAAATACAATCTCAAAAGGGGTTAAATTGAGATTAGAGTGTATCGTATGATTGTATGCAAGAATACAATATTGAATTTTGTTTTGTTCAGGTACATCCGTCAATAGTCGATAGTGTTCAATTATTGTCGAATGCAATCGTTCAATTGGGGAATTAGATTGATGGTGATGTGGGGTTGTCGTATGCAACTGGATTTTATGTAAAGCTATGAAGTCTTTAAAAATATTTTTGTTAAATTCTCCATCAGCTATAATGATATTTGGTGTAGTAAAAGTACACATATAATTAAGTAATTGTTCAATGATGTCTGTTAAATTTCGAGATTTAATATAATATGCTTGGGCGAATTTGGAAAATGAATCTATTATTGTTAGATAGCTTCTCTTACCTATCTGAAAAATATCCAAGTGTATAGTATGAAATGGTTGGTTTTGTGTAGGAGTAAGCTGTAAGGGCTGTTTAATTGGGTTTCTATTGTACTTTTGCGCTTTACAAATATGACAATTATTAATATAGTCAGTGACATCTTTATTAATTGATTTCCAATAATATTTTCTTTTTATATGTTCAATTGTTTCATTGATACCACGGTGATTGGTTTTGCCTAGGTGGTAATTTTGGATTTGATATTGACGATCTTGTGGACTTAGAACGTAAGTCACTTGTGACATACATCGATGAAATTTGGGTGTATTATCGTTAATTATGTTTTGCAGAAAATTTGAAAAATCTAAACAAAGTTCGTCGTTAGGAAAATAACAATGGTAATGTGTTCTAGGTTCACAATGTTCAATTAATAGCCTGTTAAATACGTCGATTTTATTTGTATTATTTAGGGATACAGAATAATGTGTAATTCCGTCGTATTTAGTGATTCCGATATCTCGTGGTAGTTGAGAAATTACAAATTCAATTTGATTTTTAAATTGTTGTAGAGGTTTTTCGGCAATATCTATTACGGGGTAGATGATTGTTGCGAATGTATTGTTTCGACATAGGATTTATTATCGTCGTTATTTGGTGGTCTTATTTGGATGTCGGATATAACTTTTACTTTAGGCGTTTTTGATTTTGGTGGTCCGATGGTCGGTACCGAAAAAAAGTCTTGTATGTCGGGGGTGCTTGCCCTACTTGCCATTAAGCTTTCGTTACCTTGTATTGGTATTGGTGTATGAAGTCTATCGGGTGTTTCTAAAGTCATGGGGTGAATTTGAACACGCGACAGAGCGTCGGCAACTTTATTTAATTTGCCTGGTAGATAGTTTACGGTGAAGTCGTATTCTTCTAATTTAAGTGCCCAACGAGTTAATTTGGAATTTGGTTCTTTTAAATTTTTGAGCCAAACAAGCGGTCTATGATCGGTATACAATTTAAATTTTACTCCATACAGATATGGACGAAATTGTTTCGTTGCCCAAACTATGGCTAGGAGTTCTCGTTCAATTGTAGTATAATTTTGTTCTGCATTATTAAGGGTTCTAGAGGCATAACAGGTGGGTTTACCATCTTGGGATAATACCGCGCCTATCGCAAATTTAGATGCATCGGTAGTCAGTTCGAAAGGTTTTTCAAAATCAGGATATTGAAGTACTGGTTCATTCATTAAAATTTGTTTGCAATACTCAAAGTTCTTCAAAAATTCAGGGGTGTGTACAATTTTATTTTCTTTCTTTAAACATACGGTTAAAAATTTAGTTATTTTGGCAAAGTCTTTGACAAATTTTCTATAATAGCCAAATAGTCCTAAGAATGATTTTATCTCGGTTCTTGTTTTAGGTGCTGGGAAATTTTTGATTGCTGATATTTTAGATGGATCTGGTTTTATTCCTTCTGAAGTAACTATATGACCTAAATATTTTACAGATTTATGTAAAAATTCCGATTTATCTAACTGAATCCTTACATTAGCATCTCTACATTTTTGAAATACATTTTTAAACGTTGCATGTGTTCTTGAAGAGAACTTCCGAAAATTATAATGTCGTCTAGGTAAACTAAGCACTGTGTTGGAGTGAGTCCAATTAAGGCTGTATTTATCATCCTTTGGAAGGATGCAGGACTGTTACGTAAACCCATAGCCATTCTTTTAACTGAAAATGGCCTTCTTCGGTTGAAAAAGCGGTTTTTCGCGATCTTTCTTTTCGATTTCTATCTGGTGGAAACCAGAGGCAAGATCCAATGTTGTAAAGTATTTGGCTCTGCCAAGATTGTCTAATACAGTTTCTATACGGGGCAATGGATATTTATCTTCAATAGTTTGTTCATTTAACTTTCGATAGTCAACTACAATGCGCCATTTTTGTTTTCCGGAGGCGTCTAACTTTTTTGGGACGACCCAAATAGGAAAATTATACGGTGATTCCGATGGCTCTATAATATCTTCGTTTAACATTTTCTTTATTTGCTTTTTGACTTCTTCGCGATGAATATGGGGATAACGGTATGTTTTCGTAAATATAGGTGCATTGGTTTTAGTCCTAATGTGGTGTTTTGTCAAATTCGTAACGGATAAAGGTATTTCGGGAGAGTAAAATACATCTCTGTATTGAAAACATAAATTGGTCAAAAGAGTTTTTTCGTCTTCGTTTAAATGGTCTAATCTTAAATTGTTTTTTAAATTGTTATTTAAAATACTTCTGGTGTTTGGAGTATTTATATTAAAGTTGTTAAGTCTGATAGGTTGATTTTTGCTATCGGGTTCATAGTCTTCTAAAAATAAAGGATTATAAATATTTATTTCTTGTGTTTCGTTTGAAGTATTAATTACGCTGGTTTTAAACCAATTATTGTGTAATTTCACTAATGCTGAAGGCATAATTAATTTGTCATTAAATTTTAGTTTTGGAGCTATTTTAGTTCCATTCTTTCCTACTGCTGGTAAATTTACAAAACATTCTGTACGCGGAGGTACTACAAGTTTTCTGACAAAATCTGAGTTTTTAAATTTGGAAAAATTACATTCATTACGTTTTTGAATTTCCTGTTTAGTTTTTGATGGATTATAATAGAACGGTATTACTGTTTTTTCTGTTTGAATGTGCATCCATTTATAATCTATTCGTGCGGATAATTTTGAAAGTAAATCGGATCCAATAAGTCCTACATAGTCTTGGTGAAAATTGAATAAATAACACGTATGTGTTCCATTTTTATAAAAAAGATTAGGAATGGGTAAATCTGCAATTAAGTTATGTTGAGAAATTCCATGAGATGTAACTATCTCAAATTCTGTTTCATAAATATAATTTGGAAAATGTTGTTGTACAAATTCTGGAGAAATTATTGTTTGTGAGCTACCTGTATCTATTAAAAGTTTATCGCCGGTGGCGGGAATTATAATATAAGGAAGGTTTGATTTTGGATTTATATTAAAAGTTAAAATATTCTTTTCCGAGGCTCTTAATGAAAATTTACAGTATCGTTTGGATCTGGATATTCGAAATAATCGTAAGTATAGTCTAAATCTTGTGATTCGTAATTTTCAGTTGTATCTTGAAAATTGTCAGGGTCAAAATATTCCTGAAGGTTTTCGTTAGAATTTTCTGGAGTTGAAAATTCTCCATTTTCAAATAAATCTTCGGTTAAGTCTTCATATTCATCCGGAGGTTTTTCTTGATGGTAATTTAAATGATTAAAATTTCTATTAACATTTTGAGAGTTTGCTCGATATTTATTAGGGAAATTTGATTGTTGAGTAGCTGGTCTTTTTATAGTGCTAAAGTCCATAGGTTCTGGTTTATTTGTTGGTGAAAAATTTGGTTTGGTGCAAATGCATTAAAGCTTGAATTTCGAGTTATTCTAGAATTATTAGGATTGTTAAAATTCGTTGGACTTTTAAAATAGTTGGGATTTTGATTAAAATTACTTTTAGGATTTTGGTTAAAATTACTTCTAGGATTTTGGTTAAAATTACTTCGATTTTGTTGGAATGGTCTTTGCATAAAATTTGGGTTATTAAATTTAGGTTCATATGAATTTCGTGTTTGAATATTGGAAGTTAAATTTGGTTTGTTTAATTTTTGACTTTGAAAATTATTTTGATTTTGAGAATATCTGATATCAATTTCTTCTTTTACTATGCTTAAGGCTTGTTCTAGTGAAGTTGGGTTTCTACTTCTTACGAAGCTTCCTAAATTTTCATTTAGTCCACTTGTAAAAGTGCGAAGTGCTAAATCTTTGTTAGCCTTTAATTTATAAGTGATAATGTCTTTTGATTCTTGACTCAGAGAAACTTTTGAATTATAAATAGCTAAATGAGTTCTAACTTTATTGAAAAATTCTATGGGAGAGTCTTTATTCTGTTTTAATTTAGTTAAATCAATTAAAAGATTCAATTCTGACCTTTGGTCGCCAAAATTTTCAATTAAGACATTTTTTAAGTCTTTCCAAGTATCATACTGGTAACCTGTGATTACTTCTAACGCTTGACCTTTTAATTTATTCCTTATCGAATTTAAAATTACTTGGTTGATATAATCGTTTAAATTTTCTGTACAAAATTTAGTTGCAATGATTCCTGCGGATCTGATAAATTCCGAAAGAGTGGCTTGATTACCATCATATGTGGGAATTTCATTTAATAAAGCTACATTAAAATGTGGGGGAAACAATGATGCGTTTTGATCAACCATATTTGTTGTAACAACCCAAAATTATTTAAAATAAAAATTCTAGGGATAGAATTCCTTGGTGAGCGTGATCGATCTCGTGACATAAAATTTTTACAATTGTTTCAAAATATAATTACAGGTGTTTTAACTAATGATTCAAGATAATAGTGATCTAAACATAAAAATTTTATAGACAAAAATTAATTTTGCTTTATTTGTTTCACTTATTTTTAATTTTTATTTATGTTAGTAAACAGTTTAATGACTAGGGGATGTTTAACAGGGGTAGGTATCCTACGCGCAAGAACGCAAGCACAAATGCAAATTAAGCACACCTATTATGTGCAGCAATTGGTCTGGCTTACTACGTTCTGCCTAATATTATAAATAAATATTAGAACTATGTTAGTATAATTTTTAAAACTTTATATTAGTTAACTTTGTTGTTTTAGGCGAACGCTTTAATAATTATCACTTTTGAAAATTATATTACGTTACTTTGTTGCCTTTGAAATTTTTACCTTGTTGTTTAGGCGAACGCTTTAATAATTATTACTTTTGAAAATTATATTACGTTACTTTGTTGCCTTTGAAAATTTTTATTTGCTTTTTCTTTAAAACTTGAAAATTATTACTTAGGCGAACGCTTTAATAGTCGTTACTTTGTTGCCTTTAAAATATACCTTTGCTTTTTCTCTAAAGCTTGAAAATTATTATTTTTAAAATATACCTTTGCTTTTTCTCTAAAGCTTGAAAATTATTATAAAAATATGCACTTACATTGTGCGTTAAAATTGACGAACGGCGTGCGATCAAGCTACGTCCTGTTGTCTTCAAAAAGGATGCGTCGATCCTATTGATGTCGGCTGGCCTGCACAGAGGTCCTGAAGTCCGACTTGGATAGTCCAGCTTTGCGCTAGAGCGTTATCCAAAAGTTGTCCTGGGGTCGTCGTTGTTGACGTTGCCAATACCAGAGACTGATCCCAATGATCAAGAGTGGTCCCAATGACCAGATGGTTCCAATAACCACGGAGGAGCAGGAGCTGGGTCGACGGGCGCTTCTCACGATCGGGCGATGTTTGTCCCTGTTGGAGATGTCCGAAGATCCGCTGGGTGGTAGGTGTCGATTTGCGGCAAAGAGCTGAACCTCAAGGAAAGTTGCTGGTCGACTCGATGTTTGTAGTTTTCCAGGTTTTCCTCCACAAATCCTACCGACTGCGCCAGTTTTATTAAAAGGCCGCCGAAACGACTTTTTAAAAAACGTTTATTTTTATTTTACAATGAAATATAACATTGGAAGCACACAGCTAGCCGCCGGACAATTTCTTACATCTAGCTATGATACGAACACAATGGAACTTATCGACTGACTGGAGCTTAACTTAGAGGTGCAAGCTACTAGTATATATACTATGCCTAATCAGCTAAGATAAGCGTTATCTCTAAAAGGGAGCGTGAGACAGGAAGCCACGTGCGTTCAAGGTTGCAGACTTGCAATTCATATAAAGAAGCTATTTATCGTTCAAGGTTGCAAGCTTGCAGTTTTACACAGGAGACCATTGTCTATTCATAATATAACAAGCACTTGTTGCATAAAAATATTTTCGTGATTTTCTGGAATACAACAATTTTCTGGAGATATAGCCGACAGCAGCATATTACGACATTGGCAAACGCAGCAGGACATCTCAACGGTAGGTCATAGTTGTCTCTTGTATTAATTATTTCGATTCGAAGCGTCCACATTTTCAGCTCATTTTAATTATAGGGGGGAAAGAATTTTGTCATATGAGCTAAAACCCCTTTTCGCTTTGTACAGCTATAAAGGGTTTTCCAATAAGAATGATATAATTTTGTAATGATCTAGTAACCATGATAAGAAAGCTGTACCTGTCACTAGTTGTTATTTATGTTTACTAAACTCTAACAATTTATTATGGCTAAATACTCGCTCCAAGAACGTTTGGTTATTGTCCAAAAATTTTACGAAAATCGTGGTTCTTATGTGAACACTTTTCGCGCACTTCGCGAAAACATTGGTTTAAATAATCGTCCATCGTCCTTCTGTGCTTTCCATTCGTCGCATCGTTAAGAAATTTGAAAGTAATTTTACTCTTCACTATGTAAAAACACCAGTAAGACGCCGAAATGCCAAAACTGTTGAGAATATTGCTGCTGTAAGAGCTAGTGTGCAGAAGATCCAAATTTACTAATTCCTCGTCGTGCTCAAGAGTTAGGACTGAAAAAAACAACAACTTGGCGAATTTTGCAAAAATATTTGAATTGACATCCGTATAAGATTGTTTTGAACAGGCCACAAACACTTGATGCTTTGAGATTGAACATTGAACGCTGCATTCGTGAGATTACGCCCGATTTATTGCACAAAGTCGTTGAAAATTGGATTCGTCGAATTCACTCGTGTACACGAAGCCGAGGTAGACATTTAAACGACGTGCTATTCAAAACATAAACGCTGTCGATTGTACTTTAAGATAATATAAAAAGTGTGATTATATTTGAAATCATTTCTATTTTATTTCATTTTAAAATCATATCGTTCTTATTGGAAAACCCTTTATATATCTTAGAACTTACCTACTTAAGTCAAATATCCCGATTTATTCAAATCACTGTTTACTTATAATCTGTCAATGTCAAATCTATTCTTTTGGATGCGCCTCACATACCATTAAAGTTATTCTGATTCTACTTAATACTTTTTTGAACAGCGATCCGCAAGCTGTAGCTTAATTTTTTTAAGTCAATATTTAGGCTTTTACCTGCAGTTTGTTACCGATCAGCTCGGTTTATTTAAGCTTAATTTTTTTCCTATTTGCAAGATAGAAGTAGATAATTTGCTTTGTCCGACGAATTGAAATTGATTATGACTTATATTCCGGAAATTCTAAACTAGGCCAGTTGCTGGGTAATCCAATTCGGAAATAGTTCACGGTAAAGATTTTATCGTTTTAATCTCTTAAGTTATGGTCCAATATTACTATCCTAGGTTTTTTCTCTCCGCGGAGATCAGCGTCCTAGGAGCAAAAACGTGACCTAAAATTGGTCGTTTTTCGGTTTTTCGAATATAACTCAGAGAAAACACAATAAATCAAAAAGTGGTTCAGATAAAAACTGTAGAGCGTTAAATTCTGCGTAAAATGAGTACCAATATGATATACTGCAGTGGTATTAGGCCCTATGGCTTTGCTCTGATTGCAGTTCAATATTAAAATTAAATTAAAGCAAAGAGTAGGGATGTTTTATCTAGCCGCAATGATAAGTTAAATGTTATTCCGTAAATGCATTGAGAAAGAGATGCTTGTGTAAAAAAGAAATGAATCGATTAAGGAACGCAAAGGAGACAACTTGCTTTTCGCAGGATTAAGAGTCAAATTTCATATCAATTAATTATTAGGTGAGACTGGGTGAATAGCCAAACCAAATTAAATAATCACAAAAGGGTTTGCTAAGTGCAGGTTATAAAGCGTAGAGTTCAACTTAACTAGTTAGTAAAATTTGTGAACAATTCTAAAAGGGTATTAGCCAGGAAAGATGATAACATTGCAAAGAGCAAATAGTGCAAGCGTAAACTAGCAATTGTAAGAAGCAAACATGACTTTATAAAACTGAAGGAAAAGTAGACACAAAATTAGGCCAGGAAACGACGAAAGGAAGACATTGAGAAACCAGGAAACAATTAACAATTTGAAGATAATGACCCACGACCATCATAATAGAAAGGTATTTATCAAGGGTAAATGATTTTATCAATAACTTACCCAGCATTACGACCGAGATAAGCCCGGTGACACTATGCAAAGGCATTGTACCAGCAAGACCGTGGAGGCACGAAGAAGCTACAACAGGCATAATTGATCTTCCGAAACTGCGGTAGCGACCACTTCAAATTTACGAAGGCCGATAGCAGCGGAATAAAGGATCCGAGACCAGAGCTGATTACTGGGACACATCACATGGAGCTGTAAGACAACGGCCAGTTGCAGAAATTCCGGGGGCAGCAACTCCAAGAGAAGATCTGAGCGAGGGCCCCCTTTCCGAAGAATGACTGCAGTTCACTTCAAAAAGTAGAGGTACCGTAAAAAGTTTATTTACATTGTGAGGAACCGGAAACTTATGTACAAGCAATACAATACCGTTTGGAACAAGATTCAGGCGTATTTAAGCCTCCAGCCAAAGTAATTTCCCTATAATATATAAAACTCCAATTATGAGGTTAAAGGAGGTTATAACAATTGAAAATACAAGCCGCGTCTGTGTGATGTAGTAGAACAAATTAATCGCTGGAACAAAAGACAATTAGAAGCGCCAAAACACTAGAATTCAAATAAATACCTGGTAGTTTGTTCATAAATTTGAATTTCTCCAAGTCAACAAAAACGCTAACTGACAGGATCAAACCATTTTGAAATTTTGACAGCCGCACTTACCTTGCGACTGCGTATTAGGATTAATTTGGGCGTGCCAGCGTAAAGTAAAATAATAAATTAGCAAGAACCTAACCCTTTTGAACTGAGTCAAGTGCCTACCGAGCTAGCGTTTAGAAAAATTTAAATTGCAGATCGATAGAACATAAAAAAGGACAAAATACTATTTTCTTTGAATAAATAAAAATATAACCATCTGATCTTAAACAGTCTTAATCTATAAATCTGTATACATTTTATTATTAAAATTGCCGAATACATTGCATTAATTTTAGGCGCCGCACCTAGTAGCCTTTGCAAATTAAATGGCAAGCCCAACGTGGAGCTATCATAACCACAGCAATACTTTCTTCCAGCTATACCTATATGGCCTTTTATCAAAGTTGCACCATTTTATCAACTTACCAAAGAATGTTCTTTTAAGTAACAACGGATTCGTTTATTGATTCTATAGTTAAAAATTATGCCTGCAAAGGATATCTGTTGATTAATGTTGTGTTTTTCAGGTAAAAAATAGTTTTTTAAATTTTTTTTGCCTGAAAAACCATAACATTAATCAAGAACAAAAGTTTGTTTTTCTTTAAAAAAAATAATGCAGAAGTGGATTAAGAATGATTTCTGACAAAAGAAAAGTTTCTACAATAAAACAATTTTATAATACAATAAAATAATAGCAAAAAACTGAACTTTGTAACACTTATCGTGTTACAGCCTGTATGATTCATTGGTTCAAACGCGGACGTTTGAAGGAAATGTCGACTCGCTTTCTTGTTCACCACCTTCGATTACCTTCGATTGGGTCGTCTTCTTCCTCATTCAACAGGAGCATCTGCTCATTGAGCTCATCGTCGTCTCCAATAGTGTCGTCCACATCTACTTCTGTAGTAGGAGCATTAGTGCATGAATGCCCTTTATAATTTGCACAAATTGCCGAACATTTTATTCCTTCTTTCTGCAACTACAAGCAGTTTTGCACCCTTTGGTGCATTTGCATGATATCTTTGACAAAAGTGACTGTGCAGCGGGTTCCAAGGTAGTGAGAACAGGATCCAGGCCATACTTGGTTATTTCGTGGTGTTACCTAACCACATTTGTACCTGTAGGTATACTCTAAAGCAGTGTTGGCGGGCTGCTTCCAGCGTTTGAGTTAGCGAAGCCACATTGAACTTTGTTTTTATTAAAGATTTTGCGAAAAGGTAGGAAAAACTTTTACCCGGCATCAACAATAATTTCCGGGTTGGCGTCTGTGCTCATAAACACATTACTCATTTTCGAGAAATGCTCATTTTGCACAGCCAGCCTGACAAACTTCTTCTTTCCTTGTCTGTAAAGTGGCGAAGTGGTGTCATAACCACTAAAGGCGTAAAGGAGTAGCAGAGCCTTTTTCACTTTTTCTGAATAACGGAAACTCTTGACTAAGAATATGCTCATTGGTACCTTCCTTTTTCCGGGTTTCATGAAGAAAATCTTGGTTTGTGGCAAAGCTAATGCTGTGAGCATGATAAGGAGATATGTGTCTTCGCCTACCAGATAGCACATTCATGCTCTTGTGTAGCTTCTATAGCAGTCGTGATGATCAACTGGTCTGCATCCTCCTTGCCTTGCTTTACCAAAAATCCCTCGCTTTCAAGCTTCTCGGTTAGCATGGCTATAAGCCTTCCTTTGTTCTGATCGTTGGAGAGGAACTGCTCCTGAGTCATTGTCGCAGTCATCCCCTTGTTGAACAGGACCTCTGATGCTGTGTGTCTCTTAGCACGCCGTAGACGTTCTGCTGAGTTTGTGCTTTTCTCAGGTGAATATTCTAGGTACCCGTCAAAAACAACAATAGGCGTCTTTGCTATAATGGTTCTTTATGTATTCAACGTATTTGTTGATTATTGCTTCAAACGTTTCGCCATTCTTCCAAATCACACGATGCAGAAGGAATTCTTCATCAATAATATAGGTTGCACCAAGAAGGTTGACACTGTCGGTTATTGGAGCGAACAAATCCTAAAACACTGACTTAAGAGGCTTACTCAAAGTGACAATGGATAGGGTGCCAACTCAAATTTAAAGTATTCCCTCAACTCATCGTCCATTTTCTTTAGCAGGGCAATTCGGAGGAAAACAGTTTCGGGATTTATAGGAAAGCCTTCACTACCAATGTTCACTTTGGACTTGAATCCTCGAATGGGCATCACTCCATTTTTCCTAAGAAACTTGACTTGCTCAAGTTTTTCCCGATCATGGTGTGCATAGAAGAATTTCCAATTTCAAAAGCTTTGTAGCAGTTTATTGTCTCATCCCACAGAATGCCTGTGCGGATGGACAGCACAAATTCTGAAGTAGGAAATGGATCATGGGATTCAAACCAATTCACAAACTTTAGTACATCTGTATTGTCACGCAGTACCCTAGAATCCCTGGCATCGACATGTTGTTCAGAGGTAGTGGATGATATTCCGTAAAAATCTTCCACTTCTTGTGAAATTTAACTAACAATGGGCATAGTGAGAATACATTTACTTAGAGTACTGTCAGAGATACCGCGACCATGACCAAATCCTCCACTACTTATAAAAAAGGTATTTTCTTTTAATTAGAAGCAATAAAACAAAGCTTTGTTAATACTTGTTTTCTTTTAACAACATTTCATGTCCCATATAACCCATTTTAAGAGAATAGAATTTTAGAGAGGAGGAAAAGCTTTCTTGGACCACAAAGGACTTAAATTTAAGGAAAATTATCACATTTTTGAATTTATTATTTTGACTAATCAACCAATTTGATTCTCATTGTAGCAATATTTCTTGTGTCAGAAATCATTCTTACCCCATTTCTGCACTATTTTATTCAAAATGAACTTTTTTCGGTAAGTTGGCAAAATAGTGATACTTAGACAAAAGCCTGTACAGGTATAGCTGGAACAAAATATATCATATTGTTGCTCATTTGACGTAGAATTTAACGCTCTACAACTTTTATATAAACCACCTTTTTGATTTATTGCGTTTTCTCTGAGTTATTTTAAAAAAACCGAAAAACGCTCAATTTTAGGTCACGTTTTCGCTCCTAGGAGCCGACTCTGACCTCCGCAGAGGGGTAAAAACCTAGGTTAGATTAGAGTCTCCCGTTTAACACACGACCAGCTGGCTGAGAAGTCAGGTGCATTTGTCATTCTTCTAGTTAACTGTCAAAGTTACGTAACACCCTTTTTCTCCAATGGAGCTCGAGATATTATTTTAGACACGGCCCTGTAAGGAACCTGTGTTAGTTCCGAGCACGAAACCGAATATACTTTCGGTAACTTATATACAGGGTGAGCATCTTAACAAAATAAAGTTCTGCATATATTTTATTTAATTGAAAAGCTATTAATTAAGCAAAAGTAATGCTGTGCACATAGCTCAAGTGTTTATTCTTGACAAAAATAAGAAATTTCTGCTTGCAACGTATACAGGGTGAATTCCTTAAAAAACAAATAATATTTTCTTCATATTTTCACAATTTTCAGTTTCAAAACTTCCATTTACGAGAGACGTTCCGTGTAAAGCCCTTTACAGATTGTTTGGAATTGCATCTACTTTCAATACACTTCACTTTTTCACACTGTTATCTTGTCTTTGAAAGCAACCATTTTCGGAATTTTATAGGATAAAGACTATATTGCGGAGTTCACTAACTCCGTTACTACATCTTTGATGATGTTCCAGTAATTTGAATACCTCTGAATTACCGAGCATGTTAGTATTGAAGTTATCACTGGTGTCATTAAATACTACTCTTAAAGGTAATGACCAGGTTTTAATTGTTTTTGCAATCCAAAGATTAACAATTGTCATCAAGCGAATAAAGACATTTCTCTACAATGATATGATACTGGTTTATTTCATTTTAAATTACCTTACTGTAGATCATTTATTAAATAGGAATTTTATATGAAACTGTTTTAATTGTGCTTTACTGTATAAGGAAATTTAGTGTTCTGTACATAGAAAAAGCAAAAATAACTATTTTAGAGTTGGTTTCTACTTTTCTACGCCGGTTAAACTAAGTTTGGTTCTTTCTGCACTCATACCATATAACTACTTGTACATACGCTATTGTTGATAAATGATACTCCTTCTACAGAAAACTAATCGCAAACAAGTAAGGATTTACTTACACATTTACTACTATTTCTCCGGGTTTACTTTAAACTGATTATTTTCAACGTATATCGTTTGATTTTCACAAAAGGTTGGTGTAAACATGTATTGCAGGCGTCTGATTTCTTTCATATTTTTTACAAAGCGAAGCCGCAAGAGGTGTGTAAACAGAGGCAAATATCGCGGAAGTAAACATGCCTTTGTGTATTAATGTTTAAATTTGAAATAGAATTTTTTAATGTTCTGCGGTAAATAAAAAATAAAAACTTTGGCACTTTCGTCCATTATACAGTTTCCAACCAGCAAGCGATTTTTAAATTATATACCCATAATGAAAGTTTTTTATTTTATTTATTTAACCATACATTTTTGACTGTTCAATTAGTAGTAATATTTTACGTTTATCTGAATGCAATGGCTTTATTGAACTAGAAATTAATTTTCTTGATTGATTTTCTGTACAGATTTCATTAAGAATTAATATTTAATGTACAACTCGCACACAATTAAAATACTTCTTGTTAACTGCGATTAATAACAACATTTTATTTCCTGTCGAATGGATGACCAGTTTCTTTACCTGTGTGTTAATAACACGTACTTTAATACCCACGGTTTCATAAAGGTGATCCGATATTTCTGAACTTCTTTCGAGAGCATAATTTTACATTTTGAATAATTTTCCTTAATAATATTTTGACGTATTTAGAGCACAAAAGGTTCTATACTTGGATACAAAAAAATTAACTATAGCTGGAGATCATCAACATTTTACGAAGGATATCGCCACGTGTAGCTTTTTTATACACACACTCTTTGAAATGAGACGCCCCATTTTCAACGTCATATTCATAATATCATATTTAATTTTTAACTATAATTAATGTACACAAAGGTGCAATACGAAGATGGGTTGTGTTATGCGCTATTAAGATATGAATTTCCTCATGCTAATTGGAAAAAATAATAATGTACAATTATTACCGTCCACAATACCATTAAAAAAGACAAGACAATTCTTACAATATTCTTACATACACGATAAAACTTGTGCTTTAACAATTAAAAATTTGGAATAAAGTAGGAAAGTGTAGTAGATATAAAAATATATTATTTAAATCTGTGTTGGCAAAAAATATTAGCTTCTGTATTAAAATTTAATTACGTCTGAGCATGTCTTAATTATCTACAAACTCCAAAGCTCATCGCTTTAATTTTAGCACTATAATTGTGGAACAAATCTGCCAAATGTGCCTGACGATGAACATGTGAATAATGAATTATATTCGCAATTACTTTTCGAACAGACAATCATGACTTGCGACATGTTAATTTTCAAGTAGTTGCGTTGCACATTTATATTTTGGACATACTTTCTATTTCACAGCGAAGTTATTATGAAATTCAGAGAATGTTTCATAGCTGTTGACGTGATTTCGACAGTCAGTATCAACCCAGTAGGTAAATAGAAGTAGTTATTTCAAAATAAATATCGTCTGTCAATAATTTTAAATTTACTTAATACCACTGACTCGAGTCAAAAAGAAGTTCAGAACTACAAACTAAAAGTAGACGAGAATTGAATAATTAATAATTTTAAAATGGATAGAAATGAGCGGACCATAGTTGCATATATTTGTAATAATTTGCACATTTCCAAAGAATTTTTCAAGAAGCAGTTGAGGGTATTCATGTAGATATAAACGATGATGCGTGAATTATTGATATACTTCTAGAACTTTCCAATTATATTTACGAGACTGATATGATTCCTAAATAGGGGCCACTTTCGTAGTATTGCCAAAGAAAATTAACGCTAAAGAATGTTCAGATTATCGGAGTATCACACTTATGATGGATGTGTTAAAACTATTTATAAAAGTCGTACGTAATAGAATCTATAAGAAACTAGAAGAAGACATTAGCACTTACCAATTTGGGTTTCGATCAGGTCTTGGAACACAGGAGACCCTCTTCGGAGTCAATTTACTTTGTCAGCGATGTTTAGACTTGAATCAGAACATGTTTATATGTTTTATTGATTTTGAGAAGGCATTTGGAAAAGTGCAATATAACAAATTAATACAAATTCTCCAAATAAAAAACATAGATCCCTGGGATGTCAGAATAATCAGAAACCTTTATTAAGATAAAAAAGTAAACACAAAAATAGAAAATGAAATAACTGAAGAGATCGCAATACACAGAAGGTCAGACAGGTGTGCATCCTATTCCCATTATTGTTCAATATGTATAGTAAAGTTTTCTTTAATGAATCCCTAGAGGAAGAATCGGTAGGCATAATAATTTATGGCGAGACTATAAATAATGTTCGGTATGCAGACGACACAATCTTGCTTACAAGCAATATCAACGACTTACAACATCTACTTAGACAACTAAATGTAAGCTGAATTGGATCGAAAATCAACCTACACAAAACTAAGTGAATGATGATCACAAAATTCGAACAGAACAATCTAAATTTGAGTATTGCAAACGCCATCATAGAAAGAGTAAAACAATATAAATATTTAACTTGGTTTCTGAATAGAACAAAAAGGAGAACAAATACTCGAAGTTAGAACAAGGATTGAAACTACAAGGTCGTCCTTTGTGGCACTGAAGAAAGTATTATACTATGCATCCGACGAAAGAAGAGCCCTGTAGTTCAGTCACTATGTAATTTTTGCTTGAAAGTGAACCGAAATTTGAAATTCCTTTTTTGGGGTGTTGGGGGGATCCAGCAAAGCGTAACTTCAAGTTGTCGACCAAGATTTCCTATGTTCTATTTCCGCCATCTTAAAAAAAAGATGCCCTTGATTTTTTTGCGATAACTTGGTTCTCGTTAACGGTACCTGAAAATGAAGTGGAACTTTTATTTAGAATTTGTTGTAATCTACAATTTATATTCAATTACTTTTCGACGTACGAGCGATATTAGTCGATATATCGAACGAGAAAGAAAAACGTGAACGAGTCGAGATTTTTTTTCGCGCTTCCATACTTGTATTTGGTTTCTCGATCTATTTAGCGAAAAAGTAGCTATTATAAAACATGTAGAACTCGAAAATACCTGCAGTTTGATCTATTATAAATTAAAATGTGTAGAGCGGACCAAAGTAGTAAAATCGGCGCCTAATTTTGATTCGTGTATCATACTGTTACATAAATGACATAATCAACATCATTAAATTATTAGAACCATTATATTTCATATAAAATCTTAGTGGACAACTATTCTACCTTCTTGGTCTTCCAACGTCTCAAAGAGGGAGTTTAAAATTTTGGTTCTTAAGAATTGTTACTATTAAACATTGTTCAAAATACTACGTACACTTACAATACGAGCCTCAAAATCATATGTGCTTTTTGCAGGATTAACATACTATTTTATGTATTCTGAAATATAAAAATGTTATTACATTATTAGAATAAATATACTTCATTAAGTATGCGGTACATAACATTATATAATTGCATATTATTAAAAAATGTCTAATTACTTTAACTATTTGTAATGATAATTTAGCAATACATAAACTGTATTTTTTTTCTCATTATTACATTATGATTGATGTGTTGTGGTCCACTAAGCATTCAGCATTTCAACCCATGGAAACTGAAGGTGGTTCGTCTGTAACGCCCACTTGATATCAAGCCATCGTTTAGAGGATCTGCCTCTCCGTCTTTTGCCATGTGGTTTTCCTTGAACAATAGTTTTCTCTAGATTGCCAGTTCTACTGGCAATATGGCCCAATAATTGAAGTATCTTTGTGCAAGCGATGTTTTTGAGGCGTTTGTTTGGCTTTGTTTCCTCTAAAACCACGGATGACCAAAAAGACGCTGGAAAGACCAGCTTTAATCTGTAAGATCGGAACAAACCAAAAGGTTTTATCCCTGACGCTGATGATGATGAATAATAAACTTTATCGGTTTTGTGTACAGAAGTGAAGCTAAGTTTTTTTATAAATCGTACTTTGCAACAGTTTTACAGTTCAGAAAACATAAAATAACATGTTATATCCTGGAAAAGTCACATATGAACTTGAAGCTCGGATTGTAAGTGTACGTAGTACTTTGAACAATATTTAATAATGAAAATTCTTAAGAGCCAAAAGTTTAAACTCCGTATTTCAAATGTTAGGGATTCAGGAAAGTTAAATTTCAAGTTGTCCACTAAGATGTTCTATGAAATATAATGATTATAATAATGCAATGACGTTTATTGTGTCATTTATGTAATAGTACGACACATGAAATCAAAATTTCGCGCCGACCTGACGACCTTGGACCGCTCTACAAGTCGTAATTTTAGTCGAATTTCAATTTATAATAAGTCAAATTACAGGTATTTTCAAGCTCTACAAGTTTTATAATAACTATTTTTTCGGTCAATAGTACGAGAAACGAAGTACAAGCGAAGAAGCGCGAAAAAAAATCTCGACCCGTTCACGCTTTTCTTTCGTCATCGATATCTCGACTAATATTGCTCGTACGTGGAAAAGTAATTGAACATCAATATTGCAGAGCACAAAAAACTCTAAATAAAAGTTCCACTTTACTTTCACGTACCGTTAACGAGAACAGAGTTATCCCAAAAAAATCAAACGCATCTTTTTTTTAAGATGGCGGAAATAGCACATAGGAAATCTTGGTTGACAACTTGAAGTTAAGCTTTGCTGCCTTCCCCCCAAAACACCAGAAAATTTTTTTAAATTTCGGTTTACTTTCAAGCAAAGGCCTTATTTTTGTACAAAGTTACTGGACTACTGGCCATCAATGCTGTCTGTGTGGTATAAGATTAAAAAATCTCTAGTCAAAGCATTCATAGTTTGACGATTAACTGACGTTAAGCCGACATACAGGATGATTTTCTGAGATTTGGTATATGATTCTAGTTTTCTTTTAGATTTTAATTGAAACTAAGCAAAAAATATTTTTCAATAATATTTATTACAATTTATTTTATTATAATCAGACGTAATACTATAAGTACTTTGATATTATCGGGTTATATGTCGATAACTTGTTGCACAATAATAAAAGAGTGTCAGTTTGACAGGTTAAATAGTCCGCCCGCGTCAGCGGTGTCAAGAAATGTCAAAAAAAAATCACAGACGATGTAATTTTGGTGTATTTTTCGAGCAAGTCCAAAGCATTAAAATCATCAACACTTTGGAGTAAATACTGACAACAACGCTGGATATTAAGGATATGTAAATATCAAGTCTGAGAAGCTGACTGCTTTTTTGAAAAGACAAAGCCTTGGATATAGAGCCAAAAAGGCGAATGTGTTTTCCAGGGAAGATATAATAGTACTTTATGTAACTAGTCCTCAAAGCAAGGCTTTAGGGGACGAGTCGTAATGTTTCCGGACGAGGCGGAGCGAAGCGCAGCCAAGTCCGTAATATGAAGATGAGTCCTCTAAAGCCATTTGAGGACGTGTTGCATACAACGTTTTTTTGTATTAGCTCTCCAAACATTATAATATGAAGTTTCAATTACCATTAACGCGGCATTATATTAGGAGGCCGCGCGAAAATGTTTTTGTCAACCAATTGTTTATCAACTACGCGTCTGTCGAAATTCGTAAACGGGCTAACGTTTGTAGTGGTAAAATGAGTGGTGTACCAGAGGCAATTGCTGAAAGAGCAAAGAACATTGTGCTAGATTTGCTGTCGACAAAATCTCGTTACCAATATGAGAAGGAATACCAGGCATTTCAGGAATGGAATAAGATAAACGGCGTTACGGCCATAAACGAGGAAGTTTTGTTAACTTATCTCCATGAAAAATCAAAAACTTTAAAACCATCGTCTTTATGGTCGAAGTAGGTACTCAATGTTGAAAGCTACTCTTTCTGTAAAAGAAAATATAAATATGGATACTTATTCAAAAGTGGTAGCGTTTTTAAAGAGACAATATGTAGGATATGAAAACAAGGAATCCAAGGTCCTTTCAAGGGAGGAAATTAACAAGTTTTTAAAGGATGCTCCGGACGAGACGTATTTGATGGTTAAAGTGGTTGTTCTTATTGGTGTATGCGGTGCTTGCAGAAGGGAAGAATTGCATTCTCTGAAACTGCCAGATATTGTGGACACAGGTAGTTCATTGATTATTGCTCTCACATATACAAAAACAAATCGCAAGCGAGTGTTTACTGTGCTTGCGGAGGGTGAAGCTGTAAATCCATTGGAATTGTTTCATAAATATGCACGTCTTCGACCACAAAATGTGCAGGGCAATTATTTTTTTCTGTCATACCGCAATCAAAAGTGTACAATTCAACGTGTGGGAATACATACATTTGGGAGGATGCCTAGAATGGTAGCTGAGTACTTAAAACTGCCCAACCCCGAACTCTACACAGGGCATTGCTTTAGACGGACGTCTGCAACGCTTGTTGCAGATGCAGGTGCCGAAATAATCACTTTAAAGCGACACGGCGGTTGGCGGTCCACTGCGGTAGCAGAAGGCTACATCGAAGAATCCTTAGAAAATAAACGAAAGGTATTTTAAAAATAGTATTATATTCATATTTTTAATTTTAAATATTTTAACGATAGGTACAAAACTAATTTTCGGACAGAAACAAGCCGAATCATCAGTTTCGACCAGCAACATGCCACTTACTGAAAGAGGTGTTATAACTCAAAGAACCGTTGCTTCAACATCCGCTTCTGAAAATGTTTCCTTTTCAGGCGAGAGCTTTAAATTTGCTAAGGACTGTAGTTTTCATTTCCATATTTCTAAATAACGTTAATTTTTTATTTATATTTGTAAACATTAAGAATAAACAAATGAATTACTAATGTTTGAGTCCGCTAAAATGTTGCCACGACGACTTTAAGTACAAGGCCTCTAAATGGCCATTTTGAGGATCCTAGACAGTTTCCAAAGTAACCAGTTTGGGGAGCGAATACAAAAAATAGATTTATTTCAGAAGCTCAAGACCTCGATTATTTATTAATGAAAGTAGGTTCAGTTTTCAGTTTTTTTAAATTTTATTTATTTTTTTTATTTTGACAGGTTGTCTTAATTATGGGAGTATGATGGTGAATGATATTCAAGGTAAGGATGACCTTTTAGTAATCAACATTTCAAATTCAAAAACTAGCATCCAGAGAATATTCAGAAGTAATACTATAAGTACTTCGATATTATCGGGTTATATGTCGATAACTTGTTGCACAATAATAAAAGAGTGTCAGTTTGACAGGTTAAATAGTCCGACCGCGTCAGCGGGAGGATTATTCTGTCAAGCTGACACGATTTGTTTTTGTGCAGGAAGTTTGAGAAGTATAACCTGTTCGAAGTACGCATTGTATTCGATTTGATTATTTTTTGAGTAAATTTTAATATTAGGAACAAATAAATATTTTATTGGCAGCTCGATTTGTTTGTATTAACATAGCTGCAAATCATCTCCATGAAAACAACATCAAGTTGACAAAAGTCATGTATTGCGTTGCCTAGTGAAGTTACTATAGTATAATCGATTTTGTATAATCGAAATTATACAAGATAACTTAACTAAATCCAGCCTTCTGATTAGTTGAAATCGCCACGAGAAAAATAATCATTATTATATTAGAATCGCATTAATAATACGTAGGAATACGGATAGAAATTGTTTAAGTAGATGAAAGCTGCGAAAACAGTACATGAATATTGGTTACTGGAACGTACAGGTATGGAACCCAACAGAAAAGGAAGTATTCGATGAGCTGTTAAGATGTATTGTTATAACCGTACCAAGCAGCCATGGAGGTGATATCTGCATGCTCATTACGAAGGGTGGGTTTGATGGTTAAGAAGAGCGATCTTTTGTCAATTTCGACCCTCACCCAGATTAACTTGCTTTAGCAGTCTGATAATAAGACCGTCCTTTCACTCTGTAGGTATTCTTCTGGTGTTCGAAGTAGTCTGTTTACGTGGATGCAGTAAATGTGCAGCGCTAGGGTAGAAAGTGAATAGCTCAGATGGTACCTATGCTATCTGGTCGAGCTGCTTTTCGAAATTATAACAGATTAATTTCCTTCTTAGTTTCTCAGACACTGAGTTCATTTGTAGAAATCCTTAGCTGTTGGTGTGTAGCGTAGGCGGTCAGGTTGTTAGGCTGTTGGTTGTGGTAGTACGCTGAAAGTGCTCGTCTTTGAGAAATTGAAATCCAACGTCATGTAGAACTACTTCTGCCTATATTATAATATTTTGCTCCTGTGTAAACATCATACGCCATACCTTCTCTAAGCATCTTATACATATATAGTTTCTCTGATGACCAGTTTAGAAGAATCTGGTAGGTCTGTAGTTTTCGATTTCTTGCGGGATCACTTTGTAGGTACCAAAACTAAATAAAACTAGTTGGTTACTTCGACGAATCTTCGCCCTTTTAACAGTAGACATACTAATTCCTAAAGTCTCAAAGTTAAACTGCTGCACACAAGATAAAGGAAGTAAATGCCTACCATGTTTTCTTTCTCGAAATAGTTCAATAAATTCAGCAGCCATTACCGAAACCGTGAGCAATGTCTTGTATTGCATGACATATTAACGCATAAAATTACACTTTGTCTTAACTCTGGAAAGAACTGCTGGTTATTGTTAGTGAACTACTACAAAACTGTCAAAAAGCGGTTATACGACAAATAACCTCAAATAATGTGCAGGACAGATGAGATGTTCATCATGTTTTATAATTCCGGTTTTTATTACCAAAATCGGTGAAAGATTATTAGTCTAGTCGTTGAAGGTAAAAATATGCTATTACCTCAGAATTCTTTGAACCTTGACCGATTGACGTGAAATTTGGTGAGTGGTTAGGGAATGGCTCAAGGAGCAAAAGTGACATAGCGCCGATGTGCGCTTTTACCCTGAGACTGGATGCCACCCCTTCTCGGGGGTGGAAATTGTTCACTCAAAATAACTTGAAAGCTTAGATTTTTCGTGATAAAAATGCATGTTTTTGGACGGTTTTTCGCGAATAAGTCGAAAACTTCGCGTTCTATCAAATAAGTTGCAATAATTAAAAATGAAGCTTAGAAAACAGCAAAGAGATTGGTGTTTTTATGAATGCTCTAGGTCCAAAATAAAAGAAGTTATGGCTCGTTGAAGATTTTTTTTTTGCAACAACTTGGTTCGAAGTAATCAACGTTAATTAACGAAAAACCGATGCATTTTTCAGGAGAAACTTATAGAACATTTTTTGTAGTGATTGAAAAGACGTTTAAAATTAGCACTGTTAAAAGTCTATTGCATTATAACTAAGCGAGTTACGATGCAAAAACGGTGGGCCACTCGAATTTTTGAAAAAAAAGAGCGTTAAAACCCCAGCCATTCCACCAGAATTGATATTGACCATTATCCCTTTACAAATTACTTTCTTTTAGTATTACTCATGTAATCCAAAAGTTTTTCGACATGCTCAGACTTTGCATATTCAAAAAGTAAAGGGTTGAAAGGCTCGGGCGGGGTGGTCCGCGCACTATAATGCAAACTTCTAACATTTATATCTCCGTTATTTTTTTTCCTACAGAAATAAAACAAAAACTAAAATGTTCGTTAAGAAAAAATCAACATTTTTGTACTATATTATTTTTTACGTTTTTTTCTTTAGTTTTAGTTATTTTCAAAATAAGGTATTTTTTTAAGAAATTTGAAAAATACATTTTCTATTTTCATCAAATTTTTTTCGAAAAATACGCCTTCTAACCCCCCCCCCTCCCCCCCAAACTTTTGGATTAAATAAGTAATACTAAAATAAAGTAATTTGTAAAGGAATAATGGTCAATATCAATTCTGGTGGAATGGCCGGGGTTTTAACGCTCCTTTTTTTTTCAAAAATTCCAGTGGCCCACCGTTTTTGCATCGTAACTCGCTTAGTTATAATGCAATCGACTTTTAACAGTGCTCATTTTAAACGTCTTTTCAATCACTACAAAAAATGTTCTATAAGTTTTTCCAGAAAAATGCATCTGTTTTTCGTTAAGTAACGTTGATTACTTCGAACCAATATGTTGCAAAAAAAAATCTTTTCAACGAGCCATAACTTCTTTTATTTTGGACTTAGAGCATTCATAAAAAAACCAATCTCTTTCCTGTTTTCTAGGCTTAATTTTTGGTTATTACAACTTATTTGATAGAACGCAAAGTTTCTAGGTTTTCAATCGCGAATAGCTCGAAAAATATCGATATATAGAAAAAACTATATAGAACATTTTTTACTTAGAATTTGCCCCTCTATCCATTTCCGGGGTTATTTATAGTAAACACATTTTCACCCCCGAGAAGAAGTGGCATCCACTCTCAGGGTAAAAGCACACATCGGCGCTATGTCACTTTTGCTCCTTGAACCATCCCCTAACCACTCACCAAATTTCACGTCAATCGGTCAAGGTTCAAAGAATTCGGAGCGGAAAACCTTCAACGACTGGACTATATAAATAATCCTGAAAATTGACCTAATGTATATACCGGGTGCTGACTTGCGCGACGCACCATAGGAATTTGCATAGTAAATTCTGTATGTTCAATTATTTGCTCCCCTAATTATTTTAGAGTTAAAGTGTAAATGCATTTTTTGTAGAGAAAAAAATACTGCATCCATTCATACTGTTGCTAATAATTTTTCATTTTCCGGAACCCAAGGAATGCAAAAAACAAACTAGCATTTTCACAAAAATCAGTGATGCCATGGAATTATTGAAACAAGCCAATAGCTGGCCATAGACACACGTTTAAAACCGCCACGAATGTAGTACATCCGTGCCGCTTTTGAACGTGTGCATATGCGCAGCCATAAGCTGGGCATAGACACGCGTTCAAAACTTCCACGAAAAACTACATTCGTGGCGGTTTTAAACGTGTGTCTATGGCCAGCTATTGCCGCAAATGCGTGCGGCGCGACAATATGTGCTGTTTGTTTGTTTGTCATTGATGTTTGACGTTTATAATAATTCATTATTAATTATGTTCTGCTTAATGCCTCTAAGGTACCTAGACCTTGTCCATAACAAAAATGGTTTTACGAATATGGTGGACGTTCGTTAAGTAAGCTCCTTGTTTATTGTAAAATATCTGCAAATTCCAAACAGTACAACCATTAATAGACTGATTCATTTTAAGTTTAAGACTACAGGCGGGTTATTAAATAATTGTAGGTGCAGTAATGAGGTTCAGAACTTACACCAAAACGAGAAAAACCACAATACGTTTAATCTTTTGACGGCAGTGACTGGATGATCGCACCGCACGCACTTGCGTTGCCATTGGCTTGTTTCAATAATTCCATGGCATCACTGATTTTTGTAAAAATGCTAGTTTGATTTTTTGCATTCCTTCGGTTCTGGAAAATGAAAAATTGTTAGCAACAGTATGAATGGATGCAGTATTTTTTTCTCTACAAAAAATGTATTTACACTTTAGCTCTATAATAATTAGGGGAGCAAATAATTGAACATAAAGAATTTACTATGCAAATTCCTATGGTGCGTCGCGCAAGTCAGCACCCGGTATAATTTGCGTATTAATAGCACCCAATTTTTTTCAAATAGTTTTGCTAATATATGTTGTTATTTTTACTGTTTACTGATAATACCTTTATTTGATCTATGGATTTATAATTAAAGTCGGCAACACTGTATTTTACAGACACATACCGCGCTAGTCAAATCCATTTCCAAACACCCAAAGACGTGCTAATGTATTGCTTGCTATCTTTGTAGTACTCCTAAATAACGAGAGTGACGCATAGAGAAAACGACTTCTGTTCGAACTTCGTGTAAGGATGACGCAGGGCTCATCTTTGGCTGGATACATAGCATAGCCGGGATGTTAATATCGAACTGATGATGCGATTCCTGCGTTGTTATGTTTTCTCTGTGTTGTTGTATGAAGAAAACGCATGAACCCTAAAGAAAAACCAATTGGACAAACTACAAGCATTTGAAATGTAGTGCTGTTAAAGAATGTGGCACATACCGTGGACTGATAAAATCACCAATAGAGAACTACTAGCAAAAATTAATAAAGAAGGCGAAATTGCGTATACATTCAAAAAGAGAAAATTGAATACCTAGGCCATGTAATCCGAAGAGCCAAATACTCTCTGCTTCAACTGATAATACAGAGCAAAATTAAAGGGTAATGAGGTGTTGGTCGGCCCAAAATATCCTGGTTGAAGTAGTACTGGCGACTACCATATTAAAAAGTAGAGATGATCAACTACGCTTGAGCATATTGTTTAGGCTCATACTGTCTCATATTTTTGTCTTCTCGGCTACGTCAACTGACAATTTGAAATTGGTTGCATTTTGCTCCCAGCGGAGCGTAGGTGATCCTTTTGGTTTTCTAACAGTCACTCCCGTAATACGTGGTACACTCGGTATAACATACTGTAAATGATTCATTTAAGTCAATTTGTGATATTCCAGCGCATATCTATAATATTTTGTAAATGACACTTACGTGAGTTTGTTTGTTTGTTTGTTATAAACAAGGACTAGGCATACGAAGTAGCAGAATGAACGAAACAATATTTCTTATGTGAGTGGATTATTATCCATCAGCATAAGCAAGCTTAGTATTACTACATCCTTAGCAGATGGGACTTATTACTCAACCTCTAAAAAACATGTGCTACTTTATTCATTAACCTCAGGGTTGTTAGGATTTAACCTGCTTCAACTTTCACAATACTTTTAATGGTGCTTTTACTCAAAATATAAACTACTATTTTTGGCTTAATTCTTTGCCTATTGTAATAGTAATTAGTACAAATAGTTAAACACTAGTGCCACAAGCTGTGGAGTGAATACAAACTCGATTTAACAAATTTAAAAATAAAAACTTAGCTAAGCGTCATCCAAGTTGAGCAGCGCTTCCCCACTTTGCGTTTCCGCAAAAAGCAAACCCAAGGTGGAGCAACGCAATATAACTGAATTTAGTTGTTGTACAAGCGCAGTGTTGCATTCAGTAATTTTTTAGGCAGAGCAGGAGCGAGAAAATTGTACCCGCATCGAGCGAAGTAAAACACCCTGTCATTTTCGAAATTAGGGTTTATTCCACAAAGAGCTGTAGTTACTGGTCAAAATGAATAAAATCTATCAAAGATTTTTCGACTTACTTGAAAAAATTTTAGAAAGCTAATCATCTTTGAAGACCTCTAGCGGTTCAACTAAGCAACTTTGTACATAGGTAGGTAAAGTTAAATTATCATATTTTGGGCCAAGGAACTTGTGGTCTTCCGTTGTAAACGTATTTCTGGACACCCTGTATATCTACCTGGAATAAAACCAAGAAAATTTCAGAAAAATATATACAGGGTGAGCACCTTAAAATAATCAAATTTTGTTATTTTTCGATTTACCTTAGCAATAAATACAAGTAATAATTTGTACATAGCGCAGGCTTTACTCTTACCAAAAATGGGCCCTAATAGATACAGAATAAATTTTGTACGATTCAAAAAGGAGCAACAAATTAGTGCGTTACTTAATACAGCTGCCACGCAGGAATTCGAAGGGTCGGTACTCCGTAGCTCAGGTAGAAATAGTCCGTTCCCTTGCAATGTCCCACAAAACATTGTGACTGCATACGCGGTCCGCCTGCCCTTTGAATTCAGCCACCGGTAACTTTTTTTTAATTTGAAAATTTATTTAATTTCTTAGAAACTCCTAACTTAATTTAATTTTTAAAGTTATTTTGTGTCACAATGTCGACGAGGGAAGTTCTGGGTAAAGCCTTTTACAGATTTTTAAAAATTGTAGATATTTACCTTTAACAAACCAATTGTTTTAATTTATTAATTCACTTTTACACTTTTTCAAAAGAATCTGTTTCCTAACAAATTACAGACACCGAAAATCTCCCAACATCCCAAGTGATTTCTCTAGAATTGCGCCATTATACGGACTGGAGGGGTAAAACGTGTATAAACCTGATAGAAGCGATTATGCTAAATATCGAACGGATTGCAATAACAGACAGAGACTTACAAGAACGCATAAATAATAATATTTTATTCCTATTCCATATTTGCCATAATATGCGGTAAGGGTTTAAAGAGGGGATTTTTGTAGGTCTTCAAATTAGTCTGTTGACATGGAATGCAAAATTTAAAGACACAGTAAGCAAATTAGAAAGAGTCGCTTGTAATTATTTTAAGGCAGTGACACAATACCTTTTATAAAATTCAAAATCTGAAAATTATAAGAAAGTGTTATAAGTTGACATCGCAACCTTTATTCGCTGTTAGTTGATTTGTGATTTGCAACAACTGCTGTCACAACCTCTATTTCTGCTACATGAATAATAAGTTACCATCGTAGCCAGTAATCGCTTTTAGTAGATTTGCGATTGGCACCAAATTATTTCATAACTTTATTTCTGCTACGTGAATTAGAAGTTGACACTGCAGTGCTTTTTCGCTGTGATTCGCACCAACTTCTTTCCCAACTCTTATTTCTACTATGCGAACAAAAACATAACTTTACTAAACCGCTAAGAAGGATTCTGTCGACGACGCCGTCATATTCTAAGGTAGAAGTCGGGTTAATTACATGAAAGTTTTCCAAACTGCTGAAATAACACCCAGCTAGCCGAACGAAGCCAGCGTGGCACTGCAATTAAAATTTTAAAATAAAAGGTATTCATGGCAACACGTCTGTCTTTAAAAATAATTGAAAACTTATTTAGTTTTCATTTGCTTCGAACTTTTTAAATTTTTACAATAGTAGTTACTGTACCTTCGTCTTGAAATACGCGTAAGCCAAAGCTAGACTTTTCGATCATTTAAATTTGATACATCTAAGCGAACTTTAGATTGTTGGATGTCTATATTACTTATCTTTTACCTGCATTACTTTCCGCTTGCCAAAATTCTACATATTTTTATGTTTTGCAATCTAGTATACTGAGTATATTCATTGAGTAACCATTGATTATGTTAATCGTTAATTTATCATTTTTGTTATTTTATTGCATTGCACTTGACACCTGTAATCAATTTTATCGCACGAATAAGTATAAATTTTGATTGAAATTGAAATTTAGACCCAATGCAAGTGTATATTTGGTTGCATACTCGGTTTTCATTTTTGGGATGTTTTGGGAAACCTTGAATTTTAGGGGATTAAACTAAATTTTCAAAATAGATTGAGAGTATGATTTCTGGCGGCCATTTTCATGAGACCGATTTCGTGAGATTGTTCCTGCTGAGGCAGTAGGTGTGATATGGAATTTTCACTTCATGTGGATAATATAATTCCAAAAATGTTGCGAATCCTGTAGATAAGCTGTAGGAAATTCGGTGTGCGATTGCTAGAATGGAACCAGTTATACTGGGAATAAGTATTTATTTACGTAAGATTACTCCCTCAAGGCCACTCTGTAGCTTTGGTATGTTTTTTGTCGTTCCGTTCCAAGATCGGTTGCGATATTGTGTGATTTCAGGCATTTTCTCCTTTTTTGTCTTATTCGTACCATATTCTGCATGTGCTTCCCCTGTGGCATTGATGTCGCTTGCTGAAGCACCTGGAGGGCCGACTTCTGCACAGTTCTGAGCCCTCCCCCCCCTCAACTCATGTGGTAGTCTCCGAAATTTCGATCACACGACATTTTTCCAGTGTGACAGCTTTCTGAGGCTTTAGCCACACGACTTTTCCCCAGTGCAATAGCTGGAGAAAAGTTTGCCACACCTAGTTTTGCACGTGCTTGGACAGCGGCATCCTCCAGTCCACGATCCTGCATAGCTACTCTGACGAAGCTGCGCACTACCAGGTATCCTGTGTACAGCTAGCGATTTAGTAATTTACTTTCTCAAAATGAGATACCATTAGTGTGGCTCTTATGAAATATCAAATATTCTATCTACGATTTGTCGCGGTGAAATTCCCAGCCGATGGTGCCGAGAAATTAAGAAATGCGTCGCTGCGATGCTCACCTTGTGCATTTAGTTATGCGGAATAGTTTATTTTCAATTTATAAGTATATAATATTTCCTAGATTGGCTACCTTGTTAGCGTTTTTAGGTCGCGTTCAGCTCGTGAACTGAACTCAACATTTTAAAATGTAATGCATTTTCAACGCGAGGGTTTCCGGGAGCTAGACATTCAAAACAACTCCTCTTTAACGCTGAAAATACACAGTTAAGTGTAGAATACCCTAGGCGTATGGTACCATTCGTTAGGCCGCGTTTATAAAAATTAATTGATCGTTGAAGCGATTTAATGAGACTCCCGTTTATCGATATCGCAGTACTTGATTTTTAAGTCACTATATACTTATAGTTGAGATATGTGTACGCGAGCGAATTGAGAGTTAAAATCATAGAGTTTTGTTCTTCACTTCAAATTTATTAAAAACTAAAACCTTGTACATTTTATAAGTAAAACTAAATTAAGTCTACTATTGCAATTACAAACAAATATCCTATAACAGATTTGTTTTTGCCTTCTTTGAGTATGGTGCAGAGTTTGTACATGTACATACTGTAAATAAACACTTGGGTTATTTCAAGCTCTGGTATTTTCTTTCTTTTATTATTTTTATGAGACAAAGAGGTGGTTTAGGACAAGTTTTCTAGTTTGAACCATCTCGAACCAGTGGCACCCAATTCCTGCTCAGGAACTAGCTGACAAACATTTGCTACACCACGAGATAATTCCTGGACCGCTGTGTTGTAAATTATATATTACTTTGTTTTTTTTGTGTGTACAAAAATTGCTCGTGTAGCAAATAACATATATCAATTTTCTTTTAAACATTTATGTATCAAGGCTGAATTTATAAGTAACGGTTATTAAATAAGACATGCACAAAATGAAAATTAATCAAAGTTTAATTAGCAGTGTATACCTACTTGCGGACTTTATATTAGGTACAACTTTTTCTAATTTAATATGCATTATACTTTGTGCGGAGTTATTAATTTTGCTACGAAGCCCACGGAGTCCTACTTTTTAACACGGATCCTCGTTAGTATTAAGCTGCGAAAAGACCCATAATATTCATATTGTCATCCACTAATTTAACATACACGAGTAATTATTCGCAGTTTCTTGTTTACAAACCTGCTAACTAAAACTGCTAACATCTATTTGTTAATAAATTATCTGCATATTTTAAGAAGAATCATTAAGTCGCCTGGAGAGCTGCAGGAGATGCTATTGATCCTTTTCGTCACCAGCATACATTGCAACGTAAATCATAAACATTATCAGGTTTGTTTGCTCTCAAAGGATTTGATGGCTTTTTCAACAGTAACAGCGGACTGTATGTTTGCATTAGCAGGGTAGTGGATAGCAATTTTTTTTGTAAATTTAATTTAGTTGTTTGTGTTAGGACGCAGGGTGATTTCAACATCAAAATAATTTATCCGGAGCAGTAATAGTGACACAGAAGTTCCAAGGATAATCTAAAAATTAATAATAGAAGGACGCTGAAAATGATCAACATCTTTGGAATGAAATATTTCAAGTTTACGTTCATATTCTATACATTAAAAGGATGAATGACGTCATTAATTTTTCTTTATATGTTTCCAAGATATCGTGAAGTTTTATAAGAATTTTTAGTAGTAGTGACTGATGCCTTAGGGCGTCGTTTCGAAAGTGTAAAACCTCGAATAATATAAATTCCCAGTGACAATACGTCTCGCGGGGAATCCCAAAAACAATTTATATTTCAAAGGGCGTGAAACACTACTCCAATAGTTGTAGCCGGAAGAAAGAAGTTAACATCGGATTTTCACAAATAGATTCCCCACACAATTTTTGCTTTATATAAAGTAACTTTTACTTTAAAGAACACAGATTTAACTTTTAATTCTGTTACGTGGCCTTTTCAGAAGTTTTAATTGCGGGGTGTCCTCTGGTGGTATTGTAAAGCCATGCCGTAAATATCTAAGTCGAAGTTTTCTAACAGTGGACTGACTAATTTTGAAATTGCTCTGCTTTATCTGCAATTCGAGACCAGCAAATGACGCGAAATGCCTCTCGTTTTAAAAGTCTGACTCGCTTGGCTGCACCGCACGACGAAATGAAATATTTTACGATTATTTAAAGGAGTTTATAATTAAAGGAGCTCTTCAAGTGGTTTCCTCAAATGAAGCCTATCCCACATTTCGGCGTGCTCTTCAAAGGAGGCCAAATAATGCAAACCCTTATCATTAACGAATAAACACGTAAAGACGTAAGTAGCACCGCGGAACTACCTTAATTATTATTTTCCGCATCTCGAAGCTGAAGGTGAAGAAGTCACTTCTGTTTACGCCTTAGACGCCCTTCAGTCGAAAATTAAACCGTTATTTTGCTGTTAAAAGTGTTTTTCACAGTGTCGTAATGCTGTTTTATTAGGAGCTGAGCTTTTATGCCACTAAATTAAATCTGAGAGCAAATAATATAATTATAAACATGGAAAATTTTGGAGTTTATTTATTAAAGACTCTTATAATTGTTAATGTACAAATCGGGGCTAAATTATTATGTCATACAAGGTGTACAGATAATATGAAGGCATGACTTAACTCCCCTTTTCTCTTTCGCTCGTACTCTCATTACTGAGTGGTCGCGATTCCATGTGATTTTAGTTCGTATTTTTGACAATCTCATTCAATCGTTTTCTATCATCTGTGTCTCTTAGAGTTGGCCTGTGCTTTTCTGCTCTACCCATCTGATGAAAGAGCGACCTTTTGATCTTTGTCCTATCTTTCCCTCTACCATACATTTTTCCAGGTTGTTCTATTTTATTTTCTGCAGTTTTGTAGAATGCGTCGCCGACATGTTATGGATAGTTGATATTTTATCCCTATTTCTTAAACGACTGCTATGTTTGTCCATGCTGTTCATGGAACGCGTAGTAGTTTTCGTTAGCACCGGAGTGGATTCTTTTTACGTCCGCTTCTTTCATTGTCTAGCTATATATTTTATTCATAAATATTGAGAAAATGCGTTTCCGCTGGCTTTGTTTTTATGTTCCATTATATTGGTTTGTAACGCTACGTAATTTTGCCAATTTTTACTTTTAGGCTCAAGATTAAATTCTTATTACTTTACATCTTTAATACTCGTAGGTAGCTCTGATCTAACGTTGTCAACAGCTGAAGTAAGAGAGATTCTAATCAAGTATATCCAGATTTTTATTTCGTTTATCTATTTTACAACAGAAAAAGTAAAAAGAAGGTTATTTTTCAAACTATTTACAAAAAAATTATATAAATCAAGGTTCTGGGGTCTCTGCAGTGCGATGGAATCATCGGAGCGAAGGGCGGCGGTCTGCAGCGGCGGATATGGAATGCCCCCCCTTCCACGTGTCCTATGATTCGAATAGCTGTAATTAGACCAAAACTAAACAATTTAGTTTCGACTCGTTGTTCCCGGGTTTCTCCAGGTTTTTGGGCTTGATTAGGCAAAAGACAAAATGATTCTGAGGCAGTTAATAGCTACCCCAGATAGAGCAAACGAGAACACTCGCCACGTTAACTAAATGCATTTGGAAATTTTAGAGCCCGAGGATGGCCTTGGCCGTGCCTCTCATTAAGAATTCTCCGGCAAAATTGGAGCGGCCTCGGTGCACGCTCGACTTATAATTCAAATACTATGCTAGCTCTCGCCTTGCAAATTAAATTGAATTTAGGTTCCTTTGAACCTCGGGCTGGTAGGAAAAATTACTTATTAGCAGGACTATTTTCTAAGTTACTGGACAGGAGAGATAGACTAAGATCAACAGGACAATGTTCGTCTGGGGCTAATCTTGAGCAACATGATGTTATTCCTATGTGCTTTGCGATTAACATGATAGGGTAGGTCTGGAGCTAATCGCTGGCGGCTGCATGTTATTCCTATGCGCTTCGCGATTAACAGGAGAGGGTAGGTTCTGGATAGGGTTGCTTTGGCAGTTTTACTAACCGAGGCAAGGGAGGTTGCTGGTCAGGTAAGGGTGACTTCCGCGTTGTCCCAAATGTTCGCGCGTCACGAATTCTTGTGGCCATAATAGCGTCTACAAATTGATAACTGTAATTAAAACGCTCTAAAACAATTTGGAGACATGTGAAACGTCACAGGTTTGTCCGCTCATAATTTTTTAAACTGTTCATCGCTGTTCATTTCGTTTGTATGCGTCGAATAATTTCAGATTTGCAGTTTTCCTGATTATTTATCAAAGCTTCTAGATACGTTAAGCTGTCGGTGCTATCGCGATATCTGGTCATTGTAATAGGTGGCCTATTTCTTGCTCGTCTTTTATTATTAAATTGGTATAATCAGCGTACTTGGGATTGCGAATTTCTTTGTCTGTAATAGAAACCTTTCCTTGCCAGTTTTTTGTTGCTTTGCGTATTATAATTTCGCCGTATGTGTATTAAATGAAGTGGATCATAGATTTCTGGACTATAGAGTGAGGGTTCACACGAACCTACGCCTGCGTAGTGGGTCCATTGTGTGACCTATACAGCAGCACCCTTTGGCTGCCTCACTCAAGCTATTCGACTTCTTCAGAATACTAGCCAAAGAGGTCCTGAGAGTCCACATCAGAAATTTGTTAATATGGACATTCACAGAAAATATGCTCTGCCGTCTTGTGCATGTATTTGTTCACTCGGCAATAATAGGAAATGCCAACTCGTAGATTATGTCGTGAAAATATTGCACAGAATGTTGCCATCCTTCGCAAGCAGTTGCAATTTCGTGGTGGCATTTCTGAATTTTCTTGGCTCATTATGGTGTAGAGCAGAGTCGAGCCTGGTCTTACCAGGTCATCAGCTTCTTCGTTGTGTTAATTTCCATTATTCCTTGCCGCTAGCTACAGAGTGCAGTGGCACGGGATTATTACTCCTAAAACCATTTTGTGATTGTTCAGGGCCAATAAAGCAGCTCTGCTGTCGATAGCTAGCGTATTGGTTCTATTCTGCATGTCAAGGTTGCGTTTCCACTTTGATCTACAACTATTACATGCGCTTGGAAAACGATAATATATTTACTTAAAAATTTGATTTCTTGAAGGTTCAGATTGTCTGAAGGATACCTGCCCCTGCACTATTTGCCGTTTTAAATCCATCTGTAAAAATTGATGTCGGGTAGAAGAGCGAATTGATTTAAAAAATAGATTTAGGTAACAAGGGGTTTACCTTTGATCCCAATATAGGTATCCCATAGACAGCCCCTTTTACTATCTTTTGATGTCTCCCAACAATGAATCCATCGTTGCCTGACACCTTCATCCGCAGCTTTAGAGCCGTCCCTAGTGTCATTTTCTCTAAATAAGGGTCGAGTGGAAGGAGACCCGGAATAGTTTCTATAATTGCAGTTGGGGTGGAACAAATAGCACCTGTGATATAAAAGCTAGTTGATGGTACTCATACAAGCTAATCGCTGAACATTTGAGAATTTAATTGCAGTAGCAACTTTCCTGACTTTGGACCACCAGAGTAGTGCCACATAGCAAAGTATTGATATAATGACAGCAGTGTACAGCCACAAGGCAGTAAAAGTCGTCATAATCGCGCGACAACATTACCAAAGGCCACATTTGCTCTTTAAACCCTTCTCCCCGTCTCAGTATAATTCCCCGAACTTTTTTTTTGTCAAATGCGACAAGCAAATACTTGACTTCATCTGATAAGGTAAAAGGTATTTGGAAACGTATTGGGACAAGTGGGCGCAGGGACAACTCGGCGCAAGCCAACTGGGCGCGAGCCAACTTGGAGCGAGACAAGCGGCAGCGAAATAATTTTGAAACGCTGATCCTTTTCTTAATAACGAATATTTCTATTTAATAAAATCGAAAATTGAACATCTTGTACAGATAATATGCTGAGGTTTTTGTCCGGGGGGCATTTTGTTCGGGGGACATAAATCAGAATATATTATCTAAATAATGAATTGACATTTGTTCTTATTTCCTGTTTTGTGGAATTTATTTTTATTTAAAACTTTGCTATTTGTAAAAATAAACGTATTATCAAAGGGTATAAATGGCCCTGTCTAAGCAAGAACAATGTTTTATCTAATCTGCTTTACGAGAAAACTATAAATCACTTCTTACAGAAAGTATTAAGAGGATAATATTTCTGTGCGGATAAGCATTGACAGCCAGCAGATTCTCATCAGATAAGCAAACAAGTACTTCCTTAAAAATTCGCGTTTCAAAATTATTTCGCTCCCGCTTGTTTCGGGCCAAGTTGGCTAGCGCCCAGTTGTCCCTGTGCCGAGTTGGCTCACGCCGAGTTGGCCGCTCCGAGATGGCCGCGCCCATTTGGCTGCGCCCACTTGTCCTAGACCGATTTGGAAATGTCTTGCTGCCCTCATGATCTCTATTTTATTTTAACTATGATCAGAGTCGTTTTTGTTTCAGCCGGGTTTATGGAAAAAGAGTATTTCATGCACCATCGTTCATGTATAGCATTAAATTGCATACTACTTGCTTATAATTGTCGTTAATCCGAATGGTTATATCATCAGCGTAACCTATAGTATACAAGCCATCTGTAGTAAGTCGACAAAAAAGGCTGTCTACTATCAAGTTCCAGAGTACTGGTGACAAAGCGCGGCCCTGAAGAAAGCCTCTTCTTACCCTCCTTTAATTGTGGTGCTTCCAACGTCAATATGTACAGCTCTGTATTCTATAAACTGTCGAATCCGCTCTCTAATTGTCACGTTTACGGAGGTCCACCCATAAACTGTTAAAGGTCGCTTTATCACAGCGCCACCTTTACGTATCTATACATACTAGAGCAAAAATCTTATTGTCTAACAATCTTTCTACTCGCACCACTAAAAAATGGAGGAGGATTCGGCTGATCTTCCTGGAATGTAGGCGTGTCAACTAGGATGCAGTGGATCATTAATCAGCACATGTTCTCTTAGTTTGTTGTCATGCCTTTTCGGCGTTTTCAGAAGGAACGAAGAGACAGCTAAGGAGTAATTTCTATGTCTTGGATTAGGTTTTATGATTGCCTTTACTTACTTGCAGCTTCTAGAAATCTGTAAAGGAGCTGGGAGATGCCATACAGCGTTCTCTCCCCACCACACGGTTTGCTAGCTCTCATTATTTCTCCCTAGAAGTTGAATTGCAGCATGCAAAGTACGTGATAAGTAGCACTTCTACTGTGTTCTTTCCGTTGGTGGTAAACGTCCCCATTATTACCTTTGAGACTAGCTGGTTATTGATGTGAATCCCTTCATATGATTTTCTTCAGTCCAGCAATATTTCGCAGTATCAGTCGTGTTACAAAAGAACTTCCATGAATCTCCCTGCCTTCTTACTTATTTTTTATATAGCCACTGGTGTTGTTTATCTACCTCCCAGTCAGCTGTTTTTCGCTATTGTATAGTTTCCCTAAGAAACATTTCAGATCTCAAACTTCTAGCACCACCGTGAGGACATGACGTGGGGCGGGTACGTCTGTTTATAAGATTCTATTACAGAGTTCTTCAGATCCTCTATAGTCGAGACTTTTTCCGAAGCGGGATAAGATTCGAGTCGGCCATACATATGCTCTGCGTAAAATAGTCTGTTGGTTGACTCTGGATTTTTATATTGTTTAAGAATGGTTCCAGTCTTTTGTAATTTAAAACTGATCATTCTGTGATCAGCCAGTGACAGTTCACTGCATTTGTTAAAATACTCGACAAGTCCAGCGTAATCTCGATTACAGCTTGGCATCGGGAAGTGACAAAAGAAGGTTTACAACCTCGATTTAAATATTCCAGTAGTATCTACCTTTTGAATTAATAGCTGCAGTGTCCCACACTGGGTAGTGCCGGACACACTTTCCACATTTGGAAGGTTTGTGTCTGTATGCTTCATTTCTAATTTTTACATTATTTTCATTGTATTCATATAAGTTTCTAGGAGCACTTTTCATAGCAGCTTCCGTATCGCGTATTTATGAGCCTTGTTATAGTGGATTAACCGTATTAACCATATTTTGAATTATCTTATTTTACTCCCCTCTTCTAAAATTCAAAGAGTTAAAAAAATGCTTCAGATCTTTATATTCCTGGATCCCTAGATGACGAAAACATGTTTTATTAATTCTGTTTATCCTTCTGTTCGACTGTCTGTTGGCGACATAGCTCAAAAACTAATTGTTGGAGGAAGACGATATTTTACATGCGTATTCGATGTCTACCTGACTTGAAACCGAATATAGTTTCTGGCAAATATACACTGGGCGAGCACCTTCAAACTTAAATGTATATTTTTAACCGAGGAAAAGATAAAAGCAATAAATTGGACATAACTCAGGCTTTACCCTTGAAGGAAATGGGATCCAACATATACAGGGTAAACAT
>OW679194.1:90706651-90788237 GCA_940337035.1 Agriotes lineatus
AATTCGTAAAAACGAATTTTACCCCTTTTTACCCCCTTAGGGATAGAATTTCTAAAAATCCCTACTTAGCACTACCTTACGTAACAAATTGAACCTTTCACCCAAATCTCAACTTCCTAGTGCCAGTGGTTATGGCTCTGCGTTGATTAGTCAGGGTTGTGACTTTCCTTTATACCGGGTGTAACAGGATCATGGTACACCCCCGTATCTCCGTTAGTTTTTAAGGTAATTTATTGAAATTTGGTATATCCCATATACATAATAAGCGGCACTTTTTGACCTGCAAATGATTTTTTTTTCACTTCCGGTTTCGCCGGAAGTGATACCAACTTTCGATTTTTAAATAGAACACCCTGTATATTATTACATTTCTGAAATCTGCATAATTTTCTGAATCCAATGATACCACATAAGTGACATTTCAAACGTCAAAATTTTTTTTAATTTAATTTTTAATTTTCCATTTAAGTGTGCCATGATGGTTCCGATTTATTCCAATTGATCCATTTAATGCTAGAAAAATCGAAATCCCGTCAAAAATACTAAATTGCGTTTTTTATGAGCAAATAAAGTTCACCGTAATCAATTTTGGGGTAAAACTCAATTTTTTCAAATGGAACCATATTGGTACCGTGGTACCATTTATTAGTACTATTAATAAGGAATTTATTCATACATGGTAATTAAATGTGCGATAAATACAATCAAAATTACAGCTAAAAGAAAATAAGAAAATACAATTATTTTGGTCTAATTTAGTGTTAAGACTAAGGAGGCTTTGAAAACAATGAAATTGTTTATTCAGACTGTCAAATAAATACTTGTTGGTTTATCGGTGTTTCTATTGTGTATTGGAAGAGTCTTTACATTTGTTGTTATTTTTGTTCAAAATGCCGCACATTTATACAAAGGATGAAAGAGTGGACATGTTAATTATTTATGGGGAATGTAGAAAAAATGGCCTTGCGGCTAGAAACCTTTATGCCGACCGATATCCTGATAGACAATGTCCAGCGAGAAATTATTTTAATCGTCTTGAAAATCAATTCCGAAGAGAGCCTAACCATGATCCCGATCCCGAAGAAAACGTTATCATTGACGAAGGAACGGAAATTAATGTTTTAGCTCGAATAGAAGTTGATAAGACTGTTTCTTTAAGGCAAATTGGGTTTGATTTGGAAATTAGTCACCAAACGGTAAGCCGAATCTTGCACAAACACAATTATAAATCCTTCAAATATCAATTGCACCAGCACCTGTACGAAAATGATTATGAACGTAGGATGGAATATTGCAATTGGATCTTGCAGAATAATGTGCAGCCAAACAATGCTTTTTTGGGAAGGATTTTATTTTCGGACGAGTGTAGGTTTACAAATATGGGATTATTTAACCGACAAAATACAAGGTATTGGTCACAAGTAAATCAACATTTATTGCGGCAGGGTAATTTTCAAGTGCGGTTCGGTTTCAATGTTTGGCTTGGAATAGTCGGTCGTAGAGTCATTGGTCCAATAATATTTGAAGGAGCCTTGACTGGAGCTAGATACTTAGGATTTCTGCAAAATGAAATTGAGGACAGGTTAGCTGAATTACCTATCCATTTACGACAGGGAATGTATTTCCAACAAGATGGAGCTCCTCCCCATAATTCAAGAATAGTAATTGATTACCTTCAACAAGCATTCGAAGAAAACGTAATTTCGACGAATGGTCCTGTGCGATGGCCTCCAAGGTCACCTGATTTGACACCTCTTGATTTCTTTGTTTGGGGCCATTTGAAAAACATTGTTTATGCAACCCCCGTTACAACCCGCGAAGATCTGGAGTTGCGAGTAAGACGCGCAATTAATAGAATAACGTCCCAGCAATTATCGAACGTTCTTCAAGAAACAGCTACGAGAGTTCAGAAGTGCGTTGACGTTAATGGACAGCATTTCGAACAATTGTTGTAATGTTTTGTGTTAATTTTTTGTATTTCAAGTTGTATTTTTTGTATTTTCTTATTTTCTTTTAGTTGTAATTTTGTTTGTATTTATCGCACATTTAATTACCATGTATGAATAAATTCCTTATTAATAGTACTAATAAATGGTACCACGGTACCAATATGGTTCCATTTGAAAAAATTGAGTTTTACCCCAAAATTGATTACGGTGAACTTTATTTGCTCATAAAAAACGCAATTTAGTATTTTTGACGGGATTTCGATTTTTCTAGCATTAAATGGATCAATTGGAATAAATCGGAACCATCATGGCACACTTAAATGGAAAACTAAAAATTAAATTAAAAAAATTTTTGACGTTTGAAATGTCACTTATGTGGTATCATTGGATTCAGAAAATTATGCAGATTTCAGAAATGTAATAATATACAGGGTGTTCTATTTAAAAATCGAAAGTTGGTATCACTTCCGGCGAAACCGGAAGTGAAAAAAAAATCATTTGCAGGTCAAAAAGTGCCGCTTATTATGTATATGTGATATACCAAATTTCAATAAATTACCTTTAAAACTAACGGAGATACGGGGGTGTACCATGATCCTGTTACACCCGGTATATGTATAGATTAATTATATAAAAATGAAAGTCCTGACCCACTCATCAACGCCCAGCCAAAACCCTTGGACCTAGAACAAATAAGAAAACACGTATTTCGTAATTTTCCGAAAATCGACCCCTTAGGGGGTGAAATGGGGTGAATAAGCCTAAAAATCGATATGGGTGTAGTTATTGAGGTTTTTTGGGACGTTGATTGCGAAAATTGCATTTAAAATGTGGCAGGTAGATTTCTCATAGGAAGTAGGCATCCGCTAAGAAAGGATTTTTGAAAATTCAACCCCTAAAGGGGTAAAAAATAGGTTGGAATTTTGTAAGATCAAATTTTGAACTAAGTCATTCAACGTTTTTGGAAATTTGTCCCCTGAAGGTGAAAATAGGAGATGACGGGACAGGACGGGACGGGACGAAAGGGACGGGACGGGATGGGATGGGATAGAAGGGAAGGGGAGAAAAAGGACGGGACGGGATTGGACGGGACGGGACAGGACGGGACGGGACTGGACGGGAAGGGTAGGGATGGGAGGGCAGGGGAGGGAACGGGGCGGGACGGGACGGGGGCGGGAAAAGGGATGGGATGACAGGAAATAATTAGTCATTATTTAATACACAAATAACGAACCCCGCGCGTACGAAGTCGCGAGTAGCAGCTAGTTAAAATATATAACAAATAAGTTAGGCTTACGGAATTGTCTGTGTTTTGTTTAATATACTATAATTATAATTTTGCAGAAATTTCATTGATTGGCCTGCTTTGTCTGTCTTTTGCATTTAATATGTGGTGTGTAATCTTCATATATATAATTCTTCTGTACGTGTGTATGTATTTTTGTGTGTTTGAGTGGGTCCCTGGATGGTTTAGATTCGCAATTATATCCGATAGGTGGCGCTGCAATCGGGTTCTAGGAATTTTATTTGAAATTTTTTGACGAATTTTTTTTGCTTTTTTAAGATTTCTCACTTATCAGAACATACAACCCCAAAACTTCACACCCACCACCCCCCAATATTTTTTAAAATAAAAAAAACAAAAATTCGATTATCGAAAAAACGTTTGCTGAACCCATTAATAGCAGGCAAACCAACGTTCGGGCAGAACAACGTCTGTCGGGTCCGCTAGTTTTTAATAAAATTTGATTAATGTTTATTTGTGAATTTTCTTAGTTACATTACTAGTGGTGTAATGGAAATTAATTACACCGCTAGTGGTGTAATGAACTTCATTAGCTAACGGAAATAATGTCAAATGCATGACGTAATAAGTCTTCATTCAAGCAATTGTAAATAATAGTGTATTGTTTTATTAGGATTAAATGTGGCATTTTTTTGACGAGCAATTATGTTTATATTTGCAAGGCTAAGCACAGCGTAGCCGAGCAAACGCAAAAATTGCAAGTTGAAAAGTTAGTTATAAGACTAACAAATGTTTAATATTTATGTAAATCTATGTTATATTTAAATTATTTATTCATTTTAATATCTTCGTTTTTGACAATAGCCGAATTGATAGTCTGTTTGCATACTTTTTGTGATATATCAGTCATAGCTGAATACATAGATAGTGAGTTTTAAAAAATCGCATGAAAATGACAAACGGTTTTATATAACGTATTACTGATAACATAGTTTCAAAATAAATAAATAGTTTAAATCAAGAAAATAATCAAGTGCAAAAGTTTCATCCGACATTTTTACTAAGCAACAAAAATATTCATAAACGAGGTCAGAACTTCGCCGCGAGCTCTTATTCGACAATAATTGATATGTTGAGTAATTTATGGATAAATAAGTTGGCTTAGTAAAAAATTTCTCGATATTAGAATTATTGAAATATTTCAAAATACTTCAAAATTATACACTCCTTAACTACGTTATGAACATAAATGTTGCCTGTAGCCAACGTATCTTAAAATTTTCTTAATTCATATAATAACTGTATAGGTGAATTTATTTTAAAAATATCTACGTAAATTGGGATATTATAAGCTCACGGTGCAAGCTGCAATTTTTGAATAACACGATACATAACACTCGTACGTGATTCAATGGAGAAACTGCTAGCATCGCCCTCTTTTGCCAGATTCGCTCCGTCATCTTTGAATTTAAAGTTCTAATATATAAGATTCTCTCGTAGCGCAGTCATTTTCCTTTTGGCTGCTTTTCTTGGCATATATATTAAGTTATCTACCCACACGATTCCTATCCCATTACAAACGCGAAGCATGAAAGTTTCTTAGATCTTCAGGCGACGAGCTACCTTGAATAGTGCACGTGGTGGGCTTAAGATTAATTAATTATGTATGATTTACCATCAAGTGCTATTTATATCACTGTCTGAAATTGCTTATATCAACACAGCCCTCGCATATTTTTCAAGCACACAATAAGCACAAACTACACGATTTAGGGCCGGTTGCAAAAAGCAATGTTAAGTCTGGTGTTAGCTAACATCGCGTCAAAGTGAACAAAATCGCATTAAATTTTGTTTACTAATGTATTAGTTACCATAAGCATTTGAGATTTGATTCGTTTTTGTTCACTTTGACGTCGCGTTAGCTAACACCAGACTTAACATTGCTTTCTGCAACTGGCCCTTAGAATTTAAATTCGTGGGGAGCTTTTAACCATATGGTGACATTTTCAAGAACGAGAAATAGTATAAGTAGTATTTATTTCATCAGTGTTTTTAATAATTATAAGAATTATCTACCGAAGCGCGTATATTTTAACAGCAACTTTGTGATACACACTTACAGACGCAATTTCAAATAAAAGTAGTATCAACCACCTATTTCTCTTAGTTATATTACATTATAACCGGCATGGAGGACTCTAAATTATTTACTCCAGGCTCGACCCCAGCAGCTGACGCTATATGTAATACCGGACCCCTAAACTCGTTGTTACTAGGTCACTACATCACGTATCAGGGTAGCGCGTAGCAAGATAATGCTGCTGGAAATCGTATACTTGCCTTTTCTAAAGAAATTATTCTTCCTAAAGGATCACGGTAGGTCTCAACATGTACCAGCACTTTAGTAAATAGAAAGAAGCAAACACTGACCAGACTTTTGAAATTCTACCATGTGTTGACGCGAAATGCTACTACTTACGCAGACTTTAATCATTATACTCGTATAGAAGCTAGGTCAGTAAATAATAAAGCTTTGTACTTAAATTTTGAGATTATATAGAAATGTACTACTAAAATTCAAAAAAACAATTTTTTAGTATATTTTAATTATTGAACAGTTACTGAAACCTTACTACATTACCATGTTATACCTTTCTCTCGTTTTTGTTTACTTCCTCGATAAAAAAAACCCGAGGAAAATACTTTCTTTAAGTAAGAAGTTTTGTTTACAAGCTGATTACAATTAATATTATGATTATTAACGAATTTTAATTATAAAAATCTGGTGTGATACACTCACACAACTTCCTTTTACAGTGATCTTATAATTAGTCAAAAATTTCATTTTTAATTTTTAACCCTTTGTTAAAAATTTTCAAAAATTACAAATTCTACAAAAACGGTACAAAATCGAGTGTTAGTTGAAGAGACAAATTTTCTCTAGAATTTTAAGGTGAATCCAAAAATGTAATAATATACCGGGTGTTTTATTTAAAATAGGAGTTAATAAAAAAATAGAAAAAAAAACAAAAGAAACCCACTTTAGAAGTATTCAACTGGAAAATCACCTATCTCACATCAATACACATTAAAAATGTAAGAAAAATGTAAAATTTAAAAAAAATCGTTAGAGCCGTTTTTGAAAAAATCGAAAAAAACTGAAAAATCACAAGAGTAAACACCTACTTCCGGTTATGCGATTTTCTTCAAAAGCTTGCTGTCTCATCTACATAGTACACAAAACTTATATATGAAGTTTCAATGCCATACCTCTTTTCCTTTTTGAGATATTCTGTTCACAGACACACACACAGACAGACACACAGACAGACAGACACACAGCAGACAGACAGACCAATGAAAAAAAAATATGTTTTTTGGGACCAGGGGACTCTAAAACGTGAAGATCTGTTGAAAACTCAATTTCGAATTTTTGGGGTGAATCCAATACTTCCTTTATAGTAGTAAAAGGAAGTAATAAAAACGAGAAAGAAATAGACAGGAGCTATTTTAACTCTGAAACAATAGATTATCAAAAGTATTATTTGTAATTCTTGGAAAGTACAATTCTAATGCAGCTGCGGCTTGTATCATGCATCGTAAAAATTTCATTCGCAAATTCTGTGCCCTCTTCTAAGGATAAAAAATCAATTCAATTTCTGGTAGCTTTGCTTATACTACTGTTCCTATTATTCCTATCATTGCACATTAATATTTTACAATTCACCATCAGACAAAGCATTAGCTCTCTTGATCCTTTCCTCCAAAACTCGCCCAAAGTATATGTTTTACACAAAATTTTATTAGAGTTGAATTGGAAACTTCAAAGTTTGCCCGTGTAGGGTGACTACTTTTCCGCAACGTCGAAAATGAAGAGACGACATTTCGCCCCTAGTCATCTTTTTGAGAGTATTCACACAGACGAGTGCATAAGTTTAAAAATGCTTAGAGGATAATTTCGAGTACTCAACTTTGGTTTTGGGTCTTTATTGTCACATTCAGACTATTAAAATTACGTTAGTACTGGATTCTAAAAGTTCATCAAAAATTACTTCTTTTCTCAGATCCATCATAATATATCCAATCATTTTTCTATTAATTCTACCTGTGGAAGCCAAACTGACTGAAAAAATCAAATGATAGATCGACCGACCAACCAGGAGCTGGTTGTAAACATTTACAAGCTTTTAAAAATTTTCTTGACGTTGTGTGTTTCCGTATATACCCCTGAGAAAACATTTTCTTTGTTTAAAATCCAGAAAACATATTTCAGAAATTCTACTGGCCAGAAAACACTCACCAGATTGGCGTCAATGTCAATACATCTCGGAATTAATATTAACACCAAGGAATAGATTTGTTCGCATCGTTTTTATTACACGGTGCGAGGGATCAACTGTTACAAATTTATTCTATAAACAATTGTGAATCGCGCGATGATAACACTCTATGGGAAGCATTTCATTCTAAGTTGACAAGAAAAATATTGATCGTGAAGTTTAAACGCAACACAAATTCGGTACCTGTTGTGGTTCGCCAGCTGCAGTATCTGAATGTGAACAAAATGTTTGCGTATCGTACCACCGATTATTACAATGTTACTCCCAGCATGACAAAAGGCAACAACGGAGTATCAAATTCAACTTCCGGGGAAATAGTTCCGAAGGTGATGGTCAGAATTGGGCAAAATCCGAGGTAGAAAGCAAAAAAAATACAAGAACTCTGTTCGTGTCGGACTGGAGCATTCGCCAAATATTGAAAAAATGAATTTCAACTCAAGTTCTACAAGATACAAAAACTTCAAGAATTCACGCCGATGCAGAGAAAAATACTATTGGAAAGAGCGCAGGTACTTAAAGGCTTGAATGCGGGTGAAGATTTGCTAAATTTCGTCTTTTCAGATAACAAAATGTTCACCGTTCAGCAGTACGTGAACAAACAAAACGACCATGTTTGGTTAGAAGGAAAGTCCAACGATAATCTGGAGCGAAGCGTTGCAGTCAGAGAGTAAGCATAAAGTTCTGTCATGGTTTGGGCCGCCGTCAGAGCTGGTCGGTACTCGAGTACAAGTACTCAGTAACTGTACTTTTAGTGTACTCGGTACTCAGTCCACGAGTACATTTTAAGAAATGTACTTGTACTTGTATTTGACGCATTTAAGTGTACTCGAGTACATAACCCTGTATTTGAATACATTTTCGGGTACTCGAATACATTCACATGTACTCGAATACATTTTTGAGTACTCGAGTACATTGCACTGCGCAATAAGTACTTACATTTTTATCCAATTTCAGACATGTGGCCACCAGTAGCCATAAAAAGCTTAATTGCAGTTTTTTAACTCTTGCAGTCGTACAATATTCAGGTTTCCGGTTAGTTCGATAGTTGATTGTTTAATAAGTGGCTGACTACAGTGATTACTGATTAGTGACATGAGATATTAAAAGTAATAAGTAGTAAGTAAACAGGTACCTAAATTTATAATATGTCCTTAATTACTAGACCTCAAGTAGTAAAAGCATCATTAACGAAGTTCTGTGCCGTATTCAGATCACCTCTCAGGACATTTTCAAATTGTACGAATAGACGGCTATTAGAGTATTTTTCTAAATTACGACCCCGTGTGTATATAGATTTTTCATATTTTTCCGCTTGAATTTAAGCATATCAAATTCTATGCAAGGTTTTAGTAATTTTTATCGCACACTGTATAGGCCGCTTTAGTTGGCTTGTGCAAGCTCGGCCAGAATTCCTGGAAGCAAGCGTGCAGCTGTCGAGTCCGGCCGCTGCGAATATTCTAAGAGTTGTATTTAACGAACAACGCCCATGCGTGCAAGAGAGAGAGAATGAATGGTTTAGCTCGGTTTTCGTCTGGCCGGTGCGCAGTTGCAGCAGACCCTTCCCGCTTTTTTCTTGGCTGCGGCGTCGAGTCGGTTGGCAGTTGTTCACGGACCTTGTTGGTTACTGCAAGCAGTTTTTAGAGTGGGGCGGCGTTTTACAAAGAGAGTTCCGTTATGTGGCGTGTGGGTTTGTGTTGTGTGTTTGCAAATTTGAGGCGAGACGGTCGCACAGTGTGGGTTCTTCCGTTAAGTGCCAGGCGCTTCTCCTGTCGAATGGGTGCCGTCCATGCCATTAGCCACTCATATGGATATGGAATTATTTCGAAAACGTTTACCTCTGGTCGAGTTTTACGTGCAAGTTTGATCGCATCTGATCGTATCGTTTAAATTCCTGTTGGAATTCAAGAGTGACCGCACAGACGTCGCCCCCCGCTTCGTTTCGCCGACTTTAGTACACAAGCCGCCGGCTGGACGTCGCTACGGCCGCCACAAGTGTAGCTATGTACAGGACCTTATGCCAAAGCATCATAATTGCGTACTATGTATCTTAGTGCCGTAACTAACGGTTGTGTTACCCCCCCCCCCCCCACTGTCGTCGTTACGCTTTGCGTATTAACCAATATTTCTGTACCTTAAATATGTTTGAAAAACAATAGACCTATTTGTCAAACGCTTCCGCTGTATTTTCTTTGTGTTGCATGTTCATTTTCAGTGTAAGCAATCTGTAGTGTCGTCGTCCGATTGGCGGCTGGTGTAAGATTGATGTAAAGCGGATCCTGGACGAATTTATGAGCGTCAAGGTAGGTTCCAGCGCTCCGGCTGCCGGTTTCAAGGAGTCCCAAAGTTGCTAGCATACTCTACCCCGTTTAGCTTTCGGGTTTCTGCTAACTGTAAAGTTGAAAGGTAGGTTCACTTGCTTTCCGGTTCCTCAGTGAATTTACCTGTGCATTCTCGTTTATCGTGATGGAATCGTGGTGGTGCTCAATTTTTTAGATTTGTTTATCGTTCATTAGGCCGTTGCCTTTGTGTTATCTCGTGTTGGACCACCCCTCGCTTCACTGAGTCTAGTCGGCACCTCTTGTTGTGGGCTGGGCAGCGGTCCTATGTGAGTTACATTCCCAATTTTGAGAGATATTGTACGCGCTAGTCGTCTAGCTTTTTTGTGGCTTTTCGTAAATACTGTTATGAGCTGCAGCGTTGCCGTAAATGTCGTTTTGTCCCGTAACACACCTCGGTCACTTAGCAAGTGCGTTTATAAAAAGTATAGCATTGCCATGAATTTTAGATGTTTTTCATAACGGTAAAGAGATTAAATTACTTTTATTCTTCATTTTATGTTTTCTAACGTACAGCTTAGATGTACAGGAAGTGGGAAAAATTAAGTCTGATTTCCAGTGTCCTAGACACTTCAGTGCAAACCTCATTTTAAATGCATGCTTAAAAGTACTGCAAACGCAATTTTCCAATGTGTTTCAGTTAGAATTGGAAGAAGCTGTTATAGCTGCGGTAACATTTCCGAAGTTTAAGCTTTATTAGTTTAACTGTTTGAGGAACCAAACTAGTACGACAACTGATTCCATAAAGCAAATGATCATTTTATCCGCTGCTAGAAATATATTCAAAAAATTCGGATGGATGTGATAACGACGCCAAAGATCAGTATCTCGAATATGATGGATATTTTGATTTTGATGAATATAGTAAAATACCTTCATCTCTTCACATTATCCAAATCCAAAAATCGAAAGAATCACATATTCTAGATAAAATTGTACTAGAACTTCTACATTACCTTGAAGATAAACGGACCAATCTGTCAATGCTGGATGATTGCACGAATAAGAAAAAACTTTTCATGTGCTATAAATACATGCTTGCCATCATCGGCCGCAGTAGAATAATTATTCGCGACACTGGTAAACAGACCACTTCGCCATGCATTGACATATGACCAATTTGAAAAACTTGTTATTTTGAAAACCAATAAAAAAGGACTTGAAAAAATATTTTGTTTTTACCGTTGTTCCGCCATTGCATTCGTCTGTACTCGGTACTCTGTACTTGTATAGGTATTCGAATACTTTCATTGTGTACTGGTACTCGGTACTCGATTACATTTTAAGTAAAGTATTTGTACTCGGTACTAGCGTACTTTTTGTCTGTACTCTGAACAGCTCTGGCTGCCGTGACCTCTGAAGGTCGTTCTTCCTTCGTTTCCTTCGACCAAGGCGTTAAGACTAGTTAGTATCAGTTGTGGGGAGACTGATGTCAGGCAAGTAGGCATTCATAGGCTCTTTTTGCCAATCCCATCGATAAGATCTAGGCATTCAGAGTACCGGGTACCTTTGTCCTACTTAGAATTTTGCCGAGACTAAGGAGTGCCAACCACAGCAAGGGATCTTTTACATGCTACACGGCTTTACATCACTTCCGAATGATAGCACTCTGGTATTCATCTTATTTTTTTTTTATTGTTAAGAACCTCACCGGAATAGGGAATCGAACTCTCGACCCTTAGACCAGTAGGCAGAATGCGTAACCACTGAGCTATGGAGCGCGGCGAAGATATTAAGGCTAACAAGAGTGGGTACCGATAAAATGTCTTAAAGGAAGCATTGATACCATGGCCACATAAACAATTTGGCACAAGCCATGGACGATCCTACTTAAGTAGCCAATGTCAACATAAAAAACAAAAACATCTTATGGTATTGCCTATGGTAACTTGACTAATCTATTGAGTAAATTTTCATGGTTTCTTAGTACGAATAAACAAATCTTTCCTGAAAATTCCATCCAATTCTATCAACGTTTACTGAGTGTCGTTTATTTATGGTGGCAAGAATCTCCTTTGTTTAAAAAAAAATATATATGGAAGGAGGGGTTCCTGACCGGTTCCCCTGGTTGAACCCACAACTCCTTTTCCAAATTATCATCTGGCTACGACCTTGCTATCTGATAAAGGATACAGATAAATTGCCTTTAAAGAACAATAACCACAGAACAATTTTCGCAGAGACTTTTCCATTAAAGTAGGAACAACTCTTTAATGCTGAGAATTCCTGAAAATATTTTACAGTTTCTTCCTGGATGCTTTACAACTTTCATAAACAAATTTTGTTAATACTTATCAGCCGAAAATGTCCGCAATAGAATTTAATAAAGATATATGTAGATATAGTCAGGTAGTTGTAACTAAAATCAAGCACTCATACGGTTGCAGGAATGTCAACAATAGGCATTAACCTTAATAAATGAAAGGAAAGAACGCTAATATTCAAAATTTCATAAATTCTGAAAGGGAACTGCACAGCCTTTATATAGAACATCGTTATTCTTGTGAATTCAGGTCGAAACAGCAGCTAAAATAATTTTACAAACCGGTATATGTTTTAACATATCGACATACCTTACTATTAAACTGCAGTACTTACTACTTGCTGATATTAGCAAAGGCTTAGATGGCGTTTAAACAGGAACAATTTTTATGCGATTGTGTTTACAACAGTGGAGAAAAAGTTAATTTAGAGCTTCATAAAAAGATTGTAGAAATAACTCCTTTATTACAATGCTTACAAATACTTTAACTAATTAAGCTTACATTTAATTTTCATATTTATGAGTCTGATTTGCCCACGCTCCAAGTAGGTTAATTAAGCAAAGGAATTTTTGCAATGTTAGTTATAATATAACTGAGCAGGCATTTGAAGTCCTTTGTCAAGAGATTGAATAGGATTATATTTAATATACTTTCCGTTTCTGCTTCTTATACTGTACAAAATACGGCTGCAATACATAAACATGATGACATTCGTTTTATTTCAACGAACTTTTAGCATTCAAGGCAAATCGGAAATTTCTATTGTATTTTACTTTTGCAGAAAGTAGCTTTTGACATGTCTTTAATGAAAACATGGTTTCGTGACATTTATACAGTGCATTGTTTCTAAGACACTGAATTCGCACTACAGAACTTCAATGAATAAAAACGTAAAGCTAAAATGATGCTTGTTCGTTAGATTGAAAAAAGAAATTCTAGGAATATTAGAGAATTCCTACTAACAGCATATTACTCAACAAGTTTAGAAAAGTGAAGTTTTACTCAACAAGATTGGTTGGTTTGAGTACGAGCCTCAGCGAGTACTTAAATAGCCATATGTTTTCAGTAAAACCACTTTTCTAATGCGTTTCATATACTGTTTTATCGCATTTCATGTAGAAATATAAAAGTTTTATATAAATGCAACATTAAATGTCAAAACATAACCAAGCTGAGCATAACTCGTTTTTATGTACTAAAGCACAATAAGCAGCTCCAGTTGATGTTATGCATTTGGCAGTACTGATGTGTATTGTTGATGGCACTGTACGTCTACGTCATATTCGAGGTTAACAGGTTAGGTTTTACGTGAATATGTGTCAAAACTAACGCAAAACCTAACCTGCCAACCTCGAATTTGACATTCACTTACAGTGTCACCAATACATTTCAGTATTGCCAAACGTAAAACGAATTGTCGTTGCTACGCTGCAATGGTTGCTATGGTGCAAAGTACCCATTACTAACCGATTTTGTACGTAGAGATGTAGTGCATTACCATGTGAAATGCGGTAATAGTATATTACTGGAAGAGCGGAGAAATTAAGATTTCTACTCACGCATATGTCGATCTTATACACACGCCGAAGCCGAGTGTAAAAAGACAAACAAGTAAGTGATTTAGTTTCTCACGAGTGCTGTATAGCGTTTGGTCAATTCCACCACTGACTTTTTGAATAAATACTAAAACTTTATAATTTGTGTGATTTACACAAAAAGAAATTTCGGTTCGAAATAAAATTTGTTCATGTTATATGTTTGGCAGTACTGCAACGTATTGTCAGTCTATGTCATATTCTAGATTGGTATAGTTCATTTTTTTGCTTTATGACTCAGAGCAGGCTTTTCATTTGCATTTTTGTAACAGTGTAGGTAGTTGGTTACAAAAAAAAATACTAGTAATGTCAAAACACTGCTACAACTGTCAATATGTTAGGCTATAAGAAGCATTGTACTTAAAACGACTAAAATTACTGATCAATTAACATTAAACAAGGTATTGTTTTATTTTAAGAACCATTATTTACACATCATTGTTATTTATTTATTATATTTATCTAATCATATGTACCTATGTATGTATAATGGATAATCTCGTTTTACCTTGCGGTGTAGAGACTGGTGCTTTATGTGCTTGCATCTGGCGGTACAATGCTCAACTTGGGGGATACAAAGTTGGAGCGCGCCTTTTGTGCTTGCACAGTAACCATTGTGTGAGGTGTGTGTGTGTTATGTTGACCTTGTTACTCTATCTCTTAGGTCTGTGGTTCTGAGTAGAGCACAGTTAATTTGGTGCCCAACTGTGAATGGTCTCACTGCGCTCAATTCTAATCACCAAGGATACGGAAAGATTCCGACCCCAGCGGGATTCGAACCGAGGACTTGCTTAATGCAAGGCCAATGCTTACCCATCTGCGCTACTCGGCTTCTTCTAATCATATGTACTATGTAGAAATATATTGTTAACTACTTGCTGATAAGTTTTGTTTACAGATTATTTATGTAAAACGTGTGACAGGTTTTCCAAAATACTTTAATAGAACGTTTTTTAAGATCAATGGTAATGTAATAAAATTTAGATAGATACACTTCAGGATTGTCGGAAGCTGATTACGAAGAGGAATACTACTCGTCTTCCGATTCTGTATCAGGTTCTTTCAACCTATAATAAGATAACTCTTCTCATACAATAGTTTCCTTGCATTCACAGTTTTGTACTTGTAAGCCAGTTTTTTAATGTCTGGTATAATTTTTGCACCACTTCCAGTAGAACTTGGCAACTCCTTTGCACATTGCAATAAAGTATCCAATGTAAATAATTTTTTTTTTTTTGAGAAAAATGCAGTACCGTGGGCTACTCTAAAACACCTTGAAATTATTCGAGCAGTTCTCTTTGTAACAGCAGCAGCAACAGCAATTTGAACTACCACTCCTGGAGCTAGTAATATAGGTGGGTACTAAGCACACACAAATATTAAACTGCAGCTAACCTAAAATGATAGCTCCTGCGCATGAGGCAGAAGTCGTCTACGATACTGCAGTTTAGCCTTTTTTTTCGTTGAAACCCCAAATTTTCTTTCTACTCTCCTCCCTGAAACTATATTCTTCACAAGCTACGGATTCTTTTTTCTTATACATAATTCACAGTAGTTGTAAATACGCCTCATTTAAAATGTTGCATTTGAAATCTAGTATTATAAAAGTTGTTGTTTTAATTCTTAAAAAGTACTTATATCAAAGATTTTGAGATTTGGTATGTGTTTTATTTAAATTACTATTGAGGTCCTTTATTTTAGTAAAATAACGATTTGCTGTATCTTTAGTTTTAGTGTTAATATTGTTTTCTCGTGATATTTTATTATGTATTAGTGATGTTTACCGAAGTGTCAACTTGACAATCACGGTGATTTTGACTTTAGTTATAGTTTGTAACTAAAACTGCTGTACACTGCTAAAATAATATAAATGCAAAGCCTTCCCTGAATCATAAAGGAAAAAAATTGGCTATGGGTTAGCTTTTGTTGGTTATTTGACACCGACTGACTCAAAGCTTAACCCGCAAATCTCGAATTTGACATATTTTAGGAGTGGGAAAAGTGAGTGGGCAAATAAAGAGTTATTTACTAAACAAGTAGGATAAGTGCATAATTAATATACATGTATGTAGGTAACAAACGAGAGCGTAGCACGAGTTATGTAAGCACACAAGTATATTAATAATGGATTATTACACATGTATTGCACATAATTGTATCTACAACTGCCCAAAATTAAAAAAGTGCATAAAGAAAAATGTCAGATCTGTCATTTTCAAAAATATTTTAGTAGGCAAATGCCATTACGTCATTCATTTGACACTCTTTCCGGTAGGTAATGAAGCAATTACACCACTAGTAGTGTAATGAAAGTTCATTGCACCACTAGTGATGTAATGAGCTTTATTATTCCTTTTTTGGAGGAACACAGACGGAAGTTGTACGGCATAATAAACACCATCTGAAATTGGGGGAAATTCCTGTATCATCAAAGTTCGAGCATAAGCATAAGCATAAGGTTTGTAATTTGATTCCTCGAATTTCGAATTAAACTTGCAAGGTTCTGAAAGAAGTGAAGAAAAACAAAATACAATTATCCTATCGTAATTTTAATTGGAGCTGAGATGTACGGCAGATTATTGACTGGAAAATTAACTGCTCGTCCTTGTAGTGTTGTGGCAATTAAGACAAAGCTAGGGTGAATGCTTTGTGGGAAGTTAAGTGGAGCTAATGAAGACATTTTATCTCTGTGTGTACTGCCAATGGCTCTTAGTGACTCTTCCATTTAACAGCTGTGGGATCTAGATGTAGTCGGCATTAGCGTTAAAACTGGTGCGAAGACAATAACGGAGCGGGAAGAAGACAAGAAGAAATTTATTGAAAGGTTGAGCCGAAAGCAGGATGAGCGATATGTTATTTCATTTCCTTGGGTTGATGAGCACCCTCCTTTACCTACTAAAAAGCAAATGGCGATTAAGGGACTTAAGTTGACAACGAGAAAACTATGCGAAAATAAGTTATTTGAATCTTATTCCAGACTCTTTTAAGACTCAAAATCGGAAGGATTAATTAAAGAGATGTTAGAGGAAATGCCACTCAGAAGTGGAAAAGTTCACTATCTTCCACATTGAGCAGTAATAAAGCTAAACAGTACGATCACTCCTATACGGCCATTATTTGATGCTTCCTGCTCCGTCGCTAAAGGATTGTTTTTAAGAAAGGGAGTAATTATATTCAGTTGATACCAGAGATTTTGCTTCATTTTAGAAAACAGGATAGGATTCATTTCAGATATTCGAAAAGCTTTTCAAATCATTGAAGTTAAGGAACAAGACCGTGATTACATGCGTTTTCTTTGGTGTAAGAATGATGAAAAACAAGAATTAATTTCATATCGCCATGTCCGGGTCATGTCAGGGGCCATATGTAGTCTATTTATACCGAGTGCTCTATTAGAATATTCCATTTGAAGAAAGTGAATTCGTCAGATAAGAAATTTGCTGAAAGACTGTTAGCAACTCTTTATGTTGATAATTGTGTCTGTTCAGAAGATACAATTGAAGAGTATCAAGATTTTCGGAAGAAGTCAATTGCATTAATAAGTGAAGCCAAGATGGACTTACGTTTATAGATGTCCAATGTGTGACATGTAAGTCATGGAGTTCTTTGGGTCGAATAACAGATGAGTAATTCGTAAATGTGAAAGATATATCTATTCTTAAAATATTCATGAAAAGAACTCTGTTATCTCTCACCCAACAGATATTTGATCTGACTGGAATTATAAGGACAGCTATTATTCCCCTTAAAATATTTCTGCAGAAAACTTGGATAAATAAAATGAAGTGGGACGAACCATTACCAAAAAATAGAAGCAGGCCATTCTATACATGGGTAGCTCAACTACAAGATTTAAATCAAATACTCATACCACGGTAGTACATGTTGTGTGAAGAATTTGATCGTCAACACTGGGCTCTGCACGTTTTTACAGATATAAGTAATGATGCAGTGGTGTTATTGAGGGTACTATACCCTAGCTGGATTTTGAAAAATGTCTATAAAGAGGACATTCCATGTGCAAGAAGTCAAAAAGATGCATATGATGTGGGTGAAAAAGGAATTTTATTGGTAGAAGAATGAAAGAAATACAACGGTTGCATAATAATATTGTTACAGAAACAAAAATTTATTGAAAATGTACGTTGTCACTAGTAAGGCTGTCAATTTCTTTTTGTAATAAAAAACTACATTACTTAAAAGTGTGGCTGAATAAAGTTGAGATCGGTTAGACTCAAGCTATTCGCAAGTTTCATTAGATGATTTATTATTACTTCCATCGTCGCCAACATTTTAATTATTATAAGAAATTCTAATTTTCAGTAATGGATTAAACCATTTGTGCTCGCTAAAATGTATTTTTTATTTTTTCAATTATAGAACCACTTCAATACAATAATAATATACTACACTACAAGTTATGACAGTGCTGCATTGTTCAACGAGCTAGATATTTTAAACACGAGCGTTCGCGAAGGTTGAAAGTGTCTTCGAGATGAACAATGGCACTTCAAAAACATGTTGTGTATACTATTTTCCAACTTTGCATTTGCTCTTAGGTAACATGCCTTAAAAAACGGATTTTTACTTTCATCACTGAGTTGTGCAATTGCCTAATCGAATTTTTACTTTCCTGACTGACTTGTGGAATTGCCTACTTTCTTTTCTAAATTGACTAATGGAAATGCAATTTTCATAGACGAAGTTGAAAAAAAAATATTTTCTTAATAAAGCTAATCAGTTGCAGACTTAGAATTCATATGACAATAATGATGACTGTTAAAATTCCATGAATACTATAGATCGTTCAATACTTGAAATCCAGTATAAGGTTTTATGCAGAACGACGTTGCCACATTTCAGCACAAATCTCGTTGGAAATAAATACGCACCTGTCAATCATAAATAACACTGGCTTTTGTATTTCGGTGCACTTAACAACTACTAACAGCTTGTTTCGTCTTATCCGCATATGGCATTACTTCAAGCAAACTTAGACCGTCGGTCGCTGCTGAGAGGTGGCAACGTCGGCCAGAAAACTCCCATAAGAATTGCATTGCCCTATGCTGCTCGTACTGAATTTGAAGTACGGAACGATCTATAGAACACCATTTTCTGCTGATAGCAAATATATAAAGCATTGAGAAGTAGTCCCACATAAGCGTAACATCTGTGAGATTTTGTCATTAATTAGGAAACAAACAGTAATACAGCTATTTTTATGAAGTTTGATACATCGACTTTCCTTCCAGGTTCTTACACTGCTACTGACATACTAGCGTTAGAAGCATTGATCTTCCATATTATAATATATAATTATTTTATTTGATCTTTTTGATTTTACGTTTATAATTTTAGAAAATGTCTTTTTAAAGTATAAATTTGTTCTTGTAAACCTGTAATATCAGTACAATTGTAACGCTAGCTCCTGCATTAAATTTTAATTATACGTAAAATGTATTTAAATTTGATGCATCGCCTAATCAAGCCTTGCATCAACTCGACGCGCGAACAGGCGATAAGATATTCTACCTGCGGTACGCGTGTCGCAATGTATGAACGACAGCGTCGTTTCCTCTCCAGTGGAAGCTAGGACAAATACCCTGATAACGCAGCAGAAAAGGTATAAAAGAATATTGCAGTGTCAGTCCGAGCAACTTAAGATTTATCCTCTCAATTATTCCTCTCCTTTCCTACCTGGGTAGTTCGGTTTTACAGGTCAAACTGTCTAACGGAGTAGGCATCCAACCCTTACCAGTCCAAGCTTCAAGGGAGATGACAAGTTGAACTGTCAGCCAAAGAAGTTTAAACTTTCCGTATCACATCCGTAAGAGCAAAGCCGCTAGAATCCGATTTTACATTTATTGGTGTACTTTCCTGAGAAATCGAATCCCTGAGGCTTTAACCCTAGCTTGATTGGCTGTACCGCCTTGCAGGACTAACCGCTTAAAGTCATTGTTTAACCTCTAATTAAACAGACTTTTAGACAGAATTTTATTTCCAAATTTGGGAAATACGGTTCATAGGCTTAAAAATGCAATTTAATTTCACATGCTTTCATTCAGGAAGTTTAAATGTCACAACTGCAAGTCAGCAACCTTGCTTAATGAACGACCTAGTAATAAGAGTTCACTGTAACATAAATGCAGATATTGCGAAAATAAACTTGCTTAAGCGCTGACGGCTGTTATGATACTACCGACACTTTGCACTTTGATATAATGCAATTTTAGTAGTTTCTAAGCAAATATTATTGTATAAATAGAGCTATATTTTTATAATAAAAACAATCGGCATTTACTGTTTGATTCATTAGCATCGAGGTGCTTCCCTTCCAAGCCTAAAATTTTGAAGCGTAAAGCTGCACTTTAGGGTAGTTACCAAATATTATCGTCCCTCTGAGTGGCCTGACTACATTGTCTTAAAACACGGTTTCAGTCTCAACCGTGTGCTCAGAATGCTAGGAACAGAATCAGGGCAAGTAACGGAATCCTGTACAGTCTCCAGGCAATTCTGTTCATGGTCCTTCGAGCCGGATATTTTTTAGCAATTTAGCAACAGTTGGTACTCAGTGGCACTTCATCCCTCCAGTTGCTCTACATTTCTTAGGGTTATGGGAAGCTGGGGTGAAATCAATGCAGCACTATCTGAAAAGAGTCATTGGCAACGCTACTCTAACATCCGAAGCATTGACAACCGTTCTATGCCAAATCGAAGCGTGTTTAAACTCACGTTCTTTGTGTCCACAAAGCAACGATATTGAAGATACAACAGCTATCACGCCAAGACATTTCCTGATAGGAAGGCAAATAATATCACCGCCAGACCCAGTTAGCGGACCAATATCAACAAATCTGTCAAATCGCCGGAGAATAATCCAAAAAATTAAACAAGGCTTTTGGAAATCATGGAGCTCAGAATACCTTCATGGACTGCAGCAAAGAAATAAATAGAAGAAATTCTTGGAAAACATCAGTATTGGGGACTTAGTATTAATCCAGGAAGATAACATAAATCCTAGTAAGTGGCCTTTAGCAAAAGTCACCGAAACTTATCCTGCAACCGATGGATCCGTCCGAGTGGTGACAATCCAGAAATTCGGAGGACATCAATTAAAATGACCTATAGGCAGCATCATTCCATTACCAACAAATAACAAAAAATTTGCAGGAACTAGAGTCTGACGATAAAATTTCGGCAAACAGCACCCATAAACGATCATTCCCAGTACCGAAGAAATCTGTTACTTCCAGATGGAAAACGTTATTACTTATGTTCACACTTCTTGCCACGAACACATTGGGTAAGGCGGATTTCAACATCCAAAAACCAGACAGCGGATATTACGTAGAACACATTGGACATTGGAAGATTGAAAAGGGAACCTTTAGGATAGAAATCCAGTTCGAGAGGGAGGTCGAAAAAGACTTCCAAACAGTCACCGACATCGTGGACAATTTCGACAATCTCTGCGACTCTGCGAAGGAATTATCCGAAGATACACAATGCAAAACACTGGTGCATCATCTTCTGGAGCAGAAAAAACAAATGGAATGGATTAAAAATGGTATGGAAGCTATCACAACATGAAGAGAGAATGACGAGTGCTTGGAACTGTGTCACGTCGATTTTCGGAGTGAACGATGAAGTCTATCAAGATATCGACATACTAGATAAGAATCAACAGGAATTAATAAAAATGGATAATCAACAATCTAAATTCTTGCTTTCAACTTTCAAGATTCAGTGAAACTGAAAAACGAATTGACAAAAAGCTGGAGGACTTTCAAGAGAAGCTAAATCAAGGAATTCGGGCAATCAACAACATGGACAAATGGTACAAGGCCACTGACTCCAATCGTCTGAACATCTACATCATCAGTGTGTACCAAAACGCAAAAAAAATGTAATCAGCTAGCTGTGCAATTACCACACAAACATTCTGGATATTCATTTCCATCAAGGCAACCTGTACGAACTAATCTCGCCTGCCCAAATCAAACAAATCATTACAAAGGCCACTAGTAAGCTTTCACCAAGCTTTAAAATCTTGCAGATCCCGATCCTAAAAGTCAACATTAAACATGACGACACCTTTATAAACGTTCAAGGATACTTCATCATGGTTGAGAAAACAGAATACAAGTTAATTAAAGTAGCACCAATTCCTCTACAAATTAGTAATGGATCATACTGGGGGATCGACGTGCCAAAAGGAATTTTCGCTGTGGATTACAACCTCCAGATGTACTTTTAAGAGACAGATGAAGAATTTCAACAAATACTTACATTTGTAGTCCAACTGCAGTAAAAAAGGTATCGAAAACAACCCAAGTTGCATCATTGATGATATATATCATCGCACGGAAGTCAGTGAATGCAGCATACGAAGACATCGTATCCGGACAGTTATTTGGAAACAACTATATATATAAAACACCTGGATGCTCATCATTAGCAAGCCAACCCGCTTAGCTATCAGCTGCACTGTTAATAGGGAAGACGTCACAGTCAATACCACAGGTGTCATTCGGATTTCTTCAGACTGCATCATTCAAACCACTATAAACACGTTAACTCCAAGACACAACAAGAAATTCAAAATTCTAGCAGGATATTTCAAATCAATCAGCATCAAATTCAACGACACAGTAACACAAAACTCTTTTACAGACATAGCAGAGGAGCCAGTGCTAAAGCAATCAGACCACTTTGCGGATCTACAAACTTCTCAGTTGGACTTCCAACGGCATCTAAAGGAAATGACATGGAAAACCATCCGACATCACTCCTACCTATCCAGCGGAATAACCAGCAGCATATTGGGAGCCGCTACTATAATAGGATTTATCTATTGTAAAACTACACCGAAGAAAGCATCTACCCAAACAGCGCCAGCAAGCAGTAGAAGAATATCCCCTTAAGACAATTAACATGGTGGAAACAGTGTAGTGTATTTATAAGTAGACTATTTACGGAGACATTCTCCTTTCTTTGTCATTCTTAATCTGGAGTTTGGCAATATGTTTAATTTCGAATTATACAGACTTAAATTTCATTTCCAAATTTAAGAAATCTAGTTTATAGGCTTAAAAATTCAATTTAATTTCACATGCTTTCGTTCAGGAAGTTTAAATGTTACAACTGCAAGTCAGCAACTTTGCTTAATGAACGACCTAGTAATAAGAGTTCACTGTAACATAAATGCAGATATTGCGAAAATAAACTTGCTTAAGCGCTGACCTTTGTTATGATACTTTATAGCGACACAGTAAGAATAAACACTTTGCACTTTGATATAAGGCAGTTTTGGTAGTTTTTAAGCAAATATATTTGTATAAATAGAGCTATATTTTTATAATAAAAACAATCGGAATTTACAGTTTGATTCATTAGCATCGAGGTGCTACCCTTCCAAGCCTAAAATGTTGAAGTGTGAAGCTGCACTTCAGGGTAGTTATCAAATATTATTGTCCCTCTGAGTAGCCTGACTACATTGTCTTAAAACACGGTTGCAGTCTCAACTGTGTGCTCAGAACGCTAGGGACAGAATCAGCGCAAGTAACGAAATACTGTACAGTATCCAGGCAATTCTGTTCAGTCATTCTCAACCGCATAATTATTAAGCGCAAATCCCGGTGTTCCGAGAGGTTAAATGCAACGCATAACCTTCTTTTACAAATAATTAAACCTGTAGGAATCGCAGCATCTACCCCGTCTGCAGAGCGGCTAGAGTACGGCAGCCGCCTCTCAGAAACTTACCCCCAAACGGACCTTTTTAGACGCTTAAAAGCGTCTTTCGGGTGTCCGAAGTTTAACCTCGCTTTCCATGAATTCATTGCCGGCGGGCTGGCAAACCAAAACTTCCCGGCTACAAGGAAACGAATACAATCTGCAGGATTTGACACCGCGTTCGCTCCCATCCGACACCTAGTCTTCGTAAGACACCAGTAACTCCCGCACAAGTGTTTAGGCACTAACACCAACTCCAGGTAATCCTTAACGTGGTTAAATTTTACGTATAATTGCAGTGCAAATGACTGTAAACAACAGCTGAGCAGAAGGACAAGCGCAGCGGAACATCCGAACTATGGGCAAAAAGACCTGCTTAGCCAGTTCCCCGAAGAATCGTCGTGCATGCCGGCCGACTAACTCAAGGGGCCCGCAATACTCGCCGGTGCATTGGGTTACAGTTAGACCCAAGAAACCAAAAACACCGTTCCAGAAGAACATGTTCATTTTAAATAATTTACATTTCAAAGTTATTTTTAATTAACACGTTGACGACCGCGTCTTAAGCGTTGAAACCTCTCTGGGTACCACAGCTTAGTTTTGGGATTTTCTGCTATTTATCTCCTTTGGAAATCCATGTACAGTTCTGAAAAGCCATTTTTACCAAAATTGTTGGAAAAAACGCAGGTCCAGTTTACTTGACACCGGGCTCAGCAGAGAGACTCTGTCCACTTATACCGGCCGTCCAGTTAACTGGACATCTGTATTTAGGTTAGAAATGTGTATTGTGAAAAAAAAACAATACAAAAATAAACGTAATAATATAAAGAATGTGTACATAAATGAGTAGACAAAACTATAACCTTACGCTTAACTATTATTAGTATAATCTTCGTGCCACATTCTAAAGCAAGGGTGGACGCACAAGCCTGGTGACTCAGGACACTGAGTGCAATAATATCTTGTTTTTCGGTGAGTATTTGCTTTTGAGCATTGACGACATCTTCGCATGGTTGACTTTTCTTTTGCAGTCGGAGGAATAGGTTCTAAGTAATGAAAATTTGTTTTTCTCTTATCTTCTTTCTTCTTTTTCGTATTTTCTCGTACATCTTCTTCTAGTTGTAAGAGGAGATCTGCTATTACACTTTCTCTGAACTGTAGGAGTTTTGTTATTTTTTCATTTCTCTTTGCTTTGTAAACATAAAAAGCATTCCACATGCAAATATCAATCAAATGGAAAAATAACTTTCGATACCACCTCAAAGTTTTCTGTGGTGTTGAATAATAGGTCATCATTTGATCGGCTCGATCAATACCAGACATGTACTTGTTATAATCAACAACACACTCTGGTTTCATTTTCTTCAATCCTCGTTTATTTGTTGTTTCAACCATTTTGTGTTTGTGTTTAGTAGAGATAATGGAAACGTATCTCTTGTCTCGCAAATTTGTTACTAGTACAGGCCCTTTCCTTTTCCAAGCAGAATCTCCTTTTTGAGTTTTTTAGGATTTCCTTTTCGATTTTGTCTTAATGTTCCAATCAAAAATGTTTGTTTTTTGTATAAATACTCAGCTAAAGCAACGCTGGTATAGTAATTATCCAAATAAACTTCATGTCCTTTATTCAAGTAATCTTTCAAAAGTTATGTGGTAATAGAGAATGTGTGGGACTGTCCATCATTATAACAAGTACCTTTACCAGTATATACAATGATATTTAGAATAAATCCATCATATGTAGTCAATTCATATAGTTTCAACCCATACTTATGCCTTTTATTAGAAATATATTGACGAAAGATCAATCGTCCTCGCCAGAGAATCATGGATTCGTCAATTGCAAGTTGTTGGATAGGCGAAATAATACTTTGGATATTTTGCAATACTTTGTCTAATATTGGTTTTATCTTGTATAATCGATTTGATCTATCTACATCATCGTGATTTACAAATCTCAACATACGCAAAATTTCGCGAAATCGATTTCTCGACATGGATTTACCAAATACTGGATGAAAATATAATGAATTTGTGCTCCACTGTTTGTACATTGCCGGAAAATGTATAGTACCCAACAAGAGGCAAAGTCCAATAAATGAATTAATTTCTGCTACAGTTACATCAACCCATTTCTTTACCTTCTTGGCTCTTGTGTTTGCTGCTGCAGGTTGTGTTGACTGGTGGGCTCTGTTATTAGTTTCAGCGACTATTATATTTACTATTTCTTCATCAAAGAAGAGTTGAAAATAATCAATGGGTTTGGCATCACCGTCCAAATTTGTATTCAAGACAGGAACACCAGTAAAAGGTATTGTTGGTGGGTCAATTTCAGTGTCTGTCCAATCAGAATCGCTCAATGCAGCTTCAGGGGATTCTGGAATTTTATCTTCCAAATCGCTCACATCATCCAAAATAGAGTCTAAATCACTGCATTCAAGCTGAACATGCATTACTTCATCACACAGAGTACGCGAACTAGTATCTAGTGAAGGTACATAATCTTTATCTCTTATAGTATCATGACTAGAATAGTCATCGTCATCAGAAATACTTTCTACTTCTGAAAGATGTTCAGCATAATGCTCTACATCATTAGGACGAAGAGGTTTGAATCTGTCGGTTGTATTCCTTTTACGTACATTTCTAGATCTGCTAGGACTAACACAAAATAATCTATCAACTAAATTATTTCTAAACTAAAGTAACTTACCCAGGAATTGCTAGATCTTCATTTGAAATCATTATAAACAACACTATCCTTTATATAAGAAAACACAATAAACAATATACAAAATCTGTGACACAGCACAAACAAATGCAACCCAGTAATGATAAAATTTACGGATACAGATATAATTTGATACCTTAATTTTTACGATATACATCGGGAAGTCCCTCATAAAACATGAATATAAAGAAAACTTAGTTTATAAGCAGGTTTCTACTAAATAATAGCAGAGAACTTGAATACAAATCGCAGAAGAGAGTATTTGTAGCGCCACCTATCGTCGGGTAGTAAGTTGAATATCTTTAATCGAATCTGTTTAATTTTTTTACAGAACCATACCAAGATACCATATTAATATTTTAGACTTCAATCTTGCACCACACAAATTATAAATAGCATTTAAAGCCGTAAGAAAGATCGTCCAGTAAACTGGACGCGGTACACGAAAAGAAACCACGATGTCCAGTATACTGGACGGCGGTCGTCAACGTGTTAATGATTATTTCTGTAACTAGCTAAAAACATTATATTTTGTTTTGGTTAATCATATGGTGTTTTTCCTAATCGAATATACATTTGAGTGAACGTATTTCTCCGATTAGGATTTACCCGTGCTTTAAATCCAGAACACTCTTCGCAGCGACTTTTTGAGACGTCACACAATGTGTATTAAGGGCGGAAAGGGAGACTTTTGCGTTCATACAAGTAAATTGCGAACATGCAAGAGCACAAAATTATCTTACTTCGCTCGGAGTAAACGTACCTACTGTTTTTTACGACAGTTCAAGAAAGATTAAGATTATTATTTAATACCTAACATAAGCACCAGCCTCTACGCCGCAAGGTAAATTAGGTTACAGATAATACATACATACATACATACATACATGATCAATACTACTGGCTTTTTTATGTTGTAGCAATGCATCTATATCCATTTTTGTTTAAGGGAGAGAAAATTATTCTTTTCCGCCCGTTGCCAGCTTATTCATAGGGCAACGTCAACTTTCTGTCGTTAAATATCTGCACGAAAAGCCTACTTTTCGAAGCTGTCGTAAAAAAACTATTTTGTTCGTTTAGTTCAGAGTTTCCCTTATTCTAATTTCTCGCGAGTTGACAAAGTAAAACTGAAAATGTAATCTAATGGCAAGAAAAATTGCTTTGGTGTTTTCTCGTGCTAAGTTTATTTAAATGTTAAAAGTGATTTAAATTCTAAAAATTTTACCTTTTGCCACATTTGGCTTCTCCATAAATAATTAATCAAATAACTACAAAATGTCTAAAAATTAGATGGGTGAACAGATGAAACTTAGTCAATAACTATAACTTACCAACTAGAGGTCCGAATTTTTAAAATTTTATTAAACAACTCGAACATTTATTAAAGAAAAATATATGTGTTGCAAATAAATTATGTGCTTGAGATCCATTTTAAATTGATTTTGAATGCAGGTTAGAGGCTGGGTCGAGTGGTATTTCTACAGTAATATTGGCGGAAGGTTGTCGATAATGTATACTCTGGCAAAAATATCTGCCACGAGTGGTGTATAAGAAGATTACATGCTAAGATAATCATGTTATATGCCTTTCTATTATTTTACCCAATTCTTCAACCGAAGTGTTTTTTGCTCTAATTTGCAGTTCCGGTTTTTGCAAAAATCCTCGAATTGGTTCCAAAAGTACGTTTTGTTGTTTAGGATATTTTTAGGCGTTCATTTTCAAGGCTTTATCGAATTTTTTCAAGCGAAGTACTCCCAAAACGATTTAATTCCATTTTCAGTAAAACCAAAATGAAAAGTTGGACACTTCATAGACAATTTGTGTAACGGTGTTATTGATGTCTTTCAAACAATTTAGCAGGCCGTAATAATGCTATTACCACATGTATGTCACCATGGAAATGTACGAACATGACTGTACCGGGATACCAGCTAATATTTGAAATTTGATTGATACAAAAATTCATTTTATTGGTCCAGAGAACATCCAGGTATACACGGTGTCCCAAAACGAATGGGATACAGATTAGTCATAGACTTCTTACGTTATAATAAATCGATTAAACCTAATATACCTTAGTACAAAGTCCCTTCAGTAAGAAGTTATAGGGCCTTGAAGTTTTTAATATTTTATTTTTTTGGTAATTTCCACAAATGTAGAAACATTGATTTAAATTTTGGTATACATGCTACTACCGGGTGTCTTAAAATGAATTACATCTAGTATGCTTTGAATTTCCCATAATGCAGTCTAAAATTTTACTTGAAATTGGCACGACTGTAAGTCTATGTCAAATTCGAGGTTATCAGGTTAGATTTTGCGTCAGTTTTGACACAGATGGACGCAAAACCTAACCTACTAATCTTGAATTTGACATAGACTTACAGTCTTACCAATTTCAAGTAAAATTTTAGACTGCATTATGAGAAATTCAAAGCATACTAAATGTAATTCCTTTTAAGACACCCGGTATTACATAACGCACTAATAAAAAAAATTATAAACTAGACTTAACTGTAAGGAACACTTTACCTATATCTTTCAAAACTTTTTTTAGCTCTAACTTCGTTATCTGTAACATTTTATAAAATTTTAGGTTATTATATGAAATAGAATTAAACAGCACAAAAATAATGTGTTCTTAGTTCATAAGCGTAAGAGCAACCATTTACCTTAAAATGCTCATCAAAGGTTTTTGGTTGTCATTAAGACGTGCAATTATCAAGTAGCCATAATCACAAAAACAATGGGTAATGATTGTGATCTATTAAAGAACAACAAGAAATCAATTAATGACTTTGGTGACATCATTTTTTAATCTTTTGTGCTTACGAAAATGCTGCGACATAACGAACATAACAGCATTGGAGAATTCGTTATGTAGCGGCATTTTCTTAAACATAAAAAACACATTTTTATGTCACTAATGTCATTAATTGATTTATCGTTGTTGTTTACTAGATGACCATTGTTTTTGTGATCATGGCTGCTTGATAATTCCACGTCTTAATGACAACCAGAAGCTTTTGATAGGCATTTTAAGGTAAACGGTTGCTTTTAGGCTTAAAAGCTAAGAGTACATTATTTTTGTGCTTTTTAATTCTCTTTCAGAAAATAACCTAACATTTTAAAAATTTTTACAGATAACGAAGTTCGAGCTAAAAACAGTTTTCAAAGATAGGTAAAGTGCCTCTTACAGTCAAGTTTAATTTAAGATTTTTTTATTAGTGCAGTACATAATACTAAGTATGTCTACTACGCTGCAAATCGATATCTCTACATTTGTAGAATTAACAAAAAAAACAAGAAATTAAAAAATGAACTTCAAGGCCCTATAACTTTTTACTGAAGGGACTTTGTACTAAAGTATATTAGGTTTAATCGATTTATTATAACGTAAGGAATCTATGACTAATCTGTGTTCCATTCTTTTTGGGACACCATGTATACCAAGAAAGTTTGTAATATATCCACTTGAATGTCTTATAAGCGCAGCACAACCTAAGCTTAATGAAATTACAACTGCTGCAATATAAATCAATTTAATTCCCTAAATGCGGTTCTTCTTGTCAGAAGAAGTAATATTAAATATCCTTCAAACGGTCGGTAAGATTAATTATCCTTTCTGCAAATATGGAATAATTGAAGCTGTTTCTGAGATCACAAAACTTCGAGTAATAAGGTTTATGAAGTTACTTTTGTAAAGTTGAAATTCAAGAAACACATCAGTCACGTCCGACGTTTGATAAATATCAGTTATTTTACAACAGATCGGGAGATGAACGCAAGTTGCTCAACTCAAAGCTAATCCCATTTTCGGCGAGGGATCAATTCCGAGTGAATAACTCCTCAGCCACTGAGAAATTCTTTAGACATCTGAAAAATATATTTACTTACAGGACTAACGCATTAGGCGATACAAATTGCCCAATTATTTATTTACAAGCAATTAGAGAAACATCGTGCCCGAAAACAGTAACATACAAATTAAGTTCAACAGTGTAAAGTCAGAATACTCCCATTTCAACTAAAGTACGTTTTTTTCCTATAAAAATTTTCAAGGTCAAGATAAAATTGGCAAAACTGCTTTTTAAAATTATTAGAAAATTCATTTTCGTCAGGTTTTTCTCTAAACGACTTATGTCATTCTGACATTTAAAATTAAATTGTCAGCTTTTCTATTTTGAAACTGAATACGTGTAAAAACAGAATCTTTTAAAATTAAAGTGAAAATAAGCATTTCTGAAGTGTGCAGAGGAACTGTTGGATCTGCATCCTAACACACCAGAAGAAGATATTTACGAAAGATTAGCAAGAGCTTTTGATGTACATAGAACTTTAATGCCAGATTTTAAATTTCCCACCAATTTTTAGTTCAATAAAGTTACTAAAACAAATTTTACCGACATATATTTTTTAAAGGAATCCAAGTTATGCCAACATAAACCCTAACCGTTTGACCTTGAAAATTTTTATAGGAAAAAACGTACTTTATAAATAACTAAGGTGTTGAAATTATCTAATTCGATCAAATTATTTGATTAAAATTGATATATGCTATTACTATAACAGCAGGTTTTCTCAGCCAGCCAATAAAGTCATTAAATATAAAGAAGTACAATTTATGTCCTGGCAAACGATAAACATGCAAAGACTACTGTGTAATAGTAGGAGAGCTGGTGACATTTTTTGGTGATCATTTAGTTAAGGCCTATTTTTTGAGAGAATGTTGCTGGAGGCATGTATAAGTGTCATCTGTAAGGATTCTCCTAGATAGCGGTATCGGAGGGAGGCAGAACACCCCCAATTTGCACTGTCAGTATATGTCAAATTCGAGGTGAGCCGGTTAGGTTTTGTGTCAAAACTGACGGAAAACCTAACCTGATAAGCTCGAATTTGACATAACTTACACTAAAAAAGTCCATAAGGGGCGGCTGTGGAAATTGAAACGTATGAATAATAGGTTGGTGGCATTGTAAGTCTATGTCAAATTCGAGTTTAGCAGGTTAGGTTTTCCGTCAGTTTTGACACAAAGTGACACAAAACCTAACCGGCTCACCTCGAATTTGACATATACTGACAGTGCAAATTGGGGGTGTTCTGCCTCCCTCCGATACCGCTATCTAGGAGAATCCTTACAGATGACACTTATACATGCCTCCAGCAACATTTTCTGAAAAAATAGGCCTTAACTAAATGATCACCAAAAATTGTCACCAGCTCTTAGACTATAAGTATATTACTTTACTCTGACATTTTAGAATGTCAAACTAAATTTCTTTCTGCTTCAATCAAAATGAAAAACTTGATTGAAGACAGAAGTATCTATTAGCAATATTGCAATATCTTTCTCGCTTATTGAATTTTATGCTCATAGTAATCATTCTAGTATTTAGGTACTTCTTATGTAGATACGATTTCCTACTCTGAAGTTATAAATTTATAAAACACATGACTCACAATTTTACAGTTGATTTACAAACACAACCAAAATCTGCTGGATATTTTTAGAAGCAACCGAGTGTGGCAGGAACTCCATTACGCTTTCATTGTGTATTGACTTATCGCATTTTCAAGTAGACTGAATAAACTTCAATGGATACTTCGTGCATTCATGAAAATATGATCTGTACTGAACCCAACCCACGGCCTTGCTGAAAACCCTCGGCATCAACAATCCGTTGAAATCGCTGAGTGATTTTCAAACGTCATCAACACTAATCATCTACGCAGTTTTTTGTTTAATTAAATGTCAGTGATAACTTTTGGAAATTGAAAGGGGTAGAGTATTGTTTGAATGGTAGAGTATTGTTTGAATGGCATTGAAAGCGGCAATTCTAAAAACAGATGAGGCTGGGCATTCAGATCGTCCACTTCTTTGATACTAAATTGCCTCTCTGAAATTTAAACTTGAAAAATACACATTTCTAATGCTTCAATGCTCTCTACTTAGACCGCTATTTGAAATTACCTTGCACATCCTGTGTTTCAGAAGCAATTACTTTAAGCTTTGCATTGAAATTGGTATCACAGTAATGATATCAGGCTAAAAACCGTAAGTCATTTCAAAGTACATTTTCGTATAACTTGAGGCCATAATTCTAACTACATTTCCCAACGTTAATACTTATCGTCCTACACCCCCCAAAGCAGTCCTTACAATTCTGCATGTGCTTCCGTTGTCTTTTAGAATAATGTCACGTAGGGCAATATATTTTCACTATTAGGTATAAGAACCACATCCACGAAGGAAACGAGCTAAGATTAGACTTATTAGTACAACTCATGCGCTGTAAAATAGTATGAATTTCAACTTTAACCGCAGACAATTTGTGTATAGGAAATGGTAAAATTATCTTATTTTGCTCTCGAGTCATGCAAATAGTAATACAAAATACTTAGTTGTCTTTTAATATAACAATCCTGACGCTATTTTCTTGCGTGTGTATTTATGAAAGCATATTAAAATGATCGTAGCTAAAGTATTAATGAACAACAAAGACTGTTTCTTTCTGACAAATGATACGGATTTGAAAACATATTATGACCACCTTTTATACAAAATTTAATAGATGAAAGACATACTTTTTTAAGCCGAACATTTAAATATTTCCAATTTTATCACAATCGCCAAAGAAAGAAGAAACATTATTGTTTTTTCTTATTGTTTAAAATGAATGGAGTAATTAATCAATAGTTTGAAATCCATTCAATTGAAAATAAATGAGGACCATTTAAACACTTAACGATTTTCCAGTATTGACACAGATTATCGTGAATATTATGAACAGATGAACACTAACACGAGACAGTTTTGCCTATATAGCCCACGCTGTAATTGGAAGGACCCTTTTCACACTTTATGTCAAATGTCAAATTTTATGAGTCAGGAAATTGTACCGTCAACGTGTTAGATGTCGAAAGAGATAACATGCCAGCAGTTATTCAAGACGGCCGCTGCGCCACATGGCAGTATTCCCACTCTTTAATTGAATCATACGATTCGTTTACTTGAATAGCCCATCACTTAACTGGAATGAGGCACAAGTACTGTTGTAATTTGTCTAACAGTTTATTCGACTGGCTAATTGGCTGCTTATAGGGTTTAAGTTTGCAAAATAATTTTTTTTTTTGTAATAGTTCTATAAAATACTAAATATTTTTCAACACACACAATAATTTGAGTCAGGGTTTTATTTTATTTCAAACAGTATTAATAGCAATCTGTTTTGGCTTTTTATTTTCTACTAATAATCAAAAGCTTAGATAGTCTCAAACGCTTTTTATAGTGTTTGGCAATTGCCTGTTGTATTTACATATTGTTTTTACTAAAAACAGGCCGTACTTGCAATGAAGTAAACTGTAATAATTATCAATTGTGAATAGATATTTTGCAAATTTGAAAATTTTGTTGGTGGCACTGTAAGTCTATTTCAAATTCTAGAGTAGCAGCTTAGGCTTTGCGTCAGTTTTGACACAAACTGACGCAAAACCTAACCTGCTAACCTCGAATTTGACATAGACTTACAGTGCCACCATCAAAATTTTCAACATAGATTTTTTTGCTTTACCAGTTTTCTATACAACCGATGGTACTTGTAAAACGTATATCGGATTAAAATCTATAGGGACCCTCATTTTTCGTTACTGTATACGTAATTTTACCACTCTAGCTTCACCAAAATAATTATCGCAATAAATCATATGCTAACAAAAATTGCTGTGCGCCCTATAATATTTAGAGCCAGTATGTATACTTGCCAATTCTGAAACCACTGTGAAAGAGCATTTCAATACATATTAGTACAAAAATATTTACTCGCTTATCAAGTGCAAGTTGTTAGTAAATTTCACTTCCTGTATTTATATTGAAAAAAGACTGTTTTTCTTACTAAAATTATGCCCCTCTACATATACAGTGAGAATAACGTAAGGCTCTACATTGACAACTTTCTTTTAACATTAATCAATTTACCCATGCTAGTAACAATTGTCGGCTTTAAAATTACAATGACAGTCGGTTTGGTAAATGTCACTGTATTGTGTTACTGAAGAAGTTAATTATCTCACGAGTTTGCGTAACAATTAGTGAAAAAAATGTATACCACAGAAGAAAAGTTGAAGTTGTACTCCTGGTATTTAGGAGGGGCGTCTTTGCGAGAGGTTTATGATTACTTCAGCTTTGAATATCCTGACAGACTCATCCCATGTCATTAAACGGTGGAAAATTTAGTTTATAAAAATTAAAATACAGGTTGTATTAACACAGATCACAGCAATAAAAGATTAAAAAAGCCTACAGTAGCTACTGAAGATATGCAGTTAAATGTGCTGGCTGCAGTAGAAAATAATATCAACATAATTACTAGACAAATTGCTTCTGAACAGAATATTAGACAGGGAACCGTGATGCGACTTTAAACAAAAACACAAGTATAAGTCCTATAAATATGAAAAACATCAAGCACTAAAAATAACGGATATGGAACGGAGAAATCAGTTTTGTGATAGAATTTTCGAAGAAATAGTTGCTGATAATAACTTCCATAATAGCTATTTTTGTATTAAGGGCGTGAAGGAGGCGATTCTGGCCCGCGGCGGAATTATAAACCAGAGGCCCGAAGGGCCGAAGGATTATAAAACGCCAAAGGGCCAAAATCGCCGTTCACGCCCGAAATGCAAACAAGATTTTTTGTAAAATCCACCATAAAGCTTTGAAAAATAAATGGCACGATTCGTTCTCAAAAATCAAATTGTTGTTGGTTGCCAATGTTATGCTGGTTTTTTAGGCCTTAGGGCGCAAAAGGCATTATTTACGCCCGCAAATTATTTTTAGGCCTTAGGGCGCAAAAGGCACTATTTACGCCCGCAAATTAATGCATAAATGACCTTATTTTAATACGATTTTACAAAATAGCTATTTTTGTATTAAGGGCGTGAAGGAGGCGATTTTGGCCCGCGGTGGAATTATAAGCCAGAGGCCCGAAGGGCCGAAGGATTATAAAACGCCAAAGGGCCAAAATCGCCGTTCACGCCCGAAATGCAAACAAGATTTTTTGTAAAATCCACCATAAAGCTTTGAAAAATAAATAGCACGATTCGTTCTCAAAAATCAAATTGTTGTTGGTTGCCAATGTGATGCTGGTTTTTTAGGCCTTAGGGCGCAAAAGGCATTATTTACGCCCGCAAATTATTTTTAGGCCTTAGGGCGCAAAAGGCACTATTTACGCCCGCAAATTAATGCATAAATGACCTTATTTTAATACGATTTTACAAAATAGCTATTTTTGTATTAAGGGCGTGAAGGAGGCGATTTTGGCCCGCGGTGGAATTATAAGCCAGAGGCCCGAAGGGCCGAAGGATTATAAAACGCCAAAGGGCCAAAATCGCCGTTCACGCCCGAAATGCAAACAAGATTTTTTGTAAAATCCACCATAAAGCTTTGAAAAATAAATGGCACGATTCGTTCTCAAAAATCAAATTGTTGTTGCTTGCCAATGTGATGCTGGTTTTTTAGGCCTTAGGGCGCAAAAGGCATTATTTACGCCCGCAAATTATTTTTAGGCCTTAGGGCGCAAACGGCACTATTTACGCCCGCAAATTAATGCATAAATGACCATATTTTAGTACGATTTTACAAAAAAATATTTTATCTACGACCAGCACTAAAAGTAGGCCTTTTAGCGCTAGCTTGTTTCACTAAAAGTGACGTTTTATAGTTTACCGTGGTTAAAGAAATCAGCTGTTTACTTTTAGCCCATGTGCTAAAAGAGAAGTGAGGTTATAAAACTACAATTTCGAACTGGAAGTGAAATTGTAAAGTTATTCTAGTTGTTTATTGCGTTACAGGTAAAGTGTTTTTGAAATAATTAAAGCGCTATGTAATGACTACAGTCAGATGTGGGGTATTAATAATTACATTTCGTAACTGATATTGACTACTGTCATTCGCAAACATTCGCCCGCGCGGCATGGGCTACTGTTTATTATGACATAAATTAGAAGAGCCGCAAACCTTTGTTAAATCGATATTTATGGATTAATAACAGTAAAATTAAGGTCGTAGATAAAATATTGTATGCAACGCGTGCTAAAAATCGTTTATGCACGAGACATGTTATGAAACTCAGCCTTCGCCTTCATTTCATAATTTTCATGTATCATGCATAAACGTCAACTTTTAGCACTTGTTGCATAAATAGCTGTCATTTACAGACGAATCAACATTCGTCAAATATGGAGAACCGAATTCACAAAACTGTAGATATTGGTCCAAAGAAAATTTACATCTGAACAATGTAACTCGTACTCAATATCCTAAAAAACTTAATGTTTGGGCGGTCGTTATTAATTCCTACATTATCGGTCCCTTTTTCATAAATGGAACTTTAAATGGCACGAAGCATTTAGAATTGCTGCATGATAGGGTCATACCAGCTCTCAATGGCTTAAACTTCGAAGGTCGGATATGGTACCAGCATGGTGGCGCCCCCACCCCCCCTATTCTGCAGAAGTACTCCAATTTTTAAGCAGAAATTGTTCAAACAGATGGTTAGGAAGAAGTGGGACCATTGAGTGGCCTGCTAGGTCCCCTGAATAAATCCTTTGGATTTTTTTACTAGGGAAAATTTAAGTCGTCAGTATACACTTGTGGCAAATATAATAAAATAAGGAGACTTTTAATACGTTTATTAGATAGCGATATTTATTTTACATGTATTTACAGATGTAGTAGCAAAACGTGACTAGCGCAGTCGTTAGCTACCTCCCTTGAGGAGCCTCCGTTCGCAACCCCTCGTAAACCGAGTAGGACGTGCGCAATTTACATAAAAGTTTCCACAACACTAGTGTGCCTATTGGAGATACTAATGAACTGCAGGAAAGAATATTACGGGGTTCACAAGAAATTACAGGTCAACAAATTGAAAGTGTCGTGAATGAATTTTATGATCGTCTTGGATACTGTCTAGTTGAAAATGGAAACATTTTTGAATATCGTATTTAGATTTAGAATTTAGTTACAATTTTAGAATTTGTAGCTTTAAATTTGTTACTTTTTGATTTAAATTATGTATTTGTTGTCGTTACCTTAACTAACCAATTTGTTGTAATTTGTCCAGTTTAAGTTAAAATTTGTTCCACCAAATAAAATCGTTTAAATCCAATAACTAATTTTGTTTAATTAATTACCATAAAAATAGTAGTCTGGGGCCAAGTGTACATTTTTTCATTATTCATCTATAATAATTGGAGGTTTTGTTTACAAACACTATGGTAACATTAAATGCCCTATGTCTAATTTTGCATTATCCAGCGATGTACAGTCTTACATTATTCTCAATGTATACTGCTATAAACACATTTTAAGCATCTATGATTATTATAGCAATTAAGAATATTTCATGCATATCAAATAATATTTTATAAATATTCCAGAAACGTGCTATTTGAATTTTTGTTAATTGTGTAAATTAGCATTGGTTTTCATAATATTTGTAAACCTGTATTAAAAATACTGTTGATATACAAAATGTAATCAGAGTAGGCTTGAAAACAATGCAAAACGATGTAGTATCGAAGACAAATAATAATTGGGGAGAGGAAGCCAAACTGAATGGTGGTGTTATTTTGGCTTCCCCAATAAATAATTGTAAAATTGTGAATAAATATCATTTTCCTAATTAAGTGAGTTTAATAATTTATTGTATATGCTGTGTGTATACTGTAGTGGAGTGCATTCATTTGTAGCACCTCTGCAGATGTTTGAAAAAGTATTTTATCGGTGCATCGAGTATTAGCTTATATTCCGGTGGCTGTTTTTTGACCTCCGAGCAGAGTAATTAGAGCCCCCGGAAGCAGGAGGTAGGCAGTGATCTTCGTGGAGAGCGGAGGAGCCCTAGGTGTAAGCAACGGAGATGGCTGGAAGAAGTTTCTGGCTTTTAGCGGCTGGAATAGGCTCGCCTTCTGACAAAGAGGAAGCCAAGCATCGTAGGCCGTGCTAGAAACTCGAATTGAGCCCTAATTTCAATTCCAGAAGCAACAGAAAGGTCAGAAAACTTCACCCTAAAAGACAGAATTTATGCATTTCGTGGTGGCTTCAGTTTTTTTAACACTTCCGGCACCAGCGTCCTTTGAGTGTGTTGTGTTTGTGACGTGTATTTACTTACGGCAATTCTTATCACCTAGGAAACGCTTTAATTACGTAATCACAGATAATTGTTTAAGAGCGGACTTGTTTTGCGATTTTCTAGGTTGGAATGCTATATTTAACTCAATGTTCCTTTCAGTTAGATAATATCCTGTATGGTAGCTATACCGTTAGTTAAATCGCCATTATACAAAGAGTTTGCTTTTAAATATAACATCAAGTTTTTTTTTTATATTAACGTTCGGGTGAAGAATAAGGCCAGGAATCCCCTATCTGTTATAAGAGGTGACTAAGTGGGACTGTTTCCCGTGTACTCTTCAATCGAAAGCGTACTAACACACCCATTAATTTCCCTATTTCGCCAAGAGACTCTGCTGCCGTAAAACTCATTTAGAGAAAACTGCAGACGGCACTGCCAGTGATATGACTTTCCATATTCCTTAATCCACTCCACTATACAACGTAAAATGGATGAAACCTAGCAATAGGTCGCAGATGCAATAGCAAACCGTTGGAAGGGCATTTTTAAATAACCGATGTCGACCATCACGAAAGGGAAAGTGAACGCACCGTGTAATAGTACATATCCCAAGAAAGTCATGCACATAGTATGGTGGCGCGAATCGAATTAAGTTGAGTAAAATAGAGACTTGGAACGTCATACTCCCTTAAAATATGGAAACTTAAAAACTATCAAACAGAAAATAGAAATAAATAATATAGATGCATTTGGCCTGTGTGAGATGAGATGGTCACAAGATGGAGAGACATATACCTATATACTCTACGCAGCGGCATCCAATGGAAAGAATATGTTTCTACAGCAACAGGACTGCTGTGCTAAAAACTTCAAGTTTTTCAAGAAATACTATAGTACTGTGTGTGTATATGCCTACTACAGACCATGAAGATAAAGAGAGAATAAAAAAAAAGTAAGAATAAGACATTGCAAAGAAAATTAAAACTTAATTATAATGGGAAACTGGAACACCCGAGTAGAAAATAAATCCGAATGAGATATTGTACATATACCCATGGTGTAAAGAATACAAGGTGAAACGTTCCCGGAGAAGCGCAGTCGTTCAGAAAGTAGAGGGGAGATGTCAACCAATTCCTAACGAGCCTACTCAGGAAATCCATCGTGGTGTAAACATGGCCGCGATCGTATATTGCTGCTGGCACTGTCAGTTTATGTCAAATGCGAGGTTAGCAGGTTAGGTTTTTCGTCAGTCTGACACAAACTGACTCAAAACCTAACATCGAATTTGACATAGACAGCGTCTTCAACAATACACTTCAGTACTACCATTCGTGCCCTTTGTGGGCACATTGCTTATTGGCTGAATTTGAGGCTCCGCCCACAATGCATCCATTCTGTGGAAAGTTACACCTTGTATTATATGCGCCATGCATATACCTATACATATGGCTAGTGCATAACAAAACTTAATAGTAACCAACACCGTATTATAACATCTACAACCAAGAAGATATATGTAGACAATTCTAGCAGACATAAAATTCTATCCGATTGCATTCTCATTAAAAGAAGATTGAGAATTCAACTCAAAATGTGTAAACCTACCTAGGCTCCGGCCGACGCGAGTAGCAATCACAATTTGGCCTCTTAAAATATTTATTTTTTGAAGAACTGAACGGAAAACCTGGCAGTCCAACAAACCAAAAAGATAAATAAGGAGAACATAAGGAGAAACCTACAAGAAGAAAATACGAAAGGCCTAGCTATAGCAGTACTATAAGTTTCGCTTTAAATATAATATTAACTCCAGAAGAAGAAAATAAATAAAAATTCTTAAATTCCGTTTTTATGATAACTTAGAGACGAAAAATCTATCAAGGATATCTAGGTGTTATTTTGTTAGTTTCTTAGTTACCCAACTTCTTCTCTATTTAACCAAGTTTATCTCCTACTATTAACGATATTCCCATACTGACCCTCGTTATCTTGGGTACCCTGTATAACAAACGAAGCAATTAAAAACTCATGGTAGTTATTTAAGAAAGCCATAAGAAAAAAGAATACCAGTAAATCTCAAATAATCGATATCAAATGAGGTACCATTGCGAGCGTAAAACAGTGAACGACTCCTGTATACCTTTTATAGGACAATATTGTCGTACTGAATTTATAAGCATTTAGCTAAGGTCTGCTGCACGCTAAGCAGACTAAAACGAATACATGGGTTTGATCGAAACGTTTAACATTTCAAGCTGAAAGCCAAATACAGAATTTATTTATGTAAATAGATAAGTCAAGGATATGAACAACTACTAAATAAGGTAAATATAGAAGACAAGACAGCAAAAAAACGTATATAGCCACAAAATATGAAGAGGTAGAAATGCATCTAAAAACCCGAAACTATGATCTGACATGCTAAATTGTACGAACAGAAGATCTACTAAACACCTCAGAAGCAGTTCAAGATCTAAATACTGGAAAAGCCTTTAAGGTCGATGAGATACTTGCCGACATAATAAAAAACATTGGAAAATGCAACAGTACAAAATTATACGTAGAACTTACAATCTAAGGCGTGTGAAACGGAATTATTACCGAACGATTTCAAACCGAATATAGTTATACACATCCAGAACTCAGAAATGCGAGCACCACCATAAAATAAGAGTTGTATCACACGCATATAAAACTTGACAGAGCCAAAATATTTAAGTATTGACTGGTTATTTAGAGAACCATAAAGAATATAGCGGCACATAAAATTTACATGCAAAGAAATTTCAAATGGAAGTAGATGTATCTCTTTTTTAATTTAGATATTTAAAAATCATTCCGTGATCTAAAATGGAGTAAGCTGTTCGAAGTGCTTTATGAAAAATTTGAAGACAGAATAATAATATTGTGATGTCGCCCCCACCTAATAAAAGGCAATAGTAAATAAAAGTATAATTAATCAGGGCTAATCACCACAATTTATAAATTATTTAGTTTTAATATCTGAATTTTTTTATGTCAACCTGTATTTTATTTATTTGAAATCAAATAGGGCTTAGCTCCGGTAAAACATGAAATAAACTCTTTCTCAGTGTAGGTTCCACAGCTTGTATTACAAATGCTTTGCTCTATGATAAATTAACCAGTATGGCAGATGCGTGATTTTGTATTTGACAAGTCTCTAACCTCACATTGGCTGCAACAATCAAAATGACCTGCACTTACAAGAAGTAGCGTAAATTAAATTTGCCGAAAAAGGCAAGAACACATCAGGTAAACGCTGCTAAATATGTGGCGTAGCTTCCGAGTAACTTATTTTATTTCAGATGACCCAAAGAGACGCTCTGATGTTCAATTGTCTTATTTCCGGCTGAACTGCAAAAACGGCTTCAAACCACAAATCAAATAGATGGTACCTCGATTATTCGAATCTGTACGGATCTGGACCGCTGCAATCACGTTCTACCCATCGGGAAATGTCCAAACTTGAAGTACCCCAAATTCTATGGGGATGCTCCACCTGCTTGCTGTAAAATTTATCCTTTCAAGCTGGTGCTCCAATGCAGCTCGCACAATGAAGTGACGCCACGGTGATAACACCCTTGGTGACGGCTTTTTGGTCCAAATTTTGGTACACAGATGCTAATGACGATTTTCTCTAACGTAGTACACCAGGTTTTAGCAGTCCGATGCTTTCGCTACTCGGGAAAGGGGCCCCAAAGTTGGGCGCACTTGGACGATTCTTGCAGCTGGCTAATTCTCTTTACTGGGCACTGCTATCACTTTGAATATTAGCCACAAAGATGGACTACACCTTGGTGACTATAATCAACACAAATTTGGCTCAAGAACTAATTTTCTTTATTATAAATCTTAAACAAACTCGGAGCTCATCTGACACACAGTCTCACTGTTACAAACTGTATTTTATCTCCCAATTAAAATTCTCGTTTCCTAGCAATAGCATTTGTTTATAGGAAAAAAGATTGATTTACATGTTGATTTATGGACTATAGTATTGATAAAATGTTCTTGCATAACTACTAAAATGTGTTTATTTTTTGATATTGTTCACGTAGCACTTTGCTTTGCTTTTTAGTCACTTGGTTTTAATTGCACTTAATCACTTAGTCAATTAGAACAGATTTTCTCCAGTAACGGCCTTCAAAAAAATAATAAAATTTGAAAAAAAAATTATTTGAAAAATAAAAATTGGGTAAAACTATTTTATGTAATACAAGCAAACTGCGCGCTACACTCACGTGAAATAAGATACGCGAAAGGTCAAGCTCCGAGCCGAGCGCTAAGATAAGAAAAACAAAACCTAAACAAATATAAACATCTATGAAGCCGGAACGTGAAATTTTATTGTGCCAGACACACATTAAGGAAAATTATATTATAGATGCCTCGCAGATTCCGAAAAACAAAATATACGGATCTAGGACGACTCGGCGCAGCCATCTCGGCGCGGGCCCAGCTCGGCGCCGGGACAACCCGGCGCGGAGCCATCTCGGCGCCAGCCAACTCGGCGCGAGGCCATCTCGGCGCCGAATTTAAATTCGCAAACTACAGTGTGCACTACGTAAGAAAATTATTATAAACAAATAATAAATAAAGTAATCGCCAAAAAGCTGGCATCAAATGAAAAAAAAATATGTTTAGAATTTCTTGGAAAATCAAACACTAACGACCAGATGTACTTGCAAAGTGATTACAAATGGGCCAAACAAAAGTTGTCACGTGACTTCCGTTGTCAGTAAAATTCAACATTTTTTAAAAATAATTACGAAAAATGCATTTACTACCCAAGATAGGGACAACATTTACGAAACAAAGTTGTTTTCTGGCCTTGACATTGTTGAGTTAGCTAAAAATAACACATAATAAAAATCGTATTAAAATCTTGCTTAATTTCCGAAAAATTGTACTTTTTGGATTTACACAACTTCGAAAAACGACATTTTTAACTAAGTAAAAATCACTCGATATATCTAATACGGGCTAAATAGGTTTTCGGACAAGCTGTCATCCTTTATAAAGTGAAATGTAAACATTACCAGTATTTTATATATATATATATATATATATATATATATACAGGGTGATTTTTAAGCTGATTCTCTCCGTTTACCAGGAAATAAAGCTAAAAAAATAAGTATTTTTTTTTATTTACCACTTTCCCGAAATATCAAAACTAACGGAGGTACAGGGTGTTAAAGTTTCAAATTAAAAACTAAACTTTGGCGCAAAGGCGGCTGGACAATTTTATTTTTGTTTATTTCTGTTGTCAAGCAATGATCTGTCAACTAGTTTTCCATTGCAATTTTCTTAATGTTATTGCTGCAATAATGGCTCATGTTTATGAAAATAATGAATGAGTGAATATGCTTATTATTTACTGGGAGTGTCGTCAAAATGCCGCTGCCGCATCGCTCTTATACGCGGAATGTGTGTGTAGAAGCGAATGCTGATAATTTTGATCATTTAAGTTAGATTAAGTTTAGGGTAATTTTCGTTAAGTAATTTTAGTTCATACTTTGAAACTTTAACACCTTGTACCTCCGTTAGTTTTGATATTTCGCAAAAATGGTAAATGGCTTTTTTAGCTTTATATCCTGGCAAAAGAAAAGAATCAACTTAAAAATCACCCTGTAGATACAGTGTGTCCCTGGATAGGTGAAACAACTCTTGTAAAAGGTAAAAAATTCTCGATTTAAATTTTCATTTTTTGGGGTTCAGCCCTGCTTGGTTAAAGGCGAATTTCTAACAGCATTTCAGTTTTGAAAAATCAAGTATGCCTTGAAAGTTTTCAAAAAAACAATTTTTAGTACTCATGACTTCAAAATTCATATTTCCCGGTCATTCCCGATACGCCGAAAGTTACTTTTCCCGCACTGCGGTGTTTTTTACTTTACAGCAAAAACTAGGGGAATTGGGTTTTTTGTAAATTTTTATAATAAACGGGGCTGCGCGCGCTATTGCGCGGTCTATTCTATTCAATTTACTACCATTTTTAGGCCTATTACGTTGGCCCATCTCCAAGGGGGCCCTTGGGGTTCCGCCCATCTCCAAAGGGGCCTCTGGGGCTCCCCCCTTCTCCAAGGAGGACCTCGGAGCTCCGCCCATCTCCAAAGGGGCCCTTGGGGCTTCGCCCCTCTCCAAGCGGCCCTCGGGGCTTCGCCCCTCTCCAAGGGGACCCTCGGTGCTCCGCTCATTTTTAAGCGGGCCCTCGGGGCTCCGCCCCTCTCCAAGGGGTCCTTCAGGGCTCCGCTCTTCTCCAAGGGAGCCCTCGGGAATCCGCCCCTTTCCAAGGGGGCTCTAGGGGCTTCGCCCCTCTGTAAAGCGGCCCTCGGTGCTCCGCCCATCTCTAAGGGGACCTTCGGGTCTCCGCCCGTCTCCAAGGGGGTCCTCGGGGCTCCGCCCGTCTCCAAGGGGGTCCTCGGGGCTCCGCCCATTTACAAGCCTGCCGTTGGGGTTCCGCCCCTCTCCAAGGGGTCTTTCAGGGCCCCGCTGCCATCCAAGGGGGCTCTCGGGGCTCCGCCCCTCTCCAAGGGGGCCCTAGGGGCTTCGCCCCTCTCCAAGGCGGCCCTCGGGGCTCCGGCCATCTCTAAGGGGGCCCTCGGGGTTCTGCCCCTCTACAAGGGGGCCCTCGGGACACACACGTCTGGATGGTTCTCCTTTATTATATAGATGATTATCTCTAGTTGGTTTAATTGCGCCTGCAAACACCAGAGGCGCTGTAAACGTTGACAAAAACTAACAGGTGCGTAGGATAAGTATAAAAGTTTAGTGATTTGTGCTGTCAATTCAGTAAATTAGTAAAACACTAAATAATATTTTTTTTATTTTTTTAAATATTTTCAGTTATTCGTTACAAAAAACATTGTATCTAACTCCTTCGGGAAGAATTTTCCAGAATTCGCACTACAAAGTGTTCATTCGGGAAAATTACGAACTTGTTAGGTAAATAACTATGACTGTAAAGTAGCGTGTCCTTTATGTAACAAATACGACAAAAAGTTATTAAGAGAAGTTGTTTAGAATCAACATCTAGGTTCCTATACCAAATTTCAAAATCATCTGCCAACTTTGATCTCTCACATTATCTTTTATGTTTAGGTCCCATATCAAAGAATTTTACTTTTAACAAAGACGGCTATGGAAAAACAAACATTTTTCAAAAAGTTTTTATTTCATAATAAAAAAATTGTTAAAAATAAAATTCTTTGATTTGGAAAATAAACATTAAAGAAATATTTGTCATATAAAAAGCACTTTACTTAGAAATTGCCGTTTTTCAAAATTGTGTAAATCCAAAAAGTGATATTTTTCGGAATTTAAGCAAGATTTTAATGAGATTTTTTATTGTGTGGTAGTTTTAGCTGACTGAACAATCTCAAGGCCAGAAAACTTTTTTAGTAAAATGTGTCTCTACCTTGACTAGTAAATGAATGCTTCGTAATTATTTTAAAAAAACGTAAAATTTTACTGATAACAGAAGTCATGTGACAACTTTTGTTTGGCTCATTTGTAATCACTTTGCAACCACCTCTAGTCGTCAGTGTTCGATTTTCCAAGAAATTCTCAATATTTTTTTTCATTTGATGACAGCTTTTTGGCGATCACTTTATTTATTATTTTTTTATAATAATTTTCTTACGTAGTGCACAATGTAGTTTGCAAATTTGAATTCGACGCCGAGATGGCCTCGCGCCGAGTTGACTGGCGCCCGAGATGGCTCTGCGCCGAGTTGTCCCGGCGCCGAGCTGGCCCGCGCCGATATGGCGGCGCCGAGCTGGCGGCGCCGAGTTGTCCGGCTTCGAAAATATACAGACTAATCTATTTAATAAATCAAAGTTGGTCCCATTTTCAATAAGACCGGAAACGGACCATTTTCATTATATCGGTCAATCAAAAATTATGTCTAGTATCTTTATCACTGTCTGTCTTCCGATAAGCTGCCTTATTGCTGCTTGCAATCTTTACTTCCTCGTACCACTTTTGCACTGTTCCTTTCCGTTACCTTGCCGTTTGTGGCTCATAAACCTTTAATACTTATAACGCTCATACAATTTCTGTACTTCACAAAAACATCTTGTATTATTTTAAAATTCATATTATTGTTTTACGTTGTTCAACTCAACCAGTCAGTCGTACAATTCAAGCTGCATTTGCCATTCCGAACACTAATTATGACTGAAACTTTAAACATACCCCTTCTGTAATCTTTCTTATCTCATGCCAATCTTTCCTATTCAAATTGTAACTGACTTTCTTTGCAATAAATAAAATAGTTAACTCTGTGCTCATTTTTGAACTCAATCGTGTTTTAACTAGGCAATCACAATTGCCGTGGGCAATTAACCTTTAGAATATATTCATTTTATGAAGAACAACTGTGTAGAATTGCGGAAAGAGACAAAGGTGTGAGACAAGGTTGCAGACTATCGCCACTGCTTTTCACTACCTTTACCGGGTGACAATAAAATCAGGGCCGTGCTTATATATTCTTTATTTATGAATCTATTTGGATACAATCTTATACGAGGATACTAGACATAATTTTTGATTGACCGACATAATGAACATGGTCCGCTTCCGGTTTTATCGAAAATAGGACCAACTTTGATTTATTAAATAGATTAGTCTGTATATTTTGTTTTTCGGAATCTGCGAGTCAATTTTTATTTTTCAAATAATTTTTTTTTCAAATTTTATTATTTTTTGAAGGCCGTTACTGGGGAAAATCTGTTCTAATTGACTATAGAAGCTCGTAATAATAGCTATTTTACCAATAATAAAATTAGCTAAACGTGTTTTAAAGAAAAGGTCACCTTTTTAAATGGCACCTACTAAGGATCATCTTGCCATTAGATAGCAAATTTAAATACCAATCCAACGATATTCATCATGCACTACTTTATCTTTATTTAAAACTGAAAAGTAATTAATTAATTACTTAAATATTTTTTTGTAATACTTAAGCAAATTTGGCAACACTGTTGTATGTAATTTGAGTAATAGTTTTCCAAAAACACAAAATATATAGAGTGATCTACTTAAAAAATCAAAGTTAGTGTCATTTCCAGTGAAACCGGAAGTCGGCCATTTTGATACATTTGTGTCTAAATCCCAAATTATGTATCAAATTTCATCCAAATTGATTTATAGGTAAAGAAGATACAGGTATTGCCCTGGTCTCACGGTCACCCGGTATACATAGAGGACGCACAAATCTCATATCTGGATTTTAATACTATATTAGTGGAAAACGTGGACAATATCTCGAAGTGAGGAGAAAAAATTAGAAGAGTTTGAAAATTTCCTTACATAAGAAAGCTTCAAGCAAGTTAGATAGACAGAATACGACACAAGGAGATATTAGACATAATACAATAGAGAAATCACAAATCGAAGCGATAACCTGATAAGACACACATTATGTCAAGTAATAATGCTAAAGACGATTACTCAAGGGAAAAATACGCCAAGATGACTGAGGCTACAGTATATCGCCATTTGCTTTTTTAAATGAAAATTCGAAAGTTAAACAAAATACAAAGTTTTATACAGTGTTTGAAATCAGAATGAAGAAGTTGATCTAATTATCAAAACCTATTGAATGCCCCCATAAGAAAACTAAACTTTTAATCAAAATTTCACAAGTAACAACGGTTACAGCAGTTTGAATAAGATAATTGAATTCGGTATAGATAAGTGTACTAATAATGCTTGAAGAAAGCTCATTTAAGGTAAATATTAAATATCATCGAGCAAAAACTAAATCCAAAATTGTTGTTCTTTGACATTCTATTACTTAGAAGATAATAGAGATAGGTTAATTAAACCAATTTCCTCAGTAGTTGGAAAAGAACTTCTCTTATAATATTAGCTAAAGTCGGTGCATGCAGGATTTTCAAAAACTGCCAGATTAGCATTTTTCTTATAGTTCCAAAAGTACATATTATTGAAATACTGATTAATAATCAATTGCGGGTTTATATGGATTTTCTTGATATTCTTTAGGTTGCAGGAAATCAAGGTATGGCAACTATTTTATCTTCATTAGATTTCTCAAAACCATGTAACACGATCGATCACAAAATGTTGCTGTTTATTACGCGCTCCATGATTTAAGCTCTGTTCAATTAGAATTTGCTTCCCTCCTCTAAAAGACGAAGAAGGTATTGTAATTGTGAGAAATTATCTTCGAAAATTTCTTCAGATCTTCACGTTTCAGAGTCTGTATGTCCTTCTGGCTATCCGTGTGTCCGTCTGTCGCTTGGCGGTATAGACTAATTGATGGAAAAATATGATAATGTGCATACGGATTACATGTCTATCTGGACCGTATATACTTTCAGTCCAAGGTGAGAATCTTACAAAATAAAATGTTCCCTATTTTTGCTTTAACGCAGCAATCTGTAAGAGTAACAATTTGCACAAAACTCAGGCTTTTACCCTTGATGAAAATGAGACAAGACAGGTACAGGGTGGACATTGTAAAAAAGACCAAAAAATAGATCGCTGTGGACCGCAGCCAGCGCAATGGAAAGGTGTGCCGATCGCCGCGCAACACAATCATCGCAAGGAGCAGAACTGTGCAACGATGACCGCAGAGCACAGAGGGAAAGAAATAGCAATTGTGCGCAGAGCACCATTGCCAGCTATAAAAACACGGCAATCGATGATCGCCGCACTTGCTAGGAAAGTTTCGCTTAAAGACCTTTGTAGAATTTTCTCTAATTATCTTTCTAACAAAACATGGGCTATAATTATTCGAATATAGCATCTGCTTTTATTGAAACCATTAGGGTCTCTTTCAGTAGAGTGTACGTTTAAATCTTACAAAGGATTTACTACTCATTCCTACGTTGATAAAATACTCAACTTTGCAAAATGCTTTATGCCACATCAGAGCTGGGCAGTAATTAATTGCTTTTCAATTAAATTACTAATTAAATTCCTTTTTGTTTATTTGCCTTGGAATTGAATTACTTTTCAAATGCGGTAATTGTAATTGGGAATTGCCATTTCTGTTAAAAAGTACTTGAAAATTACTTTTTGAAAGTAATTAATTCCTACACTCAGGTACTCAATTACTTTCGTGTAACTAATTACTCTAAAGTATTAAATTACTTTACAAGTATTTGAATTACCGGTGATAATTAAAATTACTCTAGGTAATTGAATTACCTTGTGGTATTTCAATTACTGAATTACTAACCTCGATAGGATGCCAAATCTCCAGAACAAAAAAAAAATAAGATAAGGTCTTATTAAGTTACATATTAAGCAAATCGGAATAGGGTCTTCCCCGCGCAATATATGCCTAATTTATTATTTCCTCTGACGAGTCCAATAATAGCAACATTCGCATTTTTTACGACGCGTGCACAAAGACTGCATTGGTGCCTGTATGTAGATCTGATATGTAGCTTGCAATTGTGACACTAATATTTATTGTGAGAGACGTTAAAAGTGTAAGACGCTAAAACTATATTTGCGGTAAGTACATTAATTTAAAATAGCTTCATTAGACGATATTGGTTCATAATAATTATTTATTCATTTCAATTTGCTTGTTTTCAACGATGTACTAGCATAGGGTCATACTGCCGTGCAAGTGAAACAGGCGTTGAGTCTATAAAATTACGGTTTTGAGTGAGGAATAGAACTAAACGGCCAAAATGCGATAACAACATTTAAACAGCGTAAAACACATAAATAAAATATACCTAATTGCAAAATTCCATGCCTGGTTGACCCAAAAATACAGAATGGGGTATGGCACTAATTCAATTTAAAAACGCTGTATAAGGTTACCGCATTCTTGCATTGAACATGTTAGCTTCGATTATTATTACAAATTTGGAATAGTGTCCTATAAAAATCATGACTTGCTTATAATTCCGCTTATCTCATCAAATATTACTTCTTTACTTTATACAGGGTGCTGCGTTGACGGACAAAACATACAAAACCCTCAACCCTCATACTAATTACAAGGCATTCAAATATTGACTTTTTAATGATTTTACACAAAATTCCATTTAGTTTTTTAAGAACAGTGCATAGTGACCAATTTACGTAATTTCAGATATTTTATTGCCTTCAACTAAAATCAATAGTTATTATTAAAAATGTTGAAATTTTAAGTAAAAATATGAAAGCATTCTGAGCAATTTAATTGTCGAGCGTTGAAAGTAATTTTATGAAATACGTATTTTTACCCGTTTCTTATACGGTGTGTTCAAAAACAAATTAGGTAAGGGTTGGCCAAGGAATATAAAAGTAATGTCAACAGCAAGCTTTAGAATTCATTAACTGTCATCACTGTTGTTGCTGTCATAAGTTTAAATTATACGCTGATATCGTGATTGAACATTCTAAAAATTCTTGTCTCTAAAGCTTGCTGTCGACATTAGATTTATTTCCATGGTAAACCCTTATGTAATTTCTTTTTGAACACATGGTATAAAGGTCTCTTGAATGTAAAAATTACTTCATTGATACGTGCTTGAGCAAATGTCTTTTATTTTTGTATCTGCTGTACACATTCTTATTTCAATCAGCCGTTTTCAACTAGTTTTATCATTCACCTGTCAACTTTCAACAGTCCCTGATCAACACCAAATTGATATTTTGTTTTAAAATTTCAAAAGTTACCTAACACAATTTTTATAGCTATTTGTATTACTAGGGACGTAATGTATCATTCCCTCCTACGGATGTAGTTTAATTTCCCAGCACCAGCATTAGCGAGAACAGTACCTAATCAATTGTAATCATGCAAAGGAGAAATGACGTTTTAGTCCAGAGTTATACAAACAACACTTTTACATTTTATGATGAGACTATCTTTTGTAGTTGAGCTGCTAGTTGATTTATTATTAATTATATTGCCTCCGGTCTCTAATGGCAACGGCAGTCGATGTATCATATTCCCCCCACTGCCATTGGAAACCGACCGGGAACCAACTTACTTTCGTCTATAGGGGTAAAAAAGTATTTCCAAACTGAGCCACGTTGCGCCAATTGAATCACCACGTAGTGTTCTTCTACAACATGTAAATAGACATTTGCTGTCAAACAATTAAAAAATCTAATGCTCCACCCTGTATACTTAGGTAAGTTACATATTTTCGTCATTCAGCCTCATGTTAGGCGTATTTAATAGTAGATTGTTCTACAAGTTAAGAAAAGTGAGAGTTTTTCAACGTTTAATTTACAAGCGAGCGATGCAGAGCGAGTGGATTAATTTATCACGAACATAGAAAAATCACTTTTATAACATATTCAGCGTGCTATTTTTTCTAATATAATTACAAAATCTAGCCAAAATGAAATTCAACATTCCTTCATATTCGAATTTTTTTTAATCGGCAGTGAAGAACGTCGAAATGGTCAAATAAAATACGAGAAATCGGCAGTGAAGTAATCCATTGTTTTACGACTTTTTGTAGGCGGCTGGGCGATAGGTAATCTTCAACTGGCGGGACGTCAACGTAATCTACAAAAGTTGGTTAAAATGCTGTAATTTCGCGATTTCACGATTTAATAAAACAATGTATCCCTCTGCACTGGAAGTTCCTTTTTATCCCTTATGTGGTTTATTTGCTTTGGCCCTACGGGCGTCGGCAACTATATCCGCAATCGTGATAAAAAGCTCAACTGCAGTGATAACCTATATGGAAACTAATATAAAATATATATATAAATTTGAACTTTCAAGTCCTTATACCTGCTTACTGAAGGGACTTTGTACTAAGGTATATTAGATGTAATCGGTTTATTATAAACTAAGGAATATATGCCAAATCGGTGTCCCACTTTTTTTGAGACACCCTGTATAATTGTTATCTTTGAATTTATTTATTTACTTACATCTTACATCAAAACAAACTAACAACTTTTGGTTTTGGTGAACGGTGCATGTAGCTACAAGATTTAATTATCAAAAAACCTTCAAAAGTGAAAGAATACGTAGGTTACTATAGTTAACAAAACATAAAAATTAAGTATTTTTAGATTACGATTACGAATCGACCCGACATTAATGATAGTTGCAACTTGCAAGAAAGTTCTACTAAATACAACTACATGACAATAATTTTTATTGAAAGTAATTGAAAAAGTAATTGATGTTGTACAATTACAATTACTAAGTAATTGGTAATTGAATTACTATTTCCTGTGAGTAATTAAATTTCTGGTAATTAAATTACCGCATTGTGCGGTAATTGGTAATTAGTAATTAATTACTTTTTAAAAGTTATTTGCCCAGCTCTGTGCCACATTAAGTTAAAAATGCTTGTGAGGAAGTAACGAAGATTTGCGGTGCTTTTTAGCTATAACAAATTCACATTCTCTAATTTTAAAGCAGATGAAATTTATATTTGCTTTTTTGTACCAAAAGGCGATACAAATGCTTCGACAATAAACTACTATTATTTAATATAATTTCAATTTGCAGTTGTTGACCATCTTAACAGTCTCTGCCACAACAAAAGTGTCACTTCTTCAATGCCAATATTAAAAGGTAGGTATTATGCGAATCCCTGGTTTTGTTATTCTCTGCACAACGTTTCTCTAAGTTATGCAGACGTTGGTGGAATTCAAGGGTCACAAAATATATGCTTGAAAATATATTTTTGTTTTTAATCACGTTTCTCATAAGTTGTTCTATATGAAGTAGTTTAACATGTCAAGTCATAAGTTATTATGTACACGCTATATACTAACTTATATCATACGCTCGATTTAACTGTTTGCGACATCAGTTCGGTTCTTATTAATAAAACATCCTGACTAAAGTAAAAAGATATACATAGCGATACTCTAAAATAAAAAATAAATATAATAATATAACTATTTTTTGAGTTTGCTACTATGTACTTTCTTGTAATTGTTCTTTTGTTTCTCTCTTTTCGTAAATAATATTCAAATTACCGATAAAGCGAAGGATAAGTAAATGAGCAACGAGTGATTTCATCCAACTGTGAACTTTTTTCGCCCCAATTTAATTGTTACTGTTTCTCTATCCGGAAATGTGGAATAAAAGCATAATTATTGCTATTATACACAGTGCCAAATTGTCATTGTTGTCTTACTTCATTACTAGAACCGCGCTAGTTCCATATTTAATCAGCGAGTTTTAGTAACTACTAATTTGTATTTGATAACCATGTGCGATTGTTTAATGAAATACTTCAGAAGAAAATAGCAGAATATGGTTTACATTCTACAATTCCATGCCAAGATATTACTGTCGATTTAAAAAACTCTGTATAGTTTAACAGGCCGCATAAGGTCCAATCTCTTTCAATCTTCTTAAAGTTGTTAATACAGATTACTTGTAAATAACACGTCCAGCTATACAACAATATTGCAGGTAGTTAAAATGTATATTGTTCAGAGACATCGTTTTAAAATAACATGCTTGTAAAGCGGTTTACCACCTTAAGAAGATTAGAGGAGATTGGGTCATATTTGAATGGTACGGATATTCTTACATCGCTTGGGTTTTCTTGTACAGGTTTGTATTGTATATCATATTAAATTTTTCGACTAGTATCCTCCTTTGTACTGCAACGTTACTGAAGTAATGATTCAGTATTTAGATTTTGCACTTTTATTTTGCCCTTCACTGGGTAACTTTAATAGGCCAGGTTGGTTTAATATATTCGCTTTGACTGATTTACCAGACCATATATATTAGTAATAACGTGTAATGTATGAAATAAGCATTTCACCATGAAATACGTATGTACAATAATAAATTAAATAAACGCATTTAAAGAACAGCCAGATACCTTGGCAACCCACTGGGCAGGTCTGCTCGCCGGGCCCTAATCGTTTGGCGGTCACTGATGTGCTCCGCAGTCTCCAGTAGTCCTGGGAATTTAGAAACGAATTACTCCAACCGCTATTTACTGGTAATGAATAAACAAAGTTTAGAATAAGTTTGTGTTATTATAAACAGAAAAATAATTATTCTAAACCATTACCACATATGCCTCGGGTGTGCAAGGCTGTTCACACTTGTTCAGATGGGTTGCAAGTGTGTGATAGCAGTCATTCAAATTCGTTTTGTGGTCGCATTCCGGCAGTGATAATAAACCACCTACACGTACCAAGGCTGAGGTTATATTCCAGGTTGCCCCAACTGCGTTCAACGGAAGAACGTTTCTAGATTATACAGGTGGGTGTTCTGAATCCAAAAAAAAATGAAGGAATATCGAATAAACGAATCGTTTATTGTGGTTACAAACGGTGTTTAGCCGGAGAATTTTTCCCGATGAAACAGGTGGACCCAGAAAATAAAGGAATAATTTTGTACTGGTTTATTTAGGTTTATTTTACATCCGGGGAAATTGTTCACAAGATGAATAATTTCTGCAGGGCGGCGGTTCTCTGATGGTGCGACCTAGAATCGTCGACAAGTCTTGAAATACTGTTCAGAAATTCGCTGTTGAAAATCGCTATGGAAAATTGTTGTTGAAGAATCGTTGATAATCTCTCTCTTGCTTTGTGGAATATCCCATTTACAGTCGGGCATCGGATTCTCTTTCTATTGAACATTAGAGCAGAAATGCGTCCTAAACGTGCTGCCGTTGCGGCCGCGCATTGCGGTGGATCTGCAGTCTCGGGTGTTCCAATGCCGTTGACCATTTATAATACGAAAAATGCGAAGTTTAAACACTTTTCATGTTGTGCTATAATTTGGGTTTAAACCGGAGCCAAAAGCTACAGTATTATTACAAAATTAATAAATGATGATATTTAATGCTTACAAGTACACTAAAATATATATGAAGGAGCTGCTAACTTTGTAATAGTGTAAAATCTACCCTGTATTGCATTCACTTTTAATTAAGACTAATCTTATTAAAGATCTCTCTGGGATACTAGCTCACAGCAATCAGATAGATCTTTACTATAACCAACTCCAACAAGCCCACAGCAATGTCCTCCATGACGTACCTGCATCCTACGATGCTAACATTCCATTACCTGGTATATATTGAGATGGCATGATAATCTCTGAAACTTCTTTGTGGCGTGAATTCAAAATTCATATTCTTATATGGGTATTTCGCCACTCTGCAAATTAAAATATTAAATAACGAAAATATTAACAACGAACGTTTCGAGGGACAATCTGCCCTCGTTATCAACGAATAACAATTAAAACTAACAAGAACTTATCTTTTTTTTTTCTCACTGGAAGGAAAAACGACCAACCTCCAATGAATTTTCTGACATTGACGTTTGTTGATATCTGTACCTACTTGATCTCATCTTTAAGAATGGATAGCCAACTATTGTCTAAAAATATTGAGAAAGACGACACGCATTTTTCTTCGTTAAGTAAAATGTATGCCGTTTCCTTAATTTTTCGCCTAGTTGACATCGATTCTTTAGACAAGATCTTTGTGTTGTCCCATTGTATTTTATGGTTTTCATCCCAAGCATGTTCTGCCAGCTTAGACTTATTGAATTGATACGTTTTCAACATATTTTTATGTTCTTTAACTCTGACTGCTAAAGGCCTGGATGTTTCACCGATATAATATTTCCCGCATTCACAGGGAATACTATATATACAATTCCTTGAATGTTGTTCTTCGTTGAACGGTTTAGTTTTTGTAAGAAATGACCTTAAAGTATTCATCGTTTTGAATACCATCCTAACATTGAATCTATTTCCAATTCGTCTAATTTTGTCAGATATGCCTGGAATATATGGTATAGTAAGAGTATTATATTTTTGAGTGTCATTCCTTTGTATGTGTGTGGCATTGCTTCGTGTATTGAAAATGTTCCGAACAAGAGTCTCTGGATAGCCATTATCTTGTAAAACATTAATAATAAATTCTTTCTCTTTTTTGAAAATTTTATCATTAGAGCAAACAACTTTGGCTCTGTCGAAAGACTTTTTACAACGCCTGTCTTTATGTTTTTGTGATGGTTAGAATTAAAATGTAAGTACCTATTAGTATTGGTTTTCTTACGGTATACTAATCACACGCACAATAAATACTTTTGAAACATCAGTATACCGTAAGAAAACCAATACTAATAGGTACTTACATTTTAATTCTAACCATCACAAAAACATAAAGACAGGCGTTGTAAAAAGTCTTTACGACAGAGCCAAAGTTGTTTGCTCTAATGATAAAATTTTCAAAAAAGAGAAAGAATTTATTATTAATGTTTTACAAGATAATGGCTATCCAGAGACTCTTGTTCGGAACATTTTCAATACACGAAGCAATGCCACACACATACAAAGGAATGACACTCAAAAATATAATACTCTTACTATACCATATATTCCAGGCATATCTGACAAAATTAGACGAATTGGAAATAGATTCAATGTTAGGACGGTATTCAAAACGATGAATACTTTACGGTCATTTCTTACAAAAACTAAACCGTTCAACGAAGAACAACATTCAAGGAATTGTATATATAGTATTCCCTGTGAATGCGGGAAATATTATATCGGTGAAACATCCAGGCCTTTAGCAGTCAGAGTTAAAGAACATAAAAATATGTTGAAAACGTATCAATTCAATAAGTCTAAGCTGGCAGAACATGCTTGGGATGAAAACCATAAAATACAATGGGACAACACAAAGATCTTGTCTAAAGAATCGATGTCAACTAGGCGAAAAATTAAGGAAACGGCATACATTTTACTTAACGAAGAAAAATGCGTGTCGTCTTTCTCAATATTTTTAGACAATAGTTGGCTATCGATTCTTAAAGATGAGATCAAGTAGGTACAGATATCAACAAACGTCAATGTCAGAAAATTCATTGGAGGTTGGTCGTTTTTCCTTCCAGTGAGAAAAAAAAAAGATAAGTTCTTGTTAGTTTTAATTGTTATTCGTTGATAACGAGGGCAGATTGTCCCTCGAAACGTTCGTTGTTAATATTTTCGTTATTTAATATTTTAATTTGCAGAGTGGCGAAATACCCATATAAGAATATGAATAGAGATGGCATGATAATGGCAATTCAGGTTGCTTTATTATTATTAAGTAAATGTTAATTGATTAAAAATGAAACATGAACGGATTTGGTACTTTATTAATCGCTAGAGAGAGAAGTATGAAAACTAAACATTGATAAATTTATAAACCATAATTGATAAGTAATTTATAATTAAATTAGACTAAGAATAGCAAATAGATTAAAAACCGCTTATTACATTTGCTACACAAGGGAATTTATTCGCACGTAAAAAAAAATTATAAATACTTCACAGCAGGGTGGTACAGGAATCGTCTAGTCGTGTAGCAAACGTTTGCCAAGCTAGGTCCTGAGCAGGATGGGGTGGGTTGTCCGGAAGCGCCACCGGTTTGAGACGGTCCAAACCAGAAAACCTACAGGTGGCCGTGTATATTCCTAAACCACTAGCTGTTTCACAAAAAAAAATAATAAAAGACAGAAAACACCAAGACTCGAAATAACCTAGTTATTTATTTACAGTTTGTACACATTCAAAATTCTGTGTCATACTTGAAAAAGGCAACACAATTCTGTGATAATAGTATGTAAATGGAATAGTTTGTAGATGTAATCTTAGTGGTATATAATGTACAAGATTTTATATTAATAAAGTCGAAAATGTAACTACGATAATCGCAATTCGTTCGAGTACCCGTGTATCAACTACGATAGTGACTTAAATATATTAAAAACAGCGATACCGGAATGCGGGAGAATAGCAAGTTCTAAATCGCTTGATTAATTAAGTAAATAATCTATCTAGTCGCGAACCTCTTCGAATTGGTACCATTTCGCCTAGGGGAGTGCTAATACACATAAAATGGTGTATTTACGGTGCTCAAATTGATGCTCCCGGAGACCCTCGCAATAGTTTAAATTTTAAAACATTGACAAGTACTTGAAACTTGAACGCGACTAAAGCAGTACTACCAAACGTAAAGATATTAAATGCATAGAATGACATTATCCTATTCCACAAAAGTAATTGCACGTGATGTACAACGAAGTTACACAATATTCCGCATGTAAAACGGCATGAATTTCGCTAGCATATGCCTAGGTAAGTACAATACATAAAGTAAAGATCATAGTGCCATAACGAACGATATTTTCAGTTCAATAAACACCAAAAGGTAGATAACACTAGGTGTTGTAGATACCTGGATTGTGCAAAGAAGGGCCGCTACATCAACAGCTATGGGGGATAGCTATTAAGATGTCCACCAGCTTGAATAACCTCCAAAGAGTCAGGCCTTTATCTAACTTTGCGGGTGAGAAACGTAGTCGAGTGCAGTCACCATGGGGAGAAGCCTTGCATGCGAACTACCACATGTGCTGAGGGGCTCGGACTGGAACGGGATCGTTGCTCCAGGTGCCTTAGCCAAGTAACATCAATGCCACAGGCATATTAGATCCCGAAAAATCGGAAAACGATACAGCAAACTAGGACGAGGAGGCCTAAATACGAGACGTTATCGAAAAATGTTCAACGGCAACCATAAATTAACATACCAGAGTTGTAATGTGGCCTCGAGTAAGTAAATTGCAGAAATATATATTTATCCCAATACAATCGGATTCATTTTAGCAATATAACACCCATTTCCTATTTCTGGATGGCAGATTCCTCAAAGAAAAATGGAAACTACGTAATCCACTTAAGTGAAAATTTCCAAAGATCACATGCAGCTCCAAAAAGGAAAACTTAAAGAATGGTCGCCGGAAATCGTACTATCAAAACAATTTTCAAAACTGTTACTCAAAATTCCCTAAAAATCAAGGATTTCCAAAAGTCCCAAAAATTGCAAAAATGAGTATGCAACCAAAGCTACACCTAACGTATGCAGGTGAATCTAACTATATGAATGTATTTAAGCTAAGAAATTATCCAAACAATCCCTAACTGTATCTAAATGTAAAATTACACGTAACACGCTAGCAGCAAGTTTTCGATTAACTTAATTCAATGTTATAATTTAAAATGATCTACTATGATTTTGGTAAATGCTCAGATATTTAAAGTAACGTAAAACATGCTAATCAGTTGACAAAGACACATTTTGAGCAATTTTCAGCATCTGGGGGCCCATGAAGGCACTAAAGCAAGTTAGCGTTTTTGAAATTCGTATGCAGACAGCCTTGGATTGAAACGGCGTCCCTGATTACCGATTAACAGGTTTGCTTAGTTACGAAGCTGCATTTATTTCATTGTTATTTATCTGTGACGTAATTATCAATAACTTGCTTTAATTAGCGTAAAATTGAACTCAAATATCTGCGTCGTTTTGTGATCAGTATACGAGGTTAAAATTATTACGAAGCATTTACCATATTAGTGCAATTATCATACAATTGTGTAAGTTTGCTACTGTGTAGCGATTCAACCCTGGGATGAGAGTTTTATGAACCTAATAGCTAGTCGGAGCATAAGTATTAATTATTGTGATTAATAAATTATGAGAGGACAGCATATCTGATAATTTTTATATTCATTTAATTAAGAATATTTTTAGTTAGCCATACAGTTATTACTAATTAGCAGAAAAGTTCACACTGTTGGGCATTTAAGTTCAATATCCAGTTCAAAAGAAAATACTGTTTAATCTTGTCTTTAACAGATTAACCAGATATAAATTTATAATTATTCATTTAAATTTTACGAAACATTCTAAAAGTTAAAAGCCACCAAAAACGCAATATTGCATTATGCAAGCGCGGCGACCTACTCACAGTCAAGTTTAAACACCTCGCAGTCGCCGCTCAGCATTTTTACACGGCTTCGCGTACACAATTACGCAAGGCCGTGACAAGGTTTAAATGCCTACAATCGCAGCTCAGCATAAAAGACGCTCGAGTTCATGGAGTCCATATCATATCACGGAAGCAAAACCGCTGAGTATTGTTTTGCAAGACTAGTAAATTAACATACTGAATATAATACATTGCACCTGTTATTAGAAATGAACTTTGTATATTACTATGATCTAAGCAAATTTGTTTGTATATATAGAACAATTATTTTTGTAATAAACCAGTCTGCATTTACTTGTTAGATTCACTTACTGCGTCGCTGTGGGTCCAAGCCTATAAATAATTAAGGGATGTGAGGCTGCATCTCACACAGTGACGAATTATCATCCCGTTAAGTGGCATGACTAAGCTGTCTTAAATCGGAAACTGCTGTCTCAGTTCTGCGCTTAACATAAGGGATGGAACCAGCAAAATAACGTAACGGACGCCTGATTTCTACAGCCTCCAGGCGAATCTGTTCATGGTCCTTCGAGCCGGATCTGTCTACAACTAAGAAGAGGTACATCCCGAGAAGAAAACAACATCTACCAACCCACCCGGTTCCCCGAAAATGGCAAACAATATGGAGGAATTCAATCAGCTAGCTGTCGCCCAAGAAGAACTCGGCCAGAAGATCACGCAGGTATTTTCCAACAGCAAAAAGGACCCTGCCAGCCGAAAAACAGAAGCTTACATCGCCAGCCGAAACAAGACGCTGGACGAAACTTGGAACGCCGTGACCAAAAATCACGCCAAAATGGTGCAGCTAAGTATTCCTACACATAATTATTTTACCACAGGGTATTACGAACAAATTAAAGCCATCTACTGCGAAGCAAAAAGTTATTTGCAGAGCTGTTTAAAGGCAACTGAAAATCCCGACCCCTCTGAAACTAGGAGGCGAGAGGAAACAGTTGTAAATCCCGAGCAAAAGGTTCGTATCCGAAAACTGCAGATTCGGATGCAGAATTTTAGGCAATCTTTGGACGACGCCGAACTGGAACAAGCACTCGGAAGGCCCGCCATCACAAAGAGGGAATTAAAGGAAGAATGGGACCGGGTGATCGAGATGGACGAAGAAGTCATGTCTAACGAGATGGATTCAAACCAGACGCACTTCAGTCCTGAATTTACTACGTTGAAAGACAGGTACCGAAATTTAATTAATTTGTTACAAGCACCAACAAGGAACGAGCAAGCATCAGCCATCTCGCTTCCTCAAGTTAAAATCCCCATATACGAGGGAAATTATGAGGAATGGGCCACTTTTAAGGACCTATTCACCAAATTAGTAGATGACAACCAAAACATGGATGATGTCATCAAAATGCAGTATTTAAAAACGCATGTCAAGGGAGAGCCCAGCCGACTAATCCAGCATCTCGCAGTGACTCAAGCCAACTACAACACCGCTTGGAATTTGCTGCAACAAAGGTATCAAAATAATCGCCTTATTCTAACCAAATTGCTAGACACCATCTTCGATCAGCCGGTCCTCTCCAAGGAATCAGCCCAAGGGTTGAAAAGATTGCATGACTCCACTAAGGAATGTGTGGAAGCAATGAAAAATTTGGGCATTTCCACCGACAGCTGGGGTCCGTGGATTAACCGAGTTATTACTCGAAAATGGGATCCTGAAACTAACAAATTATATGAGCAGTCGCTTCAGTGCCCAAATGAAGTTCAGGATCACCAAACTCTAATGGCCTTCTTACAAATGCGGTTCCAATCCTTGGAATCCATTGATGGAGCTCGAAAACCAACTCAGGACAAGCCACAGAAAAATTACGCTGCCGGATATCTCAACTGCAAGATGTGCAATGGGGATCATTACATCGATAACTGTGGTCAATTCCAGAGGCTCTCCACCCACGAAAAGCAAGAAGTGGTAAGAACCTACCGATTGTGCTTTCGATGTTTGCGACACGATTCTAATATACAATGTCGTTCGTATTATAACTGCAAAATCTGCCGCTTTCCACACCATACTCTGCTTCACAAGGCACAGCCGCCATCAAAGCCGATACCTGCTCCGAAGATGAAGACGTTTTCTCACGCAGCAGCCATGCAGACCTCCAACGCTCCAGAGAAGAAGCCAAAACCCACAATCATTGCCGCCAACCTAGGCGCAAAGAAGAGCCAAGTGCTACTGGCCACAGCAACGGTTCAAGTTAAGGCAGCATCCGGGATGACTCATCTCTTGAGGGTCTTGATAGATCCAGGGTCTCAAGGTTCCTTCATCACCAAAGCCGCAGCCGAATTATTAGCGCTACCCAGGACCAAGGTTCGAGCAGAAATCTCCGGAATTGGGAACAGCGAAACAAAAGTCGCAAAATGGAAAATCACAGGTTTGATTACGCCAAGATTTCCAAGTAAATTTTCCTTACCTGTTACTTTACTGGTACTTCCCAAACTTACAAAAACCATGCCTTCATCACCCATTCCGAACATAAAAATGGATGCCTGGAAACATGTCTTCATCGCCGATCCAACCTTCAACCGACCTGGCCCCATAGATATACTTCTAGGCGCTGAAGAATATTCCCAAATAATTCTCGAAGGAATCAAGAAATCCAAAGATGGCATCCTAGGACAGAATACCGAATTGGGATGGATCTTATCAGGAACCATGGGAAGACGACCTCCCACCAGCCTTAAGGTCAACACCATGGTTGCCAAAATTGAAGAGGATGAGCAGTTGCAGAAATTCTGGAACATTGAAGAGGCTTCTCCTCAAAGGAAACTTTCCCCAGATGATCAGGTATGTGAAAATAAATTCACAGACACAGTCCAGCGAGACGTAGATGGAAGATACGTAGTAAGGATTCCATTCAAACAAACTCCAGTACACATGGGAAGGTCCAAACCCTCAGCATTGGCACGATTCATACATCTGGAGAAGAAATTAGGACAAGATCAAGATCTAGCAGTCCAATACAAGAAATTCATGCAAGAATACTTGGATTTAGGACATATGGAAAAGGTGGCAAAGGAAGATGAGAATAACGGCAAGTATTACATTCCCCACCATGGCGTCATCCGAGAAGCAAGTTCATCAACCAGGCTTCGTGTCGTTTTCGATGCCTCTAGCAAGGCCTCTCACGGAAAATCCTTAAATGAGATGATGTACGCTGGACCTAAACTTCAGCAAGAACTGGTCGACATTCTACTTCGATGGAGGACACACAGGATTGTTTTTTCTGCAGACATTGAAAAAATGTACCGACAAATCAGAATGAACAACCAAGACCAGGAGTACCAAAGAGTCCTATGGAGATTCGACAAATCACAGCCAATCAGGGAATATAAGCTGTGCACCGTCACTTATGGAACCGCATCAGCTCCCTATCTTGCCATTCGAACCTTGCATCAACTCGCACAGGACGAAAAGGTCTCATTTCCATTAGCTTCAGAAGCAGTGAAGAAAGATTTCTACGTGGACGACGTGCTTTCTGGGGCCGACACTGTGGAAGAAGCGATCCAACAACAAGGTCAGCTCATTTCCTTACTAAAGCGTGGAGGCTTTACTCTACATAAATGGTGCAGTAATGAGTCAGCCATCATTCAAGAACTCCCAGAAGAGTTAAAGGAACAAACATACCTCGAAATAAGTGAAGACGGCGTAAAAAAGTCCTTGGGCATTCACTGGTCTCCATATGAAGATGTTTTCTGTTTTAAGGTAGACGTTAAGCAACAGGAATCCACCAAACGCACCATACTATCCGAAGTTGCCAAAATTTTCGACCCATTGGGATGGTTAGCACCCGTCATCATCACTGCCAAGCTACTCATCCAAGAACTATGGCTCGAAAATATCAAATGGGATGACCCAGTGTCTGAAAATATCCAAGGCAAATGGGAGACGCTCAGGTCTCAACTCAAGGCAGTGGAAGAAATTACCTTACCAAGGTGGTTGTTTATCAAAAGGGAATCTCTAGTAGAGCTGCATGGATTCTGTGACGCCTCCGAAAGAGCTTTCGGGGCCGCGATTTATACCAGAGTCACCACATCATCCGGCCAAGTCAAGGTATCCTTATTAATAGCCAAATCCAAGGTGGCACCAGCCCGAGCCAAGACGACATTACCAAGACTGGAACTCTGCGCAGCAGTACTCCTTTCCAATCTACTTCAAAGGGTAATTGCAGTATTAGACCTTCCTAAGGTGTCTATCTTCGCATGGACCGACTCCATGGTTACATTAGGATGGATAAAAGGAGACCCGGTACGATGGAAGACGTTCGTCGCGAATCGAGTAGCCGAAATCAACAATCAAATTCCGGCTCAACATTGGAACCACGTCAAATCCGAAGAGAATCCTGCAGACGTCATCTCCCGAGGCACTAGTCCAGAAAAACTAAAGAATCATCTCCTATGGTGGGACGGACCGAGCTGGCTAGTTAACAAGAGTTCATGGCCGTGTCAACCAGACACCGCAACCACCGAGGAAGAAGCAAGAAGTTACACTGTGCATCAAACTACCATTCATCAAGACGAGAACGAAGTCGTTCATCGTCTTTCTTCTCTAACAAGAATGGTACGAGTCATGTCACATTGCCGAAGATTCATCAACAAGTGTAAGCGACTTCCCACCCAATCAGGATGCCTATCAGTGAAGGAAATGGATGACACCATCCTCCTACTCGTTAAGGTCATCCAAGGAAGTGATCCTATTTTGAGGGCAACAGGATCTCAACTCCGGCAGAACAAATATGTGAGTTCCAGTAACAAGCTTGCCAACCTCAATCCCTTCATCGATCAGCATGGAATAATCCGTGTTGGAGGAAGATTAGAAAATTCCACCTTGTCCTTCAATGAAAAACACCCAATCATACTCCCGTACTCCAGTCATATTTCCAAACTAATAATCCAAGAGGCGCATCTACGCACGCTGCACGGTGGCACCCAACTCACTCTCTCATATATCCGAAGAAAATATTGGATCATCAACGCGAAGAAAGCAGTCAGCTCCAGCATCCAGAAGTGTTTCCGATGTCTACGATACAAAGCAGAGGCAGCACAGCAACTGATGGGAAATCTTCCATCAACCAGAGTGAATTCAACTCCTCCATTCTTCCATTCCGGAGTGGACTACGCCGGCCCAATACAGATCCGAACATCCAAGGGAAGAGGGCATTCTTCGCACAAAGGGTACATTGCTGTTTTTGTCTGTCTATCAACCAAGGCAATCCACCTAGAGGCCGTCAGCGACATGACAACCAACAGCTTCCTAGCAGTCTTCAGGAGGTTTACTGCCCGAAGAGGACGCTGTGCACACCTATACAGCGACAACGGAACAAACTTCGTTGGCGCAAGAAAAGTGTTGGACAAGGAGACCCGCCAAACAATTGAAGGCCCAGCTGTCCAAGAAACCTTAGCAACCGGTGGTACCCAATGGCACTTCATCCCTCCAATAGCCCCTCACTTCGGAGGGATATGGGAAGCAGGGGTAAAATCAATGAAGCATCATCTGAAGAGAACTATTGGCCACGCTACTCTCACCTTTGAAGAGTTAACAACTCTTCTCTGCCAAATTGAGGCCTGCCTAAACTCACGTCCTCTATGTCCACAAGGCAACGATATTGAGGACACAACTGCTCTGACGCCAGGCCATTTCCTAATAGGGAGGGAAATCATATCGCCACCAGACCCAATCAACACTCCAATATCTTCAAATCTATCGAATCGTTGGAGGATAATCCAAAAGATCAAGCAAGATTTTTGGAAATCATGGAGCTCGGACTACCTTCATGGACTACAGCAACGAAACAAATGGAAGAAACCATTGGAGAACACTAAAGTTGGAGATTTAGTGTTAATCAAAGAAGATAGTATCAATCCTAGTAAGTGGCCTTTAGCAAGAGTCACTGCAACTCATCCAGCAGCCGATGGATCAGTACGAGTAGTGACGCTCCAGAAATCAGGAGGACATCAGCTAAAACGATCCATAGGCAGCATCATTCCATTACCAGCAACTACCGAGGAATCGCAGGAACCAGAGGCAGAAGATAAAATTTCAACTAACATTATCCAGACACGATCATCCCCAGCACCAAGGAAATCTGTCGCGTCCAAATGGAAACTGCTGTTACTCATCTTTACCCTTCTTACCACCAATACATTAAGTAAAGCAGAATTTAATATCCAAAAACCAGACAGCGGGTACTATGTAGAACACATTGGACACGGGAAGATTGAGAGAGGAACATTCCGGATCGAAATCCAGTTCGAGAGGGGGAAGATCGAAGAAGACTTCGAAACAGTCACAGACATGGTAGACAAATTCGACAATCTCTGCGACTCTGCAAAAGAACTGTCCGAAGACACATTATGCAAGACACTGGTGCATCATCTTCTGGAACAGAAAAAGCAAATGGAATGGATTAGAGATGGTATGGAAGAAATAATAACAAGACGAGAAAAAAGAGGAGTCCTTGGCACAGTATTAACATCAATTTTTGGAGTCAACGATGAAGTCTATCAAGATATAGACAGGCTAGACAAGAATCAACAGGAACTAATAAAAATGGACAGTCAACAATCCAAATTCTTGCTATCAGCACTTTCCAGGTTTAATGAGACCGAAGAACGAATCGACAAGAAGCTGGAACATTTCCAAGAAAAATTAAACCAAGGAATCCGGGCCATTAACAACATGGACAAATGGTATAAAGCAACCGACTCCAACCGACTAAATATTCACATCATCAGTGTGTACCAAGTCGCCACAAATGTAATTAGCGAACTGTGCAACTACCATATTCACATCTTAAACGTTCACTTCCAGCAAGGTAATCTGTACGAGCTAATAACACCTGCTCAAATTAAACAGATCCTCGCTAATGCAACCAGTAAACTTTCACCAAATTTGGAGATATTACCAACGCCAATTCTAAAGGTTGACATTGGGCATGACGACATCTACATCAACGTCCAAGGGTATTTCATCATAGTGGAAAAAACGGAATACTCCTTAATTAAAGTGACACCAATTCCTCTCCAAATCAGCAATGGATCCTACTGGATGATCGATGTGCCGAAAGGAATCTTCGCTGTGGATTACAACCTACAAATGTACTTCCACGAAACAGATGAAGAATTCAAAGAAGAGCTACAAATTTCTCCCACTACCTATGTTTGCAGTCCAACGGTAGTTAAAGGAATTGAAAACAACCCAAACTGCATCATTGACGATATATATCACCGAGTAGAAACCAGTCAATGTCTCCTACGAAGACATCGCATCCAGTCCATTATTTGGAAACAATTGTACATGGAAAACACCTGGCTATTTGTAGTCAGTAAACCAACCCGCATAGCAATCACTTGTAGTGGAAACAGGGAAGAAGTCACCGTCAACACTACAGGTGTCATTCAAATTTCATCGGATTGCATCATCCAAACTGCGAGGAATACATTAACCCCAAGGCACAACAGAAAATACAAGATCCTGGCTGGATACTCCAAGGCTATCAGTATCAATATTACCAACCCAATCACAACAAACTCATTTTCAGAAATCGCAGAGGAACCTGTACTAACTCAGTCAGACCACTTCGAAGACCTACAAGCATCGCAGTTAGATTTCCAGGAGCATATAAAAAACTTCACCTGGAAAGCCATCCGACATCATTCTCACCTGTCTATTGGGGTCACAGGCAGCCTTTTGGGAACCGCTGCCCTACTAGGAGCTATCTACTACATTCGGCAACGAATAACACGAAGGAAGCCACCACCCGCACAACCCCAGGCAGAAGAATATCCTCTCAAAACGCTCAATCTCGAAGAAACAATATAATTTATCGGTTTGCTTTTTTTTGTGGCTTAAAATTGGCAATATGTTTAATCTTGTCTTTAACAGATTAACCAGATATAAATTTATAATTATTCATTTAAATTTTACGAAACATTCTAAAAGTTAAAAGCCACCAAAAACGCAATATTGCATTATGCAAGCGCGGCGACCTACTCACAGTCAAGTTTAAACACCTCGCAGTCGCCGCTCAGCATTTTTACACGGCTTCGCGTACACAATTACGCAAGGCCGTGACAAGGTTTAAATGCCTACAATCGCAGCTCAGCATAAAAGACGCTCGAGTTCATGGAGTCCATATCATATCACGGAAGCAAAACCGCTGAGTATTGTTTTGCAAGACTAGTAAATTAACATACTGAATATAATACATTGCACCTGTTATTAGAAATGAACTTTGTATATTACTATGATCTAAGCAAATTTGTTTGTATATATAGAACAATTATTTTTGTAATAAACCAGTCTGCATTTACTTGTTAGATTCACTTACTGCGTCGCTGTGGGTCCAAGCCTATAAATAATTAAGGGATGTGAGGCTGCATCTCACACAGTGACGAATTATCATCCCGTTAAGTGGCATGACTAAGCTGTCTTAAAGCGGAAACTGCTGTCTCAGTTCTGCGCTTAACATAAGGGATGGAACCAGCAAAATAACGTAACGGACGCCTGATTTCTACAGCCTCCAGGCGAATCTGTTCAATACAGTTGGAAATTATTCAACGTTATTTGAATACTTTTGAATTTAGTTATACATTTCAAACAATATCTGTATTTTTATTTAATGAAAATAATATACTGTTATTTTTTACTACTGCTTTCCTAGCACCTTGCCTAGTTACAAAATTCTATACTTACTGTTACAAATTTGACTTATTAATTAAATTTAACAATATTATATTTATTAAAAAAATATGTTTTTAGTAGCAAAATGCAAAGTATATAGGTCTCCTACGATATGTCTCAGAACACCTTACTTTATCTATGGTAACGGCAAACTAACTCATGTATACATAAAACTGCATCTGCATTTCAACTACCTCTCAATCTGTATTCAGATAGGAAGCAAGCTCGGATCTGCAAAGATCAGTACATTTCCATACATTTTTTTGTTGGTTATACTTGCATTGAAATTTTACAAATGCTTTGCGATAACTACAGTAGCACATATAGCATAAAATAATATGTTCAATAAAGTAATATTATTTTATAAGCATATCGGTTTTCAGAGTTATGATGAGATTCCTCCGACTTTTAAATAAATATGAAACGTAAAGTGCAAAACTTCAGTTCAATTCCACTTAAAGTTAGAGTAAACACTAGAGAAAGAAAGTGTCAGATGAAACTGTAAACGTATCCAAACCTGTTCAGCAATTCTAGTTGGGAAAGCATCTTCCACGCTTTTTCGTTGAGGAATGGGAAGTTTCAAGAGGATCGCTGCGTTATTCGCAAGAGTGATGTTATTTTATATTCTGATTCAGAAATCCATTCGTTGAAAAGTTCTACTTGTATATTGTTGTAAAAAGTTTAATAAATTCCTAGAAGTAATTATGAATTACACAAATTAAACAACCTATACATACAGGGTGTGACAAACCACTCATAGCACATTGCAAATGCTATATGAAAAATTAATATAATTGTTGTCAGTTCACAATATTCCAAGACAGTCAAATAAAACCTGACCTTAAACATTCTGAAGGAAACCAGAGTCAAATTGGTCATGGGTAAATACAGTTCTTCAAAACAAACAGCTGTTTTATCTGTTAAGTATGGTTCATCATTGATAATATAATCGTACAAAGATATTAGACTTCTGTACCATTGTGCGACGTAAAAAAGTTATCAGTTTTCTTAGAAGCATTTGAAACTGTTCTGGTATAAGAAAGTTGGAAATAAGATAACAAATAATTTTGCATTCTTTTTCTGAGATTCATTTTCTGAGATAACTCTTTATTGAAGTGAAAAATCTCTTAGCCTTAAATTTTTCATAAAGATCGTCTGAAAATAAATTATGAAATATACAGGGTAAGTCAATATTCTCTCCCCAGCTCTCGTATATGTGTTCTACAATTAAAAATAAACAAAAATAAAAAATACTAAAATTCCGAAAGTGAAGCCGTTTTCCTAATTAATGAATTGGGCGGGGTGGACCAATAGCTTGGCCACCCCGGTCTCCCAACTTAACTCTAATAGATTTTTGAAGAAAAAATTTATTTTACTGTGCCTGCCGGGGTGAATGACGTTATTGCTCGGATTCACGAAGCAATAGCAGAAATAAATGATGATAATTTCAATTTCGTTGCCAGGAACTTTAGTCATATGTTACATACGTGTATTAACGAAAATGGTAACATTTTTGAGGGTTTTTTAATAAATTAGATATTTTGCTGATGTTTATCTAGACCCAGATAGTTTTATTTTTTTAATATTTTAAGTTTTCTTTTATATTTAAATTTATTGAGATTAAAAGAAACTTAAAACTGTTTTTATTGCAATTTTACCAGAAAGCGGATTCGTTTTCGGAATTTTAGTATTCTTCATTTTTGTTTTATTTTTAATTGTAGAACACATATCCGAGGGCTGAGAAGTGAATATTGACTCACCCTGTATTAGTTCAGGTTAAAAATTGACGCCGCAACTGCCTTCTCATACGTGCAGAAAAGGACTGACAATTCGTCGAACTTTTTTGCATACGATCAAATGTGGCAGTTTTGACGACCCTGCGAGGCTATTTCAATGTTTCCGAATTTAATAGTTCTTAAGGCATAACCTACCAATTTGAAATTCCGTTGTCTGTCTCATTGTAGTTCAGTAAAATTTCATTTCAGCTCTTGACCGAATACTTAAGAAACTCCGATTGTTCAGTTATCAATCGCCGCGTAAACTTCCTGCATAGCAATGGTTACGTTAACACAGGCCTCTTTCGACTGACCTAAATTTTTAATGCATCACCATTGGGAGTGCAGTCCGCCTTAAGAAAACATGTTATCAATATTGTTTTTTTTCTGTGGAGCTGTACTACGGACACGAGGAAGTAAAATTTTTAATGATTTTGGTTAATATTCTTGTGCTCTTGGCCTTCAGCTAAATATACTGCTTCTATGTAGATTACCTAAATATAGTTCTCAAATGTATTGCTGTGTAATTCACTTATGAAGTGAAATCCAATTATACGAATTCTTGAAGTATGATTCCAGAGAGATTCCAGCAAAGGAGCATTTTCCTAATGAAATCCCCATTCCATAGCAGACAGATACATCACGGATTGTCACCTACATAAATTACATGGATCTGTCACCCACTTATCATTTTCGATCAACTCATACAAGATTGACTTTAATTTTGAATTAGTAACAGCTTTGAAATCCATATTACGCGAAACATTACTATTTTATCATGTATTTGAAATTGTTTCATTGTTACTACAAATGTAGCCGTCACAATCAAAACGTACACCAAAGAATGGAATATGTGTGTTGCATGTACTTGATTAAAATCAGTCTCATTAAAGAATTATATTAATGGTTAGTAAAATGTGTATCAAATTATATATTATATTTTCAAGTTACTTCTCTTAATCTAACTAAAAATGTGATCCGAATAAACATAGTTTGTGTAATGACTATTTGCAAGGAAAACTCATTGTAGTTTTAACATTCTTATAAAGAACATATTTCAGCGATAAACTGTTTGAAGTTATCTAAATTCAAGCTCGATAAAACATTATCCCAACCTATTAAATTCGAGTAGCTCGAATACTTTTCACCTGCCACTATAAACTCTTATCAGAACTTGCTGTAAAATACATTTCTTTTATTACCTCAGACAGAATTCATTTTATAGTCTTCTGCAAAAATCGGTGCAATCAGCACACACTAAGCTCAGAAAGAATCTAAACAAAGTTTTCTAATTTATAAACATCAGCATTTCTATTCTATATACTGCCGCTGATACTTGATTTTACTGCTTTAGATTAATGTTTCAGTGTTTGCACTGCTAGCCTATAAGCATACTACTATTGAACGATTTTATTATTGACAAGTTGATGTAGACTAGTAGTCAATAATAATAATTTATTATTCACCGTCGCTAAGCCCTTTCCTTAACGACGGTCAATAATGTCACTCGCTCGAGCCGAATTAACAGAAGCCTACACACATTTGAAATTCAGCCTACTTAATTTTATTAATAAACACCTGCAGCTCTCGTGTGGTAAGCCTTCCTCAGACAATTCATATAATACCACATAAAATGTTCTGTGTTCGCCGAAGTAACCTAGAAATTTGAGTTTATACGCCAATTTGTCTTTTATAATTATTTACAAATTAGAAAAATACGACCCGGTAGTGTTGTATATTTATTTTCTACAAAATTAAAGGACTGTAGGTACCAATTATACATTCATTTAAAGGTTTTCATTATTACTTTGTGCTGACAATAGCTATACTAAACCAGGACTTGTTGTAAATAGACGAAAATTACAATTACAATTTGATTCCTGAAATTGTATTAGAGTTACTATATTAAAAATTAGGAGTCTCAAAGAGAGCAAGTTTTGGTTTTTGCAACCATAAGGGATAGATAAGGAAATCACCTAGAAGAATGCCTATAACCCCTACCAGACGCGGCCCCAGGTGGCGGATAGAAGAACGCTCACCGGATTGCCGGTGGGTAGGGGTCTTTGACCCCCGCGGACCAAGGGGTTTGCACAACTCAAGCGCTTGCAGCTTACAATGCATGGTGGGCTTTCCTGAGTTGCCCTAGCCGAGAAGTCACCCTTTAAACTTGTCTTAGGTGCTTCTACTTTTCTTTAATCTGTTCTATGAGAGCTCACTTGTTCCAACTCTTCTTCTTTTCTGGCGCTGTTGCTATTATATTAATCGGAGCAAAATTCTTGATTCTGGATTATATACGGAGGATGAGTTACCTCATACTCGCTTAGGCCGCACTAAGTGGGCCATTATGCTACCTTACAGAAGCTCTCCAAGTTAGGTATCACTCAAGCAGCGCTGGGCAAATTACTTTAAAAATGCAATTAATTACTAATTACCAATTACCGCTCCATGAAGTAATTGAATTACCAGAAATTTCAATTACTCACATGAAATAGTAATTCAATTACCAATTACTATAGTAACCTACATACTTTATCACTTTTGAAGGTTTTTTTTGATAATTAAATTTTTTAGGTACAGTCATGTTCACATAAATCTAGTACAAGCAGTTTAGATCTAGTTAGTAGTGTCCATGTAAACTTGTGTATATCTTTATGTTCGTAAAATCCATTGAGGATTTTCAAGTCGTATTCTGTATATATGTCTATCAGCCTTTCGCCGTTATCGTTAACTGCTTCTTCACCATACAAGCCAATTACTTGATCGTCGAGTTTTCTGGCTGTTCTGGCGTTAAAGTCTCCCATTAACAATATTTCAGTCCTCCTATTAATTTTTTCTAGAGTATGTGTCAGATTCATGTAGAATGTTTCTTTTTCTTCTCTTGTGGCATCATCAGACGGAGCGTAAATGCCAATAATTACCAATCATGGCCTTTGATCTTCAAGAACTTTAATGAGTCATTCATTTATTTGCTTCCAATTCTTCACATATTTTATTAGCTTTCTTTTCATTAATATTGAAACGCCTGCCTTTGCTCTTACTTCCTTGTTCACTCCGCTATATATGTGTATGTAATCCTTCAGTTGTTGGTTACTCTTCCTTTTTTGTCTCACTTAATACTACTATGTCTAAGTTCAGTCGACTTACTTCTTCTATCAACTCATCTTGTTTTGTTCTTAACCCTTGGGCATTCCACGTTCCTACATTCAAGATCCGTTTTCGTTGGCCTTGTCGTTTACCATTTAGACCATCCGTTTGGTTTCGAGGCCAAATCCTAGCTTTTTTAGCAATATAAAGTTTTACAGAAGCAGGGGTGCTGCCCACTACGTCCCAACCCCCAACCTGGAAGACCAGTCCAGTTTTTTTTTCACGGTGAGTATTTAATTTCCTCACTACCCTCCGACACTGCTGGATTGCAGTGCCGACGAGCTTCCCCCAATTCCCATGGGGACGCACCCGATGGAGGTAACTGGCAATTCCCCACACGGGAAAACGACATTATCTTTTGAGATATCGTCGAGAGCTTCACGACACTGCAGTACCACGCCTGAGGTAATTTTGCAACTGCCCGAAGCTAGTAAAGCGGCTCTACTGTCACTGAAGATATCAATACATTGATTCTCGATTTTTCTTTCAAGAATTGCTTTTGCACCATACATTATTCCAATTACCTCCGCTTGGAAGACAGTGGCAATTTAGTGGTATGCTTTGGCGAATGTTCAGATCGTCAGAGAAAACTCCGGCACCCGTTCCATGCTTTGCTTTATATCCTACAGTAAAAATGGATACATCTGTATGCTGGGAAAACCCAGCAATTTCATAGACATTAAATTGTATTGAAAACATATTGCAGACGGAGGTAATCTACCATAGCGTCCAGAAGAGAGATCTTGTCGACGGCTTCATTCAGAATGGGGGTATGCCAACCTCCTTTGCCTGCTGTGTGCCACAGTCCCTTCTAGCGCAGCCTCAAGGCGATCCTTAAGCCTACTTCCTCCATAAAAAGATCAAGTGGTGGGAGGCATAGAGGATGAGCGTATAGAACCTGTACAACTAAGACAAGCAAGACGTTGCTCATGTCCAGTCTTCTCTCAGCTTTTCAGATAATGTCAAATACTTGGGAGTTATTTTTGGCAGGCAGTTGAACTGGAAGAAATATTGAAAAGTTAAAACTGAAAAAGAATGCATGGCATTCTGTCAGTCGCGCGCTCTGAGGAAGTCCTGGGGACTCTCCGCCCGAATTACCATGCAGTTGTATACTTCCATGATTAGACCCATGCTATGTTATGGAGCACTTGTTTGGTGGCCCAGGGCCAGACAGACTATTGCAGCAAGTAAACTGAGACATGTGCAACGCCTTGCCTATCTTAGTTCTACAGATTCTATACGCTGTTCTGTTCTGTTAAATAAGAGAGGTCTACGTAAAGGAAATTGGAGAGATTATCGAAAGCTGGTAATGAGCCTTTCAGTATTGAAATGTATTTCAAGAAACGTACAAATTTTAGGCAAGAGTACGAAACAAGATGTTAGAACAATTTCTCGAAGCTAGTACTTTTCGTATTTTGAGCACAAATATTAGCATTTTTAAATTCAAGTTCATAAGTTTAGTGATGTAATCAAACCGTTATTTTTCCCGAACTTTCTTTTCGCCTAGCTCGTATATTAACACTTTGCAGTTCTTTATATTTATCGAAATGTAATTCTTTGTACAGCCGTAGCGGGATCTTAAGTGGATGCCTTAAACGTGTGCTAAACTGCCAGTGTAATGGAGCCCCGAGTCCTCATACCAAACCTGCGTATTGTAAATGTGCTGCATTTTTACCCGAATGTGAATGTAATGCCGCTCTTACGCTTGATTATGGCCCCATCATGTGGTTTTCAACAGTTTTCTATAGTTTCCGACTTTCCAAGGCATCGTTAAGGTGCGACACGCAGCCAGAATTGGATGGAATATGTCACTTCTGGATTTTTACAAACTCAAGGTATATGTCAGCCTATAAATTTACAGTAAAGTGTTCCGTCAAGCTACGCGTTTGTTGTTCAAAGTGTACGATGTCAGACACCATTTTAAAATGACTCCTTAGTCTATTATCAAATTTTATTGTTGATAAATTTTGGTGACATAACGTAGTTCCTTTGTGCAAAACTTAACGTTAATACTGTTTTAAATGTATCCATGTCAATTGTTGTCATTTTTGTTACTTGTGTTTAGTATAAACATTGCACCTTCAACCTGACTAACCCCTTTTGCCGATTATTTTCAAGTCTAACCAGTAAACATTTTTATGTTTATTGTTATTCACACATTTTATTATTTTAATTAAGTGTATTGTTAATTGTTTATCTACGTTTTTCATTGGTGTTTGCATGTATTGTTCTGTTTTGTTTTTTTGGGGCTACTTACTCCAAGTTTAGAGTGGGCCTACCTGTGTTGATTTTGTTTTCCCGATTCAATCCCAATGTGGTGGCTCATTATTTATTGAACATCTTTTACTTCGCGTTACCGGAGTACAGCCCTAACTCAAAGGTCGTAAAAACCTGTCCATCTCCACTGCAGTTTAGCCGGTAAATATTTTGTTACCGCCATCAGAACGAAGTTGGGGCAGCGTATTCTAGGTATATTTCCCGATTATGTCGTGAAGTCGTGTTTGTGTGGTACCAAAGATTACATCGCATATCTTGGTAGGTGTGCTGATAATAGGGAGGTGTGAAAATCCAGTCGTAGCCGTTATTTAATAATTTAACATGCACATAATCATGACAAGGTTTCTCGCACATTAATACACAAACAAAACATCAAAACAAGTGCATTTTAACGTCCCTCTGCAAGACCTCAATCGTTCAAGTCGTGGCAACAAGTCTTCCGGCCGAAGCGTTGTCCCCCCCCTCCCAACCAGTATTTAGCTTATGATGCGGGGAGTGCCCCTCAGAAAATGCAATGCAAGAACTTAGAGACATTTGTTTATCACGTCCGCATAATTAATTCTTATAATAAAGAAGTGATTTAACTACCAATACCTGCAATCACAGCCGAAAGCTATAAGTTGTGTGTAACTCTCTAGCTATAATTGTAACTAAAAAAACTTTTAAGGGTTTTACTCAGAATTTCCCTCTCAAGTGGACGTTGTGACACTACACAATTTTAAAAATCAAACAACATTTTGGGTAAAAATATCTTAACGTTCCTAATGATACTGAGACAATAAAAGGAACCACTTGATAATGCGAATTACAATAATTTCGCGATTTCAAAGCCGCCCGTTTGTTGCACGCGCTCATGGGGAACCTCATGCATCTGTGCAATTTGCGGCTGTATTAAAAGAACGAACTTATTGTCCCTTTTTTGGAGCTCGAAATTAAGGACTTTTTGGACTAGCCGCTGTTTATGACCAAGCGAGTGCCGCGTGTAAGGCTCATAAATAAGGCGAGTCTAAAAGTCCGCTTTCATACGAGTTACATCATTTTTATTCTACTGCTTTGGAAGCGTTTTTTCTAATTAAAAATGTCAGTTAAATGTAGGAGGTCGGAAAGGTCGAGGAAGTCATGCTCATTCAAAATAGGAGTGATTTTCATTTCGAACAATGGAAATGATTGTTCATTTTTGTTCTCCCAACAAATAAGCACACCCTAACCGCCACCTTTGCAGATGACAAGATCATGACAAGACACGAAGATCCAGTTATAGCTGCTTAACTCCTTCAACAGAACCTTGAACAAATAATCCAATGTACCAAGCAATGGCGAGTTGGGTCTAGGACATCTCGGCGCGGAGCCATCTCGGCGCCAGCCAACTCGGCGCAAGCCATCTCGGCGCCGATTTAAATTTGCAAACTACAGTGTGCACTACGTAAAAAAATTATTATAAACAACTAATAAATAAAGTAATCACTAAAAGCTGGCATCAAATGAAAAAAAAATATTCAGAATTTCTTGGAAAATAAAACACTGACGACCAGAGGGCCAAATCAGAAGTTGTCACGTGACTTCCGTTATCAGTAAAATTCAACATTTTTTAAAAATAATTACGAATAATGCATTTACTCTCCAAGATAGAGACAAAATTTACGAAAAAAGGTTGTTTTCTGGCCTTGGGATTGTTGAGTTAGCTAAAACTAACACACAATAAAAAAAATCGTATGGAAATCTTGGTTTCATTTACACAACTTCGAAAACCCCGATTTTTTAACTAAGTAAAAATCACTCAATATATCTAATACGGGCTAAATAGGTTTTCGGGCAAGCTGTCATCCTGTATAAAGTAAAATGTAAACATTACCAGTATTTTTTTATATATATTTATATACAGGGTGATTTTTAAGTTAATTCTTTCCGTTTACCAGGAAAGCTGGCTGGACAATTTTATTTTTGTTTATCTCTGTTGTCAAGCAATGACCTGTCAACTAGTTTTCCATTGTAATTTTCTTAATGTTATTGCTACAATAATGGCTCATGTTTCTGAAAATAATGAATGAGTGAATACCCTTATTGGATGAATAAATTTAGGAGAAAATTAGTCAAATAAACGACATATTTTCGTGAAATATAGTTTAATTAAAGTGTGATATGAAATTTTAAACAAATAGACGTTTCGCCATTTTTGATGACTTCATCAGTAATTAGGATTGTTACACATTAGATATTTAATACATTCTGAAATAAAAACAATAGGATTAGCGAACAATACATTTTTTTCCTCAAGTATGTGCTTTCACCACATTTTTCAAAGTGTGTAGGTTAAAAACGTAATTAATAAAACACCGTCATTATTAAGTGCAATCCATATTAAGGTTTAATTAATAAAAAGACACAGAAAAGAGCTCTTATGAAGGCAGAGTTCAAATTAATACAGATAAAGGAAGCTTGCAAGGTCGTTCACATATTTACGTTATCAATGCATTCGCAAAGGTAGAAAATTCGGAAAATACAGGTGACATGAGCAGAGACGTATTAAGTTAAAATTTGATTTACTTGAACAGTTAGTTTTAAATTTAATAACAATGAATATGAATGTATAATATTAAATTTATTTAAGACAAAATGTTATTTAAACAAATTATGATATATAGAAATGAGGTTATCAATATCAGTTCTATAACGGAAGTCACGTGACAATTTCTGTTTTGGCCCATTTGTAATCACTTTGCAACCACCTCTGGTCGTCAGTGTTTGATTTTTTAAGAAGTTCTAAAAATTTATTTTTCATTTTATGCCAGCTTTTAGGCGATCACTTTATTTGTTTATAATAATTTTCTTAAGTAGTGCACACTGTAGTTTGCGAATTTGAATTCGGCCCCGAGATGGCCTTGCGCCGAGTTGGCTGGCGCCGAGATGGCTCCGCGCCGAGTTGTCCCGGCGCCGAACTGGCCCCGCGCCGAAGTGGCGGCGCCGAGATGGCAGCGCCGAGATGTCCGGCTTCGGGCGAGTTCAACTCAATGAAACCAAATCCTTCCATATCACGTTCACCAAGTGCAAAGGCATTACACTACTAGTTTATGCAAACAACGTTCCGCTAACACAAGTCAACGAAGTGAAATATCTTAGCCTACATCTCGATAAAGGTCTAACCTGGAAACCACTTATATGGAAGAAACGCAAACAACTAGGCATAATGTTTTGCAAACACTACTGGCTACTTGGCAGGAAATCCAAATTATCCATAACAAGTAAACTCCTCGTGTACAAAACGATTTTCAAACCCATATGGTCATATGTTATACAGCTATGGGGTACAACAGCCAACTCGAACATTCAAATCATTGAACTTACTGAACAATAGTGAAAACATGCATAGACTTAAAAGACACAAACCGCTAGACCTTCCACACAGATTTGACTAACCACTAACAAAGTCACCTGTATAATAATTATATAGTATAAGGTAGAACTACAAATTGTTAATCATTGGATTACAATCATGTCACTCTGTCATGTCCTAAACCAACTAACATATGTCTTGTACACATAGATTGCAAGAAGTTACAATAAACAAAAAAAATAAAACAAAAAATTTTGTTCTATGGTTATTACTGCCGAAAAGTAAAAGTTAGTAGTATAGAAAGGTGAGAATTTTCTGCCACTAAACGTTGCCGAAATTGATAGCTTTCGATTCAGTAGAACAAAAAATCATTTATTTCGTAAAATAAAGTAAAAGGTAGTGTAAAGTTTTCAATCATCATAAATTTTTTAATATTAGCTCAATTTTTCAAATTTCTTAATTTAAAAAACACACAGTATTTTCTACGTTCAAATAATTTAACATTTATGCATGCATTGTTAAAATTATATCAATTTCTTAATGTGGTTGAAATATATATTCTGGACTTTGGTGGTTTATAATCTGTGTGGTGAAAGTTGCCAATTTGCATCCATTATAATTATAAAAGAAGGTAAAGTCTATAAGTCGGCATAACCTATCTGCTATAAAAGAGTATTTTCAACAACGAACCAGCCGTAATACGGACTTCTATCGATATGCTCTTCAATGGCAGCACTTTACAAACACCAATTGGAAGACTTTATATTCTAGGATTAAAAATATTTTGAAATTAGTATGGCTATGGAATAGTTCCTAATTTATGAATGCACCTATTTTAATATCAAACTTCACATTTTATTTTTAAGTAAGTTACAGTTGCATTCATAAATTTTACTACTCCATAGTAATACTAGATGAAAATAATTTTTACTTCCTTTTACAATAAAAGAAGTATTGGATTCACCCCAAAAATTCTAATTGAGTTTTCAACAGATCTTCACGTTTTAGAGTCCCCTGATCCCAAAAAACATATTTTTACTTCCTTTTACTGTAAAGGAAGTATTGGATTCACCCCAAAAATTCGAAATTGAGTTTTCAACGGATCTTCACGTTTTAGAGTCCCCTGATCCCAAAAAACATATTTTTTTTTCTTTGGTCTGTCTGTCTGTCTGTGTGTGTGTCTGTCTGTGAACAGAATATCTCAAAACGAAAAGAGGTATGGCGTTGAAACTTCATATATAAGTTTTGTGTACTATGTAGATGCGACAGCAAGCTTTTGAAGAAAATCGCATAACCGGAAGTAGGTGTTTACTCTTGTGATTTTTCAGTTTTTTTCGATTTTTTCAAAAACGGCTCTAACGATTTTTTTTAAACTTTACATTTTTCTTACATTTTTAATGTGTATTGATGTGAGATAGGTGATTTTCCAGTTGAATACTTCTAAAGTGGGTTTCTTTTGTTTTTTTTTCTATTTTTTTTATTAACTCCTATTTTAAATAAAACACCCGGTATATTATTACATTTTTGAATTCACCTTAAAATTCTAGAGAAAATTTGTCTCTTCAACTAACACTCGATTTTGTACCGTTTTTGTAGAATTTGTAATTTTTGAAAATTTTTAACAAATGGTTAAAAATTAAAAATGCAATTTTTGACTAATTGTAAGATCACTGTAAAAGGAAGTTGTGTGAGTGTATCACACCAGATTTTTTTTCATTGGTCTGTGTGTCTGTCTGTGAACAGAATATCTTAAAAACGAAAAGCGGTATGGCGTTGAAACTTTATATATAAGTTTTGTGTACTATGTATATGAGACAGCAAGCTTTTGAAAAAAATCGCATTACCGGAAGTAGGTGTTTACTCTTGTGATTTTTCAGTTTTTTTCGATTTTTTCAAAAACGGCTCTAACGATTTTTTTTTAACTTTACATTTTTATTACATTTTGAATGTGTATTGATGTGAGATAGGTGATTTTCCAGTTGAATACTTCTAAAATGGGTTTCTTTTGTTTTTTTGTCTATTTTTTTTATTAACTCTTATTTTAAATAGAACACCCGGTATATTATTACATTTTTGAATTCAGCTTAAAATTCTAGAGAAAATTTGTCTCTTCAACTAACGCTCTATTTTGTACCGTTTTTTGCAGAATTTGTAATTTTTGAAAATTCTTGACAAATGCTTAAAAAACATTTTACATCAAATTTTTGGCTAATTATAAGATCACTGTAAAAGGAAGTTGTGTGCGTGTATCACACCAGATTTTTAA
>OW679194.1:90788260-90895801 GCA_940337035.1 Agriotes lineatus
AGTGACCACTGACCAGATCTCAACTGTAAGTCTATGTCAAATTCGAAGTTAGCAAGTTAGGTTTTGCGTCAGTCTGTGTCAAAACTGACGGAAAACCTAACCTGATAACCTCGAATTTGACATAGACAGTGTCACCAACATATTATTCATACGTTTGAATTTCCACAAACCGCTGAGGATCAGTTTTATTAACTCCCGATATTTGCATCATAACTCAAGAAGTTATTTAATGTCAATTGAAGTTAGTTCTAATATAGCCCCTCTATTTACAAGTGGTAGAGACAGCTTTTGATGTTACCGCTGGAGTAAAATCACGTTGGTATCCCTTAAAGTCCTTAGCATGTTTAAAAATTACTAAGGAGTTGCATAATTAATTAATCTGTGTCATTGACATTTGTCGTGTTTTTCTCTTCGGCGGCTAATTCGAAGTCAAGGACGTGGAAATGCCAGGGTGTTGTGTCGACAAATGTAAAATTGTACAGAAAAGGATTTGAACTATTCCGAGTATCGCGCAATGAAAGTATGCAAAATGTGTGGTTGAATATTATTCAACGTGATCACGTACAAACCGCTAACAATTTGAGACTTTGTGAAGAAACTGATAATTTGAAAAAGTTTTGAGTAGGTAGGTACTTTATAACCAGAGTAGTGAATAGCTTAACGTGTGAAGCACAAACTGGCTCCCTATGAGAACCTCGATTCGAAGCCCAGAACGGCCGAAGAAATTTCCTCTTCACAATTACAATTATTAACGGCTCAATATTCCAGGTTTATGGTACGGGGTTAGAAATTATGCTAACTTGGCTGCTAAAAAAAGGGCAAATACATACATACTTTAAAACATAAATTGCAGGTACATTTATCAGAATCTCAATTTTACAAGGATAATTTTTAAATTTTTACTAAAATTGAGACAATTTTCAGAACTAATGTTTCTGTACTAAATAAAATTAATTATACTCATATGCAAGCACTAGAACACCAGATTCTACAATTAAATCTGGATGATAACATTTGTAATTGTAGTGGAATTTTTAAGAAAATAGTAAATTGTTATATTCGCACACGAATGTATTTTGTTGTAAAAAATGAACCTAAAGATTATACTAAAAACCTTTATTATACCTGCATCAGAATCGCCGTTTAAAGCATGCCTAAGCTTGCGAAAACAGGCGGTTAAAGCTCGCCCATCTTTAAAGGTTGTCAAGTAAACGACTGAATGCAACAACGGACTTGGACGCGACAAAAACGCAAACAATTCTCGTAACTATAGTAGCAATATTATTAGGCCCTCTCGATTTATCCCGACAAAAATTACTTCTAAGTTTTTAGTGCGTAATTTATTTCCAGTATTGCAGGTATAATAAAAAATAGCGTAAAGTATTCGTGAATAACTGGTGTTTAAAACACGCGTGTGTTTTAAAGACCTTGTTATCCACTCATACTTTAATATACTATTTTCTATGAGTAAAAAATTGTAATAATTAATATGTTATTTTTTAGCTATTTACACTGAAATTTTAAATATCCCGCGGTTGCTCGTATCGTTTAGTAACTTTTTGATTTTTATATAGTATAAATAAAAATCATATTGTAATATTAGATTTAATGAATATTTAAATAATATACGTTTCGCTAATGGTATTAGCTTCTTCGGTATTCGATTTATAATATAATGAAATAGAACTTTGCCATGCTGAAATTAGAAAAATCAAAAAATTAGATGAGCGAACACAATATTAACAAAAACTTGCTAACTTACTTGTATATGGAAGTCATGAAGGCATTATAACTACGACAAGTTATAGTTATGACACATTAAAAAGAAGAAAACAGGGGAAAATAATCAACCCCACAAATTAAAATTTAAGACACGAACAAATTAACATTTTGCATGCAAGCAACATGCATGTGAGAATGCAAGGCTGTTTCTTATATGTTATCTGTAATGCGCAGAGTGCAAAATTTGGAAATGTTATTTGACATGTACAGGGTCGTATTTATTTAAAAATTATTATGAAATTTTACAAAGTGAAGCATAGATTAGAATTTATTTTTATTTTAAGGATAAAAGCAGAACATAAATTATGAGAGAAATAATACACTTGTAAAATGTTTTTAAATTAATTAAATAGGTTATGATAAATAGAACTTAGGTTTTCAATATCAGTTTTATAATTTATAGCAGTAGGGCTTCGTTGTATTTCAATCATTTCCAAAACTAACCGTTTCTTTAAATTACTTTCTTTATGTAAAATTTTTGGTGTATTGAAATTAAATTTGTGGTGATTTTCAGTGGCATGATCAGTTAAAGCAGTTTTTTTGTTTGAGGGGGATGCATTATTGATTTTTATTGAATATTTATGTTGGTTAATTCTGCTTTTTAGTAATTGTTTCGTCTGTCCAATGTAAGTGGAAGGACACTTGTTGCAGTTAATTTGATAAACAAGATTGGATTGCATATTAGTTTCAGTTTTGTCTTTTAAATTGGTAAAAAACATATTGCCAAAAGTGTTGTAATTTTTAAAAGCGGTATTTATATTATATTTTTTCAATTCTGTTTTAATTTTTTCAGATAGTTCAGGAATATAATTTATAGATATGTATTTATTCTGAGGTGATGTATCAGTGATATTGAAATCATCGCCAAAACAATTAGGTTGTAGGTTTATTGAAAGGTTAATTTTCTTTTTGTTATTAATACTATTAATACGGTTTTTAATTTGTTTATTAATAAAATTAATAGGGTAATCATTAATAGTTAAAATATGTGTGTTGATTTCTAAATTTTTTTGTGGAATTGTTTGGAGGATAATATTATAGCTCTGTCAACTAAACAATTTATGACACTTTTTTTATATTTAATGGTAGTGTTAGAGTTGAAGTTTAAATATCTGTTAGTTTTAATGTCTTTGCGGAACCAGTTAGTTAGAATATTTCCATTAGTTTGTGGGAGTAAAGTTAAATCTAGAAAGTTTATTGAAGCCATATTATTTTCATTTTCGAGAGTGAATTTAAGTCTAGGGTGTACATTATTAAAAAGTTGAAGAAATAATTGTTTGTTTACAGAGTCAGAGGCCATTATGATATCATCTACATATCTTAAATAAAGAGAATAATTAGAATTATGTTTAAGAATTTCACCACAAATTTAATTTCAATACACCAAAAATTTTACAAAAAGAGAGTAATTTAAAGAAACGGTTAGTTTTGGAAATGATTGAAATACAACGAAGCCCTACTGCTATAAATTATAAAACTGATATTGAAAACCTAAGTTCTATTTATCATAACCTATTTAATTAATTTAAAAACATTTTACAAGTGTATTATTTCTCTCATAATTTATGTTCTGCTTTTATCCTTAAATAAAAATAAATTCTAATCTATGCTTCACTTTGTAAAATTTCATACTAATTTTTAAATAAATACGACCCTGTACATGTCAAATAACATTTCCAAATTTTGCACTCTGCGCATTACAGATAACATATAAGAAACAGCCTTACATTCTCACATGTATGTTGCTTGCATGCAAAATATTAATTTGTTCGTGTCTTAAATTTTAATTTGTGGGGTTGATTAATTTCTCCTGTTTTCATCTTTCTAATGTGTCATAACTATAACTTGTAATTATAATGCCTTCATGACTTCCATATACAAGTAAGTTAGCAAGTTTTTGTTAATATTGTGTTCGCTCATCTAATTTTTTGACTTATCTAATTTCAGCATGACAAATTTCTATTTCATTATATTATAAATCGAATACTGAAGAAGCTAATACCATTAGCGAAACGTATATTATTTAAATATTCATTAAATCTAATAGTAACTTTTTGTATTTTCATGTTTGCATCAGGTTTGCTCCACGATGTCGCTACTATTTGTAAATAGAGGGGCTATAAGTTCTAATTATAAGGGTCGCCATCTCTGTTCCTTTTAGTAATTATAACTAAAATATTATCGAGTGACCTTTGTAATACGTTATTTGGGTTGCCTGCGTCACTCTATCTGTTCGGCGGCTCAAGTATAGTCCTTGTAATGAAATGCCAGTATCACGTGATTAAATTGTTGTGAAGCAGTGTTGTCAATTATTTTCAACATTATGACACATAAAGTGTTTTTCTTAAATCTAGGTTATCTTGCCTTTATGCATATTCTAAACTGAATACAATTTTAAAGCGGCGCCGGCGTATTTTGCGAAGTAGACAAGATACTTACACAAATGTTAAGTACGCGTATATCTACCACAAACATTTACACGTAAATTGAAGTGTCTGACACCTGAAAAAGTCAAACCACCGTAAATTTCAACATCAAATATCATTAAGGAACAGGAACCCTAATTTTGTTATTATAATGGCACGATTATGACGTCATAAATCGCGTGATACTAAAATGTTATTGCCAGGACGTATACCTACACTTTTTCAATATATAATGTACTATTTACCTCTATCAATTTAAGATAGAAAAAGTTCGTCGGCTAATATGTATCTATATTCAATCTACTTGTTACATCTTTTTATATTTCACCAATATATCATGTATCCTAGAATAACTGTTCCTAATTTTCAGAATTTTCTATAATAAACCAGAATTGGGAAATACGCGAAAAAATGAAGGAAATGGGGACTGGAAGTAATCACAATGCGGAAAGTAATACTAGCATGTAAAATAGCTGCATATTATGAATATCATAAATGGCAAGGAAAAAATAGTTAATTTTTTCTTTGTTAGTCGCGGTTAAATCCACTTGTTTATTAGATGAGCCAATGGCTTGAATTATCTTGGTTTTCGATGACATTCATGATCTTCAGAAGATATTTTGAAGAATTATTTAATCTGTAACTCCCTATATATACCACTTCTTAAATCCAAAAGCAAAAACTATCGGAAACACCTTCAAACCACTACAATGAAAAGCAACATAACTGTGTTTTATAATAAACACAAAAATAATTCTAAACATTAAAGCCTTGTTAAACACAGAGTACGTTAGAAATTAATGTATATGTAATTAATGCAAGTATTCTCCTTCTTCCTCTTCTTCTTCCTATGAGATGTCCGTTACCGAAGGTTGGCTATCATATTAGCCACTTTCACTTTATCGACGACTACGCTGAAAAGAGCACTGTTTGAGGACGAACCACTGACGTGGGTTTTTCAGCCAGGAGATTCTTCTGTTGTCCAGGCTACGCCTGCCACAAATCTTCTCCTACATGATGAGGTGGAGGAAACCATACGACTCTGGTTGCCGCATCACATATCCGAATTACGTGACCTTTCTGGTCTTGACTGTGGTGATGATCTCTTTACGTTTCTCTGTCCTCCTCATGCAACGGTAGCACCACATCTCGAACGCTTCGTAGCTTCCATAAGAGTCCGTATCTTTGTGCAGTACATGAGAACTGAGTAGACATAACAAAGAAGAACAATCACTATCGAGGTAGATCTAGGTTGAAGGTGCGACTTTTGAGAACTTCTGGAAGTTGATGAACGCAGATTTTGCCTTCTCTCTACAACATTTCCAGCAAGTGGTCCCAGCCCTCTTCAACAGTAGATCCAAGCTACGTCATCCTAATGACCTTCTGCAGTTGTTTTGTTCCCACTATCATTGGGTCCTTAGTCACTGCGATATACCTACTCTTCTTGAGTTCAGAAGTAGCCCGCACATCGCACACGTGATCAGAACACAATCTAAGACCCTCTGCAGTCCTTCCTCGCTGTTTATAGCCAGAACGGTGCTATCTGATTATCAAATGTAGTTGCTGATGCCATCTTCTGCGTCATAGAGTGTTTCCTCGAAAATATGCGCACAGCAGTAGTTAAAAATGAAATGAGATAATATACATCCCTGCATTACTCTCTTCGTATCGCTACCTCTTCAGTAGATATTAGCTATGAAGTGTAGATCTTTATCATCTGTGCCCATTAGCTGCAACACCTCCACCTAGTTGGACTCTACGGTCCCTTGTGTTTGTTTATAAGGTAATTTATTGAATTGGCCCAGCATCTTCTCCTTTTCTCATGTTTATTCGGTTCGTTGTTGTAAAAGTTTGTGACCTCCGCTTATTATTAATTCTGGTGTTATCTCGTCCTCACCTGGTGCTTTCCGTTTCTTAAGTTTGTTTATTTGTGCTTTGATTTCTTCTCTAGATGGTGCTCCTATACTTTGGTGCTGGCCGTAGAAAATCCTACTTCCCTGTGCTTATCCTTCTTCGTAATAATTTCCTATCAGGAGCAGATCAAAATGTTCTTTCCTCCTTTCGTCTCATATTAGTTCATCTTTCTTAATATTGCAAATGTCAGCTTTCCTTTAGGATGGTTTTTTGCAATTTTTTATTCTTTGGTAAACTTTTTACATTTTGTTGTCTATGTTCCTGCTTAATTTCTTCTATTTTTTCTTTATCAAAAACTCTCTTCTTTTGACTGCATAAACTATGAGCTGCTTTCTCTTCTATAACACCTTTTGTCGTGCGCAATTTCTTTTTTTAAGAGCTTCCTTGCACTCGTCATTATCTTCTACTATTTTTGGCATCTTTCATTTAAGTCTAACTCTCCTTGGCCTCCTTCATTTATCAGTTATCGGTTACTCTATTTGTGAACTTGGATGTTGTATTGTCTCCATTTGTTCTAACTTTCGTCTTCCTTATTATTTTTGGCCTATATTTTGTCCTCACTATAAAATGGCCTGAACCGTAATTCGCAACTCGTTAACTTCTACAATCATAATATTTGCAGGTTTTCGCTTATCGTTAAGCATGTGATCTATTTGATTTCACGTATTTCCATCAGACGATATCTAGGTCTGCTTCTGTATTTCCTTGTATGGAAAACGTATGATAGCTACTATTATATTTTTCCTGCTGCGAAATCTATGAGCCTTCTTTCATTTTCACTGCTTATATCATGCTTACTATTCTTTTCTACTATGCTCGAGTATCCAATTTCCTTTTCGATTTTTGCATTAAAATCATCGAGAATAGTCGTCACATCGTGGATGTTATACAGGGTCCGGCAATAATGAGAGAGAGGAAGATATTTCTAACACTATGAGAGTTACATAAATATCGATTGTATAAAAGTTGTAGGTACGAAGATGGTGCACATACTGCATATTACTAAAATAGTTTTGATTATACAGAGTATCTCAAAATGTGACAAATCAAACCTACTTCTTTTTTAAATGAATGCCCTATATTTAGGTAGCTTAAAAGTTTTTAATTGAAATACTAATCATTTTGATATCAAGTTCAATAGGTCTAACGTCATCTTCTTTGGGGATATGAACGATTTTAAGTTAAAAAATGCTGAACTTTAGGCTTCTGCTGTAAGTAACAAAGAACAACTGAATGAAGGAAAACGTTTCCAAAAACTTACCTTTTTCGTGAATTACAGTCTAAAATAGTGGGTGTGGGTATTACTGATATACAGGGTGCTCAACACTTGTAGATGTAATAATTTCAAATTTTTTCAAATAGAACACCCTGTATATTTTTATATTTTTGAAAATCCCTTTTAATGCGCTTTCTTTTGAGACGTAACTTCCACGAAGTTCAACTGTTTTTAAGATATGCATATTTTAGCATAAGTTTAAAAATAGTAAAATTGAGCCTATTTTTGCTTTAGCTCAAGAACTAATAAATACTTAAATGCAAGTAATATTTTGCGCATGACTCAGGTTTTTACCCTTGACAAAAAAGATAATATTTTGGACTCAACATATACAGGGTGATCATCTTAAAAAACAAAATATTGACATTTATTTCAACTGAGGAATAGATAAAAGTGATAATTTCCACAAAGCGCAGGCTTTACCCTTGACGAAAATGGGAGCCACCAGACACAGAGTAAATGTTCTAAAAAAGGAAAAAACAATAAATGCATTATATTTAAGGCAGCCCCATCCCACCGAAGGGAGGCGTCCGCGGTGGAACCTGCAGCGAACGGCCGCTTTACTTTCAGGATACTGCCAATCATTGAAATCGCATTCGCAGACGCTGAAGTTCGAATCCCATCGCCGGTAAAGTTTTTTTTATTGACAAATGTTATAATTTGCATTACCAAGTTAGTGTTTCCTTTTTTTGTTTCAGCATTATTAGGAACATTAAGATATTTCTACCCATATGTGGTGAGTGAATGAGAAGTTCCGTGCCCCTTTATAGATTTTTTAATTTAAGTGTGCCATGACTGTTCCGACTGATTCCAGTTAACCCGTGTAGTGTTAGAAAAATCAAAATTACGCTGAAAATACTAAATTATGTGATTTATGACTAAACAAAGTTCTTCAAAATCCTTATCGGGCGAAAGTCAATTTTTACTTTCTTTTACAATAAAGGAATTATTGGATTCACCCCCAAAATTCGAAATTGAGTTTTCAACAGATCTTCACGTCTCCTGAACCCAAAAAATTTTGTTCATTGGTCTGTGTGTCTGTCTATGTGTGAACAAAATATCTCTAACGAAAAGATATATGGCGTTGAGAATGTCATATATAAGTTTTGTGTACTATCTAGATGCGACAGCAAGCTTTTGAAGAAAATCGCACCCGGTATATTATTAATTTTTGAATAGAGCTCAAAATGTTAGAGAAAATGTGTCTCTTGAACTAACGCTCTATTTTGTATTTTAACTCTTAGCAGAATATGGCGTGGTGTAAGGATCAGGCTAAGAAATGCTTCGGGCTCTTACTATTGAACAGTAGATTAATAAAAGAATCGGGCGCCATGTCGTTATTCAACAAATAAACAAACCTAGCTAGCAAAAGAAATCAACACCTACCTTGGAAGCTTTGCTGAATACCGCAATCTAATTGTAGTAATGCTAGCAACAACAAATACTAACAGTAATAGTAAAAAAAAAATTAATATTCAACAAAAACAAATCAAGGTTGGCGTTACCCAACTTAAACACAAATATAATTGTATACCGAGACAAAACAGACAAAACAACATTTTAAAAAACTTCAAATCGAAGTAGCATTTCAGAACTCTCTAGTTATATTTTAAATTACAACTTCAGGCTAACATCTGTGCAATCGCAAATGAAATAAACATATATAACGCCAAGGGCGCTATCTGAGATACAGTATACACGCTATTTCAGCAATTTCAAATTATTTAAATACTCGCGCTTTTGCTGTAATAACAATTGAGCCAAAGATTGATTTGACACGCTCAAGTTGAGTTGCTAAGATCTTAGTAGGAACTGACATAAGTTTGCGGCATCATGCCTTTGTCGATAAAAAACAGAGCTGATAATGGCATATACTTACAGATTAATTAATGATGAATTTCAGCAATCGACAAGAAAGTCCTGATTTTATGAAGACTCAAAGCCAACTGACTGCATGATTCTCAGAATCCCAAGGTCGACACTTGAAAAGAGAACTAGCACCAAAGTGAAGGAAAACGTTAGCTCCAGGATGATAAATCTAAGCCTTTGTGAGAGCTCACACAGCTGCTTGATTTGTGAGGCAATACTAGCGGTTTCTAGCTCAAACTAGCCCATACTAAAAGGCTCAAATATTGAAAAATTATAAAACGAAACTATGCAGGCAAAAGCAATCTTACCGATGATGTTAAGGTCTAATTTAGAAGACGTATCGCAGCGACTTTGATGAGCGGAAGCGCAGAGCAATCCAGCCTAAATAACCAAAATTATTACTCAAAGAATACAATTAGAAGAAACGCTCTTACACACGCCTGCTGCTATTAGCCTGAATTCTCTTGCGACAAAATATAGCTACAAAGTGGTCCGAAAATAGGTGTTAAATGTATTAAAGCGCTTTTGAATAAAAATTTAAACGAGGCGATACATAAAGAATCTACCCATATGCTTTATTTAAATACAATCAACATTACAGTTAAGAGAAGATTTTAAAAATTCATTTTATTTCAATTTCGGATCATTATTGGGCTTTTTAGGAATTGATTTTCAAGTCTTCGAAAATAATTTCTAGCACAGCGTTGTCGGTCAGCGTACGACATAAAGGTTGGTAGCAGCAACGACATCCATTTGACATTTACTATAATTTATTTATTATATACCAAAAGAAAACAACAGGTATGAAACCTAATTACAGTTTTCTTAATGTACCTCAATTAAAAAGAGAAATACATTTAAATTCAAATTGACTGATATCAAGTCAAATTAAAAGTCAGATTAAAAATTAAAATTAGATCCACAATCATATCATAATCAAAACGTGAGAGGGTCATAAGTTGTAAATGTGTACTAATGTCAATTTAACAACAGTGGCAGTGACAACAAAAAGGTTGAAAGTCAGAATAGAAAAGTGGAGAATTCTGTCTGCAGGACGTACGACAGAATTTAACTTCTAATAATTCCGCGTGCCGAATTCTACGTGAGGAAATATATAGTTTAATTGTCAATAGCAAGAGTGGTGAGTCCAGTAAGTTGTTAAATACTTTATATAAAAATAATATATGATATACCGTCCTTCTATATTCAAATTTAGGTTACATTCTTGCGTAATAGGCTGAAAAGATGCAATTCGGGGTTGACTGCGTGTCGTTTAAAGTACATAAATTTAATAAACTTATATTGCACTCTTTCTATTTTTCTTATAGTAGTAGCAATATGTGGTGACCAGATAACCGCAGCATACTTCAGTCGCGAGCGTATGAAAGTATTGTATTACATATGCAGACTCTGAGCATTCTTAAAGCGAGTAGAATTCCTTACAATAAATCCTAGCATTTTTAAGCTTTTGTTGCAGATACTCTCGATGTGAAGCTCTAATTTCAGAAACGACACGAAGTGTATGCCAAGGTCTCTAGTCTCGTACCTCTTTTTTATCCGAATATTGTTCATTTTATAAATTTCTAAACTATAATTTTGCTTCAAGTTATATGACATAACAAAACATTTACTGACATTGAAGAAAAGCTTATTTTTCACACTCCATAAATAGATACTCTCGATATCTCGTTGCAATAGTTGTATGTCGCCGACGCTCACTATCGGACGATAAATGTTTAAAACATCTGCATCTAACAAATATGATGTACTACTCGTTAAACAATTCGGTAAGACATTGATTAATAGTATAAAAAATAGAGAATTCGACCCCTGTGATACCTGATGTAGCACAATACGGAGAAGTAGGTAGACATGGAATTTTGTTTTTATGTTTAAGAAAATTAAAACTCCCTAGAATCTCTCTCTGACACTATGTCAGAATCAGCTGTTATGTACAGGAGACTCACGAAAGTGTCTAATTTGATATTTTGAGGTTAAACGTACAATGTTGCCAGTGCTTTCATACTTTGCTTGCCACTAGGTATAATATGTATGGACATCAGCGTTATGGATACCTATCTGTCAAATTGTAATACTAGAGCAATATGCCAAAAGTAATTTGCTAAATGCACAACAATATCGTATTGACATTTTGTCGCCGTTTTTTGAAGAGTTACGTGACGATGAATTACAAAAGGGTTACTTTCAATAAGATGGGGCAAAACTTCACACAACACAAGAATATTTAAATTTACTTGGAGAGTTTTACGAAAACAAAGTTATTAGTCAAAACATGTCTACAGTGCGGCCTCCGAAGTCTTGTGACTTAACTCCTTGCAATTTTCCTCTGTGGCCATAAAAAAATCCATTTTTCAACTTCCACTAGACAATATTCAGCAACTTTAACAAAGAAGTAGTGGAAAAAATGAAGAAATCAATAATAATGCCGTAATATTAAGATTTAAGAATAGAACGAGTTAAGGAGTTTACTTCCTTAGGAACATTAATCTCTGAAAACTTAACTTACACACAAGAAATTAAATCAAGGTTAATAGCATCGAGATGTGCGGGCGCAAAGTAAAATGTAAATTAAGAAAAACAAAATTACTACATTTTTAATTTATTCAATTAACAATTTACAATTATATATAAATAACTTATAAATTACTACTTATTTACAAAATTGATAATTAAATTACTGCAATTAGTAAAATTGACAGTAGCAGGTGCACTAGAAACCTTAAGATTAGTACCACTGTTATTTATAATGGGTGAGTTGTCATGAAGAATGTTATAACTACCATTAATGCTAACAGAAGAACAATTGTTAAGAAAAGTAAAATTATTGTTAAGTAAATTTGGATCCATTTGGTTCAGATTTTTTTTGGCAGTATTCATCTTGCTTTGTTTTGAGTCTGCAATATACCCTTCGGCCACAGAAGCCGATCTCCAACCTCCGTGACGTTTTAATCCGGTCATGGATGCCCCTGCGTCAGCATATAAAGTAGCAGACGATCTTCGAAGACAGTGTCCTGTAAATTTCTCTGGATTTGGTAGCCCCAAAAAATTTGTAATTTCTTTCCCCATTCCTCCAAATTTGTTAATGCCAATTATCTGTTTAGTGCATTTGGCACTTTGATAATTGACAAAAAAATTAGTCCGATGGTGTGTTCAATACACGAAGGACTGCATATTTTTTGACAATATCATAAAAACTTCCGGTGAAGGAAAAGTTACAAGGCACCTTTATTTTGGTGTGCGGGACAAATACTTGAATGCAACCATCGAAGAATTTTACTTCACCAATTTTCATGGTATAAAGTTCATTTGAATGGAAAGCCCCCATCACCCCCACACATTGTCTTATTTAAAGTTAATAATAAATTAGCAAATAAATTGTTACCTTTGTTGCGAGATATTTAACATCAGGCGCTACCTTAATAAAGTTTTTAATTTAGTCCTCATTAAATGCCTCCGACTTTTTTGGTTGATAACCTTCCGCCTTTCTCTTTAGCAGAGCACGTACTCGCCCGTAAGACTCGACGTTCACGTTATGCTTTATATTGAGAGTACTTTTAAGCATCGAATAGTGAGTCCACAACGTTGATGATTTGAATTTTTCACTTATTTCCTTAAAGTAAACGAGCACAGTATCTTCACAATCTGTTAAATTATAACACAATCTGTTAAATTATATGATCAAATTTCCACGCCTATGGATGTAAAATCGGGTGTACCTCAGGGATCCATATTGGGACCCTTGTTATACACAATATACACGTTAAAATTAAATAGAGTTTTAAAGTACTGTAGCTGTCATCAGTATGCTGATGATACCCAGATTTACTTGTCTTTTAAACCGGAAGATGTAGGATTGGCATGTAGACAATTAAATGAGGATATTTGTAGTTTAGTACAAGAGTCTTCTAAGCATTGTTTAATCATCAATGCTTCGAAAACGCACGCCATTGTATTTGGAGCTAAAAACTTAAGACAAGCTATATCACCAGACATCTCCATTTTAATTAATAACGAATCAGTTGACCTAGTCACTGCAGTTAACAACTTGGGTTTGACAATTGATGCTGAGCTACGTTTTTCAAAGTGTCAAAAGTTATCAAAGCTGGATTTTTAAATTTAAAAATGCTATTTCCACATAGAAATGAACTAACCGTTGAAGCTAAAATTATCCTGTGTGAAGCACTTGTGCTATCGCATTTAAATTTTTGCAATGTAGTTTATGGCCCATGCTTAAAGGTTATGGATAAAAAAAGGTTACAACGTGTTCAAAATTCTTGTCTACGGTTCATTTATGGTATTCGTAAATACATGCCAATATCTCATAAACTGAGGGATGCTAGTTGGTTGAATATTCAAAATAGATTTACTCTTCACTCTGCGGTCACATTTCACAAAATTATTACGGAAAAATGTCCTAAATATTTGTGTAGAAAGATAACGTATAGATCGGATGTTCACAATGTAAATGTTCGCTCCAGGGGTATGTTAACAACTCCCATGCACAATACTGAAAACCTTAAATCTTCTTTTAGATACCAAATCGGCAACATTTACAATTCAGTACCATCTACATACAAGACATTAAATACCGATATATTTAAAAAACGCTACAAAAAATATTATTTACTACGCAGTCATAGCATGGAATTTATACACTAGGTAATTTATATTCTTATATGGGTATTTCGCCACTCTGCAAATTAAAATATTAAATAACGAAAATATTAACAACGAACGTTTCGAGGGACAATCTGCCCTCGTTATCAACGAATAACAAATAAAACTAACAAGAAACTTATCTTTTTTTCACAGGAAGGAAAAACGACCAACCTCCAATGAATTTTTTGACATTGACGTTTGTTGATATCTGTACCTACTTGATCTCATCTTTAAGAATCGATAGCCAACTATTGTCTAAAAATATTGAGAAAGACGACACGCATTTTTCTTCGTTAAGTAAAATATATGCCGTTTCCTTAATTTTTCGCCTAGTTGACATCGATTCTTTAGACAAGATCTTTGTGTTGTCCCATTGTATTTTATGGTTTTCATCCCAAGCATGTTCTGCCAGCTTAGACTTATTGAATTGATACGTTTTCAACATATTTTTATGTTCTTTAACTCTAACTGCTAAAGGCCTGGATGTTTCATCAAAGATCTTGTCTAAAGAATCGATGTCAACTAAGCGAAAAATTAAGGAAACGGCATATATTTTACTTAACGAAGAAAAATGCGTGTCGTCTTTCTCAATATTTTTAGACAATAGTTGGCTATCGATTCTTAAAGATGAGATCAAGTAGGTACAGATATCAACAAACGCCAATGTTAAAAAATTCATTGGAGGTTGGTCGTTTTTCCTTCCTGTGAAAAAAAGATAAGTTTCTTGTTAGTTTTATTTGTTATTCGTTGATAACGAGGGCAGATTGTCCCTCGAAACGTTCGTTGTTAATATTTTCGTTATTTAATATTTTAATTTGCAGAGTGGCGAAATACCCATATAAGAATATGAATTATAAATTCACGCCACAAAGAAGTTTCAGAGATTATCTTATACACTAGGTCTCTATACTACATTTACAATTCGGCTAATATTTGGGTGCTTCGGATATGCATTGGTATGCACTGTACAGATTGTATATATTTGCGCATAGAACGCTATTATTATTATTTTAGTCTTTATATTTTGTTAGGTTAAGTGGTCGAGCAACATATGTTGAACTTCGCCTTTTTTCTTGTAGTTACTACTATATGAGAAAATAAAGTCAAATATTATTATTATTATTATTATTATTATTATGTTTTGTTTTTTAGCCGCCATTCTTTGAAACTGTTGTACACAATTTCATAGTTTTTTCTCGATTGTTCTGTTAGCAAATCCAACGAAACTGCCTTTGCTGCATTTGTGATGTCTGGTGGAGTACACTGAATTTCATTTTTGCCGTCTTCTATGTCCATTATCCAACTTAGCTTTTACACACAATGATAAAAATGCTATTTTCCGGTTTTGAAAATCAAACGTACAATTTAAGGTTATGTCACTGCGTTCGCTCGTGTTCTAAACAATTCTCGTGTAATATGGCCAGTTACATTGTAGTTAGACAATGGCCCCTTGTGTAAACTGCAAGCTTGCAACCTTGATAAGATAATATCTCCTTTGTGTAAACTGCAAGTCTGCAAACCTTGAACGCACTTGGCTTCCTGTCTCACGCTCCCTTTTTTAGATAACGCTTATCTTAGCTGATTAGACATAGTATATATACAAGTAGTTTGCATCTTTTTATTAAGCTCCAATCAGTCGATAAGTTCCAGTGTGTTCGTATCATAGCTAGATGTAAGATATTGTCCGGCGGCTAGCTGTGGGCTTCCAATGTTATATTTCATTCTAAAATTTTAAAAAACGCGTTTTAATAAAACTGGCCTACATTATACACTCATTACATAATATACTATTGTATACAATTTATAATTACAATAAAAAAACGACTTTCATGATACCATTATGCCTACTCAACAAAGTATGACACGTATTCAGAATCAGCAAGTTGTCTTTCATGAAATTTATCTTAACCAATAATAAAAGTGGCACAAAATCCAAAACAGAATCTAGCAACCACGTTTTGTACATTAACATAAAATTATCATTTTGTATAAAATGGGCATAACCTAACTTTTCTTAATAACTGACAGCATATTTACAGGGTGAAATTCATCACCCTAACATGGCCTCCTATCTGGTAAATAACTATTGAACGTTTTATACTGACATCGATGATCTAAGTATGACCGAAAAAATGTAATTAAATCCGTCCTAAATCCAAATGTAGTTAACTTGTGTACCAAGACATCATGATCTACTTTATCAAATGCCTTGGAGAAATCGGTGTAGGTCACATCAACGAGTCCGTTCTGCTCAAGGAATTTGCTAACATCATCGCAAGATATGGGTAAATTAGTAGTAACTGACCGTCTTTTAACAAACCCATGTTGCTCAAAGCATATATAATTGTTAACAGGTTCAATGTTAATGAATTTCCTTAAATAACACGTATCCAAAAGTTTAGCAGGAGTGGAGAGTATAGAAATTGGACGATAATTAGAGAAATTATTTTTGTCCCCAGTTTTATGTACAGTAATTACTTCAGTTTCCTTCCATTTAGTAGAATAATATGTTTACTACTGTTTGTAGTATCATCTAGTCCTGTTTCTGTAAGTAAAATTGCATCATAATCCTCCAAAATTAAGTTTCTATATAAGTAATTTAACTTTGTTTTTAATCCTCTCACATTTTGATAGTAGAACCTAAATGTAGTATGCATTAAGTATTAAACTAACTTATTTGAGAAAGCTTGGACCATCTCTAGTCCTTACATTTTTTATTCCAATCTTATCTGCAGCACAATTCAACAAATCAACTCGGAATTTTCTTAAGTCCTCTTTGATAACAATGATCGATCCTTTCAGCTTCTTTTTGTATCGAAACACAGTATCGCGATGACGGAAGCTGCTAAATGTAACTACCATTGCACGTGGTCGTTTCAAATTGGTATTAGGGTGAGAATTAAAATTATAAGGACACCGGTCGATAAACTCGGGTACAATCTTCACTACCGGTCTATGATTGAAAACATGCAGCACTTATTCCTCAAGGTTCTCGTCATTGTTTTCAGCAACACTGTAACGTTTCGCTCCTGATTAAGCGCTACTGAAACTTAATCTGAAATTTAAAGCGCTTAATCTTCGCGTTTTTGGCGTTACAAGAATCCCAGTCCGCTCGAGCCTCAAGTTCGCCGTTGTAAGCTAGTGAAACGAGAAAACGTCCCCGCATTCCCGTTTCTGCTTTGATGCAAGAGAAGGGAATTTGATAACAAGGTTTAAAATGAACTGGTTCCGCGAACTCGAGGAAATTTTATTCCGGTAAAGCAAACTTTGCTTCTCCAGATCGATCCCGGGGCCCCAGCTGCGGAAGGGATTTGCTCCTACCTCAGCTGAGCCACCAAAATTAGATCAGAATTATTCCAGAAATATTCGAGTAAATCTCGAACCAGTTTCCCCAGGAACCCGCTATTAAATAGCCTGTCCTACTATTGAAAGTTATATAGCGCATATCTGAGTATCGGAGTACGCTAATTTAAATAACTTAACATTCCCGAGACCCCCTGTAACTGCTTAATTTGAAATAGCACACCCCTGAGTATTCGAAGTGCACCCTTTTGAATAATTTAACATTCCCGAAAACCCTGTATCTGCGTAGTTTAAAATCATGCACATCGGAGTATCGGAGTGCGATATTTTAGACTAAGCCGAAGCTCTAAAGCTCAGCTAACTTCTTAGTTAAAAATAACGTACATCTGAGTGCGCTATTTTCGAATATTTCGAAGCCTGACTGTATTTCCACAGTCCAGCGACAACTAAACCTCTTTAGGCCAAAACTCGTCCCGACCCTCCCGGCAAAGTGTGCGACTTCCCCAGGCCTAAGAGAATTATGTACTTGTACTGTAGGAGTTCGTCTGCTCCTCCGGGAAGCTAGCCTGGGCACGCGCGACCAGGTAGCTAAGGGCGCGGAAGAATTTGACCCCTGGCGCGAGGTCGAAGTTATTACCTGAGCTTATCAGAACGCGACCCGGACGTTCACCTGCACTTCGAATATCTATATGCTAACGATATCATAGCCTCAGTTAATTATTTGTAATTAAAACGAACTATAATTATTCAGTTTGTTTACAATAGTTCCAGCTGCCAATAATTAGGTTACTGTGTTACAGTTCTACCAACGCTAGCCAAATCCCATGTTGGTTCCAGCGACCGCCCATATCGGGGATCCCGGACGAACGCACAGGCAATTGAGGTTGCCTACCTTTCCGACACCAAACTGAAGTATTAATTCAAATAGAATTGACTTTGTACATAGTTGTGAATATTATTTATTTAGTTATTTTCCAAATGTACATAGTGTTCAATAAATGTAATTTATGTTAGTTGGTATTTTTTAAATCAGTCAATGTATAAGTAAATCGAACCTGGATCCAATAAGAGTTGCCCACTTATTTGCAGCAAAGTTAATTAATGCCATTATTAAATAAATATACCAGGAAGCGTTGCAACATCAAATATCCTAACGCTGTTTCGCCTAGTGAACCGCTCCAGTGAGTATCCATTTTTATAGTACTTCATTATCCTTCTCCAAGTCAGCGACCGTATTTTCCAAAATACTACATTTTCCAATTAGCTGTTCTAATTTCTCAAATCTATGTTCTAATTTTCCCTCCACATTATCAGCTAACTTTGACAATAACGCGTCCAGTATTTCACTTTTTGTGAGATGTTCCTCAATAACACTTTGAGCACATTTGTTAACATCACTTAATTGGCTTTGAATAAGAACCATGTTGCGGTAGACTATATGGAAACTTAGCAGAATTTTCCACAATATTTAAACCCGGGAACAATCGTTCATGCGTCTACTCCCTGCGACAGCCAGTAATCGAATCTCTTGTATACATTTGCGACATTTTGAACCAAAACTACAATAATTGTAAGTAATTTTAACCCTAGAACGACACGGTGATTAAATTTGACGCAAACCACACTTCAAATTTTTCTATAATATGGGAATGGGAACTTTTTTGTCCAAGTTGAAAGAAAATGTTATACTTGAGGGTCAGTATTACAATATTATATTAACAAATACAGTTTAAAATAATATAAAAGCTAAAATCACATTTTTTGTAATATAAATGTTTTTTTCCTCTGCCAGTGCTTTGATAATGTTCTTGGAAAATGTTTTGTCAATATGTTTGTATATAAACTGCTCAACAATTGAAGTGGCCCATCAAAAAATTAACATACAGCAGCAAAATAATTGCAAATGGAAGAACGAAATAGTATATGTTAATATGTTTTAATATAGTTTCTTTGTAATTAACAGTAATTTGGAGTCTTTAACACAATTAATAATAAAACAATAAAGTAACAGAAAAACTTTTATTTTATATTTTTAAACGCAGTTTTTAAATATTGAGTAGGATCGCCTCTTACTCGATATACTTCCTGACATCGTCTGGGTATACTATAAGAACACAAACTGCATTAAAACAATATAAATAAATTATTAGTAAAAATACCTTTACGATTAAAGTAATAAATATTAAATTTTATAGCGCAATAATGTAGCAATCTTATTTTATTTCTTACAGAAGCTTGTATCAACAAATACCACACTTGACAGCTACATACGATATTGTTTTGTTTTAAAATAAACATGGTAGCATAATTTTTGTTGCTGGGCCACTTCAATTATTGAGCAGTTTATATGAAACAAATGAATGTATTTCAACAAAATTTAGCATCCCGTAATGAATTCATACGGCTATCTCCGCGTTTTTCTAGCCACCGTTGTCGGTCATCTTCTTCATATTCGTTAACAGTAGGATCAATCTCATCTTCACTCTCGCTCTCCTTGAAATTTTCCTTATCACTCGAAATCTCGTATAAGTTATCTGATCTGCATCCGTACGGTGGCTCTTATTTGGATCCATTTTGATTACTTTAAGAATAAAAACTTCAGTTTGAATGAAGAAATCGAAGACCATTCGTTAACTTAGAACATGCATATTTGTTACACTAACCATACGGTGGTGTCCTATATGACATAATAACGGAGAAACAGTAGAAATCCACAAAACTCAAAAAAATGCAACCTACCGCTTGTAAGGCTCTATGATTAGTAAAGGTACCGGGCGCTGGACTGTCTAGGTGCAAATATCCATGTAAATGTTAACCTATGGGTCATGGGCGACCCCACGGTGTGATTCTAGGGTTAAGAGTGAAAAAAGTGAAAACGCCAACATAAATGTTTTCAAAGCCACATTGATTACTTATTACCATTTAATTAGAAAAAATTAGATATTAAAAGTTTTTATCCACAATCACCTTACAATTGAAGTTTCATCCACACTTATGAACCGTCTAAAGTACCACTTTATCCACTAGTGGAATAATGAAATTACTTTATCCCACTAGTGGGTTAAAACCATGTCACTTACTACTACATTGTTGGTAGCACTGTCAAGCTATGCCAAATTCGAAATTTGTAGGTTAAGTTTTGCGTCAATCTGTGTCAAATAACAAACAAAACTTAACCTTTTTACCTCTCGAATTTGGCATAGACTGACAATACACTTCAGTACTGCCAAACGTATAACATTTGATCTTGTCACTATGACTTTTCATGGCTGCCAATACAAAACGCATGTTTTTTTAGATATTTATTGAGTTGTTGGATAAAACGTTGTATTGCATTCGTGTTTAGTTGCGTTCTATCCACTTAAGAAAATTAAACGCTCGAACTGCGTTCTCGCGTTTAAACATTCTTGCGTGGATAAAACGCCATCTAAAACACTTATACAATAAATAACTATAATGCACTGTAATTTCGGATGTATTTGTCCCAGTTAGAAAGTAAGCATACCAGAATATTTCTTATCGGTGGTAGTATAGAAGGGTACCATGGTACAAAATAATGTAGTTCCGCTTGAAAAAATTGAGTTTAGTGCCTGAACCATTTTGAAAAGTTTTGTTTATTCAGAAATCATGTAATTTAGTATTTTCGACGTAATTTCCGTTTCAATAACATTATATGAGTCGATTGAAATAAATCTGAAGAGTCAAGGCACACTGAAATTCAAAAATAAAAATTAAATTTGAAATGTTACTTATATGGTATTATTAGATTTAGAAAATTATGTAGATCCAAAAATTTAATGATATACAGGGTGTTCTATTTGATAATCAAAAGTTGGTATCACTTCCGTTGTAACCGGAAGTGGAAAAATTTAATTATATGTCGAAAACTGTTGTTTATTTAGTACATAGGATGCACCAAGTTTCAAAAATGTACCATGATCATGTTACACCAGCTACATGCGAATCAGTACCAGCAATGAAAAGAAACTGGAAATAAGTAAGTGATGTTTTAAGGTAGATACCGAAAGTTTAAATGAATACTGGTGTTGAATAAAAAAATAAATGGAGAAAATAGGCTTCAAAATAGTATACCCCCATCAGTGTATGAACCGCTTAAACTGTATATAGTCAAGTAATCTTAGTTTCACACTTGCAATCTCACTAGTTATTTGTTTTGTTCTCATTCTATCGGGTGAATATTCCGAAACCGAACATAGGCAATTAACATGGGAAAAAGGTTTTTTGCACATTGCTGCTCCCCATTTTAACTTAGAGGGTTTATAATGACACCAATCGAAAGAAGATTTTTTTCTCATCTAATGATATGCGAATTAGTTAATTTTCAGTTGTATTTCTTATAATTTTATCAAAAATTCGCAATAAATTTAATTCGGAAAATTATGTTGAGCCATGACTATAAACAGATTCAAACGTCATTCAAGTGACAGATTCATTATGGTGTTGGCGACTATAATTTTAAGATTTCCAATTTTCTTTACTGAAATCAATTGGAGGGCCCCCTGGAGAAAAGCGGAGCGCCGAGGGCCCTCCTGGTAAAGGGTGGAGCTTCGAGGGCCCCCTTGGAGAAGGGCGGAGCCCCAAGGGCCTCCTTGGAGAGGAGCGGAGCTCCGAGGGCCCCCTTGGAGAGGGGCGAAGCCCCGGGGACCCCTTGGAGAGAGGTGGAGCCCCGAGGGCCCCCTTCTTTGGTCAGGTGGACGGCAGAGGGAGGCAGGGGCGGAGTGTGTAACAAAACGGAATGGCCCAACGTAATAAGCTTAAAAATGGTGGTAAATTGATTAGAATAGACCGCGCAATAGCGCGCGCAGCCCCGTTTATTTTCGATAAAATAATAAAGAAATACAGCTGAAAATTAACTAATTCGCATATCATTAGATGAGAAAAAAAATCTTCTTTCGATTGGTGGCATTATAAACCCTCTTAAGTTAAAATGGGGAGCAGAAATCTGCGAAAAACCTTTTTCCCATGTCAATTGCCTATGTTCGGTTTTGGAATATTCACCCGGTATGTGCATTTGATATTTATCTATTTTCAATGTCTTCCAACAGATGTGAAAATATGAATGCATTTTACTGTCGCTAATGTTTCACATTACAACTTCGCTGTAGCATACAGTGATAAGGTTTTGTAATGGACTTTCACATCCTGCTATCAACTTAACCATTGGCTACCATAAAAACCATCAAACGATTTATCAGGAATGACTGTACGACCATGTTTCAGCCCACATTTGAATTAAGATAAGATGCTTCGGAAAATGTGTTTACCAAAACAATTACTAATTTCGAATACAAAATCTTCGTGTTTAAAAATAACGAATTGAATAAGAACAACACGACATTTTTAAGGTTAATAAACACAAACTATAAACAAATGCCAAGTAAATATAGCCGCGTTCATCATTATTTACACTTTCTATCTCAAAAGAATTTAATGTTCTCATTCTGACTCCAGTTCCAAACTACAGAATTCCAGTTTACTGCACGGTCTACGCTCACAAACAGATAACAGAAGTTTGTCTCCCAAGTAGGTAGTTTACGACAATATTTATCACATTTATCTGTTTATGAAAGTCGGCACATGTTATGCAGTATTCACCAACACTTCAATTCGACAATACATCAGCAGTGCAACCTTTCCCTGAAATTTCGGATTGGATGGCGTAGCGCCGGCAACGCTGATACTAAGCAAGTAGTAGATACGGCACCGAAGAATAGTGTTTCCACCTTGAAATCTTGTGACTGGAGTGAGGAAACCCGATATCTGGAGGAAGTGTGGCGGTTAAACTGCCCGAGTATCACATTCATGAACAAAGCACTAAAAAGATTTCAGGTGAAGTGGGCCGTTTGTCTCGAAATACATCGGCTGTCTTAAGGCAGATAAGAATGGCGGCATTTGATATGCTTCCCAGTGCTGTGGCTTTCGTGGATGACCGAGTAAGTGCGTTTATTTGCTGATAATATAATTTAATCTATACCTTATCGCCGACCTGGTTAATTCGATACAGAGTGTCACGGTCGCTTTAATACCCTGACAGTTGTGCGGCTTCCTTGTTTAACGAAGATTCCACACTGTACTACGTTTATATAGGAAACTGTACAGCGAAGGTCAAAGGTCACCCTTCTTTGCGATAAAATTAAGACTGTCTAGAAACGTACGTGAACGAATCAGAATGAAAATCATGTCAAATTATAGCTACCGCCGAAAAATTTAGTCTTGTAAAGTAACATTTCCTAAACCTGGTTTCTTTATAATGCTGGCACTGCTGGCACAGACGTCAGCAACGCAGTGAATTAAATATTAGTAAATAAATTTTGAAATATCTTCGTTATTTACTACACTACAAACTTGATGTAATCAATAATTGTTTTCAAGAGAAATAAAATTGATTTCAGGAACTAATAAAGTTGGCAATTAGATGCCATAATGTACTATTACTACAAAAAAAAACTAAGAGCGCGTTTTTTACTGTGTAAATCTGAATTGTAATTCGGCAACTGAGATTTGCATAAATTTAAAATTATTTCAAATCGTCACTGTCAATTGTGCCTAGAGTAGGTTTAGCTGGAAGGGCTAGGATGATTTCTTGCTTAGAAAACGATATAACTATTCGGTAAATTGCACAGGATATCGGTTTCAACAGAAGTACAAATCTTTCAATTAAAAAGATATTCAAATTTGATATGACATATGACAGGTTAGAATTATTTGCATGACAGTCAACGTTATTTAATAACCTAAAATAATAAAATGTCATGGCTAATGGATTTACAAGTTGTCCAAGTTTTTTATTGGTAGGAATAGGCAGTAGTACATAACTACAAAACTCTTCTTCGCGAACTCATATGCATTAGAGATGTGACTATTTTTTACATAATCGGAGTTCAAATGATTCTTGTGTCGTATGGATATCTTACCATATTGTTTTTATTAATATTTGAGTGTTATTAAAAAGTTATAATGCTATGAAATAAGTTACCAAATTAAGGTATGCAGATTCAATATCATAACAAATTATTTCGACTATTTATTAATTTTTGTGGTGATTCATTAGAATCTATTAAATATCAAACATTTGTCTCTTCCTATATACCGTTTATCATCATCATCATCGCTTTCAAGGCCTTTGGGTTGTTCCGACTCTAGTCGCCATCTCTTCTTGGTCATCCCACGTCACGTCTCCCTTTGGGTTTGTAATTGGGAGTCTTGTTATATCAAGGGCCGTAACTAAGTATAGGCCAAGTAGGCCCCCACCTACAGGCGCAAGCGGCAAGGGGCGGCATAATGGAACTGAAAAAAAAGAATTTCGTTCGAATTAATAAAAAACAAATAAACAAGTGGTCAATGTTACAAACAAATTACTTTGTAATATTAACGATTTTAGCTCAGATAATGCTAATTATAATAACGGCGTTTGTTTTATAATTCCCACCTATATCAATGAAAACATTAGAATTATTAGCTTGTTAGCCCAGCGCATAAGTGGCCTTAATCTAATTATAAAAATGTTTCAATTTTTAAAACAACGTAATACAGCAGTGGCGACAAACTAACTTAAATTTTAAACAATTGTTGGAAGCGGTTCCGCTGAATGCACATAGCACATATATATTCACTGCTTTGGGCTCATCGCTGGTACAGTTCCAACAATCAGTAGAACCCTACAGACCGATTTTGAGAGCTTACTTGTTCCACTACTAAGGTATTTTTCGCTGCAATCACTTTCCCGCTAGAATTTGTTCAATTTAAGATACGAGTACTTCTGCAACCCTACACGGTGGCAGCTTTTATATAAAAAAAAATAATTATCGAAATCGGCCTGATGCAAGGCTCATACTACGTGCCGATAGAAAAGGCTTCACGTTTTTTAATATATTGATTACTACTACAAAACAGTGTAGCAGTGTGGCTGCGAATACAGAACCTTATTCTACGTTCATACAGTGTGTTTCACTTTACATGGAAGCACCCCTGTATTTTCTTTGTTTTTGTATGAATCGATTCGAATTTTTTACCAGTTGTACAACTCACCAAGTGGCATCTATTCATGTCCTTGAGCGCAAATGACGTTATTAGCCTGGCCTACTACGATCAAGAACATGGGTCCTATTGTCAATATTTTGCATCGCGTTCGAGTTACAGCAAAAAGTTGTTAAGAAAAGTTGTTTAGAATCAAAAGAATACCCCAAATACCGATTTTCGTTTAATAATTCGAATTTTTAATTTTCATCCATAAATTTGTCAAAGTCCCAAATTTCAACTTTTAATTTGGTATCAAATGGTGCCATGGAGACCCAACATTTTCATTATTGTTGCAAACGTCATTAGCTTTTAATAATGGCTGAATTACGCTTAACTGTAGCTGAGAAAGTAGAAATAATTAGAATTACTGGTGAAAATGCAAGATCCAATAGAGAAGTAGCTAGAATATTTAATGGAAGGTATTCAGGGCGTGCACCTATTTATCCTGGCACTCAGTTTCTGACGATGCAAGCAGCGGCAAATTTTCGATGGTGCAATAATTACATTTAATGCCATATCTCAGGAGGATTAACGTCATAAATCGCCAAAATCATTTCCTCCAAAAGATGCTCTCGAACTATTCTTCTTGGTCTGGGGTCTGGGCTTAAAAACATTTCCAGTTAAATTAAAAAGTTGATTAATTTCTGAAACAGTGCCAGGAAAAATAGGTGCACGCCCTGAATACCTTCCATTAAATATTCTAGCTACTTCTCTATTGGATCTTGCATTTTCACCAGTGATTCTAATTATTTCTACTTTCTCAGCTACAGTTAAGCGTAATTCAGCCATTATTAAAAGCTAATGACGTTTGCAACAATAATGAAAATGTTGGTTCTCCATGGCACCATTTGATACCAAATTAAAAGTTGAAATTTGGGACTTGGACAAATTTATGGATGAAAATTAAAAATTCGAATTATTAAACTAAAATCGGTATTTGGGGTATTCTTTTGATTCTAAACAACTTTTCTTAATAACTTTTTGCTGTAACTCGAACGCGATGCAAAATATTGACAATAGGACCCATGTTCTTGATCGTAGTAGGCCAGGCTAATAACGTCATTTGCGCTCAAGGACATGAATAGATGCCACTTGGTGAGTTGTACAACTGGTAAAAAATTCAAATCGATTCATACAAAAACAAAGAAAATACAGGGGTGCTTCCATGTAAAGTGAAACACACTGTATGTTACTACGCATAACAATATGTAATTATTTGTTTATATTGTATTATTTTAACATATTGATGTCTTTACTAGCTTTTGAGCGTACCACATATGTTATCCTGTACATAAAAAAGTTACAAAAGAAAACGTTTTCAACATATTTAATACAGATAGCGCCCTGCAAGAAAAACAACTCTTACTAGATCGAATTATGAAGCCTTCCAAGTTACCTACAAAATAGGTAAAAAATACCTTAATGCTGTTAACAATACAGCAACACTTAGTAATGCGAATTACATGAATTTGGAAATTTAAAAAAAACATTGCAGCCATTAGGATTTGAACTCGCGTTCACTGATAAATGCATCTGCTTATCGTTGCGCTATAAATGACGCAGTGGCATTCCGATTAGGAAGACGATGAAATGGTGATGCAGAGACGCAAGTACACCATATGGTTATACAGGGTGATTCACGAATAGTGTCTAATTTAGCGCCTTTTTTCTACAACACAATTTGATTGACACTTTTGTTTCAATTTTTCTGAAATCATGATCACAGCATTTTATTCAAATTGAAAAACCGCGAAATATTATATGAGAGAGTCATTTGTGTTGCAGGAATAAAGGCGCTAAATCAGACACTCTGTATATAGGGATTTGTAAACTGTTCTACTTACTACATAATAATATGTACTTTTTTAAATTAGAATTGTGTTTTCTAATCTTGTTTTCTGTTCTCATTTTATTTGTGTTGTATTTTGACATTTTCTTATTTTAACATTTAATTGTTTATTTTTAAAAATTTTTAATAAGAAATGTTGGATTTATTTTTGAATACCTACCTGTTTGTTTGAATACATACATCATATATGCGGAGATAAATGTAGAAGTCATACAGTACCATTAGTATTTTTGTCACATATATCGTTTTTGTACTGAGGGGGCGCAAAAATGTTGGCTTGTCTACGATAAAAGTTTGCATAGTTACGGCTCTGGTTATATCCATTCTTTGCAAATGTGCTTCCCAGTTAATTCTTTGTTGATTTATTCTGCTATGCAATGTCGTTACTCCTAGTTCATTTCTTATTGTGCCATTGTTTATCCTATCCTCTCTTTTAGAGCCTTTTACTGCCCTTAGAAATTTCATTTCGGATGCTTGTGTTCTTGATTTGTTTTTTCAGACATCGCCCAAGCATCGTTTCCATCCAGTAGGATAGGGACTACCGTTGCATTATAGAATTGTATCTGGGTTTCTTTTCTTGCCTGCTTGCCAATGTATTTTCGTATTGTACCACACATTGCTTGGAAGTTTATTAAAAATTAATTACATGAAATACATAAACCAAGTTATTTTCATTCTTTTATTTTTTAATAAAGTTTCTGCACCTCTCAAACTTAGTATAATAGTAGCATAATAGAAACAAGCCGCCAGAATATTGAAAACAACCTTAAACTGGAAGATAATGCTAGTTTTTATTCTTACCCACAAAAAATTAGATTTGCCAATTTCAATTAACGTAATTTTTTGTTGGTGGGCGAGTAACGGCTAGAATTTTAATGGCAGCGCCAACCGAATGTATTTAAAATGCAACTTCCACCCTCTCACAAACAAAAACGGATCCCGACATTCCGAGATCTAGATTTCGCGTATGGGCCCGGAGGACAGGCAAAAGTTATAATCAGAGAAAAAAATACTTACCAAAGCAGCTTTGCCTTCATCCAATATTTCATAAAAAAATTAGTCAGTGATACGAAAGTGTTTATTAGCAAGTTGCACAATATACAATAGCTATTTATGCAACAAGTGCTAAAAGTTGAGGTTTATGCACGAGACATGAAAATTATGAGTTTCATAACATGTCGAGTGCATAAACCACTTTTAGCACGAGTTTTATACAATATTTTTTCTACGACCTTAAATTTACTGTTATTAATCCATAAATGTCGATTTAACAAAGGTTTGCATCTGCGACAATTATAATTTATGTCATAATAAACAGTAGCCCTTGACGCGCAGGTGAATGTTTGTGGAGGCAGTACTGTCAAAGTCAGTTATCAAAGGTAATCATTAATACTACACATCTGACTGTATTCATTACATAAAGCTTTAATTATTTAAAAAACCTTTACCTCTAATGCAAGACGTAACTAGAATAACTTTACAACTCCACTTCCAGTTCAAAAATTGTGGTTTATCACCTCACTTAACTTTATACCACACATGCGCTAAAAGTAAACAGCTGATTTCTTTAAACATGCTAAATTATAAAACGTCTCACTTTTAGTGAAACAAGCTAGTGCTAAAAGGCCTACTTTAGTGGTGGTCGTAGAAAAAATACAGGGTGTCCCTAAAATAATGGGACACCGATTAGTCATAGATTCCTTACGTCATAATAAATCCATTATACCCAATATAGCTTAGTACAAAGTCCCTTCAGTAAGAAGTTATAGGGCCTTGAAGTTCAATTTTTTATTTCTTATTATTTTTTTTTAATTTCCACAAATGTAGAGATATCGATTTGAATTTTGGTATACATACTTAGTATTATGTGCTGCATTAACAAAAAAAATTATAAATTAGACTCGACTGTAAAAGGCACTTTACCTATCTTTCAAAACTTTTTTTAGGTTTAACTTCGTTATCTGTAACTTTTTTTGAAATTTTAGGTTATTATCTGAAAGAGAATTAGAAAGCACAAAAATAATGTACTCTTAGTTCTTACGCCTAAAAGCAACCATTTACCTTAAAATGTCCATCAAAGGTTTTTAGTTGTCATAGACGTACGTAGCCATGATCACATAAACAATGGTTTTATGATTATAATCTAGTAAACAACATCAAGAAATCAATTAATAACGTTGGTGACATCAGTTTTTTGTCTTTTGTGCTTACGAAAATGCTGCGACATAACGAACCTTTCAGCATGGAGAATTCGTTATGTAGCGCCATTTCCTTAAACATAAAAGAACAAATTCTTATGTCACTAATATCATTAATTGATTTATCATTGTTTTTTACTAGATGACCATTGTTTTTATGATCATGGCTACTTGATAATTACAGGTCTTAATGACAACCAAAAACCTTTGATGGGCATTTTAAGGTAAACGGTTGCTTTTAGGCGTAAGAACTAAGAGTACATTATTTTTGTGCCTTTTAATTCGCTTTTAGAAAATAACCTAAAATTTTAAAAAAAGTTACAGATAACGAAGTTAGAGCGAAAAAAAGTTTATGAAGTTTTTTCCTATTAGTGCACTACAAAATAGTAAGCATGTATACCAAAATTCAAATCGACATCTTTACATTTGTGGAAATTAACAAAAAAATCAAAAATTGAACTTCGAGGCCCTATAACTTCTACTGAAGGGACTTTGTACTAAGGTATATTACGTTTAATCGATTTATTATGACGTAAGGAATCTATGACCAATAGGTGTCTCATTATTTAGGGACACCCCGTATATTCTATGTTTTTTACTTTCTCGCATACGGTAGTATAAAGTATTGTAATCGTCAAAAAAATCGACTTCGAGATTTTGACGAATCTTGACGTTTTAGACCTCCTAGAGTCCGAAAAACCATTTTTCGAATTATGTCTGTGTGTGTGTATGTGTGTGCGTGTGTGTGCGTGTGTGTGTGTGTGTGTGTGAACACGATACTTAAAAACGAAATAAGCTAGACCCTTGAAATTATGTACAATAGTCATTATTCAAAATTTGTAGATTCCTGTCAAATTTTGAGCGAAATCGGTTAACCGGAAGTGGCACTTTACCTAAACAGGTAGCGGTACCTATTCAAGTAAAGTACCAGTTTGCTTCGAGATATTTGAACAAAATTTTGTACATACATTTTTTATGTAGAAAAACTACCAGATATTACATTTCAGCATGATCGGTTAACAGAAGTGGCATTTTACCTAAACAGGTAGCGGTATCTATTCAAGTAAAGTACCAGTTGGCTTCAAGGTATTTGCACGAAATTTTGCACATACATTTATTATTGAGAAAAACTTCCAGATATAAAATTTCAGTATGATAGGTTAACCTAAAGCGGCACTTTACCTAAACAGGTAGTGGTTACCTGAAAATGTAATTTTTTCGTACACTAGCATTGAAGAGCTACTTTTCCGTACAATTTATTAATTAGAAAGTTGCACTTTGCGGTATTCGTACAGCAAAGTAGTATTTTGCGGTATTCGTACGGCAAAGTAGCACTTTGCCGTACGTTTCCTTAGTTACAACACATATAATATTACATTACATTAATATTACTCTACTTATTTGCTATATACGAGGATAAATTTAGTATTCCGTTTTGTATGCTAGTGTACGAAAAAATATTGTACGAAACTCGTATGAAAGTGCTTTTCCATACTCGTCTCGAAATTCCGGACTCGGCCTAACGGCCTCTTCCGGAAACATCTCACTCGTACTGAAAAGCTCCACTTTCTATACTTGTTACGTAAATTACTATTATCGCTGTATGTATATACATTGCAATAAAACTTTTCAAATTTGCTAGAAAACAAGGCGAATGCGAGAAAGTCTAGGGAAGCACACTCCCGATTTTTTATTTGTAAGTCAGTTACTCGTTATTAAGTATTCGTAGTTTTCTCTGCTGATAGCAATTTAATGCACCTAGTCTTTTTTTCTTTCATTGAGTTTCTTAAAAGAAATATAATCCTTTTCAACATAGGGATCCATCGCTCCGCTTCAGATGTAGACATAGGTGTTATCACTAACTCTTTTAAAAGTTTTAGAGTTTCTTGAAAACGATTAATGCATTTCGTCTTGTAAAAGTGATAACAGCGATACAGCTCCAGAAACATCTCGCAATTGTTCTCTTCTATAAATACATAAAGTATAGTTTTTACTCTACTATTCTTCAAAAAATCTCTAAAGGGCTTTACTCAGAACTTTCCTCGTAAATGGACGTTGTACCACTAAATAATTTTAAAAATCAAATTAAACGGAATAAAACTATCTTCACGTTTCTAATAAATTATATAAATTTTCAAATAAAAAATTTGGTGTGATATCCGCACACAACTTGCTTTTACAGTGCCTTTACAATTAGCCAAAAATTTGTTTTTTAATTTTTAAGCATTTGTCAAAAATTTTCAAAAATTACAAATTCTACACAAACTGTCGAAAATAGAGCATTAGTTGAAGAGATCAATTTTCTCTAAAATAGAGTTAATAAAAACAAATAGAAAAAAACAAAGGAAACCCATTTTAGAGGTATCCAACTGGAAAAATCACCTATCTCACGTCAATACACATTAAAAGTGTAATAAAAGTTTGAAAAAAATCGATAGAGCCGTTTATGAAACAATCGAAAAAAACTGAGAAATTACAAGAGTAAAACAACTACTTCCGGTTATGCGATTTTCTTCAAAAGGTTGCTGTCGCATCTAGATAGTACACAAAACTTATATATGAAGTTTCAACGCATGTCTCTTTTTCGTTTTTGAGATATTTTGTTCAAAGACACACAGACAGACCCAATGAAGAAAAATATGTTTTTTGGGTTCAGGGGACTCTAAAACGTGAAGATCTGTTGAAAACTCAATTTCGAATTTTTGGGGTGAATCAAATACTTCATTTATTGTAAAAGGAAATAACTACGCAAAATAATTAGTGACTCATCTACTAGTACATTCCATCGATGGATTAAAACAAATATAGCAATGATTTTTAATTTTAATAATACGAAAGGAAACGTCATGTGCGCAGAACAAAAACTATTCAAACACCACACAAAATGTATTTAAGTATTGGAAAACGAAACACCATAATAATTTTTTTCTTCAAACGTCAGTAAAATGTGACATTATACTGCTTGATTGATGATGCTAAACTGTCACTTCATTGCCATGGCATCTAAAACACTTTATCTGCGGCTCGTCAGCGGCAGATAATATTATCTGCCGCTGACGAGCGGCAGATAAAGTAAAGGAGCTTTCTTTTTACGACGTGGAATAGCTCCGCGCAGTTCCGTGCACTTGAATGTGTTGTTATTTTTACAGAGGGCGCGAAGCTTCAGTGCGCCAGGAATCTACATTCCCCTCTCCCGTAAAGTAGTGTTTGGTTGATGCACGTCCACGCGAGGTTATATTATCTATGACGTCACCCGATGAAGTTTTGTTAGGTTATAAATAACAAATTGTAACATTAGGTATTGTTCTGTGATTGTGACTCTATTATTTTAAACAAGAATCGCACACGCAAGTGAAGACTCGTTATTATTCTTTTTATACACTAATCTAATGTTTTGATTATTTTATAGAAAGATTTCACTTTCTGAAGAGATATCATTAACAGTATTTATTTATAATTAATTCAATTCTCCAAATATGTCGCCGTAAACGTTTGATAATAAGCAGAACAATGGCAAGGCAACTACAATGCAGGTGTTAAATTTGACGGACCCTGAGACGCAACATATATATACGTTATTATTAAGCCCAGATTGCCGCAAAGCACATGAAGGTACCTAACTAACTGACCGTAGTAAGATAGTAACTGCATTGCTTAATTTTAACTTTTAAGATGCCCAATTTGCTAGCTCTTTGATGTTTCATGTCAAATGTACCACAAATAACGTCCACCAAAGTGCCGTAATGACAATATTTGTTATAGAAACCGACACCAGGACAGAAACAGTTGTAAATGAAATTGATATTGAAGAAATAACTAAACAGGAACAGTTGGAAAATGTGTCTTCACCTGAAATTAGCTAAATCATTTGAAATTCATAACTTAAATTTTAACAAATCATTTATTAAATTATACTTATCATTTATTAAATCAAACTTATTTATAAAAATTCAAATTAAATACACAATTCGATGAATTTTGAAAGTTAAATCCGCTCATTGCTTCAGCGACGGCTGAACTTGATGAACTTGATGCACTTACAGCAACTTTTGGAAGGGTTGCATTGATCACTTCAGTTACGGCCAGACTTCTTGATGGACCCGGCGCATTTACTTCAGGAGTCACAACATTGGTATTTGGGCACAAAATGTTCATAGCCACCACGTCTTGCTTGTGAGTCAGAGATTCCTCTATATAGCCCTCAGCGACGGTAGAACTTTTTCACCCTCCATGTCTTTTCAAGCTAGTAATATTGGCTCCACCATCAATGAGTAGTGTTGCTGATGTTCGTCTCAAACAGTGGCCTGTATATTCGCTGCAATTTGGTAGTTTTAAAAAGGATGCCACCTCCCTTGGAACACTACCAATTTTATGCAACCCCATCACTGCCCGATGGCATTTTCCATTCTGATATTTTAAAAAAAATCGAGATTCTTCCATATTTTCGGGACGCAATGAAGTGTACTTCCGGTAAATATCTATGAATTTGTCTCCGACTATAGTAAATGACCTAGGTTTTCTTGTCTTACTGTCTGGAATTTTTACCAGAATTAAAGATCCCAAGTCCTCAAAGTAATCAGTCCTCATTTTGACCATTTCGTCACAACGACAAGCCCCTGCTATTCCAATAACCAACACAATCTGAAAAATATAAAATACTAAAATATTCTTGTATATTACCTATTATTTTACCTTCAATCCCAAGTACTGTTGATCAGAGGCGTCGGACAAAAATTTATCAAATTCCGTTTTCGTGAATACTCGCGATTTCTTTGGGGTGTAACGTTCGTTTTGTTTTTTTAGAAACGCACGTAATTTCAAGAAGTTGCCAATGTTTACCCCATGTTTAATATTCATTAGAGATCTAATCATTGAATAACTCGACCATAATGATGAACTCTTCATTTTCAACTCGGTTCTCAAATATAAAAAATACGCCAGAAATACATTTTCGGTAAAGCTTTTTGCACTTTTCTTCTCGCACCAACTTATAAAACGGAAATATGCAGCTTCATAAATATTAGCTGATTTTGTAGGCACCAAATCATTTATAGCCGTCTTAGCGGCCTTTGCTATTTTAGGTGGGGTACACTGATCACTTCCTGACATATTTAAAGCTACAATGTTATTACATTTACTCAATAAACTTGTATATAATTGCAAAATATAGCCACTTAACAGATTCCCTCCAAATTGAAGCAGGTTAACTGACAGATGAATTGTTTTCAGATTTTGTTTTGTTTATAGTGTAATGCTCTCCAAAGCACACTACATTTATCAATCTACACAATCTTCTACCTTAAAGTAATTCCTGGTTTTTTCACATTTCTTAAATAATTTGTTATAAACGTTTGAAGAAAAAATAGTATATGTTATTCGGAGCAAAAGTAGCTTTATGTGGCTCGGCTGTACTTATCTGCCTCGCAAGCTCGGCAGATAAACCGTCCAACCACGCCACATAAAATATAACTTTTGCTCCTAATAACATAATATACTATTTTAATAATGGAAAACAGCATGTAGTGCATCACATCTACAAATTCATTTGTTTTTCTTGTATGTGTCCACAGAAAAATGTCTTGTAAAATTGCGAGTTCCAACTTTATGCAGCAAGTTGCAATTTAATACATGTGTAGTCTATTCAAGTTTTTTTTATTTTAACTTTTTCAGCTAACGGTGGGCTTTTAAAATTGATGTTGAGAATACTTAGTTATGCTATTTTCCGCCATTTTTTTGTATGAAACTGCATGAAACAACCGAATTCACCCAAGATAAATAAACAGCCTCTAACTGCAATCGATATATGTCCAAACACGGCCCACGAGAATACAAGAACGCCCTTGCTCCACTGGCATTCATTTTCAATGTCAAAGATTGGATCACATTTCTTATCGGCAAGGCGCATTACATTTCGGGAAGGCGTTATTTGTAAATACAACGATAAACCCATTTCCCAGACAAGTTTTGGCCATATTTCCGATCGCCCTCAGCAGCTGCCTGCTGCTTGTTGCGTATGATACTTACGAGTGTGTTGACACAAAACTGATGTGATTTTGACATACTTTTTGGATATTGTTTTACATGTTTTAAGCGGTCTCGAATAGCGCTTACCGGATCTATTTGCTGAAACTGTTTTATATTGTAACGGTAGGATAGATGATAAAATATATTTTCAATTATAGAATAATTACTTTGTTATAATCGCATGAATACATTTTTTCGTGAAGTGTGCTACAATAAAAGTCATTTACAACGCCGTCGCTTATACGTAACGAACAGTCGTTTACAGATGCGAAAATTCAAGTATTGGTAGATCTTCCATATAAACTAATACAAAATAGACGGCATTTAGCTTTGCGGTTATAACGACGAAGCCGCATATAGGGGCTCGATTTACGTGCGTCATTTAGGGCTAAGGTCAGCTATAGCGTCCGACGACGACGACAGTAATGTCATATAACACTAACAAGTCAATTCATGTCAATGACGCAAAATATACACTCCCAAATATATTTACACTTTTAATAGTTCTATGAGGGAGAATTTTTGCAAGCTGTTGTGAAACTTAAAAAACACTCGAAAAATTAAGACACCTTATAAAATAAGTGATTATTTTAAAAAAATAATTCAAATATATACCTACAATCTACGCACATGTTTATCGATGTATGTACAGTCGTGTTCAAAAATGTGTTGTACAGAGATGGTTTAGGATTATTGCTGGCTGTGTTTTTACTCATATGCCGAAGTGAATTTGATTAGTGCAGCATTTCTTCAAATTAATTCGGCAATTGCTCGAATTTAGGGTTTACGCAGTTTCCGGTTTGAGCATTGGCTTTCGGAAATTGGGCGAATTTGGCGCCTAAGTCTAGCATATACACTTGTAGAAAGACATGTGGTGATATTTAGGCACCTGTTTTCAATTCACCACAATTAGATTTTATTGGAATTTATTCGACGTGTATCACTAAAATTATGTAAAACTATTCCATAAACTCTTCATCACTTAGAAATAGGTAAATCCACTTAATAACAGAATGATTTAAGTTGCCACTTTTTAAATATTGGAAGTCTAAACTACATTAAAATAGCTATTAATGTAAACATATTTTTCTAGAATAATTTTACACTTCTGTATACAATTATTACTGGAATGTGCTAATTTCGAATATACGTATCCGCCTTGTTAGCTATTTTGTAACAGAACTGCGTGTTCAAAAGAGAGTCATGCATTTCAACAGATTTCTAACATATTTGGAGCGCTTTACTTGAAATATTTTGTTAGGTTGCTGGATAGGGTGATAAATTTGATCCGGTGTTATGTGCTTGCTTTTACATTTCCAGAAAAAGTAGGGATAAAAGGATATCAGGGAGATATGGTAAAAGTACTGTGCGAGTGTTTTTCCTAAATGGAATGCAAATGCAACTATACAAACATCTATTCATCTTTTGTTTGAGATTGAACTTGTAAACACCACTTAAATAAATTTAACTTCTGCAATAATATTGTTAATTGCAACAGTTGTTGATAAAGTAATTAAAATCTAAATTATCTATTTAAAGTATCTTACTTTACTACACAATTTTTAGACTAAGATAAGCAATTGCTTCAAAATGTCAAACAAAATTGTCGGAGATTAATGTCTCGATTAATAACTATAAATTTCTCGTAAGAATATTTAGTTCAAAAGTAAATTTAACAGTCCCTCAGAGTATATTTGCCAAGTAGAGTAACTAACGTATATTTCACCAAGAGACCTTGTGTTTTATATAGGAAATAGTCTAACTCGAGCAATGTGATATCAATGAAAATTATTAACTTAATCTTCTTAATGGCGTCATAGCCATCCTTGATTGCATTTAACATAAGAAAGTAGTGATGGGCTTATTCGAATGAAAAATAACCGGTTATCCGATTATTGAAATAACCTATGTAACTCGGTTTTCGTTCCAAGTATTCGAATGAAAAATAACCTCATGCTGATACGTACTACGCTTTGGATATAAAGCCTCTATTCAAAGGTACTACGTGCTATATCTCAGCGACCTACGCAGTGCTCAAAATTCTGTAAATATAAATACTTCATAACTCATAAACAAAGCAGGTTGTACTGAAAACACCATTTAGTTATCGCGTACCTACCTCCTATCATAAAAAATATCAAATTCTGGGGACCTGAAACCTGAACGCCTAAAAACTGCAAACGCATCAAGCTATACAACAAGTTTTTATTTGCTTACATCTCCAAAAGTTCAAAACAAGAGGCGGCGCCTTTAACCCCCCCCCCTCCGATCGATAAAGATAAACTTATTACCACTGTTTTTATTGCGATTAGCAATCAGATCCGCATATTTCTTTCTTTCTACACTTCTTAATAAATAGCTCTTAATTTCCGATACATAACACATAATGTACGGTCGGCGCCTTAGAAATCGGGCACTACGCACTATCATGATATATTTTGCATGTATTTTTTAAGTGTATAAACTGGGTTTTTACAGTTATTATGGTTTTAATTGTTACGTCAGATTGTTTATTGTTTGTCAATTATGAAATGCCAGCTCACATTAATGAAGTAACCGGAGCAAGAATACTCCAAAGACTAGAAGAACATATTACGTGTTCCGATTTCTAAGGCACCGACCGTACATATTATGTTTTGGTTCCTCTGCTATCTGCAAGTTACGATGTCGATGCAGATGACGGTGAACCGACGTCGATGCAGATGACGGTGAACCGACGTCGATGCAGATAACGGTGAACCGCCAACCGGCAAACCGGCTGCCTTAATCGAAACGAATCGAGAGCCAAAATTTATTCGAATGATTATTCAAATAATCATTCGGTTATTAATATCATTCGAATGGTTATGAAAATTGTCCGGTTATGCCCATCACTATAAGAAAGTTACTATCAATATCAGCCGGGCTCCATAGCTCAGTGGTAAGCATTCTGGCTACTTATATAAGGGTCGAAAGTTCGATTCCCGATGCCGGTGAAGTTTTTGAAAAATTAAAAATGTCTATGAAAACCTCGACAGAATTCCATCATTCGGAAGGTGATGTAAAGCCGTAGTGTAGGTCCCATGCTACGATGTGTAGCATGTAAAAGATCCCTTGCTAGGGTTGGTACTCCTTACACCCGTATGCATAGTCGTTCGCCAGCGGCTCGCCGGCGAGTCGCCGGAAATGTCTCTCGGCGAAGCTCCCAGCGATTCGCTCGAAGCCTAATTTGCATTGCATAGTCGTTCGCCACTGTAGCGTATCGCCGAAATACTTGCTCGTGCACAAGCCCTTGTTTACTCAAAACATATACTGCTTATAGAAACCCAGACCTCGTATATATTTCTGTTTCATACAGTTCCTTATTTACTACGCGCATGCTTTAAAATTCGTGACCGTGCTGACCATGTAACGGTTTTAACCTTAATTTAGCACCGTGTTTGTGCCGTTTGTGCTACGCCCACTACAGTTTCCTATTTTTCATTGCTGTAACACAATTAACCACAATAAGCGAACAACAAAATCAATGCGATTGTACTTATTTGTTCCCTGGACTGCACACGAAAATTTGAGGGAGACGCAGCCTGACAGATCTCCAGCGCGTCGCCGGCGCCCCGCCGAAAACTATAGTAACGCGCTTCCATTGTTTTACCGCCGGGCGACTATGCAATATTAACTCTCGTACGGCGCGCAGCGAAACTCCGGCGGGTCGCCAACGAGTCGCCGGCGAGCCGCTGGCGAACGACTATGCATACAGGTGTTAGTCTCGACAAAATTCTAAGTAGAAAGGTACTTGGTACTCTGCATGCCTAGACCTTGTTCACGAGGTTGGCAAAAAGAGCCTATGAAGGCCTACTTGCATGACATGAGTCTCCCCATAAATACTACTAACTAACTAACACGCTTTCTTTTTATAATTTCTTCTAGGACCATCTTCAACGTTGCTGTTTGTTTTTTCTTTACTTCTTGTTGGCATTCATTGTCATACCATACTTGTGTATGGCTTAGTTATCTTGTAAATGTTCCCAGCTGTACTTTTTATATAGCCCAGACATATTAGATTAAATTTTACCAAAACATAGAAATAAATCATGTTAATCTAAAAATCGGTAGAAATCTTTTATATTAGTGTGCTGAACAATATACTAAAAGTCCTAAAGCGAAATATGCCGGCTTCATGTAATTTTTGACAAAAGAAAATTAAAAAAAGTTGTTTCCTTAATAATAATGCATATAATTTGCAATTGACCTCTATGGATGTAATGGTAATTACCAACTGAGTTCATATTTTTTTAATTGAAATTTATTATGTATTTTGACAAATTCTGCTTACCGCAGAATGATCGAAGGGCGTAACAACGTGGCTAAACTATAAATTGGTGCGTGTCTACTGCAGACTGCACTTTCATTACTGTGTAACTTATATGCGCGCCGTTTTTTGTGATGTTATTGATATAAATTGGTGATAGTAATGGAAAACGTTTGTTTTTACTGTAGTAAACTACTTAGTAAAGGGAAGTGTGTGCTGTTAGGCAAATATTTATTTTAAAAATTATAAACAAAATCAGCTTTATGATTCAGATGTGTCATTGTCTGCAACTAAACTTTCAACAGATATGGCGATCGAACAGTCTTTGACGCGCCTTTTAAAAGTTCAGGGAGGTTTCACTCATAGCCGTGGTATATCTAGGGTGACCATCTCTCAGGGTTTCTCCCGGAGTCTCAGGGTTTCAACACCAAATCTCCGGACTCCGCGGGTTTTGTTATAATTTCTCCGGGTTAAACTAACTTTATAATAATTTCTAACTTTAACATCAATGTAAGTCGGTTATATGCATTAATAAAAATAAAATCGCCACAAAAAATCTCGCGCGGGGCCCGAGCGTATAATCTTTGATTTTATTGTAATCAAAGGTATAATATTGTAATGCTTTACTACTACCTATATTAACTCTATACATAAATATTATTTGTAATACCATAAATAAATAAAATTGATCCACTACATAATGCTTAGTTTGATTTTATTGCCTCTCTCTAGCTAATTAAAAATATGATTATTTAATTATGCTTCACTGTAATAAAGGTATGTTGCTCTTTCTATATTCTATTAATTTGCAACTTATTAAAGCTTTTACGCCGGCTAGCAATTTGAAACTCCTATCTGCAGGGTTGGATTCTTACACTGTTGATTCTGACGAATGACAGATAACCATACAATATTTAACCTCAAACAAAGCTGTTAAAACACAGAAAATTCAGCCTATGTTGACAACAAATTAACCACCAATCAATCACTTCACCTCAGGTAAATTACAACAATGCTTTTATAATAATCAAGTAGTTTGACTAACCTAGAATTGGTTTTCAAGTGCAAAAGGACGTCAACTCGCATTTGTATTTCTTCAAAGAACGCCGATCTCGTTTCCGGTTTCCGCAAAGGACGAACAGCTTGTATTTGCTTCCTGGAAAGCTCGCTGCTGCTGCTACCTGCTTATAGACCACGAATAAAACCTCCTCTAGGTGCTGCCCTTTGCTGTCTGCTTCCCGCAGCTCCCAATCTTGAAGAATCTCGGCTCTAAAGGACGAACTCGTACAGGTTATGATTGGAAAGGACGCCAAGCTTTTATCTGCTTCCATGTAATATTTCAGCTGCTGCTACCTGCTTCTGGATCACGAATAAAGCCTTTTCTAGGTGCTGCACTTTGCTTTCTGCTTTCCGCAGCTCCAAAACTTGTAGAATTTCAGCTCCGAAAACGATATCGCACAAGCTACGCTCCAGGTCCAATTTATTCTGCAACTGCACTCTGGAACACTGCTAATTTAATCACAGCTGGCACAACTGGGCGTAAAATATTTACTCTTATCGACAATATTTATCAAAATCGCCAAGCGAAACAACACACTAGCTTTCGGTTTGGCTTCCCCAACATACAAAAATGCAAGCGACTCCCTAGCTTACCATAGCAACATGATTTACAATTGCTTATCTGTACGTGTACATTCTCTGATATTAATTTCTAATTGTTTTTGTAAATGTCATTCAGGAAACTATAACCTCACAATTGGTCGTACCTTTTACTTTTAGTTAATAAACACTGATTAACACGCCACCAGCAACTTCTTATAATCTTCAATAATTCTCAGGTTGCTTCTTATATGCTCTTTGCTTAATCTGCGCCTTCTTGTACTGTTTTATAATCCCTTTAGCTGCTTCATCGATTGTTGGCACTTCAATATGAATGCAAACCGTCTGTGTTGATGTTTTGTTTTAAATACATAGTAGAAACAATGCGTGTTAGTACGACGTACGATATGGACAAGTATTTCAGTTACACCTTGCATTATATTTGCTAACCATTAATAGAAATGAATAAAAACATGGTTTTTACTTGTTTGCTTTTTGTTTTCTATAAATATTCTGCATTTCTCATTGCAGAAAACCTTTTTTTACTTACGAAGGATGCCAGGGTTTGTATAAATTGAAAAGTGGTCACCCTAGGTATATCTGATAGTCAGCTAGCATATTTCGTGCTCTCTTTTCATGGATGTCTTAAAATTTGTAATTGCGTTGAACAGACTGGTATCACTAGAACTTCAACAGAACAACACGTTGAACTTTTAGAGATTCAAGGAGATCAGTGGATGCAAAACATTTGAACCTTTTTATAAATTAGCTGTAGACCCGCTCTCCTAGGCAGTAATGCAGTTCCTTACGGTCTTTATCATCTGGGTTTGTTAGAGATCAAACCATTAATTGTCATAATGCAATGGAATTCGGCAACCATGCGATGAAGGCAGTCCTCGGTTGCAGTTTCTCCGACATGAAACTATCAAGAAAAACTGAAATGTTGCAGATGGTATTCTGTGGGTGTAAATCTAAATGCGGGAATCGGTGTTCCAGTAGAACTGCAGGCCTTGATTGCTCAATAATGTGCATAAATTGCAGGGGTCGAAGCTGCAGTAACGATACTCCAGCAAATGAAGTTGAAGTCGACAATGATCAAAACGAAATATAAGTAAGCAACCATATTATACTTAAAACGAAAGAAAGGAAAACAAGATTTAATTTGTTCTAGGTTCCGGCTCTACTCATTTTGTTGTTTTCGTGTTTTATTCTAAAATAAAAATATATTGCATGTAACACTTTTTTCAATTTTGCTTTTACCTTTTTCCAAACACTAAATAAGCTTCTGTTGGAACAAAGATTATTATTATTATTATTATTATTGTGTACATGTATGAGATAAAATACAGTAATAGTAAGATATATATACCAAACCAATTCAAATTCCCGACAATTTATTGGATTCTAACAAAATTAATAATTATTTCATACACGGTATTTCTAATGCTGCCAATGTCAATCTGTCTTCCCTTGAAATGTACGACAGTAATGCCTATAAAAGTTTAAATTTTAAATTTTACAACAGTTGATGGTGAAGATATACAGAAAACTATATTAGGTATTAAGTCAACTGCTTTGGGTAGTGATGGCATTGATATTAACATGATTCAGTTGTGTTGTCCAAATATAATTCCGTATGTAACGCATTTAATAAATTCATGTATTATTGATGGTATATTTCCACAGTGCTGGAAGAATGCCATAGTCAAACCAATACCGAAAATTAAACAACAATCAGAATTTAAAGATTTGAGGCCGATAAGCTTGCTTCCCGTACTGTCAAAGGTCATGGAGAAGGTCATGAATAAACAGATTGCTGACTATGTTGATAGTAATAATATTTTTCCTGCAGTACAATCTGGATTTAGGTCGGGTTATAGCTGTGCAACTGCTCAGCTAAATGTCACAGACGATATTCTTACTGCTGCGGATCAAGGCAAAAATTACTGTTCTGGTTTTTTTGGACTTTAGTAAAGCCTTCGATACCGTTAATCATGACACATTGCTGACAATTTTAAAATTTATCGATTTTGGTGCCAACGCTATTGCTTTAGTTGCGAGCTACTTAACTGGGCGAACACAGATGGTACAGTTGGCGAATACTTACTCTGAAACATTACCCATAACGCAAGGGGTTCCCCAAGGTTCCACTTTAGGGCCTTTGTTGTACTCAATATATACATCAACTTTCATGAAGAATATAAAGTTTTGCAAAACACATATATACGCTGGTGACACTCAACTATACTACTCCTTTAACATGCCTGATCTTGATGAAGCAATATATAAAATAAATTCAGATTTGCAGTATATCTGTGAGGTTTCCAGACAACATTCCCTGAGAATTAATCCAGACAAATCATCTGTCTTACTGTTTGGTAATAAAAATGTTTGTAGTTTTTTGGCTAATTCTGTAAATGTTTATGTTGATCATGTAAGAATACCTGTGGTAGATAAAGTAAAAAGTCTCGGTCTTATTTTAGATAACACTTTCCGTTACAGAGATCAGATAACGAAATACATTTCTCAGGGCTATATGCATCTTAGGGAACTATACCCTCACAGGTTGTACTTAAACATCACAATTAAAAAAATACTTTCTGAAGCGTTTGTACTTTCCCAATTTAATTACTGTGTTCCAGTCTACCACCCAGCTATTGACAAGGTGACTGCGGACAAAATTCAGAAAGTTCAAAATGCGTGCCTTCGTTTCATCTATGGCATAAGAAAATTCGAACATATATCTCATAAACTGACGGATGCTAGCTGGTTAACTATGCATAATCGAAGGCTACTTCAATGTTCAACTCTTTTTTATCAAATTTTAATTAATAAATGTCCGCCGTATTTATACAACAAAATCACTTTCAGGACAGACGTACATAATCTTAATACTCGATTCCGAGGCCTAATTTCGCCGCCGCAGCACTCTACTGTCCGTTTTGAAAGATCTTTTTCTTATCAAATATATCATATTTACAATAACGTTGTTACGGTCTTAAACTGACTTTACGACACCGCACCGGCTCATACAATAACGAAACGGCCGGCGCGGGCCGTAACTGACGAAATCGGGACGAAATATCTCCTAGGCCGCCACCCACGCAGCAACAAGTTAGGCCGAGCTAGACTTTCAGTGGAGATGGGCGGGTCCTTTAACGAGATTATCTGAGGGTAACGGCCAGAGGGTCGGTAACTAACGGTAAAATAATGAGGGCGCCACCAAGCCTGTCTTAACCCGACTAACCGGACCTGGGCGGTTAGACGGGGGGGGGGGGGGGGGGCGAAGTATCCAAGACACTCCGTCGATAGGATTACTCAGTTGCAAATTCAAATAACAATTTCGGGATTGCCTTATGCGAAGATTGTAATTAGGTGCCAATCCGACCGCGACTACGCAGCTGTCACACCCACCTGTACGCTCAAGGCTCCCTCGTCCCGTCGCACAATAATCATTACACTGAAGGGGCGCTTATCTGAAACAGAACATGCACAAGTCGAAACAAAACAATAGTTCCCTTAATTAACAAGTCGTATATTGGATCACGGGTTACAATGGGGCAGCGGAGTGCGTCGCCCTATATATATGTATGTATTATGTCTAAGAAAACACCAGCTGGCGCACGCTCTAAACTTAGCGACAGATGTACAGAATAAACAAGGTAGCACTAGGCGCAAGCTCGTGCAAAGGTACAGCCTAAAATTCTAAATGAATGCGCAGCATGTGGGCGCGAAGCCTTATGCAACGTACAGTAATGAACAAAGTAGCACTTGTAACATAGACAGTCTGTAATTTGGAATGAACGCACAGCATGCGGGCGCGAAGCCTTATGCAACATACAGTAATGCAAGCCCTTGTAAAATAGACAATCGGTAATTTGGAAATGCGGACAAATATGACGACAGTGCCTGTAGGCACAAGAGACGTGACGGGCTCGCTCTCGGCGTTCCAAAACAACTCACACGCGGGACTTAATGCTCCCCGCGGGACAGGAACACTCGCGTTCACAACGGTAATCAGTTCAAAGACACATACCTTAATACGTAGGCGGTCGGGAAGCCTGGTACAGTTGAGTTGCGACAGGCTGCAGTCTTAGGTGGCAGGTACATTCGATATTCGACGGTTATAGTGATGAGTAGGTATCCGCCTTAATGGCGACGTGCGACGCGTCAGGACGCGTACAATTTGACGACGAAAATGGGCCACTTACGTTCTGCGGGACAGATCCTCGAATGTCGAGATGAAGGGGACGACCCCTTACTTACGGGAGCAGGAACTGGACTCAAGTTGCACCCACGCTACGCCGAAATAATTCGGAGCACGCACAAACACAACACCTCTCGAAGGTGAAACCATTCTCGCTGCCACAGCTCGAGACGGGCAAGGGAAAAGAGGGCCTCCACGGCAACAATACTAAAAGGACAGCGGCAGGCGTCCTCGGGCACCTAAGGGGCCGAAGGACGCCGCCTGGGTAACACAACCACCTAACGAACGCTTTCTGCAACGGGCTGCGATCAACTGCCCAGAGGGAAGCGCTGCAACATGACACATCGGTCGCGTCCCCACGTGCCTATCTCGGCAGCCAATCGTGAGGCGATAAAATGAAACAAATAAGTGCCGGTGACGAAGACAGCACGTATTTCTAGAAGGTTCGGAATTCTTGCGAGCGATAACACCCGGCTGTCAAAGTACCAGCAAAGGGGTGCTCCAACTGACGAGAAATACTGCGTTTGGGGCCAAATATGTGCAAAATCATTATTATGGAATTAGGCGATGAAGCCAAATAAGTGACTAAAAGGGTTTAGCATACGGGCACGCTGCCCTAAAGCCTAGGTGGCTAATTAAAATACCCAAAATGACCTGACAACGTATTGAAGGATTACATATCCCTTAATTTTGCGCAATTTAAATACAAAATACGTCACGACTTATTCCGTAATCAGTTAGGATGCAATTAGCTTGGACCATTAAGTATTTGATTAATGTGTTTGTTAACTCCCTTTGATTGTACTAGGTTTAATATATTAATAGTTGTATAGGTTTAATTTTGTCTAAACACTATTGTAGACTTGATCGTTACAGATAGTAGTGTAATTTAATTTAGGCAGTTTTTCAAATCTACTTTCATTTATTTTAATCAGGGTTTGGATGGAAGATCAGAGGGGTAGGATTTCCTACTACCAGCTGAATCCCGCCTTGTGGTTACCCGTTTGAGTTGATAGTGCTTTTCCTCTGTCATTTCTTTTTATTGTGTATTTGCTCAAGGGTAATAAAGAAAATTATTATTATTATTATTATTAAGTTATATATTGACAGCAAAACACGATATGTATAATAATATCCTTTAGAAACCTGACATACCTGCCTATGCCTTTTTCATCATGAAGCCGGCATTGGACCGCTTAGGACTTTTGGTATGTTGTTCAGTACACTAAATGCTCTTTCTTTATCAAGTATCTATTAGCTCGACAGAGAAACTATAACATCTTCAATTTAACAAATATTAAAATTGTCATTTCAGTAAGTATTTGTTCAAAAATTATGTCTAAAAACAGCAGGTTTGGAACTTTGACTTAACTTTTACCGTGTGTTTGTGCACTGATCGTCAATCAACCAACAAAAGTTACCACTACGTTGAGTAATATGGTAATAAAAGCAACTGAATAGAATTTGACGTTTTTCTGAAATGATTTACCGTCTTTGTGTGAAAATTGTTTTATCTACTAGCAACATGATATTGTACATTTTCATCATAGAAACAAAATATGAAAAGCTACTCATAACTCCCAAGGGACTTGTCAAATTATTTCTCCCTCAAACTAGTGGTAACAATGCAACTACAATTAACGTCTTAGCAACCATACAATGAGGCAATCCTTGATGTTACTTACATATTCTAATTTTAAATGTCATTATAACATTTTGAAATTTCATACTATTTTTACGAATATGCTAGTAGAAAAAATATTGTATGCACCACGGGAGATATTCATGTTCTTTATCTTCGGTTGACTCACAGACCTCGGGCCAGAGCCCTCGGTCTGTAACACATGTCAACCTCAGGGAAAAACATATTCATATCTCCCTTAATGCATAAATCTCTATTTCACGGTTGATTAAACAACTATCATTTTATTTTGATGATATTTGAATTTTAGATTAAAGTGTGAGCGTCACACAAGTTCACATTCATTTAACTGTCGAGGTGAGCTTATTCTAATCCAAGTTACGTCTGTATAAGCAATGTCCACATTTTGTTGCTGCCCACACTTCTTGTAATAATATTATTATTTTTAGCTTTTGTTCTAATGTGTTTGTAAATTATAGGTTTGGCAACTTTCCAACTTTCAGGGGCATACGTGGACTATACAATTTGCATATTAGGATCACAGTCTGCAGAAGGTATAGTTTTTGCTATTATGATTGATGAGCGCCATCGTGTGTCAATCAGAAGATACTCGATCTGGTTTTTATATCGATTTCCAAGAGATATCCACTATCCAGGTATATAATTTGTTTCTGTGCTGTTGGAATACAGAGTTTGTTATTATAAAACTATTATCTAGGCAGAATTATTGTATGAGCCTTTTGTCACGGTTATTTGCTACTTAGAGAACATATCTGCCAACCATTCTACGTATGTGCTTGTCATATCTATCTCATCTACCAGTATTCAGAAAATATTATAATAACGAATGATTTGTAATAATAAATAAAATCTATATTCGCTCATAATATCTTGCTTTATAACAACTACTAATTGCTAAATGAATTATAATTACCAAGTTTGTTTTAAAATAATTTTGAAAACCTGCATTGCAATGCAAATTAGTTTTCAAAGGAAAACTTTACGTCTTAATCACGGACACCTAAAGCTGTAACTACTCTCCTACAATGAAACGTTGCACGTGCAGTGTTGCGATTAAAAATGTATTTTTCTTGTATATTTTGTTCAGGTTTTGTATATAATTTTCAAACAGCAGTAGCGTAAAATAAATTGAATTGAAATCTTTCATTTATAAAATGATATTTGCAGGAGCGAATCGGCGCTTCAGCGAACAGACATATGACGTAATCGCCTTAATAGGATTACGGATGTCTAACGCCGCGCTTACGTACAGTCAAGTGTATAATAATGCAGGTGCTTTACAAGACAATGTTTTATGTTCGTCGGCGTTGATGTGTGTATTTAAAAAAGTTTTGATTGCTTGTGGGGTGCTATAATGACAAATTAATAACCAGAAGTGCTAATACAATTTAGTGCTGCTTCTAGCACACACAAAATTATAAGATAACACATCTTTTAATGCATTTCGAGTGAAACTTTTAGCTTATTTTGTTGATTAAATTGAAATTGTTTTTTATTTTTCGCATTGAACATAATTATGACTGTTGTTGAGAAGAATTTACAACTGTGATTTAAAAAATAATAAAAACCGAAGCGTAGCTAGTCATTAATTATGTAAATCTTTTATGTTAGTCCCATACAATGTCTGTTACAATGTTGAATTAGATACTACTGTTCTGCTGACGTTGTGGAACTTTTTTTTTTATAAAAACTCTTTCTTGCTGCTAGTCGTTCTGCTTACATGTCTTCAAAATCTACACGTTGCATGTTCCTACAAAATTAAACTTTGCGAAAACATGCGATTCTGCATCTAAAAACTTTGTGAAGCGAGATTACCTGCCAATCTGCCGTAAGGCTTAAAGAGAGTGCTTGCTGATGTTCGTTGATGGTTGTACGAGATTCAGAAGAGTAAATTAACTTTAACCTAGTTGTGTAACTCTTTCATATAGCAGGTAAAAAGTAAATTTCTCGTGATAATTAAACGCACCCGTTATAGATGCTCTCAAAATTTAATTCAGCTTCGATCAACAATTGCTCACAACTTGTGATTTAAATTACATCCCTTCATTAATATGTGGGAAGTTAGTGCACCAGAAAGTTTGCGAGCATTCCGAGTTGCTGTTAGTTTAGGACGGCAAAAAAGTTGATTCCAACATTTTAGTTTATTTGGCAGATATGTACGGATTTTCCAGCACAGTGGCACTCGAAACATTATAAAAACTACTAAACTGCAACATAACTGCATGAAACGGGCAGGCACTTAAAAACCCGCACAGAATAAAGTATTAAGGTCGACAATTACTAATTTTTCCAGCTCTGCTTCTGATTTGTATAATGGTATCTAAATCTAAATTACAACGACTATAAAATAGTGAATATAATAGTATATTAAGTACCTAGTAAGAAGGGTAAGGACATTTTACCGATCGACGACAATTGTTGTCTAATATCGGTAATTCCTTAACTTTCGTGATGCTTATGACATTTTTGCACCATAGAAATATATTTTTCTTCAAACGCCAGTAAAATGTGATATTATAAATCAGAATAATATGTTGCTGGCACTGTAAGTCTGTTTCAAATTCGATGTTAGCAGGTTAGGTTTTGCGTCAGTCTGTGTCAAAACTGACGCAAAACCTAACCTGCTAACCTCGAATTTCTACTTAACATAACTTACTGATTTGGCAACAAACGCGGTAACTAAGTAAAATCGTTCTAAATAATTTATCAAACAACACCTTGCCTTTACTGAAAGAATGTTATTATTAGATATTTTATCTACGTTTCCTAAAAATGGATTTTCCCTAATTCAGTTGGGTATAAAGATACATTTTATAAATTCAAACCATTTTGAGTGCTATTTAGGAACTTTTCATACTGCCTCAATAATTTAATTTTACATACAATCATACAATAATTACCAGAAATCTCTCATGTCAAAAGAAACCGATTTAACCAAACTTGCCTATACTCAAAAGTTGTTCTCTTTTCAAAGTTCTGGAAAGCAACATTATTTTTGACCGATTCGTTTCATGTTTGACATATGGCTCATTATGGTGAAGATCCGCATTGTAACCTCATTTGATCTGTTATCGCGATTGCGCAAGTGATTGAGTTTCGTTATTCTTCGACAGATTTTGTTGTAAATTTTTAATGGTTTGGTCAATGCTGCAATAATTTTTAAAAATATTGCTTATCTCTTTTGCTCCGTTCTTGTACCTTTAACAATTTGTACTTAAAGTGTAAAATACCAGCACCTGCGCCTAAAGACGACGAGGCAGGCAGCTGCATGCTATCCGAAATGAGAGAAATTAATAAAAAAATAATAAAATTATTTCAGCGAGTAGGAAATATTTATTAAGCCAGCGATCTAAAATTAACGAAAAAAGTAGAAAAACCAACTTAGTGACTAATGCTATTTAAATAGGTTTGTTGGGACCCCAGAAATCTGTGGTATCCTTTTGTAGAAACATTTTAAAGACACTCTCTATATTCGAATATCCTTTATTTCTCAAAGTAGTTACAGTTTATTTACTTCTTCGCCTTCTATGAAAAATAAATAATCACTTTAATACTGTTGTTAAACATAAATTATATTTGTTTATTTTTGTATTAAGGCTGTTTTAAAGCTGCTCAAAAGTACCCATTTTCGCGGTCTGAAATATTACAAAATATCATCGTTTCTCTTCTCATGATAGCTCTGATACTTTTAGTAGCGTTGCTTGAAAGGTGTATCTACACGGAAACTGCGTAAAATTTGGAATTTATCCCTGCAAAAATATGGCATCAATATTTGAAATTGTCGAAATTATGCACTTTTCGTGGGCTAGTTATGGCGTTTCTACATGCAAGTTTAAGAATTTAACCCAGTTTCCGTCTTCCGGGATATGTTAACTTACAATATGTTTATTTGAAATAAATGTTAATGCAAATGTTGATCTCATATTTGTAACATTTTGGTAGCTTGTCGCTCGATTTTCGAGGGAATTTAGCCGTATAAATGCTCAACTTTGGGGCGTCGCTAAGATGCGTGCAGTAGTGGTATTCTGCGTGGATGAGATACTACCCCAGACAATTCCGAGTACAGGGCGATTCCGAGAAATCGCTAAATATCGATCGCATATTCAGCATTCAGCTCAATTTTCGCAAATTATAATTTTAGTTTCGCACTAGTCTTCGAGGTGTAAAGATACGAGAAACTATTTTAAATTGTGTATCTAGTGATGGCACGAGGTGATCGGGACCTGAAAAACTGGCGTTCACTCGAGCCGTGTAGATTATTTTAAATTAAAATCTCACCACATTTAATACACAGTTTTGACAGAAATGTGCAATAAAGTGACAGATGTGTGCGATAATATTTTTTTTCTTCAAACGGCAGTAAAATATGGCATTATACTGCTGGATTGATGATGCTAAACAGTCATTTTATTGCCAAGCGGCAGATAATATTATCTGCCGCTGACGAGATCAAGTAATTTTCTTCGAATTTTGTTCACAAAGTTGTAAATAATTTGTTATAAAAACGTTTGAAGAAAAAATACTATATGTTATTCGGAGCAAAAGTATCTTTATGTGGCTCGGCTGTACTTCTCTGCCTCGCAAGCTCGGCAGATAAACCGTCCAGCCTCGCCACATAAAATATAACTTTTGCTCCTAATAACATAATATACTATTTCGAGTTGACAGTTATCAGTCTATCAGTTTGAAAATAATAGTTTACACTTCTTTCGGCCCAAACCTAAAATGGAAAACGATAGCGACAATAGTGCTGTATTCCCCCTGAAGTACGCCAAGCCGGCAAACAAGCTACACAAAATTTACTCCCAGAAAAGTCGAAGAAAACTTATGATATCGCATACAAAAATTTTCTGGAATGAATGTAAATAAAGTAGTTGTAAATAAAATAGCGTATTTCACTCGCATATAATAGCTATTATTAGTACACTCAGATGGCTTAATAAACTCGCTCGCTTCGCTCGCTCGTTATTTAAAAGCCATCCTCGTATAATAATAGCATCCATTATATGCTCGTATAATAATATACTATTTATCTACTCCTATTAAATTATATTCACATTATAAGGACATTTTTGAATAATAATAACAGTCATAATTTGCAGTAGTAAATTATGAATTCATAATTCACGGTTTGCAGCCAATCATAAAATTCTGTTTTCCTTATTCAATAGGTTGCAACTAATCACAAAATTTATTAAAATTCTGTTTTCATTATTCAATAGGTTGTAGCCAGTCACAAAATTCATTCTTATTATCAAATGACTTTTGCAGTTGACAGTTGTCACGAGTGTCATCATTCGGAAATATGAACACAAAACTGCTATTGCATAGAAGTAGATAAAGTATCTTATTACATTCGCGATTATGGCCATTATTCACTCAGATGACTTGCGCCACGAGCCTTCGGATTGTCGCTCAAATGTCATCTTAGTAAATAATGGCTGTCATAATCGCTCATATAATAATGTACTATTGGCCTTGTGACATGTAAACAACACATTCATGCACAGTTAACGTCCACCGTAACTACGATTTTATAGTTGTCAGTGCTTTGTCGCACCGCGGTGCGGTAAAATGACCAGAAAATTTTTAGCTTTGAGAGACCCTTAAACAAATAGCTATTTATGCAACAAGTGCTAAAAGTCGACTTTTATGCGCGAGACATGAAAATTATGAAACGAAGCCGAAGGCTGAGTTTCATAACATGTCTCGCGCATAAACGACTTTTAGCACGCGTTGCATACAATATTTTATCTACGACCTTAATTTTACCGTTATTAATCCATAAATATCGATTTAAGAAAGGTTCGCATCTGCCACGTTTTTAATTTATGTCATAATGAATAGTAGGCCTGCGCCGCGGTGGCGATTGTTTGGCCACGCCCGTGCTGTCAAGGTGAAATGTAATTATTGATACTCCACATATGACTGTATTCATTGCATAACGCTTTAATTATTTCAAAAACGCTTTACCTGTAACGCAAGAAGCAACTAGAATAGCTTTACAACTTCACTTGCAGTTCGAAATTGTAGTTTTGAACCTCGCTTCACTTTTAGCACATGTGCTAAAAGTAAACAGCTGATTTCTTTAAACACGGTAAACTATAAAACGTCACTTTTAGTGAAACAAGCTAGCGCTAAAAGGCCTACTTTTAGTAGTGGTCGTAGATAAAAGTTGTTTTTTCGACGACTGACATTGAAAGGAGATTTTTCTCACTGTCATTTGACAACAAAAAGTTGACGTTTGCCGCTGAGCGTACGTTTTCATCTTTTTGCCGCTCGCCGAGCGTTTTGGGTTTCCGCGTGAACAAAATAGGTAGCCACGTCCGAATGTTTCCTTGACAACGCCCGTCATTTGTGGAAATAATCGCGTCACATGTCATAGACTGCGCAAGTAATGTTAACTTGATTGTCAATTAATTTTTGCGATAAAATGAAATTTCATATTTTCCTTTAATAATATGCTCAGTCGTCGAAAAAATAGTATGTATATTTCGAGCTAAAAGTGCGCTTGCCGCTTTTGCATGATTGCTGGTTTCGACTTCGTCTCAACCAGCAATATTCATGCGCAAGCGGCAAGAATGCACTTTCAGCTCTTAACATACAATATACTATTGTAGTAATAACGGGTGTTAGCAGAAACGCTAGTTACGTATTTTATCGTTCAGTTGCGGTTGAAACAAAAACTAGGGCAATTATGTGTTCTTTGTAAATCTTCATAATTGCCGTTCGTTGGTTTAATTGCGCTTCCAAACATCAGAGACGCTTTAATTATACATAACCTTTTATTCTGAATAACAATTCTAAGGACCAGTTCTACAAATCAAGGATAAAGTTATCCAGTGAATAAATACCCACTATGACAATTATACCTCGGATAGCTTATTCTAGGTATATACCTGCTTTGTAGAACCAGCACTAAGTAAAACATCTGTTATTTTGAGAAATAAGGGTACCTTACTCTTTAGCTTAATTATTATTGTTTTATTCATCCTATATAATATCATATAGTTTTGGAATTTTATGAGCACATTTTGGCTTTTAGGTAATGCAGAACTTTTCATGAAGAATACTTTTTCTTCATAAATACATAATTAAAAAAGTTTTCCATATGTAGAGAAATTTATGGGACACACTGTATATTAAATGTTCATCACTCCCTAAATGCGTGTTTTATTCTTAATTTAGTTTTCATGACTTTATTTTAACAATAATGTTATAGGTAAGATGTACACACAAATTATGTATATAAATAAAACCGACCTAAGAATAATGTTTGTTTATAATTCATTGATGTGTGTAACGAAGCTTTAATAATAGTATATTGTACAAGTTGAGAAAAGTGTAGTTTTGCGAAGCCAAGATTAAAAACGCGTCGAGCACGGAATATCACTTCTCTCACGTGTTGCACATGCTGTTTTCACGTACAGTTGGGAAATTCCGTAAATTCAAATAGTACGCTCTTCTTGGGGTATTCTAAAGAGTTAGTCGAGTAGACCACAAATGTACTAGAAGTATGTTTGCTAGAATCACGCTGTATTTCACTGTGGTCCAATGTAAGCAATGAAACGCAATAGATACACCGGCACTGTGGGAGCGGAAAAAGAATGGAGTTTTGAGAGCCCGCCCCTACAACACACGCTTTATCTCTCTGGATAGCGAGCGGTGATTTTCGTATTTGCTTTAGAACAGCCTTAAGCAAAAAGAAGGCTCACTTCACAATATTATGAAGCTTATACTATCTGCAGCGATAGCATAGTAGTATTATTTATATTTATCTTGTCGTTAAGAAAGGAAAATAAAAAATATCGTGCAGGCTGCAACTTAAATGGCGAAAGACTACATTGTACGTATAGCTCTTGAAATATTTAATAATAATTTCTAATATTTTTTGCTGAGAGTTATTCTTAGTTATAGCTTTGAATTTCACCTTCTAATCTATAGGATAAAATAAAGCCATTTTATTACTTTAATATTAATCAAGTACTACTACTAAATTTCTGCGATTTTTATTCCTTAAAGGATTCTTCAGGTGGGGTTCTTCGTTTTTACTATTTAGGTTATCATTAATATCGATATGGTCTCCTTCAAAGTAATTCCTATCGGATATAACACACTTTTGCCAGCGTTTTTTCCAACTCTTAAAAAACATCTAAAATACAAAACATTGCCCTTTCATAGTTTTCTACATCTTTAGGGTCAGGAAAAAGTCACAGAGAGCCATGTCCGGCAAATACTGTGCTTGAGGCATCACTACAGTGTCGTTTTTGGCAAAAACTTAGGAAGTAGTTGAAACTGTGAGCTGGTGCGTTATCGAGGTGCAACATCCACGAGTTTTTCCACAATTCTAGTCGTTTTTCTTTTGTGTTGCTTCACGACAACAGCGTTAAGCTTCTACCAATAAAAACTTTCTCAGCAACCTCCCTAATAGTGATTTGGCGATTATGAAGAACAACTTTCTTAATTTTGGCCACTTTTATATCGGTAAGCCATCTAACTCTCCCGTCATCTTCAACGTCTTCACGGCCCTCGTCGAAACGTTTGTACCACTTGTTTTCTCCCAAAACCCTTCGTTAACATTTCTAATACGTTGCTGCAGTTTGTTATATTTAATGCAAATTATTATTCCCTCATTTTCATAATTAAAAAATCTGGTGTGATACACTCACACAACTTCCTTTTACAGTGATCTTATATATATATATATATATATGCGAGTTTATATCTACGGCCGGGGCCGTCTCTCGCTTCCTATTCGCCAGGCGTGTCTATCACGCCATTCCTCTTCTTGGAGACCTCTTGCTACCATTGCCTCTTTTATATCTTGTCTCCAGTTCCTTGGAGGTCTTCCCCTTTTCAATCTTTCTGGAGGAATCCAATTTAAAATTTTCTTAGGCCAGCGGTTTTCAGGCATACGTTGTACATGCCCATACCATATTAACCGCTTGGTCTCTATTGTTTCCACGATGGAGCTCTGAACGTTCATCTGCTGTCTTATTCTTTCGTTGGTAACATGCTGGAGTCTAGATACACCGCAACACCTTCGCCAAAAGTCCATTTCTACCGCACCCAATTTCAATTTCTCCCTCTTATTCAGTTCCCATGTTTCGCAACCGTAGGTGCAAATGCTTTCGACGATTGTTTTATAAATGGTCTTCTTGTTCTTTTTCGTCACATTTTTACTCCATAGGACCGAATTCAATTGTCTAATGGCCCGTCTTCCCTGGCTTGCTTTATTTACAATATCTTTTTTACTTTTCCCGGTCTTCGAAAGTGTCACTCGCAAATACTTGAAGTCCCTACAATTTTTGATTATAGCATTTCCTAAATTAAGATCGTTTCCCTGCTCCCCTACAACCAGGTATTCGGTTTTTCTTAAACTGTTCTCAAGTCCCCATTTTTTATACTCGTCTTCTAGTTTTCGTAGCATATAAGACGAGTCGTCTTCGTCTCCAGCTATCACGACTTGATCGTCCGCGAATAACAAGGTGTATAGCAGATCGTCAGCTACTGGTATGCCCATGTTTCGACATGTTAGTTTCCAAGATTTGAGAGCGACTTCAATATATATTTTGAAAAGAGTAGGAGCAAGCGAACAACCTTGGCGTAGCCCTTTTGTAACCTCAAACTCTTGTGACAGTTCTTTTCCAAGTCTGACTGCGCTAGTACATCCTTCATACAGATTTCTAGTGGCGTTGATATAAACTTTGTTGACACCAGCATTTTTCATACTCGTCCATAGCCTACCTAATGGGACGGTGTCGTATGCTTTCTGGAGGTCAACAAACGTTAAGTGAACAGGTCGTCCACGTGCTATCCTTTTTTCTATCAGGCATTTTAGAACAAATACTCCATCGATACACGATCTCCCGGCCCTAAAACCGTTCTGCTCTTCTGACTCTTGTAGAGTTTCTTCGAGTCTTAGTTTGATAACTCTTCCATATAGTCTAGCCATTGAACTGATTACACTTATGCCCCGGTAGTTCTTGCAGTCATGTCTATTGCCTTTCTTGTAGATTGATGTTATGTAGGCTTTCTTCCAGTCTAATGGTACTCCTTCGCCTAATAGGCATCGGTTAAACATGAGAGTTATTAGTTCTAGTAGTTTCGTCGGGCCGGCTTTAATCAATTCTATTGGAATGTACCCTGGACCAGGCGCCTTGCCATTTTTCATTGTTCTAAGTGCCTTCGTTATCTCTGCTATGTCCAGTTCTCTAGGAGTTTCCTGAATGTTACCGTCATTCTCTACCTGTTCATTGGCGCCCAAGAATTCGTTTCTGTTCTCCGTCAAAAGTGATTTGTAATAATCGTACCAGCTTTTTATTTGTATTAAACTTATCCCACTTGTATCTTTGTTTGAGGTTCTCATGTTTTTTAATATAGACCAAGCTTTGGTTGCCCGCGTGTTTCCCGTGCATTTATTAATCTCTGCACACGCTGTTTCCCATTGATCGTTTTTAGCTTTAGTTATAGCTTTTTGTGCCTCTTTTCTGTCTTGGCGGTATAGTTCCCAATCTTCTGGTGCTTTAGTTGACATCCATTTCCTATATGATTCCTTCTTTGCTGAGACTACATTTTCAATGTGTTTTGACCACCATTTTGGCAAGCCCTTTCTTCGAGAAGATGCTTCTGTCTCTCCTAAAGCTTCGTGGGCTGCTTCATGTATGCATGTGTGAATGTTATTATACATTTCTTGTGGGCATGCGTCTTCTACCAATCGTAATTTATTGGCCAAGCGCAGTTGATTGTTGATACAGAAACCTTGTGGAATCGTCCTCTAATCCTGCCAAATTATATTTTGGTATTGTAGGACTTAAGATATTTTTCCCTATCGTACTTAATTCATTTTTATTGTTTTTTCTAAACGGAAAATAGATTTTAGATTCCAGGAGGTAGTGGTCTGAGCCACATTCGGCCCCTCGTTTCACTCTTACGTCCATCACTCTTAATTTGGAATCTTGTTTACAGATTATATAATCTATAATTGTCTTTAGTTGTCGTGTAGGTTGTGTCCAGGTGAATCGATGAATGTCTTTGTGTTGGAACCATCCGTTAGTTATTTTTAGAGAACTTTGGTGGCACATTTCAACTAGTCTTTCTCCGTTGTTATTTAAGATATCTTCTCCGTATTTGCCTACTACGGGATCGGCATCGCTCCCAGTCGTGCCATTGAAATCGCCCATTAATAATATTTCTTTGCGGTCACTTATTGAATTAAGCAACGTTGTCAGTTCCTCATAAAATTTATCTTTAACATCAATGGCAGCATCTTCGCTTGGTGCATATACTCCAACTAAAACAACTTCATGGTTCATCAAATTCAGCTGTACTTTTACAATCCTATCATTAATTTGTTCCCAAGAGCGTATGCATTGTCTAAATCGTTTCTTTATGATTATAGAGACACCACTACGGGCTCGTTCTTCCTTAGGGACTCCGCTGTGTATACATATATATCCTTGTTTTTCTTCTGTAGTTTGTCCTTTCTTTTTGGTTTCAGTTAGTGTGGCTATATTTACATTAAATTTTTCGATTTCTTTTAAGACTTCTTCATATTTATTGGATAAGCTCCGAACGTTCCATGTGCTTATACTCAATATCCGTTTTCGCGCCTGAGTTCGTCTTTGGTTTGTTCCATCATGTTTCCGAGGCTTGGTTATAGGAAATTTAGCGATGTAGTACTTGAAGTACTATTTTTACTAGGAACGAGGTGCTGGCCCATTGCCTAAACCCCCAACCTGGAGGACCTGGTAATTTTTTGTCTTGGTTTTCTTCCATTAGGCCGACTGTCTTGACTGGACTACAGAGTTCGGTCTACCCTTCCTTTACATTCGGGTTCTAGTCCGAAGTCTAGCTCGAAAACTCGCGCGTGTTTTAAAGACCTTGTTATCCACTCATACTTTAATATACTATTTTAATTTCTAAGCATTTGTCAAAAATTTTCAAAAATTACAAATACTATAAAAACTGTACTAAATAGAGCGTTAGATGAAGAGACAAATTTTCTCTAAAATTTTAAGCTGAATTCAAAAATGTAATAATATGCCGGGTGTTCTATTTAAAATAGGAGTTAATAAAAAAAATAGAAAAAAAAACGAGAGAAGCCCACTTTAGAAGTATTCAACTGGAAAATGACCTAGCTCACAATAATACACATTAAAAATGTAATAAAAATGTAAATCGAAAAAAATTGAAAAATCGCAGGAGTAAACACCTACTTCCGGTTATGCGATTTTCTTCAACAGCTTGCTGTCTTATCTACATACTACACAAAACTTATATATGTAGTTTCAACGCCATACCTCTTTTCATTTTTGAGATATTCTGTTCACAGACACACAGACAGGACAGACAGACAGACACACAGACATACCAATAAAAAAATATATGTTTTTTGGGATCAGGGGACTCTAAAACGTGAAGATCTGTTGAAAACTCAATTTCGAATTTTTGGGGTGAATCCAATACTTCCTTTATAGTAAAAGGAAGTAAAAATCATCGAGCACAAAATGCGTTTTTTATTATACCTGCATCAGAATCGCCGTTTAAAGCACGCCTGAGCGTGCGAATACAGGCGATTAAAGCTCGCCGAGCTTTAAAGGTTGTCAAGGAAACGACTGAATGCAACAACGGACATGGACGCGACAAAAACGTAAATAATTTTCGTAACTATAGTAGCAATATTATTATGCCCTTTCGACAAAAATTATTTCTAAGTTTTTAGTGCGTAATTTATTTCCAGTATTGGCGGTATAATAAAAAATAGCGTAAAGTATTCGTGGATAACTGGTCTTTAAAACACTTGCTCTATTTCGAGCACTCCGGCTACGCGGTCGTGCTCGAAAACTCGCGCGTGTTTTAAAGACCTTGTTATCCACTCATACTTTAATATACTATTATTATTCTTCTGTCAAAGATAAAGTACGTTGAAAATTGACACATATGTTACGGGCATGCGTACCAACCTTAGGAAATGAAATTGTTTCGATCAAATACGCATAGCTGGCGAATATCAAAAATTCCGGGAACATTTTGATGAAACCTCGTATATAATAAAATTAGCGTAATTACATATTACCACTTTGTCACTTTCATGGCAGTACATTACAAATTGGATTCCATTACATTAATTCACAAAGTAATTATCCATAGTAAACCTTTATGTATTTTTATTTGTAGTGCTTCATTTTTTAATAAATTAAAATCTTTGAAGGGGAGAATTTATTTTTATTTAGTTTTTTCTAGTACTATATCGTATATTATATGTATCTTTTTCGTCACAATAAAATACATATACCAAATTTGACTACGTAATAATTTCAATATTAGTAAGTGCTGATAAAATAATCCATTTAATTTGTCTAAAGTTATTGAGGATAATCGTGATATAATTTTAGATTTATTACAGATTTTAAGCTAATTACAAGTCCTCATCTAGTAATAATATAAATAATTTCTAATACTAACATTAACCTTTTATTACAGTGACAAGCTTTCTATACCTTACTGAAATTAAATGTTAAAATGGTAAACACAAAAACCGTAAACGACATAAAATGCTAACCACATATTTGTAACTACAACTCGGCAGAGCAACTAAGCTGTCAATAAAGTTAAAAACGTAATTCTATAGAATGATTTTGTCAGAAATATTAGACTCCCGTCCCTTATGCTATATTAATTGAAAACATAACTTTTCCTAGTAAATTTAAATGGAAGTAAATGCCACTGAACGAACTTCTTTTTTTAAATAATTTTACAAATTAAGTATCTACTATTCTTTGGATACAGAAGTTGGTGTAAAAAGATCAGCCTTTATACGTGTACTGTATTTTTAGACGTTTAAAATACTTGTACTCAAAGATTATCGTATACAGGCTGTTTCCTAAGTAAGCTAAAAAATAAGGGGATGATTTTTCCTGAAATTTTAGGAAGAAATTCTCTGATGAATGTGTGTGCTCAGAGATTTAATTCCAAGTAATGTATTAATAAATTCTGGCGGGAGTTCAAATGCTGACAAAGACATTTATTTATTTTTAATGTATTAATGTATTTGTTATTACTATGTATTTTTGCTGTTTTAAACCAAATTAGTGGAGTCAGGTTGAGTATGAGTACATTTTATAGTGAATGCATTTACAAATGCTGAAAGTAGGTACTAATATGCATTTTTGTCAAGGTTTATCCAATTGTAATGCCTTAAAAGCAAGACGTTTGTATGTAGAGCACTATCCAGATGATCATTTCCTATGTTCCAATACTTTCACTCAATTATATCTTCGCTGGAAGAACATTGGAACTTTTGTTCGAACATGTGATATTGCTGAAAGACGTAAATGTTCTAGAAATGTTAGAACTCTCCAACTGGATAAACAAATACTTGAAGTTATTAAAAATTATCCAGAAAGTAGTACCAGAAGAATTGTTCCCCAATTAAATGTCAGTTACAAAACAGTATAGAATATTCCGGTAAAAAAACTGTTGCATCCGTATTATATCCAACGGGTCCAGACTTTGCTATCAAATGATTATCCTCTACGTATGAATTGGTGTCGATGGTTTCTAGCAAAGTCTGCATCTAATTTCAAGTTCCCTACCAATATCTTATTTATTACGGATGGGATCAACTTCTGTAGAGATAAAATAAGTATCTTCATAGCAGCCACATATGGTCTCAAGAAAACCCACATGAGATATTTGGCGGTTCCAGCATAAGTTTTCTGTAAATGTGTGTAATGTTAGTATGTATTATTATCGATGATGATTTAATGCGGCCACATTTCCTGGCTCTACGATTGAATAGCGAATTATATCACTTACTTACCTACTTACTTATTCTTCTTTATAGATCATAACTTCTCTTCATAAAATTACTTGAAGGGTCGCTTCCTTTATTTTTTTAGCTCTGGTCGGTTGCAGTAGTATCTAATTATACTTATATGCGGTTGCATATAAAGTGTTATTTTATTACATAAAAATATTATTTTTCGTAACAGATTATGTCTACAACGATGCAAGTCAATATTGATTCTTTTGAGGCAAAATTTAATATCACAAGGGTGGATATGTGTTACAGTTGCTAGGCAAACGCTAATCAAACTTGACTAAGTAAACAATTACGCTTTGAATATATCTTCTGCGTAAGTCTAAACTAACCTCGTTTCTATAAAATATGTATTTATTGTTCAATCTACAGATATTTCATAAATGATAAATTCTTGAGTGCCGGTCAATAAACGGAAATTCTAAACATAAAATCTTGAAAAACAAGTGCCAAGAAGTCATCAGTTGTGATAACATAATGGTTATTATAAATTAAATGTCAGTTACCATCGATACCGAAATAGTAGTTCTGCACAAATGTTGCATAGACGTTGAAAGTGAAATTATCCACCGTGGGGGTCACAACTTTGCTGAAAGCACTCGACGCCATTCGCATATTAGCTACAGTATGCAAATGAATTGTCTTAATGGCAACAAATATGAAAAGGTAATCGCTTTACGTGTGTACAAATTATTATATGTATTAAATTGAGTACTTATAAGCTTTTGTAGTTTAAAAATTATTGATAAACCTCTTTAAGCAAACAAACAAGAAAAAGGCTAGTGAGACCGCACATTTGCTCGTTTTTTTTTTAATTACAATTTAACTTTATAGATGTTATAACAAAATTATATACAATAAAGTTGTATAGTTATAAATTGTATTAATTGTTTATTCGGCTCTACGTGCGTTATTACAAATTTGTACATGTGCCCTTAAATGATAAATTGGCCAGTGGAACCCTATACAATATTACATATTAAAAGATAAATATGTTTTGCAGTAATTTAAAGCAAAAATGTCTGATGAGTGTGAATGTGAAACCCATTTCCAAATGTTACTCAGGACTCGGCTGTCAACGCTTAAAATTTATCTCAAACATTTTCAACAGAGAGCTAGACCTTCAAAGTTTCAGCCAATCGCATGCGAATGACATGGATAATTTTGCACTACTGCAAATTGTCGGTAATTTTGCCTTTTTGCGCTAGTGCAAATTTCCAATAAATTCTGAAATTTAGAAATTACTTTGGTTTTGGATGTAGGTTAATGGTAAATTCATTTACCTAATTTTAAAATAAAAATTAACTTTAAAATAGCTTTTTAGAAAATAGTCTGTAGAATATCACTTATGCAAATCAAATTGCCTAATTTTTTAAAATGCACCCAAGCGCTACCCGGGTTCCTGCATTTGAATAAAATGTCGGCAATTTGACATTCACTTGGGATATTACTATTGATTATGTTTGTATAATTTTTGACTATATTAACTGCAAAGATAAACATTTACAATTTAAATATACAGGGTGTCCGGAAATTGCGTGTCCCAAAATATGATGATTTAACTCAATTTATCTGTATACAAAGTTGCTTAGTTTAGCTGCTAGAGAGCTTTAAAAATGATTAGCTTTTTTAAATTTGTTCAACTAAGTCGAAAAATGTCTGATAGATTTTATTAATTTTTTGGCAATGCGTTTGTACCAGTAAACTACAACTTTTTGTGGGATAAACCCTAATTTTGAAAATTACAGTGTGTTTAAAAACTTTGTCACAATAAGTTATCCATCCACCCATGTATAATCACTACCAATATTGTTTTTCTGGATAGTTACTTTACTTTAGAAGCTATTTCCTCTCTTACAAAATTTTAGTTGGGTAAACGGTTTAGCCACAACAAAATATTTTCTAAATCTCTACAAGCCTGAATCAGTAATTGTAACACTAGGCTTGTAGGGATATCCGGACACCCTGTATATGAAAATTCTCGTCAATATTCTTTTATAGCTACTCCGCAATTGTAACAAACCAAAACGCAAAAAAAACTTGCGTAAAGTTATTGCGATACCGCATTTTATTAGGTTTGTTTGTTCCTACTGTACGAACTACAAAAAAGTAATAACAAAATAATCACATAGAAATGTCTTGTCGTAATATGTAGCTAGGTCATAAATAAACTTTCGAAATATCCTGTTCTAAGAAAAATTCAACCAATAAAAATACCAAGCACATTATTGCATCCTTCAATTTGGGGCATTCGATTCCAGAAGAGGTTGTCTCATTTTTCTTGCAAAATTCCTCGACATAGAAAATACAAACTAATTTATTGCACCATTTTTCTTATTGCATAACTTACACCTCACGCGAATCATTTAAAAGGCTGCCACACCCTAGTAATATGCAACATCGTTGGCGCACTGGGTAGAGTGCCAGGCTTGTAATAAGTAACATGGGATAGAGTAACAAAACCGAACACACGTTAGTTGAAGATAGCGCAACCTTGATAGACCTTGATATCTAAGTGCACATATTGGTTCACTCTTCATACAAAAAATTCCAAAATGCAAATATACCCCTGTATTCTTCTTCTGCTGCTTCTCCTGTTGAAGGCCACCTATAATTAGAGCTATCCGTACTTGTGTGTTTCGAAAACTTTATTTACCCGTCGCAGCATTTCCAGATTGATGATTCTAGCTATCCATGGTATCTTCAGTATTCTCCCATTTTTCCATTACTCGAAAGCTTTGATCTTCTTACACATATAGTTTGTGAGTGTCCAACTTTCTAATCTATATAAATAATAACACTGGATTCCGATTCTTAAGTCCATATTAATTCCATTATTGCATAACAGTTTTTTCATTTTGATCAAAATCAATCAAAACATTCCTTACTTGTGCAATTCGTACTCTAATTTCCTGTGTGTCCCCGCAGTTGTTTAGCATGCACCCTAAGTATTTGAATAACGTTTTGATGTCTTTAATTTGGTTTTACTGTTGAATAATTTCTTCGTCATTAAATTTCCTTATGTTTCAATTTTCTAGCGTTTTGAGTTTATTTACAACGTTACCCTAACCTTTATTGTTTCTACCATGAGATTAAAAAATGATTCTGAGCGGGCCTTGATATGTGTTATACGTTTGGCAGTACTGAAGTGTATTGTCAGTCTATGTCAAATTCGGGTCCATATCATATCGGCCAACGTTCATATCGGCCAACGATCATATCGGCCAATTTTGGGTGTTCATATCGGCCAACCTGATCATATCGGCCAACATCAGATTTTGTTCATATCGGCCAACTTGTTCATATCGGCCACTTTTATTTTTGTTCATATTGGCCAACGCGATCATATCGGCCAACGCTGGCGGAATATCTAAGAAAGGGGAGAAATCATATCGGCCAACGTTCATATCGGCCAACGATCACATCGGCCAATTATGGGCGTTCACATCGGCCAACTTGTTCATATTGGCCACTTTTATTTTTGTTCATATCGGCCAACTTTATCATATCGGCCAATGCAGGCGGTAACCGTAAGTAATACCGATACTAGCCGAAGAGCAACTTCCACCGCTAGGGTAACGTAAACCGACGCCCGGCGACGGACGCGCAATGTCTTATTTCTTATTATGCCTGTACAGAACGCCCATTTATTCGATCGGGTGGCGGAATAAAAAGACGTGGAAAAAAAGCCGGGGTAAAAAAACCCGAGCAAAAAAAGCCGGCGAAAAATCTGACGGTACCTACATATATATTTACCATATTTAATACCGAAATACTTCAAGCAATTGAATTCCTTGTTTGTATGTATTTTATCTGTAGAATTTACAAAATATAAATGATCTAGATAAGTACAGAAGACGCGACCAGATTGACGTTGTCAATTTTTTCGCGGGGCGGGGGGGCTGGGGGGTTGGAAGGGACATACTGGGATTTTCAAAGAGTTTCAGTCATTTCCCTTGGCATGCTGTCGAGATCGATCAATTCTGGATAGACTTCCCAAGGATTTACTTTCTCTTGGCAGAATTTCGCAATTGATAAGCTTTGGATGTAGTGGAGGTACTACATGGCTCATTTAATTAAAAAACTGCAAATTGTGATGAGAAGATTTCCTTTGGTAGAAATTTAGTTTATGACTATACAATTTATTCTCGAAAAGTCGTTAGAATTCAAGATGGCGGCGTTAATTCAAAATGGCGTTATACTATGGAATTGTTTGCAATTTTCTTACTATCCATCGCACAATATAGTGTTTGGTGTCAATTTATATGTTTTTTAGGCCAACAATTTCATTTGTAATATCAGAAATAGAAACAAATCTTTAGCTCCTGCTATTTGTTTCGCCATTTATTTATTCTTTTCCGGGCCAGCCTGTACATTCCCACTTGAATTATTTTCGCTGTATTTCGAATAATATCAAGTTTTGTCCGCGCGAAGGCGCTAGATTTGGTTTTCCCGAATTCACTTGTTATCGCTTTACGCCAGCGAACAGCGATTCGATTATTTTGGGCCATTTGATTTTCGCTTTCTGTCGAAGTAACTTGCTTCTTCGAAAGTATTCCCACGTGCTACAGCACTAATTAATAATTAATTTCGTTAGTGAGCTGATAACTAAATCAGGTATGTTTACGCTAATTGCTTGTTATCCATTTTAGTAATTTCTCTTTCTTATCAGCTTTTAGTTACCGCTTTAAGTTACCACTTTCGAGTAACTCTTTTAAACGCCGTTTTTGAGCGACTGGTTATGCTATTTGGCATCATAATTGGTAATCTTGGACCCCTCACAACTTCCTCTGGAATGCCATTTTGGGGGCTTGCCGTCTGTAACACCGAGTGCCTGTCCTTTTATCAACTTTGGCCACGAGGTCTGCGCTGTTGGTGATTGTTACATTAAGATAATCCTGGACCAATTCAACGCATGCCACCGGCGTTTCTTTCAATCCAGGTTAGTCTTATTTCAACGCCCACGAATTATTGGCTGAATCGATTTTTTTCACAACGCTTCAAGTTTATAATTTACTAATTTAAAACTACGCCTTATAAATCTAAAACGAAATGTACTAACCATTCATAAATCTGTGTCTCATAAATCTAAAACATAATGTATCAATTGTTCCCTAATTTACAATTTACAAATTTATAATTTTACTAATTGAATACATATTAAGAATTTTGTAAAAAAAGTGCTTCACGCTATTTTATTATCATTACCGAGATAACGGATAATACACACAGACAGTGATAAGCTTATCCCTTCAGTGAATTGCATTCAAATTCAATCTAAGAGCCTGAAGGAGGTTCACATATTTCCGCTTTGCGTGTTGCATTTTCAGCACGTATAATTTATTGTATTCAGGTTATTTAATATTGTGATAAACGATTTTCCGACGCATTATTGATGTTGCCACCAAACATGATCTGCTGATTAATAAACTTAATTGTTTGTCATTATTTTATTTATTTCTTGAAATCTGTGATTTCTGGCGCCCTGTGTTTTTTTTTACTATTATTAAAAGAGCTTGCAGCAGCTCAGCTGATGATAGAAATCTGCGACCCAAGGCCATCGACTTTGACGCTAGCTAGGCCATTGCGGTAAGTAAGAAACATTTCAGAGCTACCGTGGTGTATAAATGATAAGGGGGTTGATCTGCGATTGTACTACCATTGTTATTATTAGTAATCAATCGCAGGTTGGCTTTTTTATTGTTTCACTGGCGCCCAACGTGGGGCTCCCGACTTTGGTATTACATCAGCTGTGCAACCTGCAATTCTCATTTAATATTTTGACAAAATTATCTATTTAAAATGAATGTTAACGCACTTCGTGTTGATGAGCTGCTTTACGAACTACTGTTCAGGGGTTTAGATAGAGACACGGTGGAAGGTATGAACGTCGACCAACGTCGTAGAACCTTACGTGCTAAGTTGTTACTCGAAAAGGCTGACCCTACGCTGCTTAACGCTTATCAATTAGTGGCACCCTTCGATGTACAATTAGAACTTGATACTTGTAAAGGCAAACTAACTGAACTTTCGGTATTAGTTACTGCTTTCTCTGCTGCACCTTGCAATTCTGAATTTGCTCGGCTCGATACGCGGCTAACGCATTTGTATTCACGACTAACCAGGTTACAACCCTCTTCTAAATTAGAACAGGAGCATGCTACCCTTACCAGTCAATGCTTAGATTTATTACAGTCACTTAGTAATGAGCATGACGATTCGCAATTACAAGTAGATCCTTTGCCTTCAAATGTTGATGCCACTAATTTTGTCGATTCTGTTAATACAGTAGCTCCACCTAATTCTGACACTATTGAACCTATGGCAGATAATATTGTTGACAACCCTAACATAACTGAAGCCGCCGGTTTAGCTTCATCTACGTTCCAACGACCTAGGGTATCTTTTTCTAATGAGCACGTACATCCGTATCCTCCTTTTACACAACAACCTAGTATGTCCGCTACTGCTAATTTGCGAACTGAATTAGACCAAATTAATTACTCTACGACGTCTTTTCCTAGACATGTAGGTTTAGTTTCTGTACCGGTATGCAAATGGGGTTTATCATTTAATGGAGACACTACTACTATGGGGGTAAATTCTTTCTTACAACGTGTCGAAGAACTTAGGGTAGCGCGTAACATTTCATACGACCAATTATTTTCTAGTGCTGTTGACCTTTTCTCGGGTCGTGGGTTAGTATGGTACCGTGCTATGCATCACCGGGTTTCAAACTGGCACGACTTGGTAGCTAGGTTGCGATCTGATTTTTTGCCTACTGATTTTGATGAGGAATTATGGGACGAAATTAGGAAGCGTAAGCAGGGGGCCGATGAAAAACCCTCACTTTTTATTGCTGTGCTGCTTAATTTATTTGATCGTTTACTCATTAAACCATCCGAATCAGTTCAACTTAAGCATATTATGAAAAACTTGCAACCTTTTTACGCTACTCAATTATCCTTAACAGTAGTCCACGATATTGAACACCTTGCATTTCTGTGTAAAAAGCTGGAAGATGTTAAGATTCAGAATATTAAATTCCGCAATCCTGCTGCTGCCTCATCCTTGCAACTGGAACCTGACTTGGCCTACCAGCCTACTCCTAAAAAACCTGTGACACAGACTGCACAAATGACAATTAAACATTCTGGTCCTAGAGCTAACCGTGCGAAAAGTACAACCACTTGTTGGAACTGCCGTAAATTAGGCCATACTTTCCATACTTGCTCGGCAGATAAGACTATTTTTTGCTATATTTGCGGTCATGCAAATAGTTATTTTGCTACTTGTCCTAAATGCCATCCAAAAAACGCAAAGTAAAGGGTAGATATCACAGCCGATCTATTCCTTATCCCTATTATACTAAGGCTGATACTCTATCTTGGGAATCTTGGTTACGAACTGTGAATGAATTTTGCCGTATGACTTGTAATACTTCAGCCACCTTTACTAAAATTTAGTTGTACACACTATTGATACGGGTGACGCATCTCCTATTAAGCAGAGATACTATCCTTTGTCTCCTGCTATGCAAGTCCATGCCGACCACGAACTTGATCGCTTGTTAGAGATGGGCATTATTCGTCCCTCGAAATCTCCTTGGAGTTCTCCAATGGTCTTAGTCAAAAAGAAAGATGGTTCATATCGACTTTGTTTCGATGGTCGAAAATTAAATTCGGTTACCAAGAAGGATGCTTATCCTTTACCATATTTAAATAGCATTCTTGATAAATTGCGCGATGCACGTTATCTTACGTCCATCGATCTTAAGCAAGCTTTTCACCAAATTCCTCTGCATCCCGATTCGTGCGAGAAAACAGCTTTTACAGTCCCTAGACGTGGTTTGTTCGAGTTCATAGTTGTACCGTTTGGGATCGCGAACGCACCAGCTAGTCAACAACGTCTCATGGATAGCATTTTTGGTCCGCTATTGGGTGAAAACATCTTCGTGTATCTAGACGATATTGTTATCGTGTCTGGAACTTTTAAAGAACACTTGGACACCTTAGAGCAAGTTTATACCCGTCTTAAAGACGCTAACTTAACTGTCAATATCGACAAATGTCAATTTTGCCGTCCCAGTCTTACGTACCTCGGCTTTGTTGTCGATAAAAATGGTTTACGCACGGACCCTGATAAAATCTTGGCTATCACCAAATATCCTCAACCAAATACGGTGACCGAAGTCAAACGCTTTATTGGCTTAGCTTCTTGGTATCGTCGCTTCGTTCCAAATTTTGCCACTATTACTGCTCCTATTTCGGACCTAATTAAAGGTCGTATTAAAAAGCAGCGTGTGCATTGGACTGATGATGCTCTTAAATCATTTAATCAAATTAAATCTTGTTTGACCTCCGCTCCTGTTTTGAGTAGCCCAAATTTTTCGCTACCGTTCACGTTACAATGTGACGCCTCGAATTTTGGCCTCGGTTGTGTCCTTACACAAAATATTGACGATGAGGAAAAGGTAATTGCTTATGCTTCACGTACCCTTAACAAGGCCGAACGCAATTATTCTGTCACAGAGAGAGAGTGTTTAGCTGTCATCTTTGGCATTGAGAAATTTAGACCGTACATTGAAGGTACACATTTCACTGTGTTAACTGACCACTATTCCTTATTGTGGCTTACTAATATGAAAGACCCCACTGGCCGTTTAGCCCGTTGGAGTGTTCGTTTGTCGCAATACGATTTTACAATTCAACACCGACAGGGCAAACATAATGTAGTTCCCGATGCCTTATCGCGAGCTCCTATTCAGGTTTCCGCTCTAGAACTTGTTGATGGTGACTTAGACTCTTGGTACTTAAAAATGCTGGACCGCGTTAGCCAAAGTCCTAATCAATTTCCAACTTGGCGAATTGAAAATCATCGACTTTTTAAGTATGTTCCCAACCGTCATGCCATTGTTAGCAACTTAGTGGAATGGAAACAGGTGATACCTCGTTCTCGCCGAACTGAAATTTACAAACTCTTTCATGACAGTCCCACATCTGCTCACTTGGGTGGTTATAAAACCTTTTGTAAAATCTCCGAACAATATTACTGGCCTAAAATGCGTGCCGATGTCATCCGTTACATACGCCATTGTGAAACTTGTGCTGCGAGTAAAGTTAGTCAACTTGCTAGACCTGGTTTAATGGGCCAAAATAAGAAGATTTTATACCCTTTTCAATGTTTGTCAATTGACATAATGGGTCCCTTACCTCGCACGAAAACTGGTAACACTTCTATCATAGTTGTATGTGATTGGCTAACCAAGTTTACCTTAGTTAAAGCTGTTCGCGCTGCCACTGCTAAAGCAGTAGCCAAGTTTCTGGAGAACGAAGTATTCCTTATTTTTGGTGTTCCTCAAATATGTATGGTTGATAACGGACCACAATTTATAAGTTCCCAATTTAAAGCCTTGATGAAACAATACCAAGTTCAACAAGTTTGGTATAATGCTTCTTATCATCCTCAAGTCAATTTTGTTGAGAGAGTTAACCGAGTTATCGGTACTGCTCTTCGTTCTTATGTTTCGGATAATCATCGTTCGTGGGACGAACATATTTATCAAGTTGCACACGCTTTGCGTAACGCCGTTCATGAGGTGACGGGTTACACCCCTTCTTTCTTAAATTTTGGGAGGACTGTACCAGTTTCTGGGACTTATTACGGTCGTCTTAAGAACTTCCAAGAAGAAGAATTATCTTTAGAAACTCGTGAAGACCTGGCTTCAGACGTTAACCAACTTTCTGAACTTTATCAAGACGTTGTTAAACGCCTCAATAACTCCTACCAACGCAATTCCAAGCACTATAACTTGCGTAAGCGTCCATTAAAATTTAATGTCAATGATTTGGTTTGGAAAAGGAACTACGTCTTATCTGATGCATCTAAATCCTTCAATCAGAAATTGGCTCCTAAATATGTCAAATGCAGAGTACTAAAAGTCACCGGCCCACTTACCTATCAGTTAGTGACCGTCCCCGACAATAAAAACGTTGGAGTTTGGCATATTAAAGATTTAAAACCTTACTTTGGAGAAGGACAAGTGGAGGAGTGAATTTTGGTGTGCCTGATTGTGTGTATGTGATTGTATGTATGATGATGTATGTGCATGTTTAGCTTATCTCGCCTATTCACCCTACGGATAGTATTATACTATCAACATCATTCTCACCCTTTTCGACTTGTTAACCAATTTCTATTATTATTATAATTATTATTATTTATTGCGTGCTTTTTAAGCCGCATAATTTTTGCTTTTGAGTGCTAGTTAGGCACCTTGAGCGACTCCTTAATTACCGATTTGATGGTACTTTTCCCTATCATTAGATTATATTAGGTGAAACCCTTTTGAGTGACGGATTTCCTCGCTTCTTTATAGATAGCGATTGGACCTTTTGTCGAACTCTTCTTGAGTCTTTTGTTGATAGTGAAGCAAGTGTTTAGGTGAGTTGCTTTCATGATGAATGCGTGAGTCTTCTTTACTTTTTCGAAGTGTGTCTTTCTGACAATGGAGTTAGTTGTAAAAGAGTTTCTAGACCTGCACGATTTACTTAGGGTGGTTGGTTGGCCATGCAGGGTCGGTCTCTTTTTTGGGAAACTTTTCCATCAAATATTTTATTATTTCCTTTCCCCATCTCGCTTCACGAGATATTTCCAAAGCGTCAGGTCAACATTTTTTAGTTTCTTTAGTGGCCTGTATTGCTTGTGGTACACACGAGTTAACGTTTATATTTCATTTTTTGATAATTTTTCCTCCATACTTTTGCTATTGGGTTACCTTGGTTTTGGGGTGAGTATTAATGATGCGGTTCGAGTTTTTCGGATTTTTGCGAGTTCTTCCAATATTTGTAGTAGGGTGGATTGTGTCCTATGTGATGCAGTCGGTTTTTGCTGTGTTTAGCAGTTTTTTAGGCGTCTGTCCGATTTAGACAGAACGTCTATTTTCTAGAGTGGTATCCTATGTGGTGCCAGAGTTATTTTTTTCTCGAAAGAGGATTTTCTAGGGCGTTTGGTGGCATCCTCGATCTCACTCCAATTCCTTGGTTTCCTGCATCTTTTCATGTTCCATACTTTAAACTTTTTTATGGTTTTTAGGGCTTTTTTGTCCTGGGTTTTACCCGAATTTTTCGTCGTAGTATTTTCACTTCTGCGATGTTTCATACAGGAGTAAGTTTTTGTGACTTATCTCCGGTGTTTCGCTGTGTGTTAGTTCACACGGTGTTTTAGTGTGCAGTCGTTCCTGGACTGTTCACTTTTCCTTGACCAGCAGGGTGTAGGGTTTTCTGCTTCGGCGCTCTTCTTCACAGTCGCTTACATTCGCGGTGATCACTACGGGGGCCCGCGCTGAGTGTCTGTGATTGACAGCGTCCTCACCTTTTGTTAATTTCTCATTTCACTGCAATAGCTTCTTTCAAACAGCCCTGCGTTGACTGACTGACTGACGGACATCGGACTTATCCCTTCCAAATCCCTCTTCATTATACTATCTTCCTTTATTATACTCTTTTAATACCCAAGTATCCCTTTTTCCGATTTCTTTTCTTCTCTACCTTATTGGCTAATTCCAAATCCCATTTTTTAAGTTCCATGCCAATTTCCGGCTGCTGCCACAGCCGTTGGCTAAATCTCAGCAACTTTTCAGTACGCTGACTTGGTCCATGTGTGTATTCTGCCAGTACACATTTAAGGTAACCTTCTGATTAGTTCGTTTTCCGTTGGCTATGGTACGGAGCTAAGCGTCTAACTTATCCACCGACGCGCCTTTTTCATCTAGCGCGACGGATCGGTTTAGCACTTTGCTCACGACTATTCCCTCCGTAAAACTTTCTATCCCTTCTTCTTTTCTTAACTTTACTCTTTTATTTCCCATCTATTTCCCTATTTTCCTTTCGCCTTCTTTTGACTGACGATGACCTTTCAATTGCTTTAGCATAATCATACCTCAGGTATTTCTCTTGGCCGTGGGGAGTGAAACAAATCTTTAGCTCCTGCTATTTGTTTCGCCATTTATTTATTCTTTTCCGGGCCAGCCTGTACATTCCCACTTGAATTATTTTCGCTGTATTTCGAATAATATCAAGTTTTGTCCGCGCGAAGGCGCTAGATTTGGTTTTCCCGAATTCACTTGTTATCGCTTTACGCCAGCGAACAGCGATTCGATTATTTTGGGCCATTTGATTTTCGCTTTCTGTCGAAGTAACTTGCTTCTTCGAAAGTATTCCCACGTGCTACAGCACTAATTAATAATTAATTTCGTTAGTGAGCTGATAACTAAATCAGGTATGTTTACGCTAATTGCTTGTTATCCATTTTAGTAATTTCTCTTTCTTATCAGCTTTTAGTTACCGCTTTAAGTTACCACTTTCGAGTAACTCTTTTAAACGCCGTTTTTGAGCGACTGGTTATGCTATTTGGCATCATAATTGGTAATCTTGGACCCCTCACAACTTCCTCTGGAATGCCATTTTGGGGGCTTGCCGTCTGTAACACCGAGTGCCTGTCCTTTTATCAACTTTGGCCACGAGGTCTGCGCTGTTGGTGATTGTTACATTAAGATAATCCTGGACCAATTCAACGCATGCCACCGGCGTTTCTTTCAATCCAGGTTAGTCTTATTTCAACGCCCACGAATTATTGGCTGAATCGATTTTTTTCACAACGCTTCAAGTTTATAATTTACTAATTTAAAACTACGCCTTATAAATCTAAAACGAAATGTACTAACCATTCATAAATCTGTGTCTCATAAATCTAAAACATAATGTATCAATTGTTCCCTAATTTACAATTTACAAATTTATAATTTTACTAATTGAATACATATTAAGAATTTTGTAAAAAAAGTGCTTCACGCTATTTTATTATCATTACCGAGATAACGGATAATACACACAGACAGTGATAAGCTTATCCCTTCAGTGAATTGCATTCAAATTCAATCTAAGAGCCTGAAGGAGGTTCACATATTTCCGCTTTGCGTGTTGCATTTTCAGCACGTATAATTTATTGTATTCAGGTTATTTAATATTGTGATAAACGATTTTCCGACGCATTATTGATGTTGCCACCAAACATGATCTGCTGATTAATAAACTTAATTGTTTGTCATTATTTTATTTATTTCTTGAAATCTGTGATTTCTGGCGCCCTGTGTTTTTTTTTACTATTATTAAAAGAGCTTGCAGCAGCTCAGCTGATGATAGAAATCTGCGACCCAAGGCCATCGACTTTGACGCTAGCTAGGCCATTGCGGTAAGTAAGAAACATTTCAGAGCTACCGTGGTGTATAAATGATAAGGGGGTTGATCTGCGATTGTACTACCATTGTTATTATTAGTAATCAATCGCAGGTTGGCTTTTTTATTGTTTCAAAATATGAAAAAATTAATATAGGAGACTTTTTGTAAAGTCGTCAAGTCATATTTATAGAGTAAAATTTAAGAACAATGAATACCAAAGATCTGTTTTTATTAATACCTACTAATACAAGATTTTACAAAAATTGACTCTTACATTTAAAATTAACGTCTTTGAAGACCGACGACGCTTTAAAATGTTGGCAGGAACTGCTAGCTGACAATTATGTGTAACTATTAGGAACCTGGAAAACAGCTGGATGTCTGTTTTTAAAATCTTCAAAGTTTCATTTTTCTTGCTTATGCTTTTTGTTGGAGAACTGAAAAGCGGGATTTTGTTCTTTTTCAAAGGCAGAAATAGTGTTGAGGAACTTTTTACCAGGCGTTCCTAAACTGTGGAACTGTGTAATACCAGTTGATTCAGCTAAATAAACAAATGCAGTGATATCCTTATCAACAATAACTCTGCTGTCCGAATTTTACAATCAAACTCTTGTATCAAGTGACAAATTTCCGGTCCATTTAACAGTGTTAACCCTACTGCAACTCCATCTCCATTCACTAGAGCATTGTTTTAATCGTGCGTTTGATCTATGCTGATAGCTGAGAAGAGTTTGTTCAATTTTCTTATAACCAACTGCCTTTTGTGCATAGGAAGGACATCTGTATGCCCGCATGAACTGATACTTAGCCTATTTTTAACATGAAAAATGAACTTGTTGGCCTAAAAAACATATAAATTGACACCAAACACACTTTTGTGCGATGGTTAGTAAGACAATTACAAAACAATTCTATTGTATGACTCCATTTTAAATTTCAGCCGCCATTTTGAATTATAACAACTTTTCGAGCTGCCTCCCTTTCTTAAATGAATTGTATAGTCATAAATTACATTTCTGCCAAAGGGAATCTTCTTATCACAATCTGCAGTTTTTTTATACCTAGCACCTCCACTAGATGGACTTTCTAAGAATTTTTCTCTTCCCCTTCGCTTGATTTCACGATCGATAAGCTGTGGATGGGCTTTCAATGGCATGATTTCAAAATCTCTCACTTTTGAAGAGTTTTTTTCACAAATGTAATAAAATTTAATAAAAACAAATCATTTGGAGTGCTAAATTTTACATAAATAATTGTACTTTTGTTAAATAAATGCTGCTGATATAAATTACTTACCATTGCCTTTTAAAGTTAGTTACCGCTTTGTTGCTATCTCATATGCATAATACCTTTCTCTCCTATATAGAAAAATATTTTTAACTCCAAAATATATACTCGCAAACAAAATTCCAATATTGAGTCACTTGCTTTGACGGGATTTTTCAATTTATGACTGCTCAGTAAATAAAGTCAGACAAATAAAAAAGCAAACCACTTATCAGCCTTCTATTCAAAAACTTAATAAGCAAAAACTATGAATGTATAAGTAAACAATTATCAAATCTAACCTAAAATAGTATATTATACATCAAGGTAGCGAAGCGCAGTATTATAACCTGAGCGCATATTAGATACTGAGCGCGCAGCGCGAAGTATCTACAGCGCGAAGGTTATAAGACGATTCGCTACCGTGGTGTATATACTATTTTTTGCACTACCAAACGGCTTAATACCTAAATTCCCAACAAATTTCGAAAATAGTTTAATTGTCAACCTGACAATACAATTCTTTAAAACGTCAAAATTAAAATAGTCACATTTGATAACTTAGCAATTTATTAGTTACCACGGTGAAAATTGTTTATTTTACTTTCTCTCCCTTGATGGAGAAAATCAACTTCACGACCTAAAGATAGACCAATAACGGTGCGTTCTGAGACTAGTCGTGCAAAGAAAATGCATAGTTTTTACTGAAAACGTGTTAAATATATTTATATATTTCAGTCATTAATTTTCCTGTAGCTATGTGGAAGTAAAGCGTACATAAAACGGTTTTGTCTACGTTAATGCCATTTTGTAGATTGCTTTTAAAACTGCGGAACTTCTTCCACGGGTGCTTCTTCTTGTTGCATTTTTTTCGTTGGCTTTTTTCTGAGGATATTTTGTCTGTGAGCATTTTTTCCGGGGATTTTTTCCTGGAATGTGTTTTCCTAATTTCAAATTGATAACATGCAGTTGGGTAACGGCGATTACTATAAATTAAAATTGTAAATGTGCTGTGCCGACAAACCCTGAAATATTATCAACAATTATCAGAAATTTCTGCGAGAATTTTCAACAAGGATCATATTCATTTTACAGTTCCACATTAGTATTTCAGTAACTTCAATAATCTTAAATTCGTGGCGATTTTATATTTTTTAGTAGATGCAGTTTCATAAAAAAGTGTACATTTTCCCGATTCAGCATAAAAATAATGTGTGTTGTGTTGTTTGACCCATCAGCCGTAACTATATTGTTATTTCCGTATTAACCCTCAAATTACACTCTTGACCTTCAATTATTTAAATTTATATTAAACCGACTAATATACAAGAAGCTGCTTCTATTCTGCAGATAGCTATTTCATCAACAGTTCAATTGTGTTGATTGTTGACAGCAAATTTTCAACGTGTTTGCAGCATTTGTTTAGCAAGCTTTCTATAAAAAAAAGTAAATTCGCAGTAAGTCGTTTGACACCAAAATACAATTTCTTCTTCGAAGTCCTGTAAATAGTATAGATTCTTGACAAGCAACAACAATTATATACAGTAATTGCAATTTTAAGTTTTATTAATGTTTTGTAGTCAATAATTTAATAAAATATCTACCAAGAAAATTCCTAGAAATTTTTAATTGCTGGGCTAGTTGTTAGGACGTAATGGAAAAGTAGCCGCCGGAAAAATCCCCCTGAAAAAACGTCCCGGAAAAATTCCCCCGAAAAAACCTCCCGGAAAAATGCCGCAAGGAAAAATGCTCCCAGAAGTAAATTCACCTGGAAACACCAGGAAAACGAAATCTAAACTACAAAATGACATTTACGATTGACATTTAAGTTCTGCTTTACCATTATTGTTTTGTTTTAAAAAAGCTATACTATTGAATCTAGGACGAAAACAACCCGGACAAAACCTCCCGACAAAGAACCCCCGTACAAAAAACCTTCGTAAAAAACTCTCCAGACAGAAAAAATTGCTAAACGTCAAATTCATTTTAAATTGTTTTCTTTCATGACCAATCCCGTACCTCAACGCGTACACACCAATAGTTGATCCCTTTAGAATTTCCGAATGTTAATTTTCATATATCGGATACTCTACGGGACACACTGTAGATTTGAAAAGGTAAAAAGATATGATATTTGAAAACAAAGGATCCCTACATTGTTTTAATATTTTGACAAACAAATGAACTGTGACGTCGAGTAGAAATGTTGGATTTGCCATTTTCCGACTGTAGTCCGGATAGTAAAAGAGTAGTATTCTGCTTGTGTTGTGTTGCCATCGAAAAGTTGACCTCATAATGTGCAAATCATTTTCCTTTAGCTCTAATAATAACGACGATTTCCATTTAATCGAATCGAAAATTGAACACCCAGTAAACATAATATGTTGGGGTTTTGATATGGGTTTTTTGTCCAATTTTGTCCGATTGGATTGTTGAAAACTTTCTACACAAATCGATTTAGAGTTTTGTGCAATTACAAAAGTGAAAATAATAGTGATCGCTTAAAAAATTAATTAAACATTTTATTTTTATCTAGCGAGTTTATAATTCAACCAAAAATCAACATTTAAATAGGCTGCAAATGGAAGAACCTGCATTTCCTAAATTATAAATGATATAGACACATTTTTTATCCAAAAATTTTCTTTTATTACAGAAACTGCTCTAATTAAAATCGCTAATCATGAACTTGGATCCTAGTTTTCATTTTTCGTATATTTCGTAGTTGTTATAATAACGGCAAATGACTCAAATTAAGTCCATACTACGACATTTCCTAAACTAGGCAAGTACGTTTCATTTAATCCGCTTTACGAGAAAAATCACTTTTTGCGGAAGGTATTAACCGGATAACACTTCTGTGCTGATAAGGGCTGACAGTCAGTATATTCTCATCAGATAAGCAGGCAAGCGCTTCCTTCAAAAATACTAACAGACTGTTCCATCAACTCAAGCAGTTATAATTAATATACCATCCCATTTATGACGAACACACGAGCTATATTATAAAATTTCACGATATGCAAGCACAATTTGCAAATAGCTATTCAGCAGAAACATTTGGACTGCAATCTCAAATACCGATGACGGCATAACTTTAATAACAAATAAATATGAGCACGAAAAACGGAAAATTAGATGATAGATGAAGATATTCGAATTAACATCGAGTTTAAGTGTTCAACATTTTATTGTAATTTTGGCGAAATATCCTGAATATTTTTGCCTATAAAATTACGGAGAGTTTGTTACTCGTATAAGTTCGGGCACTGCTAATTTGCTATATATTTTTTTGAAAAATTAAAACTGTTCTGTCGGCTTGGAAGTTTTTCTAAAGAATATGGAAAGGGTAGCGAAAATTTCCTATAAATTTGATTTGAAAAATGCTGCAATTTTCTAACAATTTGCTGCAGAGTTTAACAATTTACTGTAAATATGTTAAAGGGCTGTACAAACCTGCTAACAATTTGCTATGAATGTAATAAACTCGTGTCAGCAAATGAATCATGTCTGATATATTATAAGCTTAAATTTTACATTTTTTCGAATTGGTATTGGTATCAGTAAATCCGTTAATGACAGAGATGAACAGAGAATCCTTTAATAACGTGTGTAATGCCATACGCTGACTCCGGACTCGTCTCGCCCATCTACATTTTCCGTACTTATATCCGTCATTTATATTTTATAAATTCTACAAATAAAATACACACAAACAAGGAATTAATTGCTTGAAGTATTTACCTATGAAATATGTTAAGTATTTATACCATCAGCTTTTTTTCCACCGGCTTTTCCACTGCCGGTTTTTTTTCCGCCGGTTTTTTTCCTCCGCTTTTTTCCGGATTTTTAAACCCCGGTTCTTTCACGGCTTGTCTGTGAACAGAATATCTCAAAAACGAAAAGAGGTATGGCGTTGAAACTTCATATATAAGTTTTGTGTACTATGTAGATGAGACAGCAAGCTTTTGAAGAAAATCGCATAACCGGAAGTAGGTGTTTACTCTTGTGATTTTTCAGTTTTTTTCGATTTTTTCAAAAACGGCTCTAACGATTTTTTTTAAACTTTACATTTTTCTTACATTTTTAATGTGTATTGATGTGAGATAGGTGATTTTCCAGTTGAATACTTCTAAAGTGGGTTTCTTTTGTTTTTTTTTCTATTGTTTTTTATTAACTCCTATTTTAAATAAAACACCCGGTATATTATTACATTTTTGAATTCACCTTAAAATTCTAGAGAAAATGTGTCTCTTCAACTAACACTCGATTTTGTACCGTTTTTGTAGAATTTGTAATTTTTTAAAATTTTTAACAAATGGTTAAAAATTAAAAATAAAATTTTTGACTAATTATAAGATCACTGTAAAAGGAAGTTGTGTGAGTGTATCACACCAGATTTTTATTCCTAGATTCAATCGGTCACATCGGCCACCATTATTTCTTGCTTATAACCACGATGTTTTCGATTTTATATCGACTATCCTGCCATACAAGTTCCCTGAAAATTCATTTTTAATAAAGTTTAGTGCAACGAAAGGTTGACTTCAAACTTAAAATTAAACTTTGGAACGTCAAATATTAGCGACACTGCTAATAGAAAAAATTGCAATGGTCTTTGTTAAACTCTCCGCTGCGCGAGTGGTTTTCCATATTTGAACTCTTGCAAAAGAAAACTTTCCTTATAGAACTTTTCCTTTAATATAGGTACTATTATCTATTTTTCTTTCAATAAACTTAACGTTATTTTAATTAATGTTTGAACATTACAATACTATACAATGTTTTAAATCATTCAAATTGCTGTTTTTGACAAGACAGGTAATGCTATTTGTTTAAATCAGTTCTTTAAATTTAATAGATATAATGTAAAACCCCTTTCAGTGGAAGTGCGGGAAAGAATCATTGACCTACCGAAGTTTAAAGAAAATAGACAAGCAAATAATATATAATTTTTAATAAAGCTCATCATTATTTGCAAAAATCAAGAATGTGCACTTTAAAATTGATTACGCTATGGGTGATTTTCCAGTTGAATTTTATAGGTATTCAACTGGAAAATCATCCATCTCACATCAATACACATTAAAAATGTAATAAAAATGTAAAGTTTGAAAAAAATGGTTAGATCCGTTACTTCCGGTTATGCGATTTTCTTCAGAAGCTTGCTGTCTCATTTAGATAGTACACAAAACTTATATATGAAGTTTCAACGCCATACCTCTTTTAGTTTTTGAGATATTCTGTTTACAGACACACAGACACACAGACCAATGAGCAAAAACATGTTTTTTGGGTTCAGGGGACTGTAAAACGTGAAAATCTGTTGAAAACTCAATTTCGAATTTTTGGGGTGAATCCAATACTTCTTTTATTGTAAAAGGAAGTAAAACCCGTCTCCAAAACTTAACTGTGTGTTATTTACTGAATGGTGAGTTGTATATAAAAAACCTATATTATCTTTTAGGTAGAGAATTTTTTGTAATAACTAAATAAGTCATACGACCCATAGAAAGCGAGATATTTGCGAAAAACTTATTTCTGTAACCTTTGACCTTGGATAACACAAAACCTAAGTGCGATATCGATGGAGACTTTTGGGACATTATTTGTAATGTCAAAATAAAGGTGTATGCAAAATTTCAGCTCACTTGGATTTTTTCGGCAGATGCTGCGGTTTTCCGTCTAATGTAACTGGACTAAAAAACAATTAGAACGCTCTACACCATTTCGCTCTCGTAATATAAACAAAATTTTCAGTAATATTAAAACATTTGTTAAAATACCATTAAAATTATTGAAATAAAATTAGATAATAGTATATCAAAGAAAATGTTCTATAAGGCAAGTTTTTTTTTGCAAGAGTTCAACTATGGAAAACGAGACGCGCAGCGGGGGGTTTAACAAATAACCATTTCAAGAAAGTCCTTATGAATCGATTTTTTTTATTAGTGGTGTCGCTAATATTTGACATTTAAAATTTTAATTTCAAGTTTGAATACAACTTTCCGTTGCACTAAACTTTATTAAAAATGATTTGTGAGGAAACTTGCATGCCAGGATAGTAGATATAAAATCCAAAAATAGCATTGCCGTTATTAGCAAGAAATAATGTTGGCCGATGTGATAGAATAGATGGGCGTTCTGAACAGGCATAATAAGACATGGCGCGTCCAGCGTAGCGGTAGAAGTTGCTCTTCGGCTAGTATCGGTATTCCTTACGGTCACCGCCTGCATTGGCCGATATGATCAAGTTGGCCGATATGAACAAAAATAAAAGTGGCCAATATGAACAACTTGGCCGATGTGAATGCCCATAATTGGCCGATGTGATCGTTGGCCGATATGAACGTTGGCCGATATGATTTCTCCCCTTTCTTAGATATTCCGCCAGCGTTGGCCGATATGATCGCGTTGGCCGATATGAACGTTGGCCGATATGATTTCTCCCCTTTCTTAGATATTCCGCCAGCGTTGGCCGATATGAACAAAAATAAAAGTGGCCGATATGAACAAGTTGGCCGATATGAACAAAATCTGATGTTGGCCGATATGAACAAGTTGGCCGATATGAACACCCAAAGTTGGCCGATATGATCGTTGGCCGATATGATCGTTGGCCGATATGAACTGACCCCTCAAATTCGACATTTGCAGGTTAAGTTTTACGTCAGTCTGCGTCAAACAACAAACAAAACCTAACCTTTTCATCTCGAATTTGACATAGACTGACAATACACTTCAGTACTGCCAAACGTATAACACATATCAAGGCCTACTCAGAATCGTTTTTTTTTTTTATCTTATGGTACTAGCACAGTATGATAAGGGTTTATATCCGCTCCTGGATATGTTTTTGTCGACGTTATGCAATTTCTAATACGTTTATTTACTAGTATTTATTTGATTTCTCACTGTTCTCTGATCATTATCTTGAAGGGGTTTCCAGGTTCATACTCTTCTTGATGGTAATTTGCAGAACGTGTTAGATATTATTAATTTCTCTTCTTGGCAAAATTTAAAGTCCATGGCCATGGTCGTTTCTTATATCGAGCCCATAATATCCAATTATGTCGCCATAGTTTCCTTTGCCTACTTTTGAGTAAAAATTGCCTAGTATTATATTTAATTCTTATTGTTTTAGTTTTAGCACGTTTAGCTATTTATAAAATTCGTTTACTTTTTGTTCATCGCTGTCTGTATCTGAACTTGTTACTGAAACATATACCTGAATTAAGTTAGTGATAACAGCTTTTTTGTTTAATTGTATAAGCATTATTTTTTACGAAATAGGTACAAAGGGTTTAACTATCTGGTTGATTTCTTTTGAAACTGTGAAGGCTTTTACATATTTGACTGAATTCGGCCATTGTATTTCGCTTATTTCCAAAATATCTATTTTGAGTCTATTTATCTATTATATTGTGTTACTGAGCTATCCAGCTATAAACATACTTCTGATATTACAAGTTCCAATTCCATATTTCCTATATTTCCACCCAGGGATTCTTGGCGCCCTCTTGCCATCTAAGGCATGCTGGAGGCTGACTTTCAGTCCTAACTTTAGCCATGATGATTGTACCTGGGAAAATGTATAATGCTGTGTTTCGCCGTTGACTATGGATACCATATACGCCTCCACTCTTTCAAAGGATCTCTTTTGACCTTCTAGGTCTCGACCTCCAGAAGATATTGAAAGTACAGCTGCGCACCTTCAAACCTTATTTGGTTCTCAGGTACTTTCTGTATATATTTATAGGACTTTCATCGATCCGCCACCTGGGTACACGCCGTGTTGGAGTTAGGGTTCCCCGGTTAGTGTCTCACTGCAACTTCTTGCTCGATTCAGAAGCCGCCTATTCATAAGCTACACCAACATCGGCACGATATTATTATACGCAAATTATTAAAATGAAGATAGTTCGAACCGAAAGAGAAAAACTAGACTTAAATTGCTACTAACTTTGAGAATAGAGAAGATAAAACGGCGAAAAATAATAGATGTTTTTATGCTTTCAATGTGAATAATAGAGAGAGAAAACAATTTAGTAATTTATTTAAATTTAATTTCTTGGTGAAATGGGAAAGCTTAATTGGCAAATATAAAATCGTGGCTGTTAACCTACCGCTTATTATAGCTTAACATGAGAAATCTAGAATTCTTCGAATGCAGACACTTAGTTCTGCTTATGTTTGTTAGATCCAGTAGACACTATCAGTATTATTATTATAGTACCACAAAGGAACAATTTTGAATATTATGCCGTTTATATTATGTTAATACACAGGAAGAGATGCATAATATTAAAATAGAATCTTAAATGTCATGGATTTCTGTAATGCAAAAATATTTATATGTGGAAAGCCTTTTGAACTGAATTACTTAAAGCAGAGCTTTGTAAAATAAACTTTACTGTTCCCTTAAAATCGATTATAAACCGCACATTTCGCTCCTCACCCAGTTTCTCTGCTGTTGGCTTACTTGCATCTTATAAAAATCGACTAAGACAATGTCAAATGTATATTTTCAAAATAAGCATCTGTTTTACAAACATCAAGAATGTGGCACTCTGCTTAATGTTTCATTCTCATTGTCTGAAGGGTTTCGCTAAGTTTAACTTATAAAATAACGAGGTCGTGAAGTTTTGCAAGCTTTTAAGTTGTTTAAGTTGTTGTTACAGTTGTGCTATAGCGGGCAGAAGTGCCATCGCATCCCGGAAGCTTTAGTCAAAATGTATGGGCCCAAAGTACAAAGCTTGGATCTTAGCTACAATGAACTAGTGACACTAAGAGGTTTAGAAGGATTCCCGCTTTTGAGAGAATTAGTTCTAGATAACAATCAGCTTACCGATTCTCTCGTTCTTCCTTACTTACCGCATCTACATACTCTCTCCCTTAATAAGAACTGTGTAAGTATTCACAATTTCAGCAAAATAATGCATATCTCTGAAACGATTGGCGTGTAAACTCGGACAAAATTATTTTAAATGAGTTTTCACCCGGAGTAAACTGAATTTTTATTCCATCGCTGCATAATAATAAACAATACAGGCTGGAACAAATTGTAAATTGAAAAAGTTTTCACGAACTACTGAAATAACCATATCAAAAGTTAGAATTAGCAAAGTTAAACAACGGCCTTATTAATCGTTTTCAAATCTGTTATAAAATACGTTACTCAAAATTGCTTTGCATTGATGTCTCCATCCAAACTAACACGTCAATGTTCTGTTTCAGGTAAATGATCTAGAACTATTGGTTACCAAAATAGTACATAACCTGCCGAGTCTAACTTATTTAAGTTTATTAGGGAATAAAGCTTGTCCTAATCAACTCTCGGATTTGGATAAAGACGAAGAGGATTATCAACGATATAGGTAAGGCCAATTTTGTAAATTTTCTTTTAATTAGTGCAAGTTATGTTTGTTCGTGCCCAAACATATGTATATTTATAACTGTTACTTATTTTAACGCTTTTACAGGAAAAGTGAAATATTATTAAATAAATAGGATTATTAAAAATTTTCGAAAACTGGTTGATCTTTGTAAATCCATAAGCTATGACGACGTCTAATGGCCAACTTCAGTAATTCACAATTTGTAATTGTTAGAGCACGGACTTCGATTATTTCATTCACCACTTTGTTTTGAGTTGTAAAATTCTAGAATGTTTTTTTATCAAAACTAAGAATATGTCTGTTAACTTTATTGAAAGTTTGTCAACTTTTAATTGTTATCTAAAAATTAATACGGCTACAAACATTACATTTGGAACATTAGCTTCAATGCTACTCGTATTCAAATAATTCTAGATTGACTTGTCCACTCGTCCGAAATAGTTCATAAGAAAACTAAAGCTGATTCGCTGTCTTGAATCCCCTTTCACCATCGGCCAGTAGTGCCAACCTTCAGGAAAAATATTGAATAAGGTCGAGGTTTAGATAAAGCATTCAAAGGCCCTTGAGCTTCGTATGAGTTTCCAAGAGACAGCGATATTTGATCCCTGCAAAGTATATCTATTATTGACACTGTAGTTGGAATACGTGACTGGAACAAATTTAGAGTTGCAGTGTGTTATATCTTCTGCTCCATAACGAGATTTTACATTCTGGATGGCAGTTTCTTAAAGCATTTTTTAATAGCATTCTTTGTATACTGTACCTGCGAATTGTCATTGCATTTACAACGTAATCCCAGCACAAATAAAATATTGAAACACATTTATCTTGGGTTACTTACCTAACATATAATACCTTGTAGCGATAGTACAGGCATAATATTTAGCATTCATACTGGGATGTGCAATGAATGTAATAATTGGTGCTGGTAAAAAACGATTTGAAGGTTAACCTGTTTTCGGTTAACCGCGGTTTTTCCATTAATCGAACACCGGTTAACCAAAAACCTGTGTTTAACTGGTTCACAAATCGGTTTGTAAACCGGTTTACGAACAGATTTAAAAACTGGTTTACGAACTGATTTGAAAACCGGTTTATAAACCGATTTTAAAATCGATTTATTAAGTGATTTAAAAATCGGTTCTTAATAAAACAGCAGCTGCATATTTTCCAAGTTTTAATAAGCATAACCATTAGCTTTAGCTTAGTGTTTAAAACAAATTATGCCATCTTCACATGCTTATTTTTACATATATTTGATTAATTACTCACATTTACAGGCGTGTCTTAATAACATAAAAGTTGTAAAAAGGTCCTCAGTTCTACACAATTATTTAACTCACATTGAGAACACATTTATACGGCAAACTAAAACATTTATGTTAATTGGCTATGTGTAGTTGAATTTAAGAAATTAAATTAAATATTTTTTTAGTTTAACGTATAAATTGATACCAGATTTGGTTCGTCGGCTAAATCTCTCTACAATGTAATGACTACGTGGTTACAATTTCCAACCAAGCTATCTCAGAGGAGACGGCGTGTAGTTCTTTAAGTATAGAGGTTAATTAAAAAGCCAGAACCAGGCGCCAACGAATCTTTTAATTACGACAAGTGTATCCAGGTATCACCAAGAATTAGCAAACTCAAAGTAGCACACTATTCTGAAAGAACGCTTATAAATCCTGGTAACAGTAAAAATAAACACGACAAAGTACTACTATCACAGTATAATAATCACTAAGTCGATAGAATACAAACAGATGATTATTTTCTACATATAGGCCAAAAATAGGTTGATAAATATATGCGAAAGTAAGGTGCACCTCAAAACACATAAACTCGACTTGCGAGTAAATTACCATATGCAACAGCCTGAAAAGTATAAATATAAAAAACTACGTTAAATACAACCAACAACAATTTAAGAATGTAACGGAGACTAAATTAGGCTACGAGGATAATAATCATTAAATGCTCTAGTTTAGTCATTCCAATGGGCCCTGAGGGGTACCCATGAAGTTCACCAAGCGAATTGTAAATGATGGCGAAAGTCAAAAGTAAAACCCACGGGATTCTGAAGGAATTCAGGCAGGGACCGCAGTAAAGCCGATAAGGTACTCAACGCACCGGATCGCCCACAGTATTCAATTGGTGTTAAAGAATGGAAAATAAAATATGTTACATAGATTCCTTTCGTTGAGCCTCCCAGGCCCACTTCAATAGTGAACGTAGGGCTAACACCGGACATCAGAACCTAAGCCAAATAGCATGACGAGGGCTGGATTCAAGTATGTGCATGCACGGCCGCGACTGAGTCAAAGTCATTACCCGCATGCGGGATTGCAAAACCTCCCATGTACAGCGAAGTGATTTGGAGCTCCAAACCTGCGGTTATAAGAAATGCTTAAAATAGGATAGAGAATTCTCAAAACACGCTACGATAGAAGCTTCAATCGACTTACCTCAAATTTTTGGACCACGTGTAAATGGATCCAAATCAGCGCGCAACCAGCAAATCCGCAAAAAATTGGCGTGAGAGAAAACTCTCTTGAGGAACTGCCAGAGATGCATAAACCGATACATCAGCGAGGGCGAATTTCATCAAACGACACTAACATGCCCACAGAAACTCTGAGCAATCCAAAGGAAGCTTAACTTCTTGCAATCATTGCTCAAAAGGAACGAAACGGGCCGGCAATTATCGCTTCGACGTACCGATAAAGACAAAAGACAATCAGGAGCGGTGCGTAGTTCAAATTATGCGCCATAGACCCGAAGTTAACTGGACCGTGCTCAAAAACCTGCAAAGTTGTCAAGACACACTCTGATCGTAACAAAATGTATTATCAATGTTGGTTAAATAAATAATAATAATAATAAATCCTTTTTATTTTTAAAGTTCAGTTAAGGCTGTTCTTCCGAAAGTGACCTTTATACAATTTTTATGTTATTAAAGTATGCACATAAATAATTAATTTTGTAGGTACCTATTGTCCAATTTATTAAAGTTCGAAACATATGTAACGTAAATTCGTTATATAAAACGTGGAAAATAGACAATCACCTTTTTATTAAGATTGCTAAAACGTCCATTTAGCAGTATAGATTTCACCAAACTAATTATTTATTTATTCTTGATTTCGTTCACCGATTTACGATTATTTTCTAATAGGTGCTGCTGAAAGTAATAGCTATTTATGCAACAAGTGCTAAAAGTCGACGTTTATGCACGAGACATGAAAATTATAAAACGAAGCCGAAGGCTGAGTTTCATAACATGTCTCGTGCATAAACGACTTTTAGCACGCGTTGCATACAATATTTTATCTACGACCTTAATTTTACCGTTATTAATCCATAAATATCGATTTAACAAATGTTTGCATCTACGACACTTCTAATTTATGTCATAGAAAAACAGTAGATCATGCGCGGGCGAATGTTTGCTAAGCCAGTGCTGTCAAGGTCAGTCACGAAATGTAATTATTAATACTCCACATCTGAATGTATTCATTACATAACGCTTTAATTCTTTCAAAAACACTTTACCTGTAACGCAAGAAGCAACTAGAATAACTTTACTTCACTTCCAGTTCGAAATTGTAGTTTTATAACCTCACTTCACTTTTAGCCCGTGTGCAAAAAGTAAACAGCTGATTTCTTTAACCACGGTTAAGTATAAAACGTCACTTTTAGTGAAACAAGCTAGCGCTAAAAGGCCTACTTTTAGTAATGGTCGTAGATAAAATATAATTTATATATTAATGTTTATAAGGTATGCCTCTACATGTTACTTCTACAAACATATTAAAATGCCTTTATATTTAGTTATTTGTCGGCATTTACACTATTTTGACATTTTGTCAAATCGATGAATACACTTTTTAACTGGTTAATATACTAGCATTACGGTGTTTAGCTTCTTTTCAGCATCCGTTAACGACCTGGAACCTCAAATTATGAAAACCTTTCGTTAACTCTAGAGTACTGGCACCATGAGCGTTTCTCTCACAATTTTACCAAAATCACCTTAAATTTTAAGTGAATAGTTGTACACTGCTGGCGCCCTCTCTAGCTAAATTTGTGAGTATCTCCTGCAAGAAAAGTACTGCCGTTTAATAATCAGTTATTTTTGTGTTGAGATAATTGACGGTTGTTGTCAAGTGCGGAGCGTGTGCAATATTCTCATTGTGCGAGTTCTAACGTTTAGTACATTTTTTGCATTTAATATCTTTCTTCGTTACACCGAGCTACGCATATGCAATTATATATTGTCGTTTGCATTTATTGTTTTACTGAATGTGTGGTGTCAGTAGAGCAGTTATTTATGTTTTTTTTTAATTTTTGGTGCCTTGAAACATAAGTCCTGGCAAAATACTTGTTGAAAAATACAAACAGTGTAAATTTAACCACCGAGTTTTAAAGGTTTCCCAATTCAGTAATAACCTGAATGTTTAATAATAGAAACATTTTTACGGTAAACCATTCGCTTTTTAAATATGTGCGTTTAAAAATATTAGCTGTTAATGTTTAATATCTCCATTATGTTTGCTTTTATATTTTTTACCCTATACTTTGACATCTTCATTTATTTGCAAAGTATAAGGTAGACCGTTGCATTTTTTACCCTCTGACGTAGAATTCGGCAGAAAAAGTCGCCTGACGCGAGTTCTCTAGGGTTAACAGGTGAATCCTAGAATCGTAACTTGTGTATCAATAATAAGGTACCATTGTCACAGCTTGATTACAAATAATAGGAAAAGTAAAATGTGTATGAAGTTTAATTCGGGTATTATCAAAGTTGCTTACCTTATTTGGTCAATTCTAAAGCATCTTTTTAATCAGCTATATGCTATAATCAGGGGTCGGCAAACTTTTTTTGGAAAGGGCCAGAACGTAAAATGTCTAGGTTCGACGGGCCAGGTAGCAAACTCGAAGACATTTACATGGGCAATTCTACTCATAGAGCAACAAAAAAACAGGTTCATTTATTTTATTAGGTAGTGATATTTTTACGTATACTATACATGTTAACACAAAAAAAACGAATAAAATGTTTCCATCTATTAATAAACGTATTATAGAACTGGTTACATTTTGTACTAATGCGATGAATGTAATTGTTTTTTCTGAGATAATATTTCATCATACTGAAGTGCGAAATTAGTACATCCTATCATTAACGTTGTTTGCAAATGGTCATCTGTTAATAATGATCTGTATTGCGATTTTACATACTTCATCTTCGAAAATGTCCTTTCACATTGGTAAGTACTCCTAAATATAGATATAAATCCCCGAGCATATGATTGGCCGTATTTATCTTCCGAAGGATATTTATAGAATTGGGTTAGATTCATTTCTTTAAACTTCATTTTTAGCATATCATCATTTTGCAGTTCAATCACTTCCAATTGAAGGTCTGGCGGAAGCTCCTTAATTGTACAGCCAAATGGATTTTGAAATATCGAGATGTCTTTTGCACTTGCATCAAGATCCGAAAAACGCTATTGTAACTGTAATTTACGTTCAGAAAATATATCCGCTGCGAATTTTTTTGGGAATGAGGATTTCGCTAATATTTGAACATTTTTACAGCATTGAAAATGGTGAAACTTGGTTAATGTGATTTGTGTTTCAAACAATGCAAATTTTTTGACTTTACGGTAGAATACATTGCACATATGAGCACTGTTTCTCTCTCTAATTTTAATTTAAATTCGTTAAGATATCTCATGATGTCTGCAGCAAATGCCAATTTCTATAGCCATTCATTGTTAGATAATAATGGCTGTGGTCAGTTTTTCTCATCTAGAAAAAATTCTGTTACTTCAATCAGTCCATTTATATATGTTAGTAGTTATAGCGCGTAATTTGATTTATTTTACATTTTTTCGTGTAAAAACAGTATTAACCCGCGGGCCGGATTAAAAACAGACGGCGGGCCGGATATGGCCCGCGGGCCGTAGTTTGCCGACCCTTGTGCTATATTAAACCTTATGCACTAAAAAACTTAAAAACCAATTAATTCTAATGATACTAGTGTATAAGTAAACCTTTAAGCACGTGCTATGGACTGCTTTTAACATTGCTAGTGCTGTAATGGCACTTATACACATGTATCTTACGTTATTTTTTCTACAATCCTAACAGAAATATAAAAACTTAGTTCGGTGCCACTTTTTCCGTCACATTATATTAGATATTCTAGGTTATGTGAACATTCAAATTTACGGAAAAGCGTGTTTTAATATAGTATTAAAACATGTCACCAATGGCAACGTGCGAAAAACACGTAATTGACTATTGACACTGTGCAAAAGTTGTCATTTCTACAGGATTATAGAAAAATAAATTTCTATATAAAAGTTTAGCAATTGCGTTGAATTATAACATTTATTTTTACATCCTTTTACAATAAAGGAAGTATTGAATTCACCCCTAAAATTCGAAATTGAGTTTTCAACAGATCTTCACAAAAAATATGTTTTTGTTCATTACCGAGAATCGAACTCTCGCCCGCTCCGGCTCGAGCGATCCGTCTTTTCACTGTGACCCCAGCTTCAGCGGCGATCGCCACTCGCCTACGGAGATCCCTTGGATATTTTACCTACTTCTAAAGTACGTTTTTTTCTATAATAACTGTCAAAGTGTTAAAATGTTGGTAGATATGTGAGTAAAACGCTAGCAAATTTTTATAGAGCAAAGTTGAAATGTAAAGACACCAGCGTCCCAGCATAACCTTATGGTGCGCTGGTGTCTTTACATTTCAACTTTGCTCTACCTCGTGTTGGTAGAACTTTTTCAAAATTATGATTATGTGTCAATTTTGAATGTCAAAGTTATTTAATTTGAACTCTTGACAAATTTCATTTTTACTTCCTTTTACTACTATAAAGGAAGTATTGGATTCACCCCAAAAATTCGAAATTGAGTTTTCAACAGATCTTCACGTTTTAGAGTCCCCTGATCCCAAAAAACATATTTTTTTTCATTGGTCTGTCTGTCTGTCTGTCTGTCTGTGTGTCTGTCTGTGAACAGAATATCTCCAAAACGAAAAGAGGTATAGCATTGAAACTTTATATATAAGTTTTGTGTACTATGTAGATGAGACAGCAAGCTTTTGAAGAAAATCGCATAACCGGAAGTAGGTGTTTACTCTTGTGATTTTTCAGTTTTTTTCGATTTTTTCAAAAACGGCTCTAACGATTTTTTTAAATTTTACATTTTTCTTACATTTTTAATGTGTATTGATGTGAGATAGGTGATTTTCCAGTTGAATACTTCTAAAGTGGGTTTCTTTTGTTTTTTTTCTATTTTTTTTATTAACTCCTATTTTAAATAAAACACCCGGTATATTATTACATTTTTGAATTCACCTTAAAATTCTAGAGAAAATTTGTCTCTTCAACTAACACTCGATTTTGTACCGTTTTTGTAGAATTTGTAATTTTTGAAAATTTTTAACAAATGGTTAAAAATTAAAAATGAAATTTTTGACTAATTATAAGATCACTGTAAAAGGAAGTTGTGTGAGTGTATCACACCAGATTATTTTACATGGAATCAAACGTTCATTATGTTTATTTTCAAATATTGTAAGTTTAATAATTAATAAATTTGCAATATTTTACTATTAATCTCTGAAACTTCTTTGTGGCGTGAATTCATAATTCATATTCTTATTTGCAGGTTGGTCGTTTTTCCTTCCAGTGAAAAAAGATAAGTTTTCTTGTTCGTTGTAATTGTTATTCGTTGATAACGAGGGCAGATTGTCCCTCGAAACGTTCGTTGTTAATATTTTCGTTATTTAATATTTTAATTTGCAGAGTGGCGAAATACCCAAATAAGAATATGAATTTTACTATTCGTTTTACCCACTATTATGACATATCTGTCAAAATGACAAATCATTTTTTTAGTGGAAAAAAAGAACTAAAAATCTATGTACCAACGTTATTAAAACTAGGGACCCTGCAGGAATGCAACTTATCTCCTAGAAAGTTGACCTTGAAAATTATTATAGAAAAAAATGTACTTTAGATCTCATCAATACAAACAAAAACGTCCTAATAAACATAGGTCCAGAAATATTTCGTTTCCGAGATACAGGGTGTTACAGTTTCCAAAAAAAAAAAAAATCCCGGCCGCCCTTGAAATAAGTAATATAAATCTAAGTGTGCCAAAACATGATCCTTAATAGCACCAACAAACCTTTAAAGTTTCATTAAAATCGGCTAAGGGTTTTTAGATATTGAAGCATTTCAGCTTGTATTAACAAGTTCAGCGACGTTGAACATATGGGATTTATTTTTTTTTCTTGAATACGAAGCGAGATTCGAAAGAACTGTTAAGAAACAAAACTACATTTTTAGTTGCTTTATTAAAGAAAAATATGAAAATTGCAAAAGATCTGCTGGACTTTACTTTTTTGTGTGTGAAAAACCTAATCGACATGCCCCGTGGGCAAGCCCCTGGAATTACTGGATCAACTATAAAAGGTCCAAAAGACAACTCATAAAGTTAGAACCAAACTGTAAAAATTTCAATAAAATAGCCGGAAGTGTTTTTTAGATGACAATAAACCATGGATTTTTTTAACTTTAACACCCTATATCTCGAAAACGAACGTTTTCAGAACCCTTGTTTTTGAGGATGTTTTGTTTGTATTAATGAGATCTATAAATGGATAAAATATCCGAACGTATTCTTTAAACACCCTGTATAATATAGTAAAGTTCTTGAACTTAATTCCATGTAGGCACATGGCCTGAGACAAGGGTATAATGTAGTAGGAAAACTAAAAACAAATTTTAATTAGATCACTGTAAAAGGAATTGGTGGCAATATATTCAGCTTGCTTTATTAAAATAACACGTACACATAAAGAACCCTGTAATCATATCACTGGTTATATATTTATGGAGTTGTATGCTCCGATTTAATGAAAACCACTGGTTTTATTTTGTAATATATGAAATAGTAGTTCCAAAAAACACAAATTCTTTACAAAATTAAACAAACGTAGAACTAGTTCGTTCATTGCTTTTCGTAGGTCATTTTTTCTCCAAAATGTTCTGATCCGACTCGGTTGAAACGTTATTAGGGTTAAAGATTATTACTTCAGTTTTTATCACAATTGCAACTTTTTGGTTAGCTGTCCTGATCCTATCATATAAAAGTCTTCTAATTTCACCTCAAATGGAGCTTACATCACATTTTCATTCGAGAACTTTATTATATTTCATTTGCGCCCAATAATTAAATTTTGTTTTACAGATACTACGTTCTACATCGGCTTCCAACACTACACTTTTTAGATTCAAGCAAGGTAAAGGAATCCGAAAGAGTTGAAGCAAAATTAAGAGGTCAATACATGAGGGTAATTCGGCCAAAGCCAGTCAGGTCCAATGACAATGATAATAGTCCAGTCTTACGCTCCTTAACGCCTCTTCCTCGTCACATCCGGAAACCTGAAGATCATAAAGGTAAGACCATACTGTATACTAATAATATATGTTCCAAAACATCGTTTAATATATCTATTTAATTTCTTTAATGGAAATTAATGTATTGAAATAAGAATATGTTGGGATCAAAATTCTCCTTTTATATTTACCTATTTAAAACGTGTATAATTTTTTAGCTGTACTATACATATTTCTGTATGTATACGATTTTCTAGAACACGTTTTCATACTTTAAACAACCAAAATTTATATAGATCACTCTACACAATTTTGATGAAATCCAGAAATATTTCTACAACTAGTAGAAGGCTTAGAAAACATATAAAACGAGTAAAATGCGCAGTGTACCTATTTAATAAGAGATTTTCAAAATTGCAATGTAATAATATTGCCCCTTAATAGTACCGAGTAGCCATAAATATCTGATATCACATTACCTTTGGAATCAACACCGCTTTATTAAAGTGATGAATTCAACTAAACTAAATGTCATTAATGTCATCACAACTAAAATTCCTAACTGTCAAAAATTGTTACAGATTGCAATAAGTATTGAAGTTAGAACAGGAGATTTTTATAGTCGAGTCGTAGGCTAAACTGCAGAATCTGGGGCACATTCCCCTCCTCTTATTTGCATTTTATTACATTTCATACCAATAATACTTATTATAATTGAAATATGTATAATGCTAACCAACATTTATAAGTAGATAATTCCATGGCTACCGGGATCTCAGATGTTTATGGCCACCCGGTAGTTTACGCAACAAGTCCGGAAAGAGCATCTTTACAGGACGCGTAGGCATACAAGTCCTGTAAAGGGCATTTCCGGATGAGTTACGTACAACATTCTTTAGGCACCTGTGTTTTTACTTAGTTTTACCTAAATATTGAAACATCACAATAACAAACAAGCATTATACCTCTGTAGAAATCTAGAGACTTTTGTAGTTGATTTCCTTAGTAACCACAGTCAATAAATGTTGCAAACCAATCAATGTGTAATTTTCGTCATAACCATAGTACACAAATATTGCAAACCAATCAAAATGCCAATTTTCCAAAATCATCCGGTAAAGAAAACATTTACAAAATCGTCCTCAAAAGAAGTACTTTCCAGCCTAAACAAACATTTTTAGTTTTACTGTACAACTACATTTCCGTCAACATGCACATCTTACAAATTAAATCCTGACATGTGCACAAGACTCTGTTTTACTAGTTTAAAAACCTCCTATGTCAGCAGAATAAACTAATGTACCTATGTACATAAGTAAAACTGTAAAACGAAAAAAAAATAATAATTTGTGTGGAAACACGCTTAAGGCATTAAAAATCTTTAAAACTTTAAATTTATGATTTGACAGTGCTACTTCTGCATAGGTTAAGAAAAATTCAAAATAAATAAAAAACCAAACCTATATGTTCATTCTTTTATCTGTTGTTGTTTTCTTTGTCTTTGTACTTCCTGATTAATGCTAAATAGTTAGATGATTTCAAGAATTTTGACCTTTTGGTAATACTAATAAAAAAATTAACGTAGTTAACCACCTTAGGTGAATGAACCATTATTTGTTCTAGGAGCTTACGAGAAGTGCAAATACAGATACTCTGGCAAACATTCCGAAGGCAACAGATTTATTTCCAATAACGATCTGTAATTTACGTATGTACTAAATGCATTTTGTATTTTAATTTTAATATATGTTTTATCCATTCTACTATATGTTTTATATTCATACCTACTTAATTAACTACCACTTAAAAATGGCGGAGTACATTAATACCGTAAATTTGCTTATGTACACTTGCTTTCAAAACTTTCGCGTACACATTCAAAATCAAGTAACAACGATTTTGCAAAATTTTAGCTGTGTCAACGGGTAATTTTGAGATTAGGTTAAAAATGACATTGACAGCATGTGCTCTGTCAGTCGACACATTTTGACTTTTCAAAAATTTAAATGTCGGAGTTGATTAATTACAACCCTGATTTAATACAGCGAAAAATAGGTGTACGCGAAAGTTTTGAAAGCAAGTGTACATTACTACAAGGATCTGTGTTTAATTTTGATTTAAACACACATAAATTTTAATAACAAAATTTACGCATACGAAATCCAGTCAGAAGTTCTAAATGTAATTCTGATTTCATAAACAAGCAGTTTTAATCTCCAGTTTTGCTTCATAATTTCGCCAGTTTATTATGTTTAATTTAGATCTGTTTAATCTTGAATTAAACAAGCAAATTTCAGTTCACATTTACGAAATATTAAAAAACCAATACTGTTTCGCAAGCATCGAGTTTAAAGACCGGAGCAAACCTGCAACTTGGCATTTCACGCCGTAAGTGACCTACTAAACCCAAGTTCACCGCTCTGGCTTGCAAACGCACACGGAAATACAATCAGCTTACAGTGCTGAATTGCTATTTCGTACCTTTAAACGTGCTCTAGTAATCTACACAATAATTGAACTTTGTTTTGTGACTTAGCTATGCTATTTTGTTTTGTATAAATAGACCATTTATTTTTATAATAAAATCAATCTGCATCTAATGTCTGATTCATTCACTACGTCGCTACCCTGCTACTAAGCCATAATATCAAGTGCCATTGACACATTGGCTTAAAACATAAATGCAGTCTCATTTATGTGCTTAAAATTAGGGATAGAACCAGCGCAAAGCAACGGAAACCTGATCAGCCTCCAGGCAATTCTATTCAATCTGATATCAAATTAAATTACTTTGTATGCAAGTTTTACATTGTATCGTTTTTATACATTACTTAAATACATATATATTTATGTAAGTACGAGGGGCACTAGATTAGTAATCGCTACCTAACCATGAAAATAAATTAATATTACAGTAGCCATCATTGTTGTGCACTACATTTTACCAATCACGTATCAAATAAAATACTGGTAAAAACGGTTCCACTGAGGTTGTGAATCAGTAAAAGACGATGCAAGACCAGAGCAGCCGAAAACTACAACGAATCCTGAAATCCGCAGAAAGGTAGAGTCGGTCAATGGTTTTTGAAAATTGATGTTGAGAATATCCCAACCAAGTGTCTTTCACATTTTGCACTTTTACTCTTTAAGAATGAGAGTACTTACACCCGTATTCATAGTCGTTCGCCAGCGGATCGCCGGCGACTCGCCGGAGTTTCGTTATGAATAGTATGTTGGCGGCACTGTACGTCTATGTCAAATTCGAGGTGATCAGGTTAGGTTTTCAGTCAGTTTTGACAGAAACTGACACAAAATCTAACCTGCTAACCTCGAATTTGACATAGACGTACAGTGCCGCCAACATACTATTCATAACGAAACTCTGGCAAGTCGCCGGCGATCCGCTGGCGAACGAATATGCATACGGGCGTTAGTCTTCTTACTGGCAGTGGCTTTGTTGTTCTAAGAAAAATAATTTTTCCTCAAATGTATCTTTATTTAGATTTTTTTAGTGGAATTCTAAAAAACTACATTGAATATCCTTTCCTAAAACCTGCACCCTTATATTTAAGCTTCAATTATTGCCATATAGTAAAGAACACACAAAATTGATACTTAGATCATATGTGCTGATGCTGGAATCTCTGCTTCATATTTAAAAACCTTACATGATCTGCAAAATTGACTACCTTTTAAGCCTGTACGGTACTTAACGAAAAATTATTTGTACTCATCAAATTTTGAAAAAATTAATATTTTACATGCTGTTCAGATTTTTTCACCCGCCGCCACTGCCCCTTTACAGTTTCTAAAAAAAGTAGGACAAATTGAATTTCAAAATGTCAACAGTACTGTGAAATGTTTAGAAAACATATACGACTTTCTGCAGATTCATAATGTATGTAACAGAACACAATATCTGCAAAAATTAGATAGCAGCACTGCACCGTTGATTCATGTCTCTGACGAAAGACTATTGATTGGACGTAATACTTCAGAATTATATCGATGCTATCCAAAATTCTTCCTCATCTGTTGGTATGCAAGGTTAATCCAATGAAACAGCTCACGCCTTGAAATTCACTGCTAAAAGTTCATCATTGTACATAAAATTTTTACTTCAAGAAGCTGGTTTTTACTGTGTATTAATACGTTTATTTAGTTCGGATGCACTGGAGGCACACATGTAATAGAGAGGTGCCTCAAATGACGCAACAGATTCTCAAACTGCTGGGCATGCTCTTAGTCAGATATTATGCTGTAGTATTATGAAGACTTTGCTTTCCACAAAAATTGCACATTATAGTAACTTCACCACTTCTGCAACATTTGCAACTACATCAAGCATAACTGAAAACAAAGATGTCGAATTACCTGCACATCGAACAGTTAAAATTCAAGATCGTGCAGGCTTAAATTATCCAAATTTTATTTTTGTAGGTAATTAGGTATTATAAACATTTATTTTAAAACCGTTTATAACCTAAAAAATATCATTAGTAAAGCAGTAAAGGCAACAACCAGAACCACATTTGGGTGCTCTATTTCACCACCTGAGGGCGCCAAAAACCAAACGCGTAGGCAATTGTCACAAGAATATTTTACAACAATGAAAATTACACATATGGAATAGCCGTATATACAGTGTGTCCCCGGATAGGTAAAACGACTCTTGTGAAAGGTAAAAAATTTTCGATTTAAATTTTCATTTTTGGGGTTCAGCCCTGCTTGGTTAAAGGCGAATTTCTAACATAATAATTTCAGTTTTGATAAATCAAGTATGCCTTGGAAATTTTCAAAAAACCTCTTTTTCTGTAGAGTAAAGTGCCTTTTATGTGAGAAATGCGACAGAAAGTTATTAATAGAAGTTGTTTAGAATCAACATCTAGACCCCTATACCAAATTTTAAAATCCTCGGCCAACTTTGATTTTTCACATTTTCTTTCAAGGTTATTTCCCAAATCAAAGAATTTTACTGTTAGCAAAGTTTTTTATTGAAAAAACAAATACTTTTAACAAAGTGGTTTATTTCATAATAAAAAAACTTAATTATTTAAATATTATATAAGTGCTAGACGTCTTGTTCAAATTTAATGTGTAAAAAATCAGTATTTCATACGCTACTTAAAAAGTATAAATTGATTTTTGGAATTATACATTTATAAATTAAGAAACCATATCACCTTAATCTTTGTATTAATTTTATCCCCTACTCCGCCCCCTCCCCCCCCCCCCAATATTTCTTCGGGTCAGCATCAACTCAATGTTGGTAACTCTATTTATGGGGACTTTCAACCCCACTAACGACTGTAATGATGTTATTATGACATCCGGGACCAACTATTTCTGTGGCAGCCATACCACGAGGCGCCGAGAGAAGCAGCCGTCAAACTCCTATCCAATTTCTGACCAGAAAGAGCGTTGCTTAACTCTACTGATCGAACGTAAACGCTTATTCAAGCTACACCACCCGCGATCAAAATATAGATTTGCTATGTAAATTTTAGATAGCCATGGTCAGGGATGCCAGATGAACTAAAGTGGAATTCGTCAGCTCGGCCATGATAATACGTGAGATTTCGGAAAAATCGCTTGTAATTACGAAATTTAAGTTGAAAATCGTACGACACTCATTAATGACCAATAGAAAAATTAGTTTACGAGCCGTAACCGAGACAACAACAAAATTTCTTGGAAATTTTTTGTAGGTAGACCAACCTAACTTTGAGGGTTTGTGTCGTTACGATTTTCTTGCCGAATCTGCATTCGAGCATTAATTCATATCAGGAAATTATTTTTCGTGCATTCCAAGAACGTCCTAATTTGCCCTCGCGTCCCGCTCTGGCAATTAATATGACGTTGTTGGACCGCACTCAAAAAAAATTCCGGAAAGAATTAATGCTCTTATGAGATTATATGTGAAAGTTTTTTTTTCCTAACTTTAATAAAGCAGTATTTTCGAACACAACTTTTAATTCTATACCTACAAATTACAGAATATGTGGTATATAAAATATGAACTCACAAACTGACGCAAAACCTAACTTGCTAACCTCGAATTTGACATAGACTTACAGTGCCACCAACATAAACAGTGCCAACCTAAGAAAAAAAATCACAACCGTTTATGGTTACCCGGCAATATGCAATAGTAATACAACCTAACTAAATATATACCGGTGTATTCCCAAAAAATATATTATATTAATATAAAGTAAATATTATTTAATAATTATAATTCGGTGGAAATTTGAAAATCATGGCATTCTCGGGGAATTGATTATATTTGAATAAGAGACTCGACGTAGACACATTTATTATTGTATTTGATAGCTTTGGGTAATATAATATTCTCAGGAAATTACTGATATTTGAGTGAGAAATTTAAAATTATCCCGCCATACGCTAAAAATTGTAATTTTTTTCTAGAAAATGAATTCTATTGTTAAAATCGTAATATACAATACATTTATCGTGAAATCGTGAGATTTGGTTCGAGATCATGAGCATCCCTGCGTTAGGTGTTATTTCTGTGGTCGAAACGTGACGATCGGGTAAATTTACGAGGAGCCTGCCCTGTATTGTGTTGATTCGATGACAACACCAACAACTGCGCATGCGCATAAACAGCAAAATTTCGATTTGCTTTTGCCGTATTATCTTAGATGTCATGGCCTGGAACAATAAATCATAAATTATTATAACGAATCCAATCTTACAGATGACCCTGGAAAAATAAAGGTCATATGTAAGAAAGGAATAAAACACGTCAATAGAATACTGGACTCCTCGAAAAGCAACACCTCAATCATGATGGAGGGTACTGCCTCTGGCGTGCTTTTACCACCCTACGTCATTGTCGGGCTATGCACATCTATCCAAGTTGGACAGAGGGAGGCCCAGAGGGGGCAATAGATAATAGAACTAAAAGTGGGTGGTTCGAGTAGACAGTGTTTGATGACTGATTCTCACAAGCTATCCTGCCATATTTCCAGAAATTGCATGGGAAAAAGATTCTCATTGGAGATAATCTCTCGAGCCACTTGTCATTGTTTGTGATCAAGAAATGCAAAGAAAACGATATTCACTTTCTTTTATTGCCGCCAAATTCGACTCATTTACTACAACCCTTAGATGTTGCCTTCTTTGGGCCGATGAAGAGATATTGGTGTGCCTGACTTACTGAATGGAAGCTGAGAAATAAAGGCGTTCTCCTGAAAAGCGAGTTTCCAAGGCTATTAAAACACACACTGGAATCTTTGGGAGGAAATATACCTAGAGAAAAACCTGAACTTCTACTGACCATCATTGGACCAAGACCTTTTCGGAATATTTGATAACGTGCAGGTGGGAAGAAAAAGAAGTCCAAAAGCCTAAAAGAGGAAAGAAAATTATCGTTCTGGCTGGAAAAGGTTTCAAAGCGGTGGACATGGAAGAGAGAGAACTAGCAATGATGATATGATTATACGGAAAATGAAGAGGATGCTGATGAAGAAAGCTGCAGAGATAAGGAACTTACCTTGGAACCAAAAACTGCTCAGGACATTTCACCTACAGACTGATAGTGAAAGTGAAACGATAAAAAAGCCGACCTGCGGTCAATTAATTAAAATAATCAATTGTAGTAAAAAATCGCAGATCAACCCCCTTAAAGTTCGTACTACACGGAAGCTCTAAAAATCTTCACTTACCGTGATGGCCGAGCTAACTCAAATTCGGCGATATGGTCGTGGGTTCAAACCACCAGCTGTGTACCCTGCAAAGTCGCATTAAGCTTCAAGTATTAAAATAGATTGACGGTATGAGATTAAACTTTATATGTTAATAACAATGGAAAGTACAAATTTAAACTGCCCGAATCTGCTTAAAAGCAGGAAGACCGTGCACTTTTAAAGTAGTATGATATAACACCAAGAATCACTAACCTCCGACGCCCAAGGCTGCTATTAACCAAAGGCTGGCCAGGAGTTGCTATACCCGGGGGAGAAAGCGCCGGGGATGCGTGCGTAATTGCAGAAAAGCCATTCACAAGCCGCAGGAGCTAGGTAGGACGTTAGCAGGTGTTTAAAATTAAATCGGAAGGCAACCTTACTTTCAAGATTAAATTCTCGGGTAAAACTGTCGATTAAGAGCTAAAGAAATGCAATTAATAGGAGAATAACAAACAGGAAAACGCCATCGTACCTGATTATAGTCAGCCCTTCAAAATTAATCGTCGTGGCGTAATAAAGCACGAACGGAGCCTTTTTAGAAACAAGTTACTTCATCGAGGTGCAGGAAAAGAATCCTCGGGTATTTAGCCAACTAACAAAGACAGATGAACGCTGCGACCTCGTGATAAGCCAGCGAATGTTTTTGGGGATTTTCAGAATCGGTACGAAAAGAGTGCACTGGCATAGAATAATACCCTAAATCAGAATGGCCTCTCTGTGTCGGCGCCTTTGATGTCAGCATACTCATTTTTTGTGACCTTGAAATAGTCTGCCATGATCCTAGTGGTCTGCAGAGGTGGTAAATTCAAAATTATGCTCCTACATTTTAAACTGAACAGAAATAATCCGTACGTTTAAAGTCCATGCAATTTATATGGAAATGCACAGTACATCATGTGCCACCAATAGATGTGTTCTGTGCACTCATATTAAATTAATATTTTAAAACCACTTGAACATAACCTTCTTATAAGGGGTCATTGACAGCCACAAGTACACGTGTAAAATATGGAAACAGCTAAACTCGCGCATGCGCAAAGAAAAAACTAGCTGAATTTTAAGCCGACAGGCCATTCTCTATTATTCTGTGGCACTGATAAATTGAAATATTTCTAAACACAATTGATTATTATGCGAAGACAATATACAGGCTGGTCCTGAAATAATTGGTATGTGGAGAAAACATTCGAGCGAAGCCAAAAAATGATTTCAAAAGTACCTTGCCAAAATGACAAGTTTCGTTATTTTGTTGGACTAATTGAAAAAGTACTGGACTACAGAGCCGGATTAAAGGGGGGGCTAAGGGGGCTGCAGCCCCGGGCCACCGAATTTTGGGGGCCTCGAAAAGATTGGAAGGTTATAATCTAGTGCGGTTTCTAATCATGTAGATCCCTTTGTACCCGTTGCATAAATGGGAATGGGGCCTCTAAAAAATTTAGCTCTGGGCCTCACATATCCTTAATCCGGCTCTGCTGGACTATAAACAAAAACTTGATTTGGTTAAATACCTTAGAATTAAAAATGAGAAATCTATGTATTTTATATTTCCAAATGTTAGCGACAAGGGGTTAGTCTTTCAAAAAGACATTTTAAGAAAGCTTCAATTAAAGGAAGTCAGAAGAGGAAGACATTTTTTAAAGATGAGAGTAAATTTTGAATTTTGATATGTTAAAATGTAAATTTTTTCTTTTGTTGAAATGTTTTGATATGAGAACACATTTCTATTTTATATTTTTTTGAAACTATAATATTTAAGAATATATCCTAAGTTGTTAAATATGTTATACCAGAAGTATTTTAAAGAAATAAAATCTTTTTGAGTTGAAATGTGGTCTTACTTATTGCTCAACCACCAATGGATTAAGAATAAGGGGGCTATATTAGTTCCCATGTCATGTCATTCAGATATGCCTCCGAATTCATAAAAAAATTTAAAAGCCCTCTTTTGTCTCAATCCGGTCCTGTCCTCAACCTTCTTTTTGTTTTTAGACTAACACTTTTATATTTTTTTTTGCATAGTGATCCTAAAAGTCGTCTTTTTTTAACGACTATTTCCCGCATCTCTTATTATCCAATCATATGCCATGATTTTCAAAAATTCAACCAATCACATGTTTTTATAGTAGCAGAAAGTCAAAATTTTCTTTTGGGATAATATCAGTTTTTTACCACTTGTATTGGTGGCAACCACCAAATATGTTGTTTTAATCAAGGTGATATTTCAGAAACGTCATTTAAACTGTCATTGTGAAATGTCACATTCAATGAATACCGATACAAAATGAACCGATATATGGAAAATAGTCCGCAAAATGTGTTTCGGGCTCATGATTTTACTCCAAAAATGTCTTACTCAAGAAGGCCCGGGAATTTGATCAAGTCAGTTTGTCTAGTGACATTGCCAAAACAAAAAACTTTCGTAAAACATTTTTATTTCTTCTTGACTTGTTAAACGGTCATTTACTGTCGTCTGAACTGACTCCGTAAATGAGTCTTTACAGGCCAGGTGCCTGTAAAATGCTGCCATCGTGACTTTACAAGCACCTTCTTTTTTAATAGATACATTCTTTATTAATCACTAATATGAATTTTTAGGATTTTCAGCAAAACAAATCAGGCATGAAAGTGGATAAAGAAAGGTATAAACTAACTTAATTATTTTTTTTGGGATTTTTGACGAACTAACAGCTTAGATGTATTTGAAAAACTTATCAAAAAGTGTCCAAACTCACCCCAGATGACGGTACCTATCAGTAGTAGGTCTCATATTTTTTAGATAGCTTTGCACATCTAATTTTTTTTGTGTTTGCGAGAAGATTTTTAATATCTGCACCAGCGTGATTTAACTGTCGTTTGATATCAGTAGATCTTGTTGCATGCCACTCTTTGCATAGCCTTCTCTTTTGAACTATTTTTGTTTGACTACTATAGGACAAGCCGGGCTCCGTAGCTGAGCGGTTAAGCATTCTGGCTACTGATCTAAGGGTCGAGAGTTCGATCCTGGTGAGATTTTTCAAAAATTTAAAAATGCCGATGAAAACCTCTACAGAATGCCATCATTCGAAAGTGATGTAAAGCCGTGGGTCCCATGTTACTACGATGGTAGCATGTAAAAGATCCCTTGCTAGGGTTGGAACTTCTTAGTCTCGGCAAAATTCTAAGTAGGACTAAGGTCCGTGGTACTTTGCATACCTAGACCTTGTCCATGAGGTTGGCAAAAACGGCCTATGAAGGCCTACTGGCTTGACATGAGTCTCTCCATAAATACTACTACTACTATAGGACAATCTCAGCTTGTTGTATATAGTTTCAGTTCAGGTGTGGCTTTCCAAGCTGCTGTTTGTAGTACTTCATTAAAATGTTTTGCTGCTTCAATTATATCTGTTTTCGTTTTTAAAGGAAAGTCTAGATATAGAGACTAGTTCTTTGATTTGGTTCCAATTTGTACATTTGTTACTAAAGGATGGTGGTTTTTTCCTGATTATGACGTTAGTTCTTACTATGATTATAACTGGCAAATGATCCGATGATAAATCAAGACAGTATTCCGTTTTGAGGTAGATAATTTCGGTAATACCTTTTACAACACAATAAATCTAATAAGTCTGGGATCTTGTTTAAATTTGTCAGCCAGTAGGTAAGTTGCCCCGTCTATAAAGGGTATAGTCAATTAGCATTAATAGCTTTATTTAATTCTCTATCTTACCCCTTGTAATGAATTTGCATCCCAGAGTTTGAAAATATTCTCTTTAATCTTCTGCTCTGTTATTATGTTTTGATGGGCAGTAGACCGCTGAAAAGGTAAGAGGCAGGGGCGTACCCAGGATCAAAACTGGGGGGGGGGGGGGGGGCAAGTCTGGTCATTCAGGTTCTGACATTTCAGCAGGGAAAAGGCGAATGAAAACAACATTTAAAGAAATTTATATTTAATTATAGCAGTGTTTTATTAGTTACTATAATTATTTGCTCGAAAAAAAATTTTTTTTTAGTTACATTTATTTCAGTTTTAATTTTTTTTCTTATACTAATATAATTTTTCGCGGGTTTAAACAAAACTTGTTCAAAACTTTTGTTTCTATCCAGTCCTGATTTTGTTTGAAGAATTTCCGATGGACGCTCATCAAACACAACCCAGTCAGTCTGTCCTCTCCCATTGTACTTCTGAGCCAGGTCATTACCATTCGAAGGGTACTGAAAGATCGTTCAACAGTAGCCGTAGTGGATGGGAAAGCACTTGAAATGAGGAGTGCACGCCTGGTTGCAGGGAAAAAAATATTAGCCTCCTCCAAAAGTGCAGCCACTTCAACGTCCTTTAATTTGTCTTCTGCTTCAACTCTATGTGATTAACTGTATTTACTTAGTAAGCATGTTTTGTGAATGCCAACTAACGCCTCACATTCGACTACTATTATACTGATCAACTAGCGGCGGGCCGTTTCAATTTATCAGTGACGCCGAACTTTCTAGATCGTCTAGAAGATTCCCTCTTCTAGATATAGGAACTCTACCCTCTTCTCTCATTGGCTGCCATCTATGCACTCTGCTAGAACGTTG